>CM057337.1:892071085-893271085 GCA_030015575.1 Agapanthus africanus
CACATAAACATATACATATACATATACATAAGTTTAGATATATATGATTCTATATGGTTTAATAATATCTTATTATCTCTTGTTCAAATTAAAGTATTTTTTATTCTTTGTTCATGGCTAGGAATGTTTATTACAACTTGTGAGAACACAAATTTCATGCCACAATATATCTATAATGTCACATGAAATCGGTTTTTTTATTAAAAGAAAAATAGAAGCCTGCATAAAATACTAGTTAATCTTTCTGCCGATTTTAGTATACACATCAATACCTTTAGTTTTAAAATAATTTTTATAAATTAATTTTTAACTCTGAAAATTTCAGGAAATTTACATATGATAGAATATATTATTTTGTATACGCTGTAAAAATTTTAGATCGATCCGCATAACGGTTTAGGAATTACATCGTATTTATTCACTGATCGTAAAACAGAAAACTGCAGCTGTCGGTCAATTTCTAGGACACATAACTTAGTATACCGGTATCCAAATTGAGCAAACTCAGATGTTTTTGATATCTAAATCGAATGATATAGATTTTATTAGTTTTATAGTTTTACTGAAAACCTACCTAAGATAAAGAAAACTGCATTACAATATTAAGTGACGGATCTGGACAGAATCTGTTCCGATTCGCACACTGTTTTTAAATTGGACATAACTCGAACACCCGATGTCCGTTTGTGACAAAATTTAGATGTGTAGATGCACCATTGATAGGACTATAATTTTATGTATATTATATTACTTAGTAATGCATGAAACAACCTGATATAGGCTTTGAAATAGAATATATAGTTGCTGTCCAGAAATCTGAATTTCTGTTTTAAATGCTGATATTAAAATGATCATAACTAGAGCTTCAGAAATCCAAATCATATGAATCTTGGTGTTTTCGATAAGTACATCGAAATACCTACAATTTTTTAATAATTTTCGTAACCTGAAACCCGATAGAAATTAACTCAAACTGCGTTTTAAAAATATGTGACGGTGCCGAATAGATTCTGATCTGTTTTGCGCGACGATACGAAAACATATATATCTCTCAAACCGGTAGTCGTATTTAGGTGAAACTGGAACTCACGCATGCAAAACATTTAGAGCCATATTTCTGTTTATATTCCGCATTCGTTCAACTTGATTAATTAGTCGTACATAATATTTCTTTACAGCATTGTTTATGGTAGTTACTCGAATAATATACTTGACTCATTTCATGCTATTCGAACATGTATACATATTTATCTTGATCATTAAATTGTTGTATGTACTTAAAGACGATAATTAAATACTTGAGCTATATTTTGAAAACTATACAAAAATATTTTTACATAAAACCTCCTCAAGTTTATAAATTACCCTAAGGACCCTAACAATTATAAGACCACGATTCATAATTTTGATTGTCTGACTCGGGTTTGAATTTGATTAATTTGACTTGAATCTGATTCAAGTCAACCTATAATCTACAAGATTCCAATTCAAAATGAACACATGAATCCATGAATACAATTATCAATTTATACAATTTGGCTGAACCGAACCATGGATATATTCCTTTTACATGATTCTCAGTATTCCATTTACATGACTCTACGGTTACAACCATTTCCTGATATCATGGTTTCGGTCAGTCAGTCAATCAATCTACAATTACTACAATTTACAAGATAACAATACAAATAAGACTTCGCGGGGTTTAAGGGGTAGATTGGTACGGAAGGTGTTAAAGGTGGCATGAGGTGGTCAGATTTAATACACCTAACATGAATCCAGTTGCTATTGTACCGTGGCATATACGGTTTCTTGTACTATACGTGCCCTTAGTCTCTGGCATATAGAGACTCCTCTCGTATACACTGGCATCCTTCTGTACCAAGCTACAAAACTTGAATATGTTTCAAGTCAATCTATATTCTTTTATATTCCAACTCAAGATGAATACATGAATTCCAGATTCCAGTTAACAATCTATATAACTTGACCGAACCGAACCATGGATATTCCTTTTACATGATTCCCAGTATTCCATTTACATGACTCTATGGTTATAACCGTTTCCTGATATCATGGTTTCGGTCAGTCAATCAGTCAATCAGTCAATCAAGTCAATCAAGCAATCATTACAAGTTTACAAGATAACAATACAAATATGACATCGCGGGGTTTAAAGGGGTAGATTGGTACGGAAGATGTTAAAAGTGGAATGAGGTGGTCAGATTAAGACACCTAACCTATATTCCGTTGTTGTTGTACCGTGGCATAAACGGTTCCTTGTACTATACGTGCCCTTAGTCTCTGGCATATAGAGACTCCCCTCGTATACACTGGCATCCTTCTGTACCAAGCTACAAACAATTACGTTAAACAATATTTCATAATATTCTACAATACAATACTTTAGAAAATACTATACTCTGTCACTCTCATTCTTCATTCTTCTTTGGGACTTACCGAGCGACCTGTTCGCTGACGACATTCTATTTCTCTCTTCTTTGAATGTCGTCAGGTGCGTTGGACCAAGTTGAGACCGAGCCTACAAGTGAAGATTTGGAGCAGTTCCAGGAAGACTCAGAGCTCTAGACATTGTATCTTGTTCTTTCCAGTATTTCCTTTTATTGTTATGCCACTGTTTAGGCATTGCTTTTTCATTTCAGATGTATTTTCATTTCATGCATTGTATAAAGAATGTTATTAATAAAAGTTGCTGTTATTTCTATTACTCGTCTCTTGTGATTCATTTTATATTGCTTAGTTACGCTTAGCGTATGTACTTCTGAGTACATACGTAGCGGGCCTCGTCACGTCCACTTCGCCGTACACTGGGAAGCGGGGCGTGACAAAGTACAAATGAGGAAAAGAGGGATCCGCTCACGAACCGTGAGACGGACCTTTTAAAGTTACCTTTGCTCACTTGCCTAGCCTAGACACCACAAAGTCGGGTTTAGATAAACGATCGATGTCCACAACTTATCATGTTTTCCTAATAAATGGTATTTATTTTAAAAATGTATCAAATCTAAACTTTTAAGAATGGTTTTATTAAGCATATGGTATTTAAATGAAAGTTTTGTTTTATCGTATTCTAAGTTCTTGATAATTTCGTTTAGGCTTGTATTTGCGTGTGTGTGTGGAGGTAGGTCATTACCTCGTGCTCTACTTTAAATGTATAGCAAAGTTAAGGGGTTAAATATGAAATCGAAACATGATGGTATTAAAGTGAAAAATACGATAAATTGGAAAGGTTATCATTTCATGTGAGAAAACTTGTTCAAATTGATTTTTAAAAGTTTAATAGTCAAGATTAAGATGTTTAGGCAAGAATGTACTGGTTAGAAATGAAATTTTATAGAAAACCGAGTCGGAAATCGGATTTGTTCCGATTCCGTCGGGTTTCGTAATTTTGTATTTTAGAGAAATAGAAAGGAGGGTAGAATGGGACTTACGGGTTCGATTAGGCAAAGGAGTGTAGGGGGAACTAAAAGGGTTGCCGAGGCGTTGCTTCGTCGCCGGTTGTTTCTAAAAACGTCGCCGGAATTCCCGCCGGAATTTTGTCAGAGTTTCGCCGTGAACCTGTTTTCAAAGTACACCCTTCTTGGAGAATTTTGAGAGAGTGAGCCTAAGGTTTTGGGATGAGAGGGTAGAGGGTAGGGGGTGTATTTATAGGGTAGGGTAGGTGAAAGGTTTTTAATGAAAAAAATTGTAAAAATTATAGAAAAATCATTAAAAATTGGAGTAATTAAGTGTTGATGGGCATTCTGGAACCGATCCAATTAAATGGTGTGTGCAGGGGAGGTCAGAAGATGAAAAGCCAACTTTTCTCTATTGGTGACTCGGCCGACCGGCCAAGTCCGGCCGGCGGCCCAAAGGATTTAAAACAAAAACAATTTAAAAATAATGTGGGGCAGGGGATTTGAACTCTGGTGGTTTGGTTCAGCAGTGCAAGGTATTACGAATGAGCTACAAGCTCTTTCTTGTAATTATGGTGTGAAATAATTACTTAAAGTGGTAACGGCAATATTAAATACGCCAAGTATACTTTAATTTTAAAACAATTTTATGTACACTAAAAATGGAGTTATTTAAAAACAAAATAACTACTTATATATTGTGCTCAGGTTAAAATACCCCTTTGTGGATTTTTGAAAAAATATTTGAAAAAATTTTGTATAGGAAATTTAAGGTTGTTACAACCTCTTGAGAGCCGCCGGCGGCGGACTGGTCTCCGCCTCCGAGACCGGGGCTTCTTGCCCCCGAGCCCTCTTTCGAGTCGGCGCCCTGCTGGACTCCGGGGCCCGATCCGGCCTTGAGCGCTGATGCTGGACGGATGCCGGAGGGGCCGGGGTTGGCGCCTGACGGGAAGAACTGGCCCCTCCAGCCCTTGACCCCTTCTTCGGCTTGCGCATAGCCGCTCGAAGGTAGCTCAAATCTATGGGTTCTGCACAAGACGGGATAAAATGGGGTCAGCGACACAAGCAAAAATCAAAATAAATACAAGCTTAACTTACCGACAAACTGGGCAGGGCTGAGCCCGGCCCAACTAAGGGCCCGCTCAGAAAGCAACACATCGGCCCGAGGAATAGGCTCCCACGCCGCCACTCTCACCGCGTTGGGGGTCATTGGAGGGGTTTCCCTGCCAGCACTTATCCTTAGACCACTGGACAGGTATGGGCCAGTCCTCACCTTCTGGCGGCCCGACGAAGAAAAACTTCTTCTTCCAGTCATGGATGGAAGAAGGCAGGACGACGACTCCCGACCCGGGCGTGCTCCCCCCACCTTTCCTAAAGGAGAGATAGACCCACCTCGGGTCGCCCGCGCGAGAGCCGGAATGACTTTTGTAGATGAGAGTGGAGGCAAGGATGGATAGACCGAAAGGGACCATCTGCAATTTCAAGCGGACCAGAAAGCCAAGGAGAATCCTCCAGGAATTCGGTACTAATTGGCCCGGGGCTAACCCGAAGTAAGACAGCGCTGCAGCGACCTCGGAAGAGAAGGGCAAACGCATTCCGGCCCAAAAGGATTCCAGGTATAGGGCAATCTCTTTACCTCGCACCTGATCTGCCCTCTCTCCTTCCTCGGCCAAACGCAGAGTATAGCCAGAAGGGATATGGAAGTGGGCCCGAGCGGTGGCAAGATCCCCCTCGTATCTCAACAGGGAAGGCACACCAGGGGCATCCGCCTCCTCCACTTGGGGATCCGCCCCTGACACACAACCACGGGGAGAGGATCTGACCCCCGCTCCCTGGGGAGACTCCGACTCGGCGGGAGAATCCCTAGAATCTACCCCTACGACATCTACAGACTTCTCAGAAAAAGACATCTAACCTGATTGAGAAGCCCTCGGGAAAGCAGAAGATCCGACCTAAAACGAGAGCGCCGAGCTTACAAGGTCAGGGACGAGAAAAATATGAAGAGAGATGGGCCCTGAAGAGGGCCCCACCTCTAGTTATAGCCTCCAGCGCCCTCATCCAACGGCGACCATTGACTCCCGCAAAAAACAACTATTCGCATTCGACGACCCAGATCGCTCCACCTGGCGCGCGCGCATTGAGTAGCATCCCATCAGACGCCGGAGGTTTGCGGCCCGTCGCGTCCGCCAACCAACGCTCGACACGTGGGCCGCCGTTTCGTGAAAAGTGCGCACGATCCGGCGCCTCTCTTTAATGCAAAAGATCTCGTCCTGAATCGCCTGCGTCATCCAGAAAAAGACAACGGATTGCCCGTGGACACGCCCGACGATATCTTCGGAAAAAAGCTCACCTCGGGTGACCCGACAAACCACTCTCGACCCGACCCGTCAGTTGGTCGGGACGAGAGTGGGGGGCTAATGATGATACTCGATATCGGTGATTTCCCAGATCATGACACGTGGCAGATGACGTGTCCCAGAGCATGCAAGAGAGGACCTACTGTTCCCCTCCGAACGGCGGCCGGGACGTTTGGGACGTCTGAGGCGTTAAGTTCGGGGCAGATGCTAGTTGGTGCTATCCGTCCACCTCTCCGAAGATGCCAAGTTGATTTATGGCACCATATATCGAAGGTTTAAACGGATGCGACCGATGTAGCAGACTTCGTCAGATTCCCCCTCGTTTGAGGGGTTTTTGATTGTGGGGACGCTCTTCCCTGCAAGCGCAAGCCCCTACAGTTAATTACGCTACCGCATTGCGGTAACAACTTTCTCCTTCTCCAGATGGTCACTTCGTGTCGTGGGTGTTTGTTTTATTGCCCGTGGATTGTTTACGGAGACTGAGTTATGTCGTCGCCCGTAGGGCGTGGACTAGCCCAAATCCGCATTATCTTAAATTTGGGTTTGGGGGGGGGGTTTGGTTTGAGGATACGTCAGCCCTACTCGAGGCTAGGATCAACTCAAACGTTTGTTAAGGATACGTTAGTCTAACTTTGTGACTAAGATCAACTTGACGGGATCGTTTAGATCCGACAAAAGAGTGTTTGGACTCTAATGTTCCAGTTTAGGGACATAGTGGTCCATCGTCTGTATGGCTGTCGGGACCCATCACCTCTCTGACGACGTTGAAGGATTACAACGACAGATGTCAGAGGAGTTCAGAGATGTACCCTTGAGCCGGAGTTAATTTGGGGGATTCGTAGTCCAGTATGTTTGAGGGTTTAAGGACGCGTTAGCCATCTTCGAGGCTAAGATCAACTTAAACGGGACCGTTTAGGTCCAACAAAAGAGCATATGAAGGGCTCTATTGTTCTAGTTTAGGGACGTTGCGGTCCATGGGTAGTTTAAGGACATTGCGGTCCGTGGGTAGTTTAAGGACATTGCGGTCCGTGGGTAGTTTAAGGACATTGCGGTCCGTTGTTAGTTTTAAGACATCTCGGTCAAGGTTAAGGACGTCGTAGTCCATGGGTTTAAGGACCCCACAGTCCGGTATGTGCTCTGGATGCTTCACACGGGTTCACTGCCGTGCTTAGCGAGGACCAGGCTCCGCTCTGGACGTTTTCCGTGGGGTCAAAGAGTGACGTTATCCACGTTCCGCGTGACCAGGAATTTGTATGAGTTTAAGGACCCCACAGTCCATATCATGGGTGGTCGTCGGGACCCGTCACCTCTTTGAAGACATTGAGGGATTACAATGCCAAGTATCAAAGGAGTGAAGAGATGTACCCTAGAACCGGAGTGGCTTGAGCAGTCCGTGGCCCAATTTGAGGTCAGGACTGATTAATTATGTTATGAGCCCATTGGCCCAATTAGTCACGAATTGAGGACTTATGGCCAGCTTGGGCTAAGTCCCATCATGTCTGGAATATTGATTCCTTGTGAGTCCATCGAGGGAGAAGCTTTGCCTCTATCCCTTTAGCCAATTGGGCTATAGACTAGTGTTAAACACTTCAAAGCAATCAGTGTTGAACACTGGGAATGAGTTTGACAAGCTAGTGTTTAACACTAGAAGAATAATTGGTGTTAAACACCAGCAACAAGGCCTTGAAATGATCATAAGCACTAAAACAGCTCAGTGTTAAACACTGGCAATGGGGATCTCAAATTAGTGCCGAATATTAAAACAATTAATATTGAACACTACGAACAAAATTCTTTAATTAGTGTTGAACACTAAGGCCCGATAGCATTTCAATACTGGATTCGAGGGTTTTAACTTAGTGTTAAACACTACAGCGAGAACGGTCACGTGGCCCCACGTGAGAGTGCCTTTCCTTCAATGATTCTGCCGAAATTACTGTGTCTTTGATAGCGTCACGTGTCAGCACGTGACGGGCATTCAAATGCCTATGTGTTAAGGCTTCTGCTGAAAGTCACGTGGGTCACGTGGGGTGCTGCCTCAAAGGGGCTTTCTGTAGGGCTTTTGGGGGGGTCACGTGGTGACACGTGACCCTGCCTCAATGTTGTTTTTTGGAGGATCTGTTACTCCTCTTTCAAGAATTAAATTCCTCGAACTTTTAATCTCAGAGGAATTAAATTCCTATTTCCTTTTGAAGGCTTATATCCTGGAATAGAGTTTAAATCTGAGTTTTCTGTGGGAATTAAATTCCTTGTTTATGCGAAGAACCGAATAGGGTTAAACCCTAACAAAAGCTTTTAAGGAATTAAACTCCCCTTTTCTGAGGATTATGATTAAAGGAATTAAATTCCCACCGTTTCGACAGAACTATGTTCTTAATTAGGGTTCAACCCTGTTTCTTTTTGTTTTGAAGGAATTAAATTCCCATGATACAGGGTCGAACCCTAACCTTGTTTTGGAGGAATTAAATTCCTATAGTTCTATAAGAGTTAAATTCTCATGCTTGCATTCCTTCTCTATGTTTTGGATCTGCATGGCAGGATCTCGACCCATTGAGAATTAAATTCTCAACCTTAAGGGGAGATGTGCACTTTGCAGGCCCTCTATCAAAGAGAGAAGAAATATGTTCTTCTGTTTTTATATTATCAGAGTTAAACTCTGTTGAGAATTAAATTCTCCATCTTTCAAACGCCTTTCCCTTTCTTACCTAGGTTTTTTGCAGAAGATCTGAGTCTTTTTCAAGTATCAAAGCTCTTCTCCTTTTCTCTTTTCTTCTCTGCGTCTGTATATCTCTTTTTTGTGTCCCTTGGCTCCTATTTATAGGAGAAGCAGCCGAATCAATCAGTCTTTTGTGAATCTTCATTGAGAGATTTGATTTGCGTCCATCATTCATTTTGGGCCTTTGGATTATCAGGTGAATTTTATTCACCATTGGATTTTAAATCCAGAGATTTTCCTTTGTTATTTTGGTTAGATTTTTAAGGGGGAAATCTTTCCAAACCCGAGATTTTCCATAGATAGATGATATTTAATCATCTCTGGATCTTTAATTTGATTGGTCCCAAATAATTACTTTCCTTTGGAAAGATTCGAATTTCCTTCAGAATTTAATTCTGTCGTCAAAAATGGGCTTTGAAAGTCGGTCACGTGTGACCACGTGACCCATGGTCACGTGTAGACACGTGACCCTCTTTGGAATGAAGAATCCTCTTCCTTTCTGCGCTATCTTCCGGTTGCTGTTGTAGCCATCACGTGCTACCACGTGACGCCTGGTCACGTGTGAGCACGTGACCCCTGTCTGGCACTTCTTTCTTTGGTTCAATAGGAGAGCGAGTTTGCTGCTTTGAACGTCACGTGTCGATACGTGACCCTGGTCACGTGGGAGCACGTGACCTCTTCTGAAGCTTTTTTCCTTGACTTGATCAGCGAATCAAAGTGCGCTTTTTCTGTATTTTATAGGTCACGTGTCAACACGTGACTGCTGTCACGTGTAAGCACGTGGCCTCTTTTGAAGCTTTTCCCAGAAGCTTTCCTGATTTTAAATCAGGAAACAAATGCCCCCACAGCGTTGTTCTCACGTGTCAGCACGTGAGTGCAACGCTGTCACCTCTCGCAACCGTCGAATTCCTTTAGGGATCTGGGGAGATGAAACGTTTTCACTATCTTCTATAAATAGCTCTGTCTCTTCATAGGAGCCTTCACCTTGTTCGTCTTCTTCCTCTGAGAATTTCTTCTTTGAGAATTTAATTCTCACTTCCAGAGCTTAGTTCTCTGTCTTGATCATTTCCCAGAGTTTAAATCTGTTTACGGATCCTTTCCCTCAGGTAAGAATGTTAAACGGCCAAAGCGCCTTTGTCTTTAAAAGAACTCTTTGGATTTCAAATCTATATTAAGGGTTTCGCCAAGAACCCATTTTTCTTCACGTTTCTCCATAAGAACAGGGAGCCTTCGAACTGTAGATCTCTTAGGTTTTAGGTGACCTTTGGGGAGATGATGACAACGTTTCAACTCCATGGACTTTAATTCCATCAAAATTGTTTCTGGGAATTTAATTCCCCTTTTTTTTTCTAATAAGGAATTTAATTCCTATGAAGGACTCAATCTCTTCACACAGAGGCTCCTTGGGGTCTCTTGGCCCGAGGCTGTTCTTCTGCAATTAATGCGATGGGGATTTTGTAATGATGCTAGTGACTTTTATTTCAGGTATCATGGACGCCCATCTGTATCGTCTTGACGAGATCATTTCCTATGGGAACATTCGTGCGCTGGGCCGCAGTCAGGACCAAGAGTTCACTGATGCCCAGTGCGCCGAGATCATGAGCCGCTTTGATGAGTACAACCATCGACTACTTCCCCGTCGCTCTTCTCTTCTGAGGCTGATCGTACTGGCGATCCGGGAGGCCCTTCCTCTCTTTTGCACCGGCATACCACTCGGGGACTTAGACGCTGCCGACGATAAGGTGCATTCGGTGTACCTTATGGGCTTGATCTCAAAGAGGAGGCGGGATGATCTCATTGATCTTCTTCATCAGCTTTTTCAACAATCAGCCATACTGGGCGCCTATCGGAGGGTAGAGGACATCCGTGGGGACCCCGATGCTTGTGACCGTGAGCGAAAGCATACTCGGGAAGTTCCCAACGTTTGGAAGGTTTTGGATAAAGTTAATTTTGAGTTTCTCAACCCATGCCCCGCATCTGAAGTGTTTCCATTGTAAATGTGTCCTCGATATTTTGTATGAACCTCTTGAAGTATGAGTGGCGAGTTTTATTGTGTTCTCTCATGTTTGCACGCCTTTTTCCTGGAATTTTATCATTTCACTATTGTTGTTGCTGATGCCTTTAATATGCATGGTGCTATTCTATTTTCTAGTGCACGTCAAATTTGGGTCTCACACGTTCCGCACGTGGGACCATTTGATGGGGACTGTTCACAAAATTTTGCATGCCGCATTTCTAGCGCGCAGTATCGGATGCATAAAAAAAAAAGCCTTGGAAATAGTTATTTCTCCTTGATTTTCGATGCCCTTCCTTTTTGAGCCTTGGAAACATCTTTCGCATGCAAGATTTTCCGCGCATGGCACTTAATGCACCTCTTTATATTCTTGAGGCCATAGCCTATTTTCTCCTTACAGAGAAATTCATTCCCATATCGACGTGATTTAATTTAAGGAGTATCTGAGCGTTATGGCCTGCAACCGTCCACACGCTCGTCGGCAGCCATGGGAAGTGCCCATCGAGGAGATGATCCCCCGCTTTGCCGCTCGGCTAGTGGATCCACTTCTTACTGATGACGAATGCGACTTAGCCATGCATGAACTCTCGATCCGTAGGGGGTCTCCCCTCCCGATGGGTTCTCTCTGGCTCCGGATGATCCTCTCGGCCGTGTTTGCCAATGTTCCTCCTCACCCGGCAGAGATGACCCTGGCGATGCTTGATGCGGCGGAGGAAAAACTCGAGGGCTTTCATGAAGCCTGCCTGATTACTCAGGCTCTGAGGGACTGCTCGATTCATCTACTGAGCGAGATAAAGGCCCAGCGAGCCATTATGTTTGCATTCGCGGACGAACACGGCACCAACCGATGGGGAGCGACTCTTCGCGAGAATCGTCGCTTCGATGTGCTGGAGAAAGCGGAGAGAGAGATGGAGAATCTTGTCATTTGCTTCATCAACCCCCTGTGCCGTTGATCCTTCGTTTGGTGATCTTTTTCGTTAGTGTAGAACCCCCCCTTTTTTTTTGTACATACTAATGAATAAGAGTATCTGCCTTTTTTTTGTTTTGAATTGTATTTTGCATCCATTTTGGTTTATGAATAAAAGATACATTTTTCTTGTCAATGATGTGTCTCCTTTTCATTGAATGTATTCTGCGGATATTCTATCTTGATCTTCTTGCAGGACGGCCGTGGCTTAGGATTCAGGGTTAGGATCTGTTTCCTGAGGCCTTTGCATCTTATGAGCCACGAGGGTCTCATAAGGAGTCTTTCTCCCTATAGGTCGAGAGGATCCCATAGGTGTGAGTTCTTCTTAAAGATCGTGAGGATCCTTAAGCGGGTTTTCCCTTGAGAGTCGCAAGGATCTCACAAGAGAGTTTTTCTTCCTTACAGGTGGCGAGGGCCTGCAAGTGCCGGGTGTGATCACCTTTTTTCCGTGTTTCACGGGGTTAGGGATCTCTCGAGGTATCGTAGTTTAAAGACGTCGCGGTCAAGGTTAAGGACCTCATAGTCCGTGGATTTAAGGACTCCACAGTCCGATGTTAGTTTTAAGACATCACGGTCAAGGTTAAGGACCTCATAGTCCGTGGATTTAGGGACTCCACAGTCCGGTGTTTGGTTGCAGGGACCCGCCACCTCTTTGAAGACGTTGAAGAATTACAACGCCAGGTATCAAAGGAGTGAAGAGATGTACCCTTAAACCAAGGCGAAATCCGTAGGGAATCGGGGGGATTGATCGTTAGTTTTAAGACATCACGGTCGAGGTTAAGGACGTCATAGTACATGGATTTTAAGGACTCCACAGTCCGGTGTTTGCTCTGGATGCTTCACACGGGTTCACTGCCGTGCTTGGCGAGGACCAGGCTCCGCTCTGGACGTTTTCCACGGGGTCAAAGAGTGACGTTATCAGCGTTCCACGTAACCAGGAAGTTTGCACTAGATGCTTCACACGGGTTCACTGCCGCGTTAGGCGAGGACTAGGCTCCACTCTAGATGCTTCGCACGGGTTCACTGCCATGCTCTGCGAGGACCAGGATCCGCTCTGGACGTTTTCCACGGGGTCAAAGAGTGACGTTATCCGCGTTCCACGTGACCAGGAAGTTTGCACTAGATGCTTCACACGGGTTCACTGCCGCGTTAGGCGAGGACTAGGCTCCACTCTGGATGCTTCGCACGGGTTCACTGCCATGCTCTGCGAGGACCAGGATCCGCTCTGGACGTTTTCCACGGGGTCAAAGAGTGACGTTATCCGCGTTCCACGTGACCAGGAAGTTTGCACTAGATGCTTCACACGGGTTCACTGCCGCGTTGGGCGAGGACTAGGCTCCGCTCTGGATGCTTCGCACGGGTTCACTGCCATGCTCTGCGAGGACCAGGATCCGCTCTGGACGTTTTCCAAGGGGTCAAAGAGTGACGTTATCCGCGTTCCACGTGACCAGGAAGTTTGCACTAGATGCTTCACACGGGTTCATTGCCGCGTTAGGCGAGGACTAAGCTCCGCTCTGGATGCTTCGCATGGGTTCACTGCCATGCTCTGCGAGGACCAGGATCCGCTCTGGACGTTTTCCACGGGGTCAAAGAGTGACGTTATCCGCGTTCCACGTGACCAGGAAGTTTGCACTAGATGCTTCACACGGGTTCACTGCCGCGTTAGGCGAGGACTAGGCTCCGCTCTGGATGCTTCGCACGGGTTCACTGCCATGCTCTGCGAGGACCAGGATCCGCTCTGGACGTTTTCCACGGGGTCAAAGAGTGACGTTATCCGTGTTCCACGTGACCAGGAAGTTTGCACTAGATGCTTCACACGGGTTCACTGCCGCGTTAGGCGAGGACTAGGCTCCGCTCTGGATGCTTCACACGGGTTCACTGCCATGCTCTGCGAGGACCAGGATCCGCTCTGGACGTTTTCCACGGGGTCAAAGAGTGACGTTATCCGCGTTCCACGTGACCAGGAAGTTTGCACTAGATGTTTCACACGGGTTCACTGCCGCGTTAGGCGAGGACTAGGCTCCGCTCTGGATGCTTTGCACGGGTTCACTGCCATGCTCTGCGAGGACCAGGATCCGCTCTGGACGTTTTCCACGGGGTCAAAGAGTGACGTTATCCGCGTTCCACGTGACCAGGAAGTTTGCACTAGATGCTTCACACGGGTTCACTGCCGCGTTAGGCGAGGACTAGGCTCCGCTCTGGATGCTTTGCACGGGTTCACTGCCATGCTCTGCGAGGACCAGGATCCGCTCTGGACGTTTTCCACGGGGTCAAAGAGTGACGTTATCCGCGTTCCACGTGACCAGGAAGTTTGCACTAGATGCTTCACACGGGTTCACTGCCGCGTTAGGCGAGGACTAGGCTCCGCTCTGGATGCTTCGCACGGGTTCACTGCCATGCTCTGCGAGGACCAGGATCCGCTCTGGACGTTTTCCACGGGGTCAAAGAGTGACGTTATCCGCGTTCCACATGACCAGGAAGTTTGCACTAGATGCTTCACACGGGTTCACTGCCGCGTTGGGCGAGGACTAGGCTCCGCTCTGGATGCTTCGCACGGGTTCACTGCCATGCTCTGCGAGGACCAGGATCCGCTCTGGACGTTTTCCACGGGGTCAAAGAGTGACGTTATCCGCGTTCCACGTGACCAGGAAGTTTGCACTAGATGCTTCACACGGGTTCATTGCCGCGTTAGGCGAGGACTAGGCTCCGCTCTGGATGCTTCGCACGGGTTCACTGCCATGCTCTGCGAGGACCAGGATCCGCTCTGGACGTTTTCCACGGGGTCAAAGAGTGACGTTATCCGCGTTCCACGTGACCAGGAAGTTTGCACTAGATGCTTCACACGGGTTCACTGCCGCGTTAGGCGAGGACTAGGATCCGCTCTGGATGCTTCGCACGGGTTCACTGCCATGCTCTGCGAGGACCAGGATCCGCTCTGGACGTTTTCCACGGGGTCAAAGAGTGACGTTATCCGTGTTCCACGTGACCAGGAAGTTTGCACTAGATGCTTCACACGGGTTCACTGCCGCGTTAGGCGAGGACTAGGCTCCGCTCTGGATGCTTCACACGGGTTCACTGCCATGCTCTGCGAGGACCAGGATCCGCTCTGGACGTTTTCCACGGGGTCAAAGAGTGACGTTATCCGCGTTCCACGTGACCAGGAAGTTTGCACTAGATGCTTCACACGGGTTCACTGCCGCGTTAGGCGAGGACTAGGCTCCGCTCTGGATGCTTTGCACGGGTTCACTGCCATGCTCTGCGAGGACCAGGATCTGCTCTGGACGTTTTCCACGGGGTCAAAGAATGACGTTATCCGCGTTCCACGTGACCAGGAAGTTTGCACTAGATGCTTCACACGGGTTCACTGCCGCGTTAGGCGAGGACTAGGCTCCGCTCTGGATGCTTTGCACGGGTTCACTGCCATGCTCTGCGAGGACCAGGATCCGCTCTGGACGTTTTCCACGGGGTCAAAGAGTGACGTTATCCGCGTTCCACGTGACCAGGAAGTTTGCACTAGATGCTTCACACGGGTTCACTGCCGTGTTAGGCGAGGACTAGGCTCCGCTCTGGATGCTTCGCACGGGTTCACTGCCATGCTCTGCGAGGACCAGGATCCGCTCTGGACGTTTTCCACGGGGTCAAAGAGTGACGTTATCCGCGTTCCACGTGACCAGGAAGTTTGCACTAGATGCTTCACACGGGTTCACTGCCGTGTTAGGCGAGGACTAGGCTCCGCTCTGGATGCTTCGCACGGGTTCACTGCCATGCTCTGCGAGGACCAGGATCCGCTCTGGACGTTTTCCACGGGGTCAAAGAGTGACGTTATCCGCGTTCCACGTGACCAGGAAGTTTGCACTAGATGCTTCACACGGGTTCACTGCCGTGTTAGGCGAGGACTAGGCTCCGCTCTGGATGCTTCGCACGGGTTCACTGCCATGCTCTGCGAGGACCAGGATCCGCTCTGGACGTTTTCCACGGGGTCAAAGAGTGACGTTATCCGCGTTCCACGTGACCAGGAAGTTTGCACTGATTGTATCCGTATTTCGCGGGATGGAGGCTTGACTGTTGGCGATGTGTATACCACCGAGCCATGGAACTGGGAGCTGCCGCTGCTCTGCTTTGTTTGAAGTCATGTCCGTTGTTACGAGACGAGTGTTTGGATGATCTCTAGGTCGCTTGTGGCCCGTCGAGACCTGGCTTCTTTTTCTGATGAAGCCTGGGGGAGAAGTATGATCCCTTTTTTGTTTACGCCCTTGGATTGTGTACAGGGTGTGATGGAATATCACCTGTAGGGCATAAATTTTATTTTTATTTTATTTCTTTTTTCGCGATGCTCTATCATTTCAGCTTTTATATCGCGAAAATCGCGATTGCCCAATCATTTCGGCTATTTTTCGCGGTGCCCAATCATTTCGGCTATTTATTTATTTTCTGCTCGCTGCTTTTTATTGCGAGTTGCCCCATCATTTCGGCTATTTTTCATGCCTTCATTTTTACTTGCTGCTTTTTATTGCAAGTTGCCCCATCATTTCGGCTATTTTGTAGGCATGTGTGGCTTGCTAGCTTTTCGTTACAAGCCTGGGTTTTAGGCACCGATTTTGGCATCGGCACCGCTACAACTGGAACGTTGCCAGGAGCGAATCATCATTTGCTTTTGTCGATGACGAACAAAGGTGGCTCAGCAAACAGGGTTAAGGGTCCTGTCGACCAAGGCTTTTGACTTCATGAGCCGTAAGGGTCTCACAAAGGTATTTCTCCCCGCGAGTCGTGAGGATCTCGTAGGTGTGTTTTCTCCTTAGGGATCGTGAGGATTCCTAAGTGTGTGCTCCTCTGTAAGTCGTAAGGATCCTACAAGAGGACTTTCTCATTATGGGTCGAGAGGACCTATAAGGGTTGGACTTTGTTGGGGAAATGTTTATTCGCGCCCGTGGATTGTATACAAGGGTCAGTATGGAGCCGCTTGTAGGGCAGTATTGGAGGTTGTGGAGGATTTTGCTTAAGAACGGGTTCAGGTTTCTGTAACTTAAGACTTTCAAATCTTATGAGCCGGGAGGGTCCCATAAGAGAATTCTCCTTACGAGTCGTGAGGATCTCGTAAGTGTATTTTCTCCTTAGGAATCGTGAGGATCCCTAAGTGCGCTGCTCCTTTGTGAGTCGTAAGGATCTCACGCAGGTGGTTTCTCCTTACAAGGTCGAGAGGACTCTGTAAGTGAGAGGACTCTGTAAGTGTCCCTTAACGAGGTTGCGCCCTTTTGGGTTTTCACAAACACTCGCCGGTAGTCCTGCTGTTTTTACTCACGGAGCCCTTTCGGGTTTTCATCCGTGCCCATTTTGCTTATGGACATACCGTTTTTTTTTTTTTTTTTTTTTTTTATATTTTTGTCAGCCTAAAGATGCTGCGGTAGTAGTTTTAGGGACGTTTCGGTCCGTCGTTAGTTTAAGGACGTTTCGGTCCGCCGTTAGTTTAAGGACGTTTCGGTCCGGCATTAGTTTAAGGACGTTTCGGTCCGTAGATAGTTTAAGGACGTTTCGGTCCGTCGTTAGTTTAAGGACGTTTCGGTCCGTAGATAGTTTAAGGACGTTTCGGTCTGTCGTTAGTTTAAGGACGTTTCGGTCCGCCGTTATAGGAAGGCCGGTTGCTGCTTGTAAAGTCTGAGCCTGGGAAGATAGCGAGCGGACATAGTCGTCGTCATCTATCATTGACCTAGGCTGCAGCTTATTAAGCATGGTATTTTTTCAAGAAGCGGCCGTTTACTGGCCTGAAAGGCCTTTCACCGTGCATGTCCATGAGTAGATAGGCCCCACCCTGGTAGACCTTGTCTATGATGTACGGGCCTTCATAGTTTGGCTCAAATTTTCCTCGCTTGGCGCGATTGAGGATCATAGGTCTTTTGACCACTAGTACGAGTTCGCCTTGGCGGAATGTCCTCGGCCTGGTCAATCTTTCGTACGAGCGCGTCATCTTTGCTTTGTAGGCCTCTAGATGTTGTTGCGCTATGAGCCGGGTTTCGTCGAGGGCATCAAGCTCCTCAAGCCGAAGGTGAGCATTTTCTTCGTTCGTCAGCTCGTGGTGGACTGCTACTCGTAGAGAGGGTAACTCTATCTCGAGGGGGAGAACTGCTTCCGTCCCAAATACCAACGCGTACGGCGTTGTGTTCGTGGCCGTCTTGAATGTAGTTCGATAAGCCCAAAGGGCTTCTTGCAGCCTTTCGTGCCAGTCCCTCTTATTCCTGGAGACGGTCTTTTTTATGATCTTCGTTAAGGTCTTATTGAAAGCCTCGGCTAGACCGTTAGCTCGTGGGTTGTAAACTGAAGAATATCTCCAGTCTATATTGTGCTGCTGTGCGAAGCGGCTAATCTTATGGCTTCGGTAGGCCGGCCCATTATCGGAGATAATCCGTCGTGGAGTTCCGAACCGATAGATGACGTGCGTCTTGAAGAAATGGAGGATATTCTCCGTCTTCACTTCCTTCAGTGGTACTGCTTCTGCCCATTTGGAGAAGTAATCAGTTGTTGCCAGGATAAAGCGGTGTCCCCGGGATGATGCTGGCTCAATGGGGCCGACTATGTCAGTCCCCCACATTTCGAATGGCCAACTAGCCAGCGTCGGGTGCAGTGGATTCGGATGTTGGTGGATGAAGTCTCCATGGATCTGGCATGAGTGGCATTGCTTCGCATACTCGAGGCAGTCCTGGATCATCGTGGGCCAGTAGTAACCCATCCGTTTAATTTTTAACTTCATCTTTGGGCCTGCTTGGTGAGAACCGCAAAGTCCGTCATGAACTTCCCGAATGACTCTTTCTGCTTCGTCAGGTCCCAAGCATCTCAGCCATAGAAAATCAAACGATCTCTTGTACAGGGTATCGTTGACGAAAGCGAAGGATAGAGCTCGTTTCATAAGCTGATGTCTTGAGGACGCTTCTTCGGGCATTCGGTGGGACTTGAAGTAGTCTATGAAGACTTCCCTCCAGTCCTCAGCCTTCTCACAGTCTTTTATTTGTAGGGTCGCTTGCTCAATCGCTCCCTTTTCTTTATATAATTCCGGAGGTATTTCTGCCGGGGCAAGCACTCGACGGCTTTGTACTACGATTCTGACGTCATCGAGGTTCTCGTCGGCCAGTTCTTTAGCGAGTTTGGCCAACGCGTCTGCTTTGCTGTTTTCTGCGCGCGGTATGTTCTCCAAAGTATAGGAGGGAATTTGGGTCAATAGTTGTTGCACCCTTTCGCCGTACTTCACCAATTCCGGCTTGCACGTTTGATAGTCACCATTTACTTGACTGACGACCAGCTGAGAATCCCCGTATATGAGGAGGTCTTCAATTCCCATGTCGATGGCGATCTCGAGGCCTGCTATCAGAGCTTCGTATTCGGCTTCATTGTTTGTCCTTGACTCTGTTAAGGAGAAGGCGAAGCGCATTATCCCTCCTTGTGGAGTTGCAAAGATAAGGCCTATCCCCGATTTGATGATCGGGCTACCCTGTTTCTGTTTCTTTATGGAGGACGCTCCATCGAAATAGAGTTCCCATCGTGTGCTTCCACCGCCAATTGCGTCAAATGCATGCTCGTCCGGCAAATCACAGTTCAGAGGAGAGTCGGCCGGTATCGGGTGTTCAGCGAGGAAGTCAGCAATGGCCTGGCCTTTCACTGCCTTGAGGGGTTGATATGTTATCGAGAACTCCATCAAGAGCAAGGCCCATTTAGCGAGTCTTCCCGTCAATATAGCCTTTGACATCAGGTATTTAAGGGGGTCCACCTTCGAAATGAGACGGACTTCATGCGCCAACGCATAGTGCCTGAGCTTCGTTATTGCAAAGATTAATGCCAAGCAATGTTTTTCGATGGGCGAGTAATTGCTTTCTGCCCCCAGCAGCACTCGACTTAAGTAGTAAAGTGCTCTTTCTTTCCCCTGATCGTTCTCCTGTGCCCATAATGCGCCCAAAGAACCTTCAAGGGCGGCCGTGTAAAGAATGAGAGGCTTTCCTTTCACTGGGGCAGCCAACACCGGAGGATTTTGCAAGTATTGTTTGATCTCGTCTAGTGCACCTTGACATTTGTGATTCCAAACGAACGGGGTTCCCTTTTTCATCAGGTGGCTGTAAGGACGGCATTTGCCCGAAAGATTAGCGATAAACCGCCGGATGTATGCGAGCTTCCCTTGGAGAGACCGCAACTGCTTGAGGGTTCTTGGCGGAGGCATTTCCATAATCGCTTTAATCTTTGACGGATCTATTTCAATACCTCGGTGTCGAACGATGAATCCCAGGAATTTACCCGAGGAGACTCCAAACGCGCACTTGAGGGGATTCATTTTCAAATTGTATTGCCGAAGGCGTTGAAATACGGTTTCGAGATGCTTTAAATGCTCTTCGTATGACATGCTCTTCACTACGAGGTCATCGATATAGCATTCGACGATGTCGTGTATGAGATCGTCGAAGATTTTTGTCATGGCCCTTTGATAGGTGGCGCCAGCGTTCTTTAGGCCAAAGGGCATAACCCTGTAGCAGAATATGCCCAAAGGAGTCCGGAAAGCGGTGTGCTTCTGGTCTTCAGGATGCATTTTTATCTGATTGTATCCTGATGAACCATCCATAAAGGAGAAGACCTCGTGAGTGGATGTGTTATCTATCATTAGCTCGGTTACCGGCACCGGGAAATCGTCCTTTGGGCATGCTTTATTGAGATCCCTGAAATCCACGCATATGCGCACCATTCCATTCTTCTTCATTACCGGGACGATGTTGGCAATCCAGTCGGGATATTGGACTTCCTGGATAAATCCGGAATCGATCAACTTCTTGACTTCGGCGTTGATGCTCATCTCCAGCTCAAGTCGCATCCTCCTTGGCGCCTGCTTGACTGGCTTGATATCTGGGGATATTGCTAATCTATGCACCGCAATCTCCGGATCCAATCCTGGCATCTCGGAGTAGTTCCACGCGAAGCAGTCTTTATGCCGTAGGAGCACGTTCTTTAATGCGGCCACCTTTTCCTCGGATAACAGCTCGCTGACAAATGTCGGTCGCGGGTCGTCTGCCGATCCCAGCTCGATCTTCTTGAGGTTATCTGCGGTAGTATGTATACCGTCTTCCAGTTCTTTCGGAGCGGGCGGGAATTCCGAGATCAACTCATCATCGCTGTTCTCGAAGCACCGGGGAAGGTCATCTTCGTTCTCGGACTCTTCTTTTAATATCGTAATCATATAACAGGAGCGAACCCGCTCCCAAGACTGAGGCGGATCCGGTCCTGCTCTTGTGGCTTTGGGCTCGTGCTTTTGCGGCGGCGTTCCTTTCCAACCGTCGGATAAAGCGAATCTACCCCGTCGGTACTGGTCCTCAACCCAGTTCTTGAAGGTGAAGCAGTCTTCGGTAGGATGTCCTATGGCTCGGTGATAAGAGCAATAACTCGGATGAGAGACCTTGCTAGCTTGCTCAGGATGCCTAGAATCTGGAAGCGTGATCATCTGATGTTTTAGGGCGAGCTTGAGCAACCTTTCCGTCTTGTCTCGGGGAAAGGAGTACGCTCGGCTCATCTTTTCTATGAAGGACGAATCCGAGCTGTGCAGCACCCGTAGCCCCCTAATCATGCGTCGTTGTTGTCGGCTCTTCTTTTCGCTTCTTGACTCATTTCCATCTCCGCCTCGGGCCTTTCGTGTGACGGGTTGACAAGGATGAACATCTTTATCTTTTGTAGCCTGTTGGAATAGACGTTGCGTCCTGGCCCTCTCATAGATGGCCATTTCGCGGTTGTGGTCTTCCCGAACTTTCTGATCCGCTGTCGTGGTAGGCTTGCCCATTCGTCCTTTAAACAACGGGTTTGGCGCTTCGATCGCGGGGTTTAGTTTTGATGAGGGATTGGCCTCTCCTGACAGGGCGCCTTCTTCTTCATCAGAGGTATATATGGCGTAGCTGCCGTCGGCTCGCTCCCGTTTTCCGGTTCTCGCGTACCCAAGCCCAAGTGTTTCCATTTTCCCATTGGGCAATTTGCGCTGAGTCCCGGGGACATCCCAAATCCTGTTATAGAACCGAGCCTGCCGCACCGTCTGTCTTAAGGGTACTCCTTGGCGCTTTAATAACTTCTTCAATCCATTTGTATAGTATCTAGGCAGACGGATGGGTTGGAGCCTGTCAAGTGTAACATCCGCGCCGTGCCAGATCTCTTTCTCCACCTTCGACTCTGAGGATTGGTAGAATAGGATCACCTTCTCACCCCTTCGCCTGGGAGGGACGTAAAACGTTTGCAGGTCCTGCACGCTGTGAGCTTGAAGCGCGTCGAGATCCTTATAGTGTTCTTGCGGTACCATGGTGATTTGCAGACTATGGTCCTCGCAAAGGGGTGCCTGTATTGACAGCCGACTGGAGAATACGGCGTTAACCTCGTCCTCCGAATCACTCCCGAAGACCGGTATGGGGGTGGGCGCCCCCAGGTTGTTGCGTTGGGATGGCCCTGTATACACTATTTCCTCCTCCTCTTCGGTATCGCTCCCGAAAACGGGAATGGTGGCGGCGGCTTTGTCCTTTGGGTCGCGACACCTTTCTGTATCTTCGAAATCTGGCAAAAAGTATTTCGCGTCTTCGTATTTGCGAACTTCGTTTACAGAAAACGGGTTCAACTCGCCTGTTACGGTGTACTCGAAACCATCCTTGAAGTACTTCATACACTGATGTTGCGTAGAAGGGATGATGTTGTACTCGTGTAGCCAAGGATGACCGAGCAAGGCGTTGTAGCAGGTCTTGGCGTCAATGACATGGAATTTGATGTCTGTGACGAGAAGTCCGAAGCGTAACGTCAATATTACAGATCCGAGAGTCCGTGACGATTGAGAGTCGAAACCGGAAATAGTAATTTTGTCACGAGCGAGGTGTTGCACACTCATGCAGATTTCCTTCAACACCCGAACATTAAGGAGGTTGACGGAGGATCCATTATCCACCAGGATCTTACCTATCTTGATGTCATGGCAGTATCCAGAGACATATAGGGGGCGGTTGTGGTCGCACGTCCCGAGAAGGAGGTCTTCATCACCGAAAGTGACATCGGCCGTATGCACTTCCTCCAGTTCATCCTTCATCCTTTCAGTGGCGAGGAAGGCTTGGAATTGCTCGGGTTCTTGTAACGCCTTAATTAGTGAGTCTCGCGCTTCTTTCGATAATAGGAGGGCATCAAGAATGCTAAGCTGAGAGGGTAGCTTCCTTAGGTGCGCGAGGATGTTATAGTCTACCTTACCCTTTTTGGGAGGGTCTTTGGTAGTTAGCTCTTTTGTGACCTGGTCATCTAAAGTGATATCTTCAATGACCTTTTCCTTTCCCTTATCTTTTCGGCCGACGGGCCCGAGATTCTTTTCTGGGAGTGTGCGATTGCGCAGCTGAATGTTCTCGCAGATCTCCGATTCCTCCTCTTTTCCCGAGAAAGATTCTTTAAAGAGAGGGCCCAGAGCCATTTCTTCATCAGAGTCGCTCCCGAAGGTGAGAACTTGTGACTCCCTGGCGTTAACCATGCAACAGTTGCCAGTCGTTATGTTGTGCCCATCGACAGTGCTTCTTCGCTCCCGACGGATCTTGCGTTTCATGCGCTTAAAATGTTGCCGATGAGCAATATATCCTTGCCACCATATCTTAAAGGCGTCGCACTCCTCCGTGGGATGTGAGATTTTCCGATGATATGTGCAATAGTCAGGGTGCGTCTCTACCTCATCGTGTGTGTTTCCTTTCGAGGGTGGTAGCTTCATCCCCATTGACATGGCTTTGGCAAACCTTTTTCTCGTCTTGAATGTCTTCTTGTCTGCTTCGGATGCCTTATGCTCTGTCAGGGGTAGTTCAACTCTTTCGTTCAGTTGCCCGCATTTGGCTCCTTCCGACGTGGTCATCTCACGCTCCTGGTCCGCTTTACATTTTAGACGAATCTCGTCTAGAAAAGCGTCGATCATTTCATCTGTTGGCCATGCACGTTCTGGTACAGGCTCTGCCTCCAGTTTCCTAATGCCAGGAGTTTTCCCATCATCGGCAAACGAGTGGGAGATTACATTACAACTCGCCACATATCCTTCGGATTCATCCGACGAGCTTTCTCCATCATCTTCCTCTTGAAAGATGTGGTTGAGGAACTCTTGCAGTGTGACAGGAGTCCGCGCCTTCTGATTGTACTCTTCCAACGCGTCGATTTGCTTTTGCAAGTTCGTGTGTTCTTTTCCAGGCTTCACGGACTTCTTGGATTTCTTCTTCTTTTTCTTCGAAGATTTTGACGATTGGGCGTGAGTATCTGGGCTCTTACCGTGAGTCTTTGTAGTCGGGCGGCGCCTTAGCATCCCTTCGATAATTTGAGGTTCAAGAGGGTCCTTCCATTCGACCGCAGGGCACGCATGAAGGTCTCTCAGCATTCTTTTGGTTTTAGTTGATAGCACGACCTCCCATGGAGCTTCTTCAATAAAAGAACATGTTGCCCCCGGTGTATCCGCTTTCCTAGGAGCATGCGGCTGTGGTGGGTTCACCTTCTACTTTTCGGACAGTACAAACTTCCCCTGGAGGTATTGGTCTTCAATCCATCCTTTGAAGACGAATCAATCTTCAATCGGATGGCCTACCGTTTGATGGTAAGGGCAGTAGTTGGAGTCATTCACCTCGGTGGGTTGCGGCGGTCGCCTTGGATTTGGTAGGTTTATAAGCCTGTTGCGTATCGCCAGCTCGAATAACCGCTTCGTCTTGTCTCGTGGGAACGAGTAGGGACGCTTCATTTTCTCATTATAATACCGACGCCTTTCCTCCAGTTGATCTGCCGGTTTCGGGGCGTTAGGTTGCTGTTGGGCATTCGCAACAAAGGTTGCCCTCCCTTTACCCTTGTCATTCCGAGGTTCCGACTTCGGTGTAGGTGGTCTATGACCCATCTGGTCCATCTGAGCCAACTTGTCGATTAAAGCCTGGAATGTGGTTGGCTTAAAGAACATCATAAACTGGGAGATAGTTGCGTGGGGGTCTAGGGTTCCCACGAACATGCCCACCGCAGGTGCTTCCTCGATGCGTTGCTCACATCTCGACCACAAGTTCCGCCAGCGTATAGCGTACTGGACCCAGGTTTCGCCCGGTTTTACCCTGGCGTTAATAAGTGCGGTTATTGGAGTGCGTTCGCTGGCACTTGCAAATCGCTGAGTGAACAACAACTCCATTTCAGCGAACGTTTTGATGGAATCGTTCGGGAGTTCTGAATACCATTCGAACGCTGTTTCTGATAAGCTGCCCACGAACTGGCGAAGCAACAATTTATCGTCACCGCCGGTGTTACCGCAGAGGGCCCGGAACTGGGCAACATGTTGATGGGGATTGCCGGTCCCCTTATACACATGGAATTTCGGTATCGTATAGCCTTGCGGGTATTTGATTTGATCGTACCAGCTCGGATACGGCCGCCCCGTTTTCACGACTTGACCAGCTGCCTCAGTCGCATGATGAACTCGGATTTGCTGGGCTATGTAGTCAGCTAAGTCAGCCTTAGAGATTGCCTCCTCCTTGGCCGTTGAAAGGGCTGGTGGTGGATTTGACGTTTCTCCTCGGTCGTCTTCAAGAACGATCGGGGGATCCTCGGCGGGTGAGTCCTGCTGGATCATCATTCCTATCACGTCTTGAAAGAGAAGGCCCATCCGTTGTATGTTGGATGCTTGTTCAGCAGCCTCTTTGTCCCTTCTCTCCAGTGTTCGGCGAAGGAATTCAGCGTCTGTTTCTTCCTCCCGGCGTGCGTCTGAGGACGTTTCTGGGTTTTCTTTTGGTCCGGTGAGCGCGGCCATAGCATTCATCATTTCTTGAAGCTTTTGTTGCTGCTCCTGGGCTTTCGTCACGGATCGGGTTAGGGGTCGGTGGCCCGTGGAAGTGCGGCTTTCCTCTTTCCCAAAGGCCATGTAAACAGTGTGCACCACCATGCCCCCAGACTCAGGGCGTCTGGGTTTAGTGCTTTCAGTCGTCGCTGCATGCTGTGAGGTCCTCTCTGGCCTCCTCCTTTTGTGAGTCAGTTGATCACCAGTTTTTTGGGGTTTAGCCTGGTGACCGGCTTCAGGTTGGATTTTCAGCTTCTTGTGCTGGCGGGAGAAGTTTGGATCGATGATCGAGTCTCGGGCCTGCCGCCAAGCCTTATAGATTTTGGAAGACAGCCGTTGAGGAGATCGGGGATGTTCGGGTTTTGTTTCCTCAACCTTTTTCAATGAGGGAGGAGACCTTTTCAGTACTGCCGTGGGGGAATTCCTTCGCACCTTATTTAGCATTTCAAAGCTGTTCCCAGTTGGAACAGCAGCATTGACCTCTGTCACCGGGGCCGCTGGAGTCAGCCCGGAGGGAGAGTTGCCCCCAGCCTTCCTTACTCGGCGCCAATGGCGACGTCGAGCGCGTCGAGCGGGCGGCGTTGGGTCAGCAGTAAGAATGGTTCCTTCTTGCCCCCTGTGTGGATGGGGGGTTGTTGTTGACGTTAGCCTATCGAAGACCGATGTCCTCTGGGAAGCGGGAGCAAAGACCGGAGCCGTCAATCTTGTAAAGACTGACTTTTTGGCTGGAGAGGTCGCCTTGGCGATTTCGGGAACGGGAACGGCCACTTTCTTAAAAGCAGCCTTCTCTGAGATTGTAGGCCCCGTGATGAGCTCGCAGGATTCCTGGCCCAATCTAGAGAAGACCGAGACATCGACGTTGGGCGACTCGTTGAGAGGAGCCGCGGCAGGGGTAAGACGATCAAAGACCGACTTCCCGAGAGTTTTCTTCGTCAGCACTGGAGCGGTAAAGTTTGTTGGCGGGATCATAGTCCCAAAGAACAATCCTGTGGTGGCGCGAGTGACCTGTTCCACTGGCATTGTGAATAGCGAAGCAGCTTGGGGTCCATAGGCTATACCTCCTGGCGAGGCAGAGCGTCGGCTGCAATTGCCGTCTGAGCAGTTGGAGGATTTCGCAGGGATGGAAGCCATCGATCCTTTGCTTTCTGCAATAAGCGAGATGCCAATTCTCAGTACCTTGAAACCCGAGGGCAACTATTAGCGAACCGCGATTGGTTCGCGAATCACGACACACAAAGTGTGGAGTGGAAAGAGGAAAAGGTCCCACCGGGCGTGCCAGAATCTGTTCCCCTCCGAACGGCGGCCGGGACGTTTGGGACGTCTGAGGCGTTAAGTTCGGGGCAGATGCTAGTTGGTGCTATCCGTCCACCTCTCCGAAGATGCCAAGTTGATTTATGGCACCATATATCGAAGGTTTAAACGGATGCGACCGATGTAGCAGACTTCGTCAGATTCCCCCTCGTTTGAGGGGTTTTTGATTGTGGGGACGCTCTTCCCTGCAGGCGCAAGCCCCTGCAGTTAATTACGCTACCGCATTGCGGTAACAACTTTCTCCTTCTCCAGATGATCACTTCGTGTCGTGGGTGTTTGTTTTATTGCCCGTGGATTGTTTACGGAGACTGAGTTATGTCGTCGCCCGTAGGGCGTGGACTAGCCCAAATCCGCATTATCTTAAATTTGGGTTTGGGGGGGGTTTGGTTTGAGGATACGTCAGCCCTACTCGAGGCTAGGATCAACTCAAACGTTTGTTAAGGATACGTTAGTCTAACTTTGTGACTAAGATCAACTTGACGGGATCGTTTAGATCCGACAAAAGAGTGTTTGGACTCTAATGTTCCAGTTTAGGGACATAGTGGTCCATCGTCTGTATGGCTGTCGGGACCCATCACCTCTCTGACGACGTTGAAGGATTACAACGACAGATGTCAGAGGAGTTCAGAGATGTACCCTTGAGCCGGAGTTAATTTGGGGGATTCGTAGTCCAGTATGTTTGAGGGTTTAAGGACGCGTTAGCCATCTTCGAGGCTAAGATCAACTTAAACGGGACCGTTTAGGTCCAACAAAAGAGCATATGAAGGGCTCTATTGTTCTAGTTTAGGGACGTTGCGGTCCATGGGTAGTTTAAGGACATTGCGGTCCGTGGGTAGTTTAAGGACATTGCGGTCCGTGGGTAGTTTAAGGACATTGCGGTCCGTTGTTAGTTTTAAGACATCTCGGTCAAGGTTAAGGACGTCGTAGTCCATGGGTTTAAGGACCCCACAGTCCGGTATGTGCTCTGGATGCTTCACACGGGTTCACTGCCGTGCTTAGCGAGGACCAGGCTCCGCTCTGGACGTTTTCCGTGGGGTCAAAGAGTGACGTTATCCACGTTCCGCGTGACCAGGAATTTGTATGAGTTTAAGGACCCCACAGTCCATATCATGGGTGGTCGTCGGGACCCGTCACCTCTTTGAAGACATTGAGGGATTACAATGCCAAGTATCAAAGGAGTGAAGAGATGTACCCTAGAACCGGAGTGGCTTGAGCAGTCCGTGGCCCAATTTGAGGTCAGGACTGATTAATTATGTTATGAGCCCATTGGCCCAATTAGTCACGAATTGAGGACTTATGGCCAGCTTGGGCTAAGTCCCATCATGTCTGGAATATTGATTCCTTGTGAGTCCATCGAGGGAGAAGCTTTGCCTCTATCCCTTTAGCCAATTGGACTATAGACTAGTGTTAAACACTTCAAAGCAATCAGTGTTGAACACTGGGAATGAGTTTGACAAGCTAGTGTTTAACACTAGAAGAATAATTGGTGTTAAACACCAGCAACAAGGCCTTGAAATGATCATAAGCACTAAAACAGCTCAGTGTTAAACACTGGCAATGGGGATCTCAAATTAGTGCCGAATATTAAAACAATTAATATTGAACACTACGAACAAAATTCTTTAATTAGTGTTGAACACTAAGGCCCGATAGCATTTCAATACTGGATTCGAGGGTTTTAACTTAGTGTTAAACACTACAGCGAGAACGGTCACGTGGCCCCACGTGAGAGTGCCTTTCCTTCAATGATTCTGCCGAAATTACTGTGTCTTTGATAGCGTCACGTGTCAGCACGTGACGGGCATTCAAATGCCTATGTGTTAAGGCTTCTGCTGAAAGTCACGTGGGTCACGTGGGGTGCTGCCTCAAAGGGGCTTTCTGTAGGGCTTTTGGGGGGGTCACGTGGTGACACGTGACCCTGCCTCAATGTTGTTTTTTGGAGGATCTGTTACTCCTCTTTCAAGAATTAAATTCCTCGAACTTTTAATCTCAGAGGAATTAAATTCCTATTTCCTTTTGAAGGCTTATATCCTGGAATAGAGTTTAAATCTGAGTTTTCTGTGGGAATTAAATTCCTTGTTTATGCGAAGAACCGAATAGGGTTAAACCCTAACAAAAGCTTTTAAGGAATTAAACTCCCCTTTTCTGAGGATTATGATTAAAGGAATTAAATTCCCACCGTTTCGACAGAACTATGTTCTTAATTAGGGTTCAACCCTGTTTCTTTTTGTTTTGAAGGAATTAAATTCCCATGATACAGGGTCGAACCCTAACCTTGTTTTGGAGGAATTAAATTCCTATAGTTCTATGAGAGTTAAATTCTCATGCTTGCATTCCTTCTCTATGTTTTGGATCTGCATGGCAGGATCTCGACCCATTGAGAATTAAATTCTCAACCTTAAGGGGAGATGTGCACTTTGCAGGCCCTCTATCAAAGAGAGAAGAAATATGTTCTTCTGTTTTTATATTATCAGAGTTAAACTCTGTTGAGAATTAAATTCTCCTTCTTTCAAACGCCTTTCCCTTTCTTACCTAGGTTTTTTGCAGAAGATCTGAGTCTTTTTCAAGTATCAAAGCTCTTCTCCTTTTCTCTTTTCTTCTCTGCGTCTGTATATCTCTTTTTTGTGTCCCTTGGCTCCTATTTATAGGAGAAGCAGCCGAATCAATCAGTCTTTTGTGAATCTTCATTGAGAGATTTGATTTGCGTCCATCATTCATTTTGGGCCTTTGGATTATCAGGTGAATTTTATTCACCATTGGATTTTAAATCCAGAGATTTTCCTTTGTTATTTTGGTTAGATTTTTAAGGGGGAAATCTTTCCAAACCCGAGATTTTCCATAGATAGATGATATTTAATCATCTCTGGATCTTTAATTTGATTGGTCCCAAATAATTACTTTCCTTTGGAAAGATTCGAATTTCCTTCAGAATTTAATTCTGTCGTCAAAAATGGGCTTTGAAAGTCGGTCACGTGTGACCACGTGACCCATGGTCACGTGTAGACACGTGACCCTCTTTGGAATGAAGAATCCTCTTCCTTTCTGCGCTATCTTCCGGTTGCTGTTGTAGCCATCACGTGCTACCACGTGACGCCTGGTCACGTGTGAGCACGTGACCCCTGTCTGGCACTTCTTTCTTTGGTTCAATTGGAGAGCGAGTTTGCTGCTTTGAACGTCACGTGTCGACACATGACCCTGGTCACGTGGGAGCACGTGACCTCTTCTGAAGCTTTTTTCCCTGACTTGATCAGCGAATCAAAGTGCGCTTTTTCTGTATTTTATAGGTCACGTGTCAACACGTGACTGCTGTCACGTGTAAGCACGTGGCCTCTTTTGAAGCTTTTCCCAGAAGCTTTCCTGATTTTAAATCAGGAAACACCTACAGGGGCCGACCAGACTGTTCCTATGCCCGTCCTACCGATGAGGCTGGCTCTCCTCCGAGCCCCAGCACAATTGGCCTCCTCCGCCTCACAGCTCGTTCCCGGGCTACCACAGGAACAAGATGTCTCGGCTCTCCCGCTCGTCCACGAGCTTTCCCGCCGAGATCATCTTCCCCGGTCCATCGACCGACCAACAACACTGCTTGCAGGTGTAATTGCCATCCCGCGAATCTCGTCATTAATAGGAGGTCCCGCTCATCACGCGGGACGCCGGGAACGTAACGGCCGGCGTGATTCTCACGCCTACCGCACCTGCTGCCACCACTATTTAAACCCCTCTTTCAGACGGTCAAGATAAGCCAATTCTAATCCACTAAGCCGTTACTCTGCTCGGATTACCCCACTAACTTGATCGTCGGAGAGTCCTCGGTGGTCCAACCACCCCGGGACTTCTTCGCAGATAACTCGGCTCAACAACTCCAAACCCATTAAGATCCACACGCTTCAGGAGTCTGCCTCCAGATCAAATCTCAGCCACTCATCACCGCCATCAGCAGATCAACGGGAAGCAACATCTGAAGGAGATTCCACCCTCCATCACTATCACAAAAATCTGCATTCCCTTGCAAACATCATGCTTTAAAACCAATCTGAGCAAAAGTAGAGCTAAAAGCACACTAGCATTCCAACACGGTCGCCCAAATAAGAACAATAATTCAATCAAATAGACTACATTGACAATAACAATGATCTTTCGATAAGGCAAATCACTGTGCTAAATAGAATTCAGACCGATTATACAGCAGGGAATCTTTCAGCCATGAATTTTTTTTCTTGATGCTGCAGGGTTCACATACCAGGCTACCAGCTGCTTCCAGATTCACCATTACAAATTGTAAAATTAGCTACAAGCTTGTATATTACTTGGCAGGTAAGGATACCGATCAAATCCTAATCAACACAGAATATACCCAAACCCAAACAGTGTAGACTGCATTAAGCAGCAGTTACATGATATGAATGTAAATTTAACAAAAAATACTAAATGTCAATAAGTTGAATTATCCTAGTTTTGAACAGATAACAGACAAATGAACTAGAAAACACCACTGAGACGAACTTCAAACCAACATTCTACCAGAACTAGAGCAACATCAGAGAAGTGGATACTCTCCTTTCTTTACCGGCTGGGCCAATGCTCAAAGCTCAAGGGTTGCTGATACACTGGTGCCTGCACAAAGGGTATGAAATTATTCAAATGCCAGCAGTTGTAATTACAGAAAAGCACTAAATTTCATCCTGTAACAAAGCATAATCTTGAATACCATGAGTGTCTCTAAACTGTGGTTCAGTGAGTCCCAGACTGCCATGTATTTGGTTCATTGGAAAACCAGGATTGTAATTTTCTAGATAATGGCCTTCCAGGTTGTAGCTTCCACAACATAAGTCGTGGCCTAACAGTTGGGCAAACACAAACTTTAAAATTCAAGAAAATACTTTCACTTCCTAACGTCTTTGTAACGAAACACGCTATAGCAGACTAGGTCAGACCTCATGTATTGTTTAAGTACATGGATTCATCGATAGAATAGGATCCATCGAGACACATGAATTATTTATTGTTGTATCTAGATAATAACAAAAAGAATATATCATTTGACTAATATAAACTAATAATCATGTATTGAAAGCGGATCCTGATCCGAGATTGCCTATTTTGATCCAAAAACGACCACCCGAGTTACGATAACAAGATCTTAAGCCTTAGAATTAGGTTTACCAATTGATTATTGCGGTTTTAGAGTCATGTTTATTAATGGGTTAGTGAGTTTAAGATGGGTTATTAATTAAGTCGACATCATTAATTACTAATAAAATGTCAAAAAGTTTACAGTTTCTTTACAACTTATTTTAAAAACTACTCTAAACATCATTAACTACTAAGAAATGTGTCATGTTGTTTATAGTAATTTTAACTATTTATTTAAAATTTTACCAATTTTTAAAAAGCCGTTTACTAAATCAATAATAGTCCGATACTTCCGAACAGAGATGGCCTACTCCAATCCCAAAATGATTGACTAATGCCGAGACCAATACTGTGATTTCAAAACCTTGCTGATAATACAATTCTTAATTAATTTTGATGTATAGATTGTTAGTGTCTTCATTATTGATGCATGTTCAATACATCTAGAATAAAATATTAATTTTAGGACGTGTCGAAAAGAGTCTCATTAGCAACCTTGACGATCCATTTAAATCCTATGGATAGGGATCCAATTGTATCCTATATAGATACAAATCCGATACAGATGTGTCTAGTCGACAATAAATCAACAAGTGATGTAGTGCATTGGTGACCCAATTTGGATTATATTGCATTACTTTATAGGTTTTTTTAAATTTATTTTGGACACATATAACTTTCATATTTCTAAAAAAGACACCTAAAACTTTGTATTTCTAAAAAAAACACCATATTCTTAAAAGTTAACTAAAATAGTCTCCCTAGTTAAACTCCATCCAAACGTGGTTAAATGTACTCTAGCCATTGGAAGCCTTAAATGACCTAAATACCCTTCTAGGGTCAAGTTTAGGGTTTAAAGGAGGGTTTCATCTTCTTCTTCTTTTCCTCCATTGACCACTTATGTTGCACCTCTCTCTCTCTCTCTCTCACAAAACCTCTCTAAGTCGTAGTCTCTGACTATCTATCTCTCTCTCTTTCAAATACTTATACCTGCTATTTTTTCTTCCTTAATTATGGGTTCTTCATTAGCTAATAAAAAAACTATGCTTTTGTGCTATTCTAGTGAGCTTGCACACTTGCTAAAAAGAGGGTGAATACAAGGGGGTAGATGCAGTTTCTACATCAACACCAAAAATTGTCGCAAAAATATCAATTAATATTCCTTCTATAATCTTTTGTACATTAACACCCAAAATTCCCCCTTTTTTTAACACAAAAACACTAGATTTGAAATTGAGAAATTAAGGACAGAGGTTGTCGCTTTTTACACAAAAAATACAGTGAATGAAAAGTAAGGAATGAGGAAGTAAGAAAGTTAAGATTGTTGCCTTCGATTTGGGGCTACGACATTAACTCAGAATTATGAAATTGAGGGCTGCGTCATTTTGATTTGGGGCCAGGGTTCAGTTGAGAAGAGACGAGAGAAATTTTTTGGGTCTTCTTCCTTGGATCGTCGTTGGTGAGAGGAGAGGATATGGTTTTTTGGGTTCTATATTGAATGAGGAGTTTAGGGATATGAGAGAGCAGCTCCTTCAATGAGGGTAATCATGTCTAAATGCATCGAGTTCAACTCCAATTGGGTTAACTAACCCTGCCAATTTACAGCATACAAACAGAATGGTTGTTTTTGGATAATAGTGATGTTTTAGGTGTCTTTTTTAGTACTAAGTTTTAGTTGTCTTTTTTAGAAATATGGAAGTTTTAGGTGTCCAAAATATTTTAGAAAACATACTTTATAAAACCACTTTCTATAAAGGAATATATAAGATAGAAGGAAACACTTAGCCACCTATGTGGAACTCCACAAGTTTTGGTTATGTTCATATTAAAATGCTAAAACAGTTGATTGCCATTCTCTTTCTGCCTTTCTTTTTGTTAAAAGACTTGTTTATTTATGGCTTAATTCCAAAAAACTAATGGATACTTTGGCTCGGTTACGAGCAAAAACTATCATAATTACAAAAAACTACCATGCTTTGAAAGTTTTGATATAGTTTCTTGCAAATACTGCTGATGTGACACCTCAGATATGGAAAAGTTTTTAGAAGTTTTGCGGTAGTTTCTTGTATTTTTGAAAGTTTTGTGGTAGTTTCTCATAGTTTTGAGAGCATTTGGTAGGTTTTTTGTAATTAAGCCTTTATTAATTTATTAAGGGAATATCATAGGGTTAAATCTGAGGCCATTATTTCACTTGGCCCAATACCAACTATCAGTAGTATCAAGCAAAACTTCGTCCAGACAATTGGCAGAATGTGTTACGCACAAACTCTTCGCACGACTAAAGCATCACACAGATGTGCATTCTTACCTGGTAAACGGCATGCCTGAAAGGATCATAAGATTGCGCATAGACCATGGAAGGCGTAGGCCATTGCATATAGACAGCATCCTGTGAAGTTTGATTGCACCCAGCAGCAGGAAATGGCGTGCTTATCAGGTTTGCTGAAATGTAGTTCACAGAAGCTTGAGTCCTAGGGATCTGATGAAAACCTGGTTCATATTGAAGAAACGAAGGCTGCAGAACACTGCAGGTCCCCAAATTGAATTCATGGAAAGGAACAAAGCGCCTAGCGTACCTGCAGAGACTTATGCTCCATTAATAATGGTTTTATTTAAGGCTAAATTTCACTGAACTATCCTTATTCCTTAAGAACCTTAACCATGAGCTTTGCTCACTGAACCGTCTTAAAGAATTTTTATTGCAGGAAGCTCTCTTAAAGTGCTGAATTTAAGAGTATTTTGGTGGGAGGAAACCCCCTTAAGACCAAAGCTGTTGGGAGTTTACTGTAATAAATAAATTAAGGTAGTTTAGTGAAAAATAATGATAGTTCAGGGTAGTTCAGTGTAATTTAGCCATTATTTTGGAAAAAAGCTTGAACACAATACTAAGGTTCTGTTTGGTTGTGTGTAGTTGGAGCCGCTCCTATAACGCGTAAATTGGTTATTTGGTTCATTCATTCCATGTTTTTGCAACCCCTCGTGTAGTTGCAAAAGAAAATGGAAGTGGAAATGACGCAGTTGGTGAAACATTCAAAACAGGTGCAACACCAACAACATGCTGGAAGCTAGTTGCCACATCATCAATTCCTCACTATAGCATTGCTTTGTTGATTTCATCTCTTAAAAAAGATGTTAATAGATATTTAAAGTCGTTTAACAATTAACCATTATAGTGGAGAAAGCAACCCTACCAAACAAGAATGCAATTCCTACTATGGTAGTATGTGCTGCATGAAGTTAGATATGCAATTGACCAAGTGCACCCTAACATGTTCCGGTAAATACCTGTCGTAACTCCGATCATAGTCGGGATCGCTGCGGTCCTTTTCCATGTCTCTGTAAATGGCAATTGAGGAAGTTCCATCATTTATGCCAATCTTTTCAATGTTGTCATGCTCTTCAACAATAGAGACAGTACTATTGTATTCCTGGTCACCTCGGTCCCAATTTAAGCTTCTTCTATCAGCTGCATGCATTGAAGACCCACCTTCTACTTCTGGACTTGAAGGAGCACTAAAAATCCGTGCACGTGCTTTATCATATTCCTCTTTTCTTTCTTCAACAGTTCTCAACAGATTTCTACTGCCTCCTGATTCCATTGCAGCGCCCATTGAAACTTGGTTTGGTCTCGGACGAATAACGATCTTCACTTGTTGGGCTTTCTCATTATCAGGCTGTTTTACTGGAATATCTGATAAAAGAACGACTGGATATTTACTTTCAGGTGTTTTCCTTGCAACGACTTTTCCAAAAAAACCATCAATTGCATTGTTTTCTAGTGCCATAGTCTGTAGACCATAGTGTTGTGCCACTCGATGGGCAGCACATCTAAGGTATGAAGTTGGTAGGTGTTGGAATTCAAACTGGTTCTGATTGGAGTTCTGCATGAACCTCTGAATATCCAATTCCATCCGCAAAACTACAGTTCAACATACATTATTATCAATAGTATATTATTAACGGGCAACAATATTTTTAATGCTTAGCTGTATAATTTTCAAGAATGTGCCCATATTTAAAACCCAAGCCTAATATATTCTTTACCATCAGAAAGTTTTCAATTAGGAATCTCTAGTTCCCCATGTGAGAGTTAGTATCAGAGCTACAAAGTTTTGACCAGAGCTTTTATTTAACCTATTCTATCGTATTCGTGTTGTGTCATTATAAACTCTCAAGGCAGTCTTCTTTCGTCCCAAAAGTAATCAAGTGTCTAACAAATATACAAATAATATATCATGTAACAGAGACCATTTGTGCAAATAAGTTGAAAAATGATGAGCAAAATAATGGTAAAAATGATAATGACAGTATGGTTGAGGACATTTCAAGGTTACATGCATATTTTTTGTAGACTTCAATGCACTTAAAGCAGGTAAGGAAAAATGCAGAACGTCCTAATGGACCGACAGCTTAAGTGCTTAACCTGTCACTCAGTAATTGGAGGCAAATCAGCCTTCCAATCAGCTATTCAATAGCTGATAACATTTTATCACAGCTCAGATATTGGTTCAAGTCTTGTGCATGCTAAGGAATACAAGAACCGAAACAAAATGCGCATCTTTTGTGTTGACCCAAAAGACCAAAAGAGTGGTATTCTACACATAAATGAAATAATTATCATCAAATTAATGGAAAGGAGTTTTCTAGAAGTAGATAATTGGAGATCGAATACACTTGTGGTACAACTGGTGTTGATGATTATAAAAAAATTATAGCAATTATGCATACATATGTGCCTACCTCAAATGGACGAAAAAGTAGAAATCATTCAGACAGCAAAGGAAAACGGAAGGAATATCAGGGTAAGACGACAAAGGAAGAAAACATGTGAAGCTAGAAGATCGCTGAAGCCCTTACCGTTTAAAGCAGTATTCAAAGATGGATAGGGTCATCAGTAAAGACGAAAAATTGGAAAAAACGTCAACGGCACTAAAGATAAATTTTACACCGGTACTTTTATACCTAAATCAGTTCAAGTTTACATCGTAAACCCAATTATCCTACGCAAGAAGAGAGTAATGATAAAATATGATAATGTTACCAAAGTATACTCTAAAATATAGTGCTTACAAGAAAGAACAGAAGTGGAAATAAGTAGAAAGATGAGCTCAAAAGCTAATTAAGCGAGCCGAGTTGACGCAGACAATGCCATAAAGGCAATTAAGTACTTAGACGTGCATTCAACACTAATAGGAATTAAATTTATAAAGTACTAGCAAATTCCATAATGTAGTTTGTATTATGTGGCGAGAATGGTTAACAGATGCTCTAAGAGATACAAACAGTGTGAGTAACCAAAAATCAAGCCTTGATTTATTCAACCACCCCCTATAGTGTCTAACACCAATTTTTAGAAAGATTCCCTCTTTTATGATTTATCTCAAATATCAGTATTCAAAAGAAATCAAATAACTCAAGTAGTATACATCTCATGCCTTCATACCTAAAATCTCTAGCATTCTTCCCAGCCAATTTACCAAAGAATAGAAATAATAACCTGTACATGATTTAGAGTTGACCTTGCCCGAACCTCCTCGTCATTACTGGCAATAGTCCAAACTCAGATATTTTCCAACTATGATACATGAAATCATTGAAATGTGTTCTAGAATTAAATAATAGACATTTCCCCTCGGCCTTTCATGGAAAATGCAAAACCTTTTATATTCATATCTGGCCCTCACCTAGTCATTGTCTTCATTAGAGTGTAATTCCATCATACTCACAAAAGAGAACTTCGGATGCATATCAGAAACTAAATGTGGGATACAACTCTCTACAATTAATTGGACTTCTATTTTCTAAGACATCTTTAATTAAACTTTACTAGATAGTTATCAACTTTTCAGAGCCCTCATTCAGAATTTAGGATCGTAAGATTTTATTCGGATGAGAATATTACGCATGCATTCCTCTAAATAAAAATCCTAAAAATTTCCATCTTAAATCAGTAGCATCTTCATATTATTTATTCAATGCATGGTCGACTATATAATTATTTTATTTATTTTGAAAACTAGCTATTATGACATAAAATATTGTTTTTCAAAAACTAGTTGTTATATTTTTATTTTGCTTGTAACTGTGATCTCTTTTACCATCGTTGTATTTATTTACTAATCTCTTATCTCTACAAATCTTCGACCTTGTGTCTGATTTCAATTTTAAAGACGAGAAGTTCTTTTTCTTTTTCTCTCTTGTGATGCTATGTCAAAAGACAAAATCATACTTGACTCTTTTCAGTTATATGAGGGTTAGAGCACTACTATTAGAACAAGAAGATCGATATAAGTTCAAATTTCTTATGAATCCTCACATCAATCTAACCATGGTTTGAGAAGTAGGTTTCGATCTTGGTCTCTTAAAATTTAGTTGGTCTCTATTAACACATAGTCCGAAAAAATTTCATCTAATATATTTCTAATATAGATACTTGTAAATAACGAGAGACGTTAGCATAGACATAGCTAAGTTCTCAACACATTAAGCTATATAAACAATTTAACAAGATTGCAATTAACAAAGAAACTTGCATTTAGTAAGACAATGCCGGCCTACTATACCAACTGCTAGCCAAACTTGCATCTAGACTTTAGATTGGTCACAACACAAGACATTGTTAATTGCATATGATGCATTCCAATAACATTTCATTTACCTGGAATTAAGCCCCAAGGCCAACACTATCTCCCGTCTATTAAGAAAATCGAGAGCTCATCATTTAGTCTATCTTATTCTGTTGTCTCCTTTCTTTCCACCTCTCTTCTCCAAAGAATATGTGTCATCAGGCGGCCTACTTCTCTTTTCTTACTCCATTTGGCTCCTTAAGTTGCAAACTTTGCCTAATAAACATGTTCATAACTAATTGAAATAGACCATACATGACACGAAACTGGAGGAAACATCGTAACACTAATACGAACTGAGCTTTAAAACGATATTCAGATTGGTCCCTCCAAGAGATTTGAAATGGCCGAGACTTGCACGTTTCGGCCAATAGCTCTCATGTTTCTAATTTGTTTTGAATTTCTACGCATAGTTGCATAGAATTTCCGTGACAAAATGTGTTGACTAAAAGCTGTAAGTGGTATTTGATAGGGTTCATAAGGCGTAAAGATCCATATGAAATTCGCACTTGCATTGATTTTCATTAACCGGCAGTAATTCTTTAACCCACATATCTGAAGAAAGGATTGAAGTATGACAAAAACTCTTCTACATTGACATATCGTCAAGAACGAAAAAGGAAAATAATTAGTCATTTTCATAGAAAGACGAGGGATGAAGGAGAGATTTAAAAAATGTGATGGCAATGGTTAAAAAAAAGACCATAACTACATATAAAAGGAACATATAATTGATATCTTTTTTGAAAAAAATAATTGTTGTAGGTCAACGGCTAACTATCGATATAAGTTTATATTCAACCAAGCATTCATAGAAAAAAGGGTATTCAATGAAGATCCTATATTAAAAAAATAATTTTTTGCAGGTCATCGGCTAACTATCGATATAAGTTTATATTCAACCATGCATTCATAGAAAAAAAAAGGGTATTCAATGAAGATCCTATATTAAACTATCCAAATATACATTTAATCTTCATCCTTAATGAACTGGATATGCATTATGGGATATTCCATCCTAATTTCAAGTCCTGTGAATTCAATCATAAATTTCCAAGCAAGACCTAAGGATAATAAGTTTATAATATCCGATTAGATTCCCCTATATCTTAACTTCTTAAGCATCATAGCAAACATCAAAGCTTTCCTATTGAGGAATACAACCACAGTTCAGATGCTAATATCAACAAATTATAAAGTTGAAACAACATTGGCTACAACATTGCCTTTGACCTTGAAAACATGATATAGAGGCAAAACAACTCAAGATGAATATAGGATCGTCTCAATATTTAATCACTTAGAGGAATATCGGTGTTGCACAAATACCTTCAAACCCTCCCTCTCAAGCTAGGCACATGTCCTGTGCTTCTGCTCAAATGTACTATCTAGACCCCAACACATCTGATAATTAAACTATTAACGTTAAATATCATATTGCTAACAAAGAAATTGGTAATCAAGGTGCCTTGTTATTTTCATCTTGACTTCTCAGTTGATCTAGTTATTATAGTTGATTCACTTTAATTGTATATCCTAACCACATGTTTATACATAAGGTATAAAAATCTAAAGGAATAGATAGATTTCAAAGTCTTTTGATTTTCCCTCTAATATGATTCATGAAAAGAAAAATCACCCCCAGCACTCAAGACAGTTAACAATGGCTGCATTGGTTCCAAGTGTTCGCAAAGTGGCATAGTGGGCAATATGAACCATAGTAAATAGTCTAATAGCTTGTCCAAACAAAGAAAAATCCACAAAAATCCATGTTATATTCATATATAAAACCAAGGTTGTGAAACAAATTCTTATTCGTAAAAAAAAGTCAATTTTTTTTGCATATTCCATGAAGTCAAACTAAAAGGAGAACCAAATTGATCAATACACAAACTTAAGCTTCCATATAGGTATTAGCCAAAAAGCTTATGCCCTTGCCAACACTAATATGTATAGATAAGTAGCCTAAAAGGAAAGAGATGGAGAGGACCTAACTAGATAAACAAAGAGAGATGGCATGAGGATTAAAAAAAACAAAGTCATATGAAGTTTAAAATGAGCCCATCAATCCCCATACGAAAAACATAAAGAAAAAAATATGAATAAGGTGTCAAAATGTGGTCTTTTACTCAATGTATTGATAGTTACCGACTTATATATCATGTAATCCCAAATTTGAATTTAATAGCGGTAGGGGGTATTCTAGGGCCCTAGTATTCAAAGTTCCATGTGGATAGCAAAACCATCCTAGATACTAATAGCTAAAGCATTGATAAAAAACATAGTTCTAACACGTCCGCTGGCGGCCTTAGACAGCTCCACTTTGGGTCTAGGTGGTGAATTAAGTGGTTAAAGCTACTAGGTCGAGTTGTTTAGGTAGGGGTTAAGAGGACTTTAGACATTAATACATAGTTATTTGTCATTTTTCGGTTCTTAATCATTGTCCAGGTAATGTTATTTAATAATATTTTTTATAATTTTATATTTTATTGAAATATTAGTAAATTACTCCTGGTTTTTTTTATTTGCATACATGCAAATGTTTACTTAAAAATGATAAAACTGTCTAGTCAACACCTAGGTGGTTCCTAAGCACTTCTGCGTTTAGTAATACCTTTACCGCTCAACACTTTTTACAACATGGTAAAAAGTGCATGACATAGATTGCGATGTAAAGCATACTTTTTTCACTTTATATATTGATAGTAAGAAAGTATTTTTATTTAACCAGTTGCTTCATACTTAGCGATTATTGAAATTTCCCATACCCAAAACTTTGTGACAAAGAACGAAAAAAGCAGCATCAAATACAGTTGGCTCTTTTCCAAACCTTCCCCCAAAAAATCAGGAGGGTAGGCTTGCTCCATTGGTATATGTACTTAAACAACATGAACCATTGGATGTCAATCCACAGCAACAAATAAAATTATTGAACCAAGATCGAAAGCTAATTATATAAATGCATTATTTCCCTAATTGGACCTTTCTTGTCATAGGGCTATAATGTTTGCAGCATTATGCTCTGACAGTGAAATTAGAGAGCACAAACGAGCGTTCCTCCTCAATCTAGGGTTTTAATTAGGATTTCCATAGATGAACTCCATAATCGCAAGCAAACCATAATTATCAGATTAGAGAGTACAGAACATATATGGAAAATTAATCCAGCTAAATTGAGATTAAAATAACAATCAAGTGAAGCGATGGCGAGGGTTCTCGAGGGCCTACACAAGAAAAAAATCCACTACCGCCGAAATAATGCGTTGTTGCCTCTCCACTGAACCTCCGTCTCCTTGCTAATTTCGCTATGAGCCGCGGAGCACAATAAAGAGCTTTGAGGAGCTTCCATCTTCTGAAGAGAGATTGTAGAGAGAGCGGATGCCCTCTTCCTCATTTTGTGTAAGAGAGAGAGGTCGTTGAAATGGGGAGATGAAACCTAGATTTGGGATCGTTGGATTTTTGTCTTGTCTATATTTATAGTATATTTGTATACATCGCTTTGATCGGACACGAAGAGTTTAGAAAAAGGGAATGGGGTTGGGATCTTGGCCCTACATGTGTTTAAAGAGTTGGGGACATGGAAAAGCTCAAAATGATTTCTTTTGGGCTTTCTTTTAATAGCGGTTTCGATATCCGCTTTGAATCTATCATTTGCTCTAAAGGTCTTTTAAATCTAATAAACTGCTTAAGTTTATCTAAAAGCTGATATGATTGTTACATTAGCCCAATATTCAAAAGACAGAATCAAGAATTTTCTCGAAGGTGGGCAAAATATAATATACCATATTCTCAATTTAGAAAAATAAGCCATTGCAAAAAAGATAAAAATTAAAACTGCTATTTTTTCAAAATAAGTATTCATTTTTTTCCCTTTTATGAAAGAATAATTTGAATAAAAAAATTATAAGTGCATGTACAAGTTTATATAAAACAAGAGTTGATACTAAAATCTAACCTTGTAATTAGACAATATTAGTAAAAATTATATTTACAATCCTTTTTAAATTTTGAATTCACACTTTAATCTGGTTATTGAACACAAAAAATTTAAATAAAAATTAAATATTTTATTATTTTGTTATATATATATATATATATGTCATAGCAATTTGGTTTTTAATCTAGGTATTGAACATAAAATATTTGTTCTTTAATCTAATCATAGCAATTTGTTTAATTAATTTACTATATACCTAAAAAATATCACTATATTTAACAAATAAAACCCCAATCATATTTACAAAAAATAGCGGTGAGTTATTAAGATATTATATTGATTGTAATAACAATAGCAAACACAACATAACTAATTAGATTTAAAATGATAAGGATGAGTTATTAAAATATCTTCAACCGGCTAATTTATAACATAAATTTTTGTGTTTTTTAGAACACGGCTTTTTTGGAGTTATGTTATTTTAACGAAGGAGGTTTGTACCGCAACTTTTTTCAGGATTCTAAGTGTGGGCAGTTGCCCATATGTAGCCCCGTCCTTGATTAGCCTCATCGCAGTTAAGGCTTGTTTGGTTGCTCGGAAGTAGCTTCCAAAAAAAGGTATCATAGAATTAGACCAAAATACCACATTTAGTGTCTGTATATTTTCAAAAAAAGGTAGTAAAAAATGAAGCAACTTATTATGTTCTTTTGTAAGAAAAACAAACAAAAAAAGTATTTTTAATAGTAAAATATTAGTACTTTCTGGAAGTAATAACTAATAATGAGAAGCATTGAATAATTAATCTTTTTTCTTGTTCCTCGTGCTCTATGGTTACTTGACTTCCCATCGAAAACAAGGAAATGAAAACCTTGGAACATGCCACGTAGGATCCACCTCATTACCATACAGTAACTTCCAAGCTTTACTTCCGTCAAACCAAACAACCAAAGGACCTAGAGTAGGCTTACTTTCGGTACTTCTTTGTTCCTTCATATCAAGCAAACATGCTCTTAGTTAACGGTCTATCTTTAGCCATAATTAACCACCATAAAACTTTGTTACTTTGATTCTCCTCTCTTGCAAACCTACGTATTAGAGATAATACCATAATGGCATCTATTCGCTGTACTTGAACCATCATGTGCCCATCAAACTCAATTGAACCATAACTTGCTATAAAGGTGTAGTGAGTTGTTAAAATGAGGAGAGGGAGAGACGATGAGTTGTTAAAATGAGAGGAAGGGGCTATAATATAAAAAAGCAATTGCTTTAGGGTTGAGAAGAGACAAGAAAATGATGAAAATGTCTTGGTTAGACCCTATAGACAGTTTTCTTAACCTCGGATCAAGATTCACCGGATGTCATTATTTGTAGTAACTCGAAAGGTATAAACAAAATTACAACAGATAACAAGAATTCAAGAATTAATATCAAAATCAATAAGATCTAGAAGATTATATTGGAACATTCCTTTTTTAAATGTTATACAAGAAACTTATATGAATGGTTGTTTGTCTCTCAATCACTACTTTTGACTTGCTCGTGTTCGTTTTGTGTTTTATATGGTGTGTATAGCGAGATCAAGATCCTCCAATGATGCAACCTTATATATTCTCATTACTTTGTCCCGCACAATGCAATGGAAGACGCTCACACTCATTTATCGATTGGGTGTTGGTTGTTGAGCCGTATCAAACCAAATCATCCACTTTCATGTTACAGCGGTATCTGACATCCAAATCTAACGTCGCGTGATGTTTACATATATCATTATTTAGCTCTCCACTTTCTGGATTGGTATCTTATGCAACATAATGTGTCACAGAAGCCAATCATAGCATTTCTAAGTAATCTAAACTTGTCACATAATGTATCACTGGCATAAGTTACTGCAACGTCATTCTGGTTCCAAGGGTTATAAAAGTGGCATAGTGGGCTATACGAACTATTGAAAATAAATCTAATAGCTTATCCAACTAAAGAAAAATCCACAAAAATCCATGGTATATTCATATATAAAACCAAGTTTGTAAGGGGAAGAGAAATAGATTCTTATTCCTAAAAACAAAAAGACCAACTTTTGTATATTCCATGAAGTCAAAACCAAATAGTGAACCAAATTGATCACAACACAAACTTAAGCTACTGTAACACCCTAATACGATCATACATAATTTAATTATATTATATATGTTGGGCCTTCATTTAAATTATTATTGTTATTGATGTGTGGATGGTTATTCATGATAACCGTATCTTTACCTTGTCTCGATCCCTAGTTCGATAGATATTATTTTGGTACCCGACTCGTATGCATTTTTAAAACTAGATATTCTATTTAGAATATTGATTGTTTTAGTTAAAATATTTAGTTGGTATAATTTATGTTTTACTAATATTAGATAGTAACAATAGATATAAGGTGATAGTTTTATATTAAAGACATGATAAGTTAATATATCAAGTATCCCTTTAAAAATCTTTTATTTCTCTCATCAAAACCATATCTCTCATCATCAGTTCATCATCTCTCTCTTCAAATATTATTCTATCTCCTTAATATTAAACCTATGTATTTCTCTATCTCTATCATGAACGAATCCCTCTCTCTCCAGATGATTTCTCTCTCCCCTCTAATATTTAAACAACTCAGCAGTAAGAGCCCTCTCTCCACTATTTAAATTAAAGCCCTAACCCTTTCTTTCTATCCCCTGCATGCCTCGAGACTCGTGCCGCCTCCCATCTTCCTTTCGAGCGAGCACCGAACCCTATCCATGGCCGAACCCTAGCCCCTCACTTTCCTCGCAACCCGAGATCTCATCACCATCACAGCAGCCACCAACCCCTATTGTCGTCGCCTTCGCCTCGTTCACCGTAGTCACCTCATCTAGCCGTCAACCCAACACCAAAACGCAGACATCTTCCTCTTTTCATCGTCTCCTTTTCTTCGAAGCACCCATCTCCATCCTCGACCGAGCATCCTTTAACCACCACGCGACATCACCTCCTTCCACAGCCGGCATCGCAACCATCTTGCCGCAGTACATCCTAACCGCGGCCACCTACTCATCTTCAAACCGATCGAGGGGCAACCATCATCTTCATCAAGCCGCAGCCCACGCCTTCGTCCATCATCGTCGCCATCACCCCGTCACAGCCCAAACTCCAGCCATCGCCGCAAGCGCCGCCATCATTGTCGTCGTCTTCTTTCTTGATTGCATCCGTCGATACCAAGCCGAGTTTGTCGCCTTCTTGCTCGCGTCGGGTCATCCACCCTCATCTCAAAACAGTGAACCCAAGCATCAAACCGAGCACGGCCAAGCCACAAAGTTTGGGTCTTTATAACATGCCGTCGTGTTCTATCCGTCTACGGGCAAGTATTTTATACTTGTTACATGCTAGTTACGGCCCGTGCGGATCATGCCGCAATATCGTGTCGTAATGTTATTATAGTTATCGTACCATTTCATGTTACAAATATTTAATGATATGGTTGATACTGTTATCCTGCTTGTTGCATCAAATGTACTGTTATCACTTATTATTTATACTCGTGGCATCCCGTTCTTGCACATAACATACTATATCACTTATTGTTCATATTATTATTATTATTATTATTATTATTATTATTATTATTATTATTATTATGATATTTATGACGCAATGACGTATGGGTTTTACATGGCCTAGATTCTTTAACTTTAGCACAAGTGGATCGTGAGTACTTCAACAGGGTTGCCGATCAGTGAGAAGCATTCCACTGATATAGTTCTTATTATGGTTTAGGTATTCTTGTTTCTTCCTCGGATCTTTATTGCTTTCGCTATTGTTTCCTGTTATTTTTTATCGTGGTTATTGAACATGTTTAGAGATAGATGTTTATATTCTTGTTCTTGATTACTGCTTGACAGCCATAATGTGACTATAGAATGATGTTTCCTTACCGTAGATAGCATAGTTGGCTTTGTTACGTTCCCGTATTTGTTTATTTTGGGAAGCGGGACATGACAGCTGCCATATAGCTATTATCCAATAAGCTAATGCCATAGCTAACACCAATATGTATAGATAAGTAGTCTAAAAAGCGAGATAGAGAGGACCTAACTAGATAAACAAAGAGAAATGGCATGAGGATAAAAAAACAGTCACGTAAAATTTTAAAATGAGCCCATCAATCCCCAGAAGAAAAACATGAAGAAATAAATATGAGTAAGGCGTCACAATGTGGCCTCTTACTTCGTGTACCTGTGGTTACCGACTGATATACATGTAATCCCAAATCAGTATTTGATAGTGGTAGGGGATATTCTGAGGACCTAGTATTCAAAATTCCCTGTGGATAGCAAAACCATCCTAGACACCAATAGTTGAAGCATTGGTAACAAACATAGTTCTACAAAGCGGATTGCACAACCACCTAGCGGCCTTAGCTCCGTATTGAGTCTAGGTGGTGAATCAAGTGGTTAGAGCCACTAGGTTGAGTTGTTTAGACAAGGGTTAAGCTGATTTAGACGTTTAATACATTGTTATTTGTCATTCGATGGTTCTTAATCCTTATCCACGTAATGTTACTTGGTAATATTTTTATATTTTACTGAAATATTAGTAAATTACTCATGCTTTTCTTTATTTTTTGCATATATGCAAATATTTGCTTAATAAAGATAAAACAACATAGTCAACGCCTAGGTGGTTCCTAGGCACTCAGGCTCTAGGTGATACCCCTATTGTGCTCGACACTTTCTACAATCTTGGTAACAAGTACATGACATAGATTGTGGTTTAAAGCATAATTTTTTCGCTTTATATATATATATCGATAGTAGGAAAGTATTTCTCTTTAACTAGTTGCTTCATACTTAAAGATTATTGCAATTTCCCATACCAAAAACTTTGTGACAGAATGAAAAGGCGGGATCGAATACAGTTGGCTCTTTCACATGAGGAAGCATTGGATGCCCATCCACAACAAACAAATAAAATTATTGAAGCAAGATCGAAAGCTAATTATACAAATGCATTTTCCCCCCTAAATGGACTTTTCTTGTCTTACTGTAATGTCTATAGCATTATGCTCTGATGGTGAAATTAGAGAGAACAAACTAGGGTTCCTCCTCAATCTAGGGTTTTTAATTGAGGATTTCATTGCTAACGTGAATTCCATAATCGCAAGCAAACCCTGATTATCAGATTAGAGAGTACATGAAAAGGGATGGAAAATTAATCAAAACGAATTGAGATTAGAATAACAAACCAGTGAGGCGATGTCGAGGGTTCTCGAGGGCCTCCACAAGAAAAGGATCCACCGCCGCCGCTATCGTGCGCTGCTGTCTCTCCTCCACCTCCGCCTCCGCCTCCTTGATGGTTCCGCTATCGTGCGCCGCGGAGCACGATAAGAAGCTCTGAGGAGCCTCCATCTTCGCGAAGAGAGAGAGAGTGGAGGAGAGAGAAAGAGAGCGGATGCCCTCTCCCTCGCCTTGTATGAGAGAGAGAGAAAGACGACTTTCTTTTTCCTTGGGGTTTGATCAAAAGGAAGATGGGCAGAGAGAGATCCCAGCCGTTGAAACGGGGGATTATACCTAGATTTGGGATCGTTGGATTTTTTGTCTGTCTGCATTTGTATTTGTATACCTCGCTTTAAGCCAACATGGGGAGTTTAGAAAGGGGAAATCTGATGTTGGGATTTTGGCCATACACGTGAGTTTCGGTTTTTTTGCCGTTGCCATATTAGAATCTATCTTTTGCTTTAAAAACTCTTAGGTCTTCCTTAGCATTTTGCACGTGCGATACACGTTTATGACTTTATCTTATTTAGAAGCCAAAAAAATTCCTTGAGCAAATAAATATAAAATGAAGTCTTTTGGTTTAAAATTATTTTGAATGTTGATGATGCTCAGAAGTGGGGACTTCCCAGATCATGACACGTAGCAGATGACATGTCCCGAAGGGTACGGAGCTGAAGTAAGTAAGATGCTTTGGGGGCCTACCTTAGGACTTCGTCTCCGAGGATACGCCCGACCTATCAGAGGCCTCCCTGAGCACCTTTCATACTCACCCAACGAACAGCCAACAGCTCGTCTTCAACATGCCGAGCTTCCTCGGCCTCCCAGCTCGTCTCCGAGCATCCTGACACGCCGAGCTTCCTCGGTCTCCCGGTCAACCGAGAACGCGGAGCCCAAGCATCTCCGCAACGACTCCGCGTATCTCGCCAATACGAAATATCCGCCGCCCCACGCTCCGCGTCCCACGCAAGCTCGTCCCCCCATTAGTGAGTGGATCCCGCCATTAACACGGGTGTAACGTAAGGGCGTAACTGACGACGACGATCTCGCACCGTCTCGTTCCATGCGACCATTATAAAAACCCCTCTTCCAGACGACTCAGGTAACGTAATCTTGATTCCAATAAGCCACCACTCTACCAAAACTCCTCGGCACTAACTTGATCGTCGGAGGGTCCTCGGTGGTACAACCACCCCGGGACTTCCTTTGCAGGTAGCTCGGCGCAAAATCAGCCCACTGAGATCCACACGCTCAACCACGGCCGAATCAAATCTCAACCGTCCAAGACGCTCGCTACCAAATCGACGGAGGACAACATCTGAGGGAGATCCAAAGCTCCATTAGTGGGCGCCATCTGTGCGAACGAAAGAACTTTTTTGTTCCACAACAAAAGTTGATCTTCCGCCCTCGACCTAATGGTGAGCGAAAGCCGTGATGATCCCAACACGAGCCGCCATGGCCCCTCCAACGGAGGCGTTAGCGGTTCCTCCCCCCTCCAAACCTCATCAACGTCTTATCGGCTCAAATCGACAGATTCATGTCGATGGTGGACGCCCTTGTCCGCGTTCAAGCGGCGGGCCCTACCCACTAGACCGCAGTTCCCCCTCCCCGGGATGACAATGCCCGAAGAAGGACGGATGGCCAGGCTCAGGCCCTCAATCATGCTCACCTCAGCGTCACTGAGCACCAGCGTGCCAACTCCGGCAACCACGGCCCTCGCGCGGCGAATGATTTCATGACCCGCTGGACGCCGGACAGCTCCACACCTCGATCTCAGGAGAGACTAGGCCGTCACTCCAACACTCGCCGCGCACTCACACCACCTAAGGAGATGTCGGTCAGTTCGCCTGCTTCCAGGCACAACCGACACCCCCACTCCCGCCGAGGCAGGGCACGCGGGGAACGTCGGGACTACTCAAGAAAAGCCATGCCCGAAGATTTAAGAAATCTGATAGAGTGGAATCGAAGCCGCTACGTCGCACCGACCCGGAGCGGGGGTAGCCACCACTCCAACTGTGCTGAATCCTCAGTGTACCACCACCGGCTCGCAGCCCTCGAAAAGAAAATCGAAGGAATACGACGAGATGGCCAAAAGTCCGGCGAAGGGGCCCGATATTCCGCCGATTCACTCATAAAGCCCTTTACAGAAGAGCTGCTGACCGAGCGCGTCTCGTCCAAGAACAAGCCGCCCAAAATGGCCTCTTTAACGGGAAGTCCGACCCAAAAGATCACTTGGACGTATTTACAGCGGGCATGAGCTTCCAAGATAACTCGGAGGCAGCTCAATGCCGCGCTTTTCCCACCACCCTAATCTGGACAGGTCGGGACTGGTTCCGGGGGATGGCACCCCGCTCCATCTCGACCTTTGACGAGCTGGCCGTCCAGTTCCTCGGTCACTTTGTCGGGAACAGACGACAGAGGAGGACGGTTGATTATTTCTTCACCGTAAAGAGTGGGGACAAAGAATCCTTTAAGGGATATATCACTCGCTTCTGCAATGCTCTCCTCGGGGTCCCCGAGCACTGTGATGAGACACTTATCATCGCTCTAAGGTCGGATCTTAGGCACAAAGAGTGGCTCCGCTCTTTTGCATTAGCGCAACATCAAACCATGGTTGAAGTAAATGCTTGGACCGAGTGGGAGATCCAACTCGAATCGGAGGTGAACTCAAATCTTCCCAGAGGCGATTAAGCCGACTAAAAGAAGAGGGACAGAGAAGAGAAAAAGGGGATCGACCGACCAAAACCTTACTCCCCGAAGTTCCAGGAGTACTCACCTCTTAACGTCTCCCTGACCGAGCTGCTGGAGGAAGCTAAGGGCGAAGAGTTCTTCAGGCTCCCGCCAGCTACCCGATGGACGGGCAAACAGCTTTGAGACCCGTATTGCGCCTATCATCGGATGCAAGGACATCCGACCGAGGATTGTAAACAGCTGCGCGATTACATCGAGGAGCTAATCCGCTCCGGTCACTTGGCAAAGTACCTGTGAGATAAACGTCAAGCAGATAAGGGGCAAGCCGGTCAAATTAAAGACGGAGAGTTGACGATCGGACAGATCATGGTCATCGCCGACTGACCCAAGTCCAAGCAATAGGGACTGCCGCTGAATCCGGTCATTCAACACAGAAAAGTTTAAACTGTATCAATGAATCTGTATTTTGTTTAATAATAAAGGTTCTTGCTTCTCTGCGATCTAAACCGCTTCTTTTTGTTTCCATGCTAAAAACATCCCGCAAGGCTGGTGGGTAGCTTTCTGCCCATCAAGCAAGAGCACGCCTTTCACTCAAGTAAAGGAAGCTTGGATGCGCGTATAAGTAGCAGATCGAAAGCCCTCCTCTCGAGGCCACCGAGCAATTTCTTGCTGGCCAATCCGCAGCGGGCAGCTTCCTGCCTAACAACGCTGTGAATCAAAGCCCTCGTCAAGAGGCCACCGAGCAGCTTCCTGCCCGGTCCATCCGCAGCGGGTAGCTTCCTGCCCAACAACACTGTGGATCAAAGCCCTCGTCAAGAGGCCACTGAGCAGCTTCCTGTCCGGTCCATCCCTAGCGGGTAGCTTCCTACCCAACTGCGCTGAGGATCGAAAGCCCTCCTCTCGAGGCCGCAGAGCAATTTCCTGCTGGACAATCCGCAGCGGGCAGCTTCCTGCCCAACAACGTTGTGGATCAAAGCCCTCGTCAAGAGGCTACTGAGCAGCTTCCTTCCCTGTCCATCTCTAGCGGGTAGCTTCCTACCCAACCGCGCTAAGGATCGAAAGCCTTACTCTCGAGGCCGCCGAGCAATTTCCTGCTGGCCAATCCGCAGCGGGTAGCTTCCTACCCAACAAGCTGTGGATCAAAGCCCTCGTCAAGAGGCCACCGAGCAGCTTCTTGCCCGGTCCATTCCTAACGGGTAGCTTCCTACCCAACTGCGCTAAGGATCGAAAACTCTCCTCTCGAGGCTGCCTAGCAATTTCCTGCTGGCCAATCCCTAGCGGGTAGCTTCCTACCCAACTATGCTAAGGATCGAAAGCCCTCCCCACGAGGCGACCGAGTAGCTTCCTGCTCGAGTCATCCGCGGTGGGTAGCTTCCTGCCCAACAAACGCTGTGGATCAAAGCACTCATCACGAGGCCGCCGAGCAATTTCATGCTGGCCAATCCCTAATGGGTAGCTTCCTACCCAACTACGCTAAGGATCGAAAGCCCTCCTTATGAAGCGACCGAGTAGCTTCCTGCTCGGTTCATCCGTAGTGAGTAGCTTCCTGCCCAACAAACGCTGTGGATCAAAAGCCCTCATCATGAGGCCGCCGAGCAATTTCCTGCTGGCCAATCTCTAGCGGGTAGCTTCCTACCCAACTACGCTAAGGATCGAAAGCACTCCTCACGAGAAGACCGAGTAGCTTCCTGCTCGGTTCATCCGCAGTGGGTAGCTTCTTACCCAACAAACGCTGTGGATCAAAAGCCCTCATCGCGAGACCGCCGAGCAATTTCCTGCTGGCCCATCTGCAACGGGTAGACTCCTGCCCACCAACACTGTGGATCGAAAGCCCTCAATACGAGACCTCCTAGAAATTTCCTGCTGGCCCATCCACAGTGGGTAGGTTTCTGCCCAACAAACACTGTGGATCAAAAGCCCTCATCATGAAGCCACCGAGCAATTTCCTGTTGGCCCATCTGCAGTGGGTAGATTCCTGCCCAACAAACGCTGTGGATCAAAAGCCCTCCTCACGAGGCGACCGGGTAGTTTCTTGCTCGATTCATCCGCGGCACGTAGCTTCCTATGTCACGTCCCGCTTCCCGGTGTATGGGCAGAAGACGCGACGAGGCCGCTATGTATTTACTCTGAAGTAAATACGCTAAGCGTATCTAAGCAATATAAAAGAAATGTACACAAGAGACAAATATAATGAAACAACAACTTTATTTATTAACATTCTTTTGTACAATACATGGAAAGTAAATACAACTGAATAAAAGCAATGCCTAAACAATGGCATAACAGAAAAGGAAAGGTACTGAAATAAAAGCGTACAATGAACTAAAGCTCTGGGTCTTCAACGAAATGGTCCAAGTCTTCAGCACTGGGCTCGATCTCTGACGTGTCCAGGTCGCCTGACGACATTCACAGAAGAAAGAAGAGAACGTCGTCAGCGAACAGATCGCTCGGTAAGTCCCAAAGATAAAGGAGAAATAGAATAGACAGAATAAGGAGGTAGCTTTTAAAGTTGTATTATGTTGTTATAATTGAATTTAGTGTTAACGATATTGTTTGTAGCTTGGTACAGAAGGATGCCAGTGTATACAAGATGAGTCTCACTTGCCCCGGAGACTAAGGTATCAGAAACTCAAGAAACCGTTGGGCCACGGTACAACAACAACGGAATATAGGTTAGGTGTCTTATGGTTGCAGTCTCGTGCCACTTCTAACACCTTCCGTACCAATCTACCCCTTAAACCCCGAGATGTCTTGTTTGTATAGTTGTATTGTATTGTCTTGTATTGTAAACTGTATAGATTGTATAATTGGACGACTTACCGAAACCATGATATCAGTAAATGGATGTAACTGTAGAATCATGAATGTAACTGGAGAATCATGTAAATAGAAGTATATCCATGGTTCGGTTCAGTCAATATAGATTAAATGGATTCCTGTTGAATTTTAATATTGCAGATTGCAGATTGTAGATTGTAGATTGTACTTGAATCATATTCAAGTCAGTTAATGAGACTCAGTCTGAGTCAGACAATTAGAAAAGTAAATTGAAGTCCTGATGGTTTTGATGTTATCGGTAACCGCTGACATGGGCGGCAGAATTTGTGTCTTTTTCAAAGACGATTACCGTGTTGATAACACCGTTGTTAAGTTGTCTACCTTAAATAGGCAAGCACCCACTTCTCCGGCTCTCTGAGGCTCAAGAGATTGGTCCCGCTTAAACCTATGTTTACTAGGGTCCTTAGGGTAATTTATAGAACTTGAGGGGGTTTTATGTAAAAATACTTTTATATACTTTTCAAAATACTCCTCAAGTATTTAGTTATCGTCTTTAGAGTTATCATGAATGTAGATTTTGTAATTGTGATATTTCTAGTGAAAATATCCCAAATTCATAATAAAGAGTATTTATTTATAATATTGACTTGTATGGAATTCATGGTATATTAATGTAAAGTGATTCTTGTGATTTTTGAAAAGAGTTGGAATATTTATATTATTTCAAAATAGATATTTTAATGTTACATATATACATAATTATATAAAAATAATTTTAATATATATTTTATATTTCTAAAAATCTCATTTTCTTAAGATATCGTATTTTAAATCTCTCGAGACCGAATGCTCCTTGCGGAGGTCTGAATCTCGCACTACTAAGCCCAAGGATGTGCGATAATCCGTACCATCCTGAACGGGTTTCCCAAATGGGTGTAGCGGCGCTTTGCAAAGATTTGTATAAATACTAAATAATTAAGAAAAATGGTTTTATAAGTAATGGTATTTATTTGACAAGATGTCGTTTCCCCGTATTCTATGTTCCCGAGGGTATTGTGCTATGTTGCATATGAGTGTGTGAGGAGGTAGGTCATTACCTCGTGATCTACTTAAAGATATAGCAAGTTTGACGGTTTAAATGTCGAAAATGAAACTATATGGTATTTTAATGAAAGAGATAGGATAAATTGGAAATAGCAATTTCTTTTGATATAGAACATGTTCAATATGATTAGTTAGTGTTTAATAGTCAATATGAAGTGGTTTAACAATATTATATTAAGAAAATGTTGGATTTTGAGAAAGAACCGAATCGGAAACCGGATTTACTCCGTTTCCGTCCGGTTTTGGAATTTCTTATTTTTAGAAAAGATTAGAGAAGGGAAATCGGGACTTATGGGTTTAGCTTAAAGAGGAGAGGGAGAGGGAGTGGACGTAGTTTCCGGTGCGTCGTTTCGTCGCCGGGAACTCCTAGGGTTGTCGCCGGAAAATTCGCCGGAGCTTCGCCTCTTTGTTCACTTCAATTGCACACTAGGGTTTCTAGGAATTTCTTGAGAGTTTGCTCAGAATTTTAGGGTGAGGGGGTAGTGTTTAGAGGTTGTATTTATAGGGTTAGGCTGGGGTTAGGGTAGATGAAAAGTTAAAGTGAAAAAATGTGATAAATTGTATTAAAATGTTTAAAAGTGGAGTAATTGGGGTTTTAAAAGAGCTCTGGAAATGGTCTGAGGACAAAATTTTGCAGGTGTACAGGGGAGACCAAAAGACACAATTGTTGTGTTGGAGTCGTTTCCGGAATCGGCCGACTCGGCCGTGACGGTCGGAAGCCTGAGTCGGCTGAGTCGAGGCCGAGTCGGCCGATTTCCGGCCGAGTCAGGCGGCCGGAATCCCCCCCGACGGTTTATCTATCCTCTGGCAATGTTACATTTTTGGGTGCAGTGGGGGTTTTCGTGAGATATGCACGTGTAAACCCTTGGTATTCTAAAGGTTCAAAATAAACAATATTAAAAATAATGTGGGGTATGGGATTTGAACTCTGGTGCTTTGGTTCAACAGTGCAAGGTATTACCAATGAGCCACAAGCTCCTTCTTGTAATTAAATTGCTAATTAATTACTTATCTTATGCTCAGGCAATAAATACTCCTTTATGAATTTTGAAAAAAAATTGTATAGAAAATTGTATAGGAATTTAGGGTTGTTACATCCTACCCACATACGCTAAGGATCGAAAGCCCTCCTCACGCGGCCAACGAGCAGCTTCCTGCCCGGTCCATCCCCAGTGGGCAGCTTCCTGCCCAACAACGCTGTGGATCCAAAGCCCTCATCGCGAGGCGACCGAGCAGCCTTCTGCTCGGTTCATCCACTATGGGTTCCTGCCCTACAAAGAGATGGATCCAAAGCCCTCATTACGAGGCCGCCGAGCAGATTCCTACTCGACATATCCACAGTGGGTAGCTCCTTACCCAACAGCACTATGGACCCAAAAGCCCTCGTCACGAGGCCGCCGGATATCTTCCTGCTCGGCCTCAACGATGGATCCTAGAGCCTCACATTAAACCAGCATGCATGCCTCTACCTGGCGCATGTACCCGAAGAAGGCGAACTCCTAACATGGCCTAAGTAAATAAAGCTCGAGTTCGGTCGATAGCCGGCCTGAACAGACGAAACGGCGTCTCCATTATGGCGCCGCCCTTTCGATGATCCACTGACGTCATCGGGGATACGCACGAAAATTAAGGCGCACGGTGAGACGCCACGTGGACTCGAGGATCGAAACGACACAGCCGCCAAAAGCCATGTCGTTCTCGGACAATCCACACTATGATCCTCGGCACCAAACTGAGCACAGGAAAACCGAACAGGCCACTCTCGACCCGACCCATAAATAGGTCGGGACGAGAGTGGGGGGCTAATGATGATGCTCAGAAGTGGGGATTCCCAAGATCATGACACGTAGCAGAGGACATGTCCCGAAGGGTACGGAGCTGAAGTAAGTATGATGCTTTGGGGGTCTACCTTAGGACCTCGTCTCCGAGGATACACCCGACCTATCATAGACATCCCTGAGTACCTTTCATACTCACCCAACAAACAGCCAACATCTCGCCTTCGACATGCCGAGCTTTCTCTGCCTCCCAGCTCGTCTCCAAGCATCCTGACATGCCGAGTTTCCTCGACCTCCCGGTCAACCAAGAACGCAGAGCCCAAGCGCCTCCGCAACGACTCCGCGTATCTCGCCAAGGCGAGATATCCGCCACCCCACGCTCCACGTCCTATGCAGGCTCGTTCCCCCATTAATGAGCGGATCTTGCTATTAACTCGGGTGTAACGTAAGGACGTAACTGACGGCGAGGATCTCGCACCGGCTCGCTCCATGCGACTACTATAAAGAACCTTCTTCCAGACTACCCAGGTGACGCAATCTTGATTCCAATAAGCCACTACTCTGCCAAAACTCCTTGGCACTAACTTGATCGTTGGAGGGTCCTCGGTGGTACAACCACCCCGAGACTTCCTTTGCAGGTAGCTTGGCGCAACATCAGCCCACTGAGATCCACACGCTCAACCACGGCCGAATCAAATCTCAACTGTCCAAGACGCTCGCTACCAGATCGACGGAAGACATCACCTGAGGGAGATCCGAAGCTCCATCAAATGTTGATAAGTGAATAAAATAGCCATTTTAATAACTTGAATCAAGAGTATTCTAGAAGACACTTACAAGTAAATGAAAGTAGAATTTGAAAAATAATAAAATTAAAATAACTTTTAGAAAATTTTACTTCGTCCTAAGTTTGAGTATGATGTAGATCGAATCTGAAATTCAAACTAATTTCTAGAAAGTTTTTTTTGTCTCTAAGTTCTAGAAATTTACTTTTTTTTGTTTTTCAAAAGATCAAGAAGTTTAATTATTTTTGTCTTTTTCTTTGATGATGTGGAGGTTCTAAGAATGGAGGATTTTTCTTCTTTTTTCTTTTTTAGAAAAAAGAAGAGGGTGGCTTCTAACCAATGCCATTTGCATTATAGAATAGAAAAGATAGAATAGATAAACTAATTTGAATCTGTCTATAGTTAATTTGATTCTTACATTAGTCTCAACGCACTTGGTTGACGATTTGCCTCTAGTTGTAATCAACCACAAGTGACAATAAAAACCTTGTTATTTTGTTCGCCGCCCTTACAAATCCACATATTAGAGATAATACCACAACGGTGTATGTTTGGTATGCTTAAACCATCATGTGCCCATCAACCTCAAGTATCACGCCCCGCTTCCCAATGGACAGAAACGGTGACGTAGTACGCCCGCAACGTATTTACTAAGAAAATACGTTAAGCGTAATTAAGCAATATAACAATGTGTAAGAATAATAAGAGTTAAAAAATGAAACAGCAAGTTTATTTATATTCAACTTTAGATACAACTGTTGGAAAATAAAAGATACAATAAATAAAACAAATGCATAAATAATGGCATACGGAAAGTAAGTGCAGGCTGGAAAGAGCTAGTCATCTGGCTGTGCAGCAAGCTGGTCCAAGTCCTCCGGGTCCGGCTCTATCTCCTCAGAGTCCGGTCATCCTGACGAACATCCCAAAGAAAAACAGAAAGAAACGTCGTCAGCGAACTAACGCTCGGTAAGTCCCAAAAGAAGTAAAAGAAGATAATATACAACGTGAATAAAAACCAAATGAACATAGGACATGCAAAATTGTATATGATCATTCACAGGTATAAGATAGTTATTCTAACGGGGTTATTTGTAGTTTGATAAAGAAGATATTCATGTATACGAGAGGAGTCCATCTTACCCCGTGGACTATGGTAACATGTAGTATAAGGCCCCGTCATAACCCATGGGACAACGGGACGTGAATTCATGTAGGTGTCTTTTAAAGTGATCTTTCGTGCCACGATATATGTTCCGTATCAATCTACTCCTTTATCCCCGCGTATTGTATTGTGTAGATTAAGATTATAGGTCTTGGCTGAATCCATGGATATAAAATGTACAGCTTCATGTTCAAAATGTAAGCATGTGTTCAGATATTCATGTCAAGTTATAATCATGGTTCGGTCCAGTCGAGTCAAGTATGCAAGTTTGAGTTTGATATTTGAATTAGAGTATTCAAGTTCATGATCAAGTATACAAATTCGTGTTTGATTTTGGATTCTGGGTCGAATGTAGATTTCTGTTAGAGTTAGAAACTTATGAATAGATTTAACTCTTAAATTTCTTAGGTTCGGGAGTAATCGGCAACTGCTGCACATGGACGTCAGGATTTGTGTCTTTTTCCAAGACAATTGCCATTGATAACTCCGTTAAGTTGTCTAATCTGAATATGCAAGCACTCACTTTTTTCGGCTCCATAGGCTCTTAAGCCTATGTTGATCTATATTCCTTAAAATATTGTTTGCATATCTCGAGAGGGTTTTATAAAAAATATGTTAATATTGTTTTAAAAATAACCTCGAGGGTGATTTACAAGATTTAGGGTTTTCATGGGCATGTATTTTAATTATTGTGGTATTTTAATGATAAAAACTTAGCTTTTAAAAGTTTATGGTATTTCATTGAAAACTAGCTCTTTTGGTAATTTGATGGTATTTTATTAAAATTTTAATCTTTCATTTTAAAAATATAGTTTCATAATATGTTTTTATTGAAAATACGGATTCATATTTTTTTATATAATTTTTCAAAATTTAATATTTATTTAGAAAAGTCGTATTTCTTAAAAACCATATTTTTATTTTTTTTCGAGACCGAATACCCCGTGAGGAGTTCTGCATCTCGCTCTACTGTCCCAAAGATGTATGATAATCCGCACCATCCATTAGCGGGTCCCCTAACAAGAGTTGTAGAGACGCAATTACCAAGGATAAAGTAATATATAATATTTTCAACAATGTATTTTGGAATGCTAATAAGAAACATCAACAATAAGCATTCATCTAATTTAGGATCAATGAGTTCAACTGCAGATTAATTGCTATAATCCGTGCCTGTCACTCAATTGACAACAACGGTATAACAAGAGCATCACTAGTATTAACAGCAGAAAATAAGAAATACAACACTATGCTTTACCCTAACATTTGGCAATGGCAACGCTGCTTACAGCGAAGGTAAAGGAATTAAAAATAATCTATGAATTAAACCATTTAAATATTTAACACATCCTTTAATTTGAAATAGTTCAGAGATGTTAGGCATCATCCATTAGGAAATAAATGAGACAATCTTAGGTTAAACTCCAAGCAACAGAAATCAGGTTAGGTGGCATGCATAGCATCAAACATCATGAGCCAGTCTTAGTTTGAGGCATTAGATAGATATGGGTTGTATAAATGGTCTCATATATTGCTTTAGAAAGCATTACTAATATGCTTCACTAATTCAATATATATCCAACCGGAAAAAGAATAGATTGTATTCAATATTTAGGGACTATGATGCGACAAGAGGTAGTGAGTCCATGGAAGAATGACAAGAGGAGGAGAGAGGGACTTACTCGCGGTTAGGACATGAGAATGACGGAAAATCCCATTGCGGCATCTCATCGAACGCTTCTGGCGCAAAACTGAAACTTCGACGGAACTGAGATCCAGAGGCATGGAATTGATCGTGGCGCTCACGTCGACTCGGACCTAGCCTTAGAGCCTCATTATTTGATAGGATATGATAAAGCAAGGATATGATAAAGCAACATGTTTTAATCATAAGCCATCCAATTATGAAGTACAAAAACAAAAACAAAAACATATCCCCATTTTTTTTTCAAAAAATAACTATTGAAGCTATAAAATGAAATTAAAAGCAATCGACCACAAAGACAAGCAATTGAATCAAAAACATAAGCGGACGATGAAATCACCTGAAAAAGGATACGGACAATCACCAGAAATCGCTCAAAGCATAAAAAACGACGCTATTCAGCGCAGCTCGCCTCCCAAAATCTTTAAGATCTGGGTGAAATCGACGCCGCGACGAAATCGTAGGATCGGTTCGTGATTGATATGTTTAAATAAGTGTTTTGTAAAGTAACCGCAATCAGGACGGTGTCGCTAGTAGCTAGCCGCGATGAGTACGGGTCGTCCGCAGGGAAACATGGACTTTTTTCTTGCTTTAGACGAGTTGATTGAAAAATAGGTTGATTGGTTGTAGATCTATTTGAAACGGATGTAAGATTTATAAAGAAGAGGCCTGTAGGGTTCATATGACTTTGTAGTAATGGGTGAATAATTAAAAATGACTCCTTTTATCTTTTAATAGTTTAAAACTAGATCGATAGTGATGAATGCAGATTAGAGTTTTTTTGGAAGAAACTAGGATTTCCTACTCTTAACCCTTGTCCTTGCATTGATTTCTATTCATGTCTAACCTTTAACAAAACAAGTGTTAATCTGATCTCGAATCGTGGTCGAGACTATCAATAAATTGGTAGCGCGCCCGATTAGAATGTTAACATTTATTTTGCTAAAGTTTATAGGCTTTAAAATGTATAAAAGAAGTTAAAATATTTTATCATCTATTGATCTACTCTAGCCTACGAACCCTAGCAAGCTAGGAATTACTCACGCATGGTTGGAGAAGAAATGATGAAGAATGAGATCATAATGTAAGATGCAGAAATTAAGTGAAGAAAGTAAGTGCAAAAATTAATTGCGAAAAGACTAATAAAAACTCTACCTTTATTAATCAACTATATCATGTACAAATCCTTTTAAAGTAGAGTACAAGAATCCTAGTTTTTGCTCTCGATCTCTATCTTGTTGGAAGTAGATGAACAGCTGATGATCAACTCGGATGTGTGGATCGTCTTGGACCTCTTGATCTCTTCGGTTTGATGATCTTCAAAGTGAAGCTATCGGTCCTTTAAATAGTCACGGAAACTAGAAACCCTAGTTACCAGATGTAATACAATCACAGCTACCAAATCTCTCATCTTACGGCCATAATAATGCCGCGGATCAGCCGCAAATAATGCATTTGGCCGTTAAACCGCGGCGGTTTAATGGAATCATGGTTTAGGATTTCTTATGGTATCTGGCGTTGACAAGTGGAGATCACTTAGATGTCTATATTCTTCAAATCTTATTCAGAGTCTCTGCCGTTGCTAGATCTTATGATTTGCTTCAATATTTCGGCAGATTTGATTCCGACATCTCGGATCTCCTTGATTCCAGACCTGAGCTAATATCTGCACAATATCTCAAATCATAGTGTTAGTAATATTTGGTATTTTTGAGATATTATCCTAACCATTTTATATGATATTATATTTTAAGAATATTGATTAGAAATATTTGATATGATGTGCATATTTTAATTATTATAATTTTATATAAATATTATATGCATGTATTTTCCCTCATTATGTTAATTATAATGTAGAAACATATGATAATAAACTTTTTACACATAAACCTTCATATGTTCTATAATTACAATAAACACAATTTAGTACTTAACAATAGTGGGGAAAATAATTATTCAAATGTGCAATATTTTTGACTAATCAAATACCCCCAAACTTAAGTTTGATCGTCCCGAGCAAACTAGTTATTAAGAAGAAGAAAAAGAAAAAGAAAAATCTAGCACACTTTCGTAGGCAACACGATTGCACTGAGCACGGACAACAAGCCTTTAAATCTCTAGGTGTCCCTACTAGAAGGAGTGTTATTCTCCGCCGAAAGACGCGACCGGGACGTTGGGACGTCCGGCCTGAATTTCGAGGGAAGATGCTATTTGGTTCCATCCGTCCACCTCTCCGAAGATGCCAAGTTGATTTATGGCACCATGTATCGAAGGTTTAAACGGATACGGCCGATGTAGCAGACTTCGTCAGATTCCCGCTTATTGTGAAGGGTTTTTTATTGTGGGGACGCTCTTCCCTGCAGGCGCAAGCCCCTGCAGTTAATTACGCTACCGCATCGCGGTAACCACTTTCTCCTTCTCCAGATGGTCACTTCGTGTCGTGTGTGTTTGTTTTGTTTTTGGTTGCCCGTGGATTGTATACGGAGACTAATTTATGTTATAGCCCGTAGGGCGTGGATTAGTCCAAATCCGTATTTTCTTAGATTTGAGTTTGGGTTGGGTTTAAGGACCGTCAATCTCATTTTAGACTAAGATCAACTTAAACGTTTGTTAAGGATACGTTAGTCTAATTTTAGACTAAGATCAACTTAGCAGGATCATTTAGATCCAACAAAAGAGCATTTGGGCTCTATTGTTTTAGTTTAGGGACTTTGCGGTCCAGAAGTTTAAGGACATCATAGTCCATGGAGTTTAAAGACATCATAGTCTAGTTTAGAGACGTCATAGTCTGTAAAGTTTAAGGACATCATAGTCCTTGAGTTTAAGGACCCCACAGTCCGTAAAGTTTAAAGACATCATAGTCCATGAGTTTAAGGACCCCACAGTCCATGAAATGTCTGGTTGTCGGGACCCGTCACCTCTCTGAAGACGTTGAAGGATTACAACGACACATATCAGAGGAGTGAAGAGATGTACCCTTGAGCCAATATTGGTTGGGAGATCTGTAGTCCAATTTGGGACTAAGATCAAAGATTTGTGAGCATATGGGCTCAATTGATCTGAAGTAGGGATTTGTGGCTAACTTAGGCTCGGCCCATTCAGTTAAAATTCCAAGTATTAGTTTGGTTTCTGACAATTATTTTTGTCTTTTATTGAGTGCTGAGCACTCATTATAGCTCTGGGTCTTTTATTTAAAGAACAGTTTATGTTCTTTTAGAGCACACGTGAGGAGCACGTGGCGCGCTTGGCGTTGTGCGCCAGTCAATGAGCACAGAGCGTTTCTGTTAAGTAGCGCACACGTGAGGAGCACATGGCGCGCTTGGCGTTGAGGGCCAGTCAATGAGCGCAGAGCGCTTCTGTTTAAATAGCGCACACGTGAGGAGCACATGGTGCGCTTGGCGTTGAGCGCCAGTCAATGAGCGCAGAGCGTTTCTATTAAGTAGCGCACATGTGAGGAGCACGTGGCGCGCTTGGCGCTTAGCGCCGGTCTTGGAGCGCTGGGGCGCTTTAATTTGGAGCGCTAAGGCTCTTTTTTAGGCAACTTTGATCAGTTCTGCGCTCTGAGAATTAAATTTTCTCTTATAAGAGACTTTGTCTCATGGATCTAAGAACAAAGTTCTTATTTTATAGGAGATATTTCAATCTCTTATGTTTTTGATGAATGGTTTTGCCTTTATGGATCTATGATCCTAAGAGAATTGAATTATTCTCCCCCCTTTTTATAGTGAGATATTATGATCTTTTTATGAAAGACATTTTCTTTATAGATTTATGATCTAGCATAAGAACTAAGTTCTTTTTCTGATGAGATGCTTTGATCTCTTTATTTTACCTTGAAGAAATTCTTCTTCTGCTAAGAGCTTGCTCTTCTCTCTGAACTTTCTCAAAATTTGTGTGTGTGTGGGGGGGGGGGGGTTCCTCTCTCTCAGACTTGAAGTCTTGCGGCCTTTATATAGGGTAGGCTGATTTGTTGAATCAGTTGAAGAGATCTTTTCTCTAATTGATTTGGGGATTTCCCCACCGTTGGATCTTTGATCCTAGGGCTTTTGTTTTACAGAAAGCAATCTTCTTGTTTTTAACAAGATTGGGAAATCTTTTCCCATACAGAATTTATTCTGTATTTTGGTGATTTTTAATCACCATTGGATCATTGATCCGACGTTGCTCTAATTTTCAGAGCATAATCTTTCCTGTTTGGAAAGATTCTGAGGAATGTTTCCTTAAGCGAATTTTATTCTGGTCAATTGATAATTTTTAATCATGTTCGTTGGATCTTTGATCCAAGGGCCGAGAATATTTTGTTCTATTGCTAGCGCTCACGTGCTTTGCACGTGGTGCGCTGCTTAGAATGCAGCGCCCTTAGCGCTAGGGCTCACGTGCTTTGCACGTGGTGCGCTGCTTAGAATGCAGCGCTCTTAGCGCTAGCGCTCATGTGCTTTGCACGTGAGCGCTGCCTCAGAGTCTCTAACTCTCAGTGCTGGCGCTGCTTTGAAGCGCTGCTTCATTTCAAATTTCAAAATTTGAACAGAGCTTTGCTCTGATTGGGGAAACAAATGCCTCCCCACCGTTGCGCTCACGTGGCCTACACGTGAGTGCAGCGGTGGCAGCATCTCTGCCATTGGATCAACTTAGAAGTTGAAACGGCTCTCAGTGCCTATAAATAGGGTCTTTGGCCCTTGAGATGATCTCTGTTCATCTTCTTTCTTGTTTGCTGAGAATTAATTCTCCTTCAGAGCATAGCTCTTTGTCTTAACAACTTTCTTAGAGACAGAACTCTGTCAAAATTTAAGTAAAGATTAAATCTTTGAAGGGATTAGTTAATACTAGGGTTTCACCTATTAACAGAGCCCTGCTCTTTTCAGATCATAGATCTAAAGAAAACTTTTTAGGTTTTGTTAACAGAGCTTTGCTCTCTTGAAATCATAGATCTAAAGAGATCTTTATTAGGGTCTCTTAACCCATTAGAGTTCATCTTGTAGATCTTAAAGATCTCAGAGTTTTTAACTCAATAAAGCTTTGCTTCTTAAATTTTTTGATGGATTATTCCATCTTCAGAGCGTAGCTCTTCAAAATTTTTGGGGGAATTTTTATTCCTTCATCATTAATTATGACAGATGTCATATCTGTTGAAGAGCACTGCTCTCAAGGGAGATTTACTCCTTGGCTCGAGGGGCTCTCATTAAATGAGAATCCTTTTAGGATTTCCTCGTTTAATGACTGTCTCATCAAATGATGAGACTGTTTTAGTAATGATGAGTTATTATCTAGATTGTGCGGGTCCCCCTTTGGTCCTTTTTTACTGCATTGCAGTGCGACACGAATTTAAAGTGCCAAGTGCCAGAACTTAAACTGTAGCATTGACGGTTGAAAATTTTGTTCCTTTCCGCGCAGGTACTATGTCTTTTTACACTTCTTTCCCGTTTGTCCGTTCGGAAAGCGGATTCCCTGAAGCACCTGTTGACAGGGAAGTATTTGCACTGATCAAAGATCATGATCCGGACCAAAAGAACCTTCATTTGTGGTGAACATGGTACATTCAAATCATCAAAGGTCGACGGAGCTTTTCTTGCGCGACACCTTCGGAGCCTATTCCGGCGATCCTCTATGCAGACGCACCCCCGATAAACTATCCTGTGGAAGAGGTCAATTGGACTTCAGAGGGTCTCCTTCGGCCTTCTATGGCTGCAATACCTGTACAGCCGGCGGCGGCTTTGGATACTCTAGGACGGCGTATATGCCAGGGTAAGTCACGTCCTTGGGGACAGCCGTATATGATAGGCCTAATTCCTCGTCATCCAGCTGGGTATTTGCAATGGGCCCGCTATATTTTGTCGGCCAAGAAGTCGCAGCTGCTGAAGCTCGGGTTGTATCCCGTGATTTACGCTTCTCTCTTTCAATATTCTACTCCTCCTGCATGGTGGGTCAAGGCATTTCTGGAGCAATGGAATATTCCGACCCACACCTTCCTTCTGTTGGATCGAGAAGTCTCAATTTCTTTAGAGGAGTTTGCAGAGGTCTTTGGCTTACCTGTCAGAGGAGAACACTACGAGGAGCTGCTTCCTCCGGACGAGTACATCTTTGCCACCAAATCAGTGGTAATGGGTCTTACCTCGGAGAACGCTATTCAACATCAATTCCCGAGTTTGATAAAGGTGTTGAATATCTACGAGAGCCTTTTTCTCCAATCCGGAGGCCGTGGGGTTAATTTCACAGATTTTATCGCCCATTTTCTCCGCTCAGAAGTCCTATCGAAGGAAACCGCGAAATTTGCCAAGCTCGACGATCCTTTTAGCTTTGGTTCGGACAACCAGCCGGCAGCGGAGGCGGATCAGAGGAATTTCTTTCTCCCCAACACCTCGGTCGTCTCTTTTATAGAGCTTGTAGCTCCTGGGATTGACGAAGAAGCGTTCTTTTTGGGGTTCCTCGGGCTATGGCTAAGCTGGTTTGTGCTTCCAATGCACCCTCGCCATATGAGGCCATCCGTTTTTTATCCAGCTCACCGAATGGTTGTTGGGATGAAAGTGGCCGTCGGGGTCGCTGGGTTAGCCCATTTATACCACGGCCTCAGCTTGGCGGCTGACACTACTGAACCAGGAGTGCAGCACGTGAACTTCTTGATGCATTATTTTATGTCATGGATCGAGCTACATGTACTTGGCGTTTTCGGTGTCCACAAAAGGCCTTGCTTCTATGACAAGTATAACTTCCCTAGGATCATGCGGCTGGTTGACGCATCTATTGTAAATCCGACACAGCGGGAATCTAGGGGTTTGCTCCTTTGTCCGCGCACGGTTGGAGATGGCATGATCTTTACTGATAAGATTCTGTCCATCGGCAAGGAATCCGCAAAAACGGTGCAGCCATTGCGGGACGTTTTTAAAGACGGGGCCTCTATCTTGAAAGCTCGGGAATTCTTCATTTATACTCCATCAGGCCGGGCTTTCTTGTGTTTGGGCAGAATGATTCGGCGTTGTTCATGAGGTACAACCCGCATCGTTTCGCCCAGCAATTAAGTTATAATCAGGGTGTCCCGCTTGAGGCCTTCTTGGCAGAACCGGTCGCTACTGAAGAGGGTATTGTTCATACCATAATTTTGCATTATTTTATTCCCCATTCTTATTCAGTTTACAAATAAACATGTACTTTTGACCCATGTCTGCTACATAGTTGCAGGTTACAGGTTCTCGGAACAAAAACAGTGAAAAAGACAAAAGACGATACAAAAGTGAGACTACGACCAACAAACAAAGAATCTTTATCTTGCCTACAGTTTAAAAACTAAACGAAGATCAATGGACAATTCCACAAAGCACAAAGGCAGAGCAAGGTTCAAGACTTCGACACGAAGCAAGCGGTAAAAGTCCACGACTTTATTCACTGTGGAGATCTGGAAGAGAAATGGAAAACATTCTGAAGGACTAACCAAAGAAATAGTCAGAAAAAGTCAACCAGAAGAAGACCAAGAAATTTCAGTCCAAGATGCTCCTATTTGGCCGTGGAACCGCGGCCAAACCTGGTCTACGGCCGCGGTTCCGCGGCCGTGTATTGCCTGTAGCGGTGCTGAAAAGTTTGGTAAATGACGGCGCGTTGACTAGTCTACCTAGGGGTATTTTTGTAATAGCAGACATGCGGCGATTGTAAACCTAGGGTTTTCTATGAATCTATAAATAGAAGCCCTAATACCTCTTTTGAGGTATGCCTCTTCTTGTGCCTAATTTTATATCTAAGATTCAGATCTGTAATTTCTGCAATGAATGAAGGGAGCATCAATTTGTAAGTAGTTCTTTTTATTTACCCTAGTTAATTTTATTATCTGCCCTAGGTAATTTCTTATCTGCCCTAGTTAGATCTTTAATTCCTTGCCCTAGATAGATAGTTTAGATATGTTCTTCAATTCCCTAATGAGCGAGTAGTCTCCTCGCTTGTTAGGGTTAGCTTTGGGGAAGGCTTGAGAGAAGAAGATCTCTCACCCCTTTCTTGCCCATCACACGTTTTTATAGGACTCCATGCATACAAGCACACACCGCTCCCTACGGCATCCTATCCCCTGAGGTAGCGGTGATACCGTAGTATAAAGGCCCGGTTGAGCGTGTCTTCCATGAAGGTTATGGTAAGGATTAAGAAAGGAAGGACAAGAACCTAGAGGAAGAAACACCGTTTCTTTCCGATAGTACCAATCCCCTTTATTAATAATTACCATAACTCCTAAAGAGATCTTAATTTGGGTATAGAAAGCGGTGAGGAAATCTTTGCATTTCCAAACTTAACCTAAACCTAACCCTAGCAAGATTTAGATCTAGATAAACTTAGTTTTTAGATTTAATCAATCTGACACCAATCGGAATTAACTCGTTTGAGAAAATTAGGAAATCCACAAAATCCCTGTGGACCGACCCGTACTCACCGGCTAGCTACCAAGCGACGCCGTTCTTGATTGCGGTTATTAATTATTCTTTGAGATAAATCAGGTATCCGGAGCGCTTTGCACCACTTCATACGCCTAAACACAGGGTCCCACTTCTTCATCAGTGAACCGAGTTGTGTTCCGAAAGCCTTGAACGTATATGTGGCGTGGTATCAACATTCGATGGGCTCCGTTATTAGGAAAGAAAAGCGATTGCTGCTTGATCGCTAGGGCACCACCCCGGCTGGTAATCCAGCCGTTCCCTTGAAGCGACGGACCATTGTTCGTCCCCCTTGAGGGAAGCTGCTGCGGCTGTGGTTCCACGTGTGATTCCTGAGCTACCCATACCCCGTGTGCCCGAAAAAGCGGTAGTCATAGCGTCTCCTGAGTCTGGTGTGGGTGCGGAGATTGGAACTCGTCGTCCAGTTGCCCACCAAGCGCAAGCTTATGTTATCGGCCGCAGGCACTCGTTCGCAGAAGAAAAAGAAGTTGATGTTTTCTGTCGACGTCGTACTCGGCCAGGAGCCCCATGCTCCTTACAGCGAGGGCTTGAGCGAATACGGGACCAAAGAAGGCTTATTCATGGTGCCAGATGATCCCGATTTCGAGGCTGCCATCGCGGTTTCAAAGCAACTGGCTCACGATGAGGCAGCACGAATCACCATCGCACAATCAGGTATCCTTCGGTCATATCTTCCCATGGTCATTTTAATTTCTATGCTTTGACTAATGCTTTCTTCTTCAACAGGTATCTCCGCCGAAGAAGCTCTTGCAGCTTCCCTCAAGACTTTCGAAGAGGAGGAAAGGCTTCGCGCTTCCTTGGGCCTCGGTATATTTCGGTTCATTGTGCCTTCGTTCCCCTTTTTTTATGGGTAAACTAATTCTTTTTTTTTTGCAGGGACTATCTCGACTCAAGTTATCCCAAGTGTAGTGCCGATCGCGAGTGGTGACGCAGCTCCATTGTTAGCGCCAACCACTGCAGCTACGGCTATCCCTAAGTCGCCATTAGGGGTCTCGCAGAAGCAGCTAATGATGGACGTCGTAACGGTGCCGGAGGCAGAACTTGGTTCAGATGATGGTCTACCTTTATCGGAAGTCCTGAGGAGGTTAGCTTTCGCGGCTCAGGCTGAAAGGAAGTGCAAGAGGCGTGCAACAAAGGAACGCAATGCCGCCTTGGCTGTAGGTGCAGGCTCGAGCACTGCTTCCCTGTCCCTATTTCTCCATAGGGTGCTCCGGCTGCCCTGTCAACCGCTCATAGACAGGCGGTACACGCGGCTCGGGAGGCAATTGAAAGGCCGTCCCAAGGTAACGTAACACCGGGTCCTTTTATTAGAGTCTGATCTTCAGATTCTCATATATCATACTTTGTAGGGCCAAGTCCTGATGAGGAGGTGGTAGGTGAAATGACGGCAACCACCGAGCCCGAAGTGGATACTCTTTCTCAGGAGTCCGGAACTGCCCTAATTGCCACTCTTTCCCCTTGCGGTTCCCCGCCACCGCCTGGCATTGCGAGTGTCACGACGGCTCTCGTAAAATCGGGGATGAAGCCACGGGCGGCGAAACCCTTCCAATGGAGGAGAGCGAAGCAGTCGCCGCGCCTAGTGATGATCTTGTCGCGGTTTCGAATGGCGACTCATCAGGTAGATCTTGGGTCATTGTTTTCCTTTTTATCCTACAATCCCTTTCAATCCCTGCTGACGGCATTTCTTTTGTTTCTAATGCAGGTGTGGTGAGCATTGAGGTCGTGCCACCCGAAGAAGCATCGCCGGTTGCTGCTCTAACGGTCGCCGACCCTTCTCCTTCTCTCATGTCCTCTCAAATTCTGGAAGGTATGGGTTTGCGATTTGCCTAATTTAAATTATGGATGTCATCTTCCTTGTACTGACCATGCATCGTTGCAACCTTGTAGGAGTTCTTTTCGATCATCTGTATCAAGTGTTGAACCCGCACTTCTCCTTCCAGTCGGAAGTTAGTCTGCCTGCTGGTGCCGGTGAGTATCTTCTCTAACCGACGTCATTTCTTTTCTTTAATGGATGACCCTGCCATTGTTAACTTTAAATTGATTACAACACTACAAATTGAAGGAGGGGATGAGAGAATCGTCGCGCCACCAGTACTCCCAGCTCTGCCACCTGTCGTAGCCGGTATAGTAGCCTTCATCGCTCTTGCATCTTCTTTATCTCTTAAGCCGATATCTGACTATGATTTGTTTTGCAGCAATCACACCAACTTCAGCTCCCTTCGAGTCTCAGATTCCCATGCCGGCAGGGCCTTTTTCTAAACGCCCTTCTTCCAGGGGTGCTGCGAATAGCCTACGGATCTTAAGCGAGTTCGTCGAGGACCTTGACGCCGAGGCCTTTGCATCTGCTGTAGATTTTGCCGTTGAAGTTAATCTTATGTTGGCGATGCTTGTGAAATTCCATAGAGAGGGCGTCGTCGAGTCTTGGGTAAACTACTGCAGGAAGATCGAGTCTTGTTTGCATAAAATTGAGCTCAAGCGTCCCGTTCCAGAAATGTTGGCTTTGAATTCTCAACGGGCTGCATGGGTTGAGCAGAGCATTCCTTTCTTCCGCCATTTCGAACAAGAAGCGATCTTGAGGCGGAAGGAACGTGAGGAAGCTTCAGGTGAATCCGCCTGGCTGCGCGCCCAAGTTGAAGCAAACGCTGTGCAATTGAGGGCTGTCTTTGACAATTTATGACAATGCATTTCGGACGGACTAGCACTAAGGCAAAAGCTCGACCTTCTGGAGCAGGTTACATGGAATCATGAAGTTGCTGTTGGAGATAGTGCCCTCATAGTCAATTATTGGATCGCAGGTACGTGATTGCAATGATTGCGGAGGACCTATCCCGGTAGGACAGTCTTACTCGAAATGATAGTATGCTATCTGGTTTGCCTTTATCAGTCGTGTACATGTTCAGGTGACTGATTGCATGTTACACTTTGATAGAGCCCTTAGGATCTTGCTTTACTACCAACAGTATGATGGCGATCATATACGTGAGAGTTGGGTAGTTTATATGCATATCCTTAATTATGGTCCCTAGTCGTGGGAGTTTCGAGACAGGGCATCGATACTCCGGAGTAGACTAGTGTATACAGTCGAGACCCTGGCGAGGGGCGGTGGACGGTCTCACAAGCCACTGGTGTATGTTGGATCACCTAAGATGTATACAGGTGCTCATTGGGTTATGAGTACACCGGACAGGACTCGCCGGGAATCTGCTAGTTAGTATTATATCTACCGTCAGATAGCAGTTCCCTGGTGACATGTGTACAGGTTAGTTCATCGACCTGAGGTCGTCATTTGTCTCGTGTGAGTTCCCACTGTGCTTTGATTTCTACCCTACCACGGCTCAAAGGAGTCGTGCAAACAGGTAGCTTTTGGGTACAGTCCCGAGCCATATGGAGGCACGTGAGCGGATCGGCAGGGGATTCGTCTCTCCCGGTATTGGGGGCGAGGTCGTGCTGTGTCTAGGAGAGCCATTACACAAAGTCCATGGCCATGGCAGGAGATTTACTGGTAGGTACTCCAGTAGTATCTCAAGGTGTTATTGGGCTATACTCCGACACGACTTATACTGCTATTGGGGGTCTGACGTTACTAGCCCCCTAGGCAGATATGCGATAGTCATTGACGAACGGACCGGACTGTATATACATTGTCACTGTTAGGCTCAGTAGGGTTTTCGGAGGAGTTCGCTCATCGGTCTCCCTTGAGTTCGCTCCTCGGCCACCCTTGAGGTCAGTCCGTGGGCAGCCGTTACGCATTGCTAGTGCCGCTGACGGTTTGTGGTTAAACCCACTGCCAGGGTGCTGACGAGTCATTAGAGTCCCCCACAGACAGTTTCCCAAGTTCGGGCGAAACGTTGTAGAGGCCGTATGGTTTTATGGCAGGGTTCGGAAAATGCACGTGCGTTTACGCACGTGTTATTTTTCGGGCAGATAATACTGGTCGGCTTTGGTTTAAGCCGGATCCGAGTATTATATTGAGTAGGTATAATATCTTTGTCTCAGTTGCATTTGTATTCGGTCGTAATACAAATGCGGGTATATTTATACAGTTTCGGGGTTATCCTGAAAGTCGTTTCAGGATCACTTTTGGAAGTTGCCGGTTTCCTGTTTTCTATCAGCCGTCTTTTAACATTTGGTTAAAGACGGATTTATCTTTTCTACAGTTAAGGTGAGTCAGTGTTCTAGAATATTCTAGATGAGGTGACTAGGCTTATTGGTGTAGGGTTTTCATTGGTTGCATTCATTAAAGGGTGACTAAGCCTTATGACTCATGCTTTGTGATTAATTCCTTTTGGATTCCTTAAGATATTTTGAAGTGAGAAGCTTTTAGCTTATGGTCACCCCCTTCTCCTACGGTCACCTCCCTCTTGCTATATATGGCTTGCCCTCTCTCTCTCCTCTTACACACTCTCACTTGAGGTTTCATTTCGGTTAGAAAAAAGATTATGATAGTTTGGGGTGTATGGAATTTACAGTTCATTTCATTCCATCACCCGATTTCCACGGCAACTTCATTAATCGATCGTCCACGGATTTGGACGAAGTGAGACAAAGTCTTCTACTCATATTCTACATCATTCTTGGTCGTCTCTTTTAGCAAACTTGACGATCGAGTTGCCTCGAGTCAGAGGCGGGAGCCCGTTTAAAGAACCGATCATGTGGTGCCACCTCGACGAAGGATTCGGAGATCGACGAGATCGGAGCAGCCGCAACGGAGCGTGGGATGATGGTTGAAGAACGAAGGACTCGGATCGTTCGGTACAACCTTTCTACACTCTTTACAGTTTGTTAGTTTAGCAATAATGGTAGATCCGGGTTAAAGTATACGATAGCGCCAAGTTAAAAAGTTTTATTCCGCATTTGGCGTCTGTAGACTGCCGGGGCGCTAACGTAGACTTACAGTGGTATCAGAGCCTAACCATTTTGCTATACTAACTTGTGCTAACGCGTTTAAAACATCGATCCGACCGGAAATCGAAAACTACAAAATCCTATGCCGACAGTTTCTGTTGATTTTAAACAGTCTCAAAATTGATTTCTGGATGTCTTAAAAATCCGTTCAGGGAATTCTAAGAACGACGAAGAAATTTGGGCACGTGACTCAATGATACCGCCGCGGAAGGGCGGTCAAAACATAGGTTTCAACGCGCTTCCGCGGCCAAACAGTGAGATCGTGGCCCCAAATTTTTCCAGTGGGTTCTTGGTTGGATTTTGGGGTTTTTGGTATATTTAGTTTTGGCCCAGATTTTGTTACTGTTCACCAGTAAGCTGTGGGGCCCACTTTTTGGTATTTGGTCGATCGAAATTTAAACACGTTAGTTTACAGTGCTTACATTATATCTCCGACCGGGAATGTCATTTGATCGGTAAACCGCGTCCGATTGCTATAGTTCTTTTAGACGGGTTTGCGAACGTGACATTCGCGTTGATGTTCTGTGTTGTGCTGTGATGTTGCGGATTTGTCGTGGTGGATAGCAGTATGCAATGGTAGTACAGTTTGTGTTTATTTGTACATTTGATATTGCGGGGCGAGCGTCCAACATGTGGACTGCCGTCACTGCCTGTTGTATAATATTCTTTTGGGGCACGATCAGGTTGCGGTCGATGTACCTATTGTACTATTTTTCATTACTGTACTAGGTTTTACCCCGCGACGGAGTGCACGGATAGCCCGGTTCGGGAAAGCAACGGGTCCGCATCTCATGGCTTTGAGAGGCAGAGGGGCCCCACTTCAGAATTGGCAGACTATTCGCCGCACTCGTAGGGGATACAGGTTGACCCAAGGAGGGGTGCCCAAGATTACCGGATTCCGTGAAGTGCCGGGTGTTCCATTCACTGTGCTGTGGGGACTGCCTCGCTTCAGGTTTTGGCGGGTAACTTGCCGCACCCGTAGGGGTCTAGGTTTCATTGCACAGGCTATCCACACGACAGGGGAACGTCGAGTTTCAGCAGCGGCTCTGTGAAACTCGGGGATCCCAGATATCTGTATTGTTCTGTGATGCTTATTACTTTTCTGTAATGTTGCATATTATCACGCCTGGAGCGATTATGTATATTGGCTTATATACTATTAGATGTTGTATATGTTTTACACCCGCGCTAGTCCAGTCCCCGCTCTGTCGTTAGTTAAGTAACCTAACGGGTGATGACGGGACCCAGTGACGAATGCGGATGGCATATACGTACATTTTATTTTCGTTCTTTTCTGGTGTGATTGATTGATGGGACTGCGTTGATTCTGATCAATGCAAAGTAAAACAAACCTGTTTGAGTTGTTGGAACAATTTTAAAAAGTGTTATTGCAAAGACATTTTCTTTTGTTATGCATAGCGGTATTCAGTGGAATATCCAGCACCTCATTCGACGAGGCAAGGGCTGATATCCCTTCACCGGGAAAGACCCCTTGGACAGAAGTTTGCGTCAGGGTAATAACTTTACTATAGTCGATTACAAGTTGCTTTGCATAGCGGTATTCAGTGGAATATCCTGCACCTCATTCCACGAGGAAAGAGCCGAGATCCCTTTACCGGGAGTGACCTCTTTAGCAAAAGGTTTTCGCCACTATATTTTAAAAAAGCTATCAGGTTCCTTCAGCGATATCAAGTTCACTACGCTAAAGGTTTTTCGCCAAAAACCAGCCGTAGCCCTCCGTCATTTCATATGAATGGTCAGTAGTATTCAAGCTATGTTGGTCTGGCCCTTAGCCAGGACATAGTGATTGGTAGCTGCTGGGGTATTCACATGTTGCATAGATAGATGCGTTGGTTTGGGACAGTCGTACAGCCTTGTTGGCCCTTAGTCAAGGGCGAGTACGGGTGGGTTCAAATTAACAAGATAATGATGGGAAGAACTTGACATGTGACTTATGGTGGGCTGGCCCTTAGTCACGATCATAAGAGCATGGGGCAAAAATCATATCGGGAGTTTCTAAAGAAACTGAAACTTGCCAAGTATGCGCATACCTTCTGGAGTATGAGTAACGTGGATGCATTCCATCACGTTATCATGCGATGAGAGTTGGATCCCGATTCCCACTGATGAGTTGGTTTACTCTTCGGGTGATCCCGATTGATTCTTCTTTAGGTTTGGGGGAGAATTTGACAGGACAGTGGGAGGTTTCCGGATTAGATAAAGTGATGACCATTCTGATCTAGGTTAGAGTGCACGCAGAGTGTTTCTTTTCTCTCTCTCTCTTTGGCAGCGACCTTTGACCGACCCTAGACTATGACTCAGTGACCAGGTTGACCGAACCTTCTTAAAAATACTGGCTTTTGGATTGTCTGAGTTGCATAAGTCATTGCCACTCCTTCTTTTACCCTTTGCATTTCTCAGAACACCCGTATTACTACGGATATCCACTTCCATTGGATAGATCCATCGTATGGTTATATACGAACTCGAAGGGACTTCTTCGAGGATGGATCCAGGTTCAGGAGGAAAAGAATTGGTTTATTCAGTTGTCTTTTATTATCACCTTCTCTCAGGTTGCGAGAGCTCCTTGGTTTAGGAGAGTACGCCTATTACGCTTATTGGATAGTCTTATTCCAAACCATAGGCAGGTGCCGAAAGGTAGGGAATGAAGAAAACCAATTAGCCTAAGTAGGGTGTGCAGAAGGTAATATGTAAAGACAAAATAAAGGGATTAGAAAGAGGGCAAAGTAAATTGCGACTGATATCATTCACGACCAAAACCGCGTACTTCATCGCCGCTCCTATTTCACCTTTAAAAGAATAAGGTATTATTCAGTTGTCTTTTATCATCACCTTCTCTCAGATGCGAGTACTCCTTGGTTAAGGAGGGTACACCTATTATGCTTACTGGATAGTCTTCTTCCAAACCAGAGGCTGGTGCCGAACGGTAGGGAAGGAAGAAAACCATTTAGCCTAACGATGGTGTACAGAAGGTAACGACTAAAGACAAATAAAGGGATTCGGAGAGATGGCAATAAAATATACGGTTGAAGTCATGAATTGGTTTATGGAAGAGGCATTGCTATGAATACCAGGATACCCCTATGAAATATTTTCATGTTTCAGTGCATTGTTAAAGAAAACCTGTTTTCCCGATTAGACACTTATTCCAAGGGTATATATTTACCAGGTTTCATTCTCATATCTGTATGGTTTTACAGATGATGAGTGGGAGTAAGATATTGGGAATTAGGTGATCATCCTCATTATATCGGAATTCGTTGAAATTGGTGATATTTGAGGAAATCGCCAGGGTACAGTTTTCTACCTACGACGCACAGGTTTTGAGTTGTTCAACTCAGCGGACTTATACAGAGTATTGTATGTTGTCCAGTGTCCTTCGGGACAAAGGGGTAGGTCCTCGTACTATGTTCTGTTTACTTATAACTTCTCTAGTATTTAGGCAAGTGTTTCGTAGAAATACAAGGTCTAAGTTTTGAGAAGTTGTGGGTATAAGAATAAAGTAGAGAACCAGGCATCACAAGTATCGGGATTCTTCAAAGAGATCGAAGATGTAGATTCTTATGATTGGTATTCAGATGATAGTGATGGTTTTGAGAAACGTGTTTCTCTTTCAGGTTACTCATAATTGGATGGTTTCCTAAGTTGAGTAATGCTGATTAGCCTCTTTCCATTAAGTTAATATGCACTGGAAACAGCTGCATGGTTTGAATATGGTTCCAATTAAATAAGTGCCAAAGTTTCTGTATTGGATATAGAATGGATTGTACCTTAAAAGAAATTAAGGTACGGGGAGTTGTCCAGCTTATGCTTAAAACCAGACTCTGGATAACTCAGGGCACGTTTCTGTAATGGCTGTTTGTGGGTTGACCCTGGCTATGACGAGGGTTGATATTCTACCATTTGGAAGATCAATAGTGATATTGTTCTTGACTCGCCACAGTTTTAGTAAAATGGATCTTTTTTTAGAAAACAGTAGTGGGAGTATGGTAGAACTGGAAGTGATTCCAGAACCGCGAACGATTACGGAAAATTTAATAGGACCTATACATTCAATCAGGTTTGACATTCCAATAGCCACTCCGCAGATATGGTAGGTAACCTCAGACACCCGAGAGGTACTTTGGTAGCCTCAAGGACGGTGACAGGGAGGTTCTTATCTACCCAGACTTGACACTACTGTTGTTCCAGGATATGAGACCCGGTAGGAGGGTTGTCGTAGTCAGTGGGAGCAGCGGAAGCATAGTGGGCAAGATACTTATATCTATTTATAGACTTGAGCAGTTATAGCGGAAATAGATCGTCTAATTTTGATGTGACAGTCATGGGTTTGACTTCAATCAGAATAGGGGATGGATCAGTTAAGAAGGTAGTAGGGTGTGATGTCATGGTATCTGGATGACATACACAGAGTGGGAAGTAAAATTCCTTTACTACGATCGGTTGTACCGTGGTCGTCACACAGTTGTTTCTCCAGACATGACATGGATATAATATTTGACATTCTGGTTTCTGGATCTATGGTTTTAGATCTAGATTTGGGTGGTTTCCCAATGTGGGTACTTTGACAAATATTCTAATGGTTTTTAGAATAGTTGACTCCTAGCATGGTAGTGTACCTGCAGGTGATGGAGTCACCCTCTCTAAAGGTGTCGTATAGACTAAAGGCGAGAGGGATGTGCATGATTGGCAGATCACTTGCTTAGGCAATTGAGTCAATCATGAGATGTCAAGTACCACACCAGATGTTGTTTTTGCACTAGATGCAATAAGTTTGTATTAATCCAATCCTGGAGAAACATAAGGAAGCAGTTTTAGAACATTGGTACATGTTCTACGGATTTGATAACGGCAGCCTCTTTCGGGAGACGGTTATCATTCCAGGCTTCAAAGGTGACATGGATGACAGAGTGATTGTCAGAGTTTTAGTTTTCCCTCTGACGAGGGACAGTGTTATGGACAGGTGGTTCCAGAGGATACTGTGGGTGGCATGGTGCCGGATACTGATTAGGTTCAGTGATCCATACAGTCTAAGAAGTTTGGATATGGAGTTCATTTATGAACTAAGGTCCCATCAGATATCCAGACATATTCTAAGATAGGTACTACTCAATTCGGGAGATGGCTTTCTCCGCGAACTTGAGATTATGAGAGATACAGAAAGAAACTTCTAGGCGGATCCACTCACCGAGGCTATTTCTCGAACACAATAGTTTTACAAACGGGCTTTGTGAAACTGATTAGTAGAGGAGTTGGATGTTCGGTTTCACACGGGCTGTGAGTAGTCGACATCGCAATATTAGCCTTGAGTGCAAGTGGGAGATTGTTGGAGATAGTGCCCTCATAGTCAATTATTGGATCGCAGGTACGTGATTGCAATGATTGCGGAGGACCTATCCCGGTAGGACAGTCTTACTCGAAATGATAGTATGCTATCTGGTTTGCCTTTATCAGTCGTGTACATGTTCAGGTGACTGATTGCATGTTACACTTTGATAGAGCCCTTAGGATCTTGCTTTACTACCAACAGTATGATGGCGATCATATACGTGAGAGTTGGGTAGTTTATATGCATATCCTTAATTATGGTCCCTAGTCGTGGGAGTTTCGAGACAGGGCATCGATACTCCGGAGTAGACTAGTGTATACAGTCGAGACCCTGGCGAGGGGCGGTGGCCGGTCTCACAAGCCACTGGTGTATGTTGGATCACCTAAGATGTATACAGGTGCTCATTGGGTTATGAGTACACCGGACAGGACTCGCCGGGAATCTGCTAGTTAGTATTATATCTACCGTCAGATAGCAGTTCCCTGGTGACATGTGTACAGGTTAGTTCATCGACCTGAGGTCGTCATTTGTCTCGTGTGAGTTCCCACTGTGCTTTGATTTCTACCCTACCACGGCTCAAAGGAGTCGTGCAAACAGGTAGCTTTTGGGTACAGTCCCGAGCCATATGGAGGCACGTGAGCGGATCGGCAGGGGATTCGTCTCTCCCGGTATTGGGGGCGAGGTCGTGCTGTGTCTAGGAGAGCCATTACACAAAGTCCATGGCCATGGCAGGAGATTTACTGGTAGGTACTCCAGTAGTATCTCAAGGTGTTATTGGGCTATACTCCGACACGACTTATACTGCTATTGGGGGTCTGACGTTACTAGCCCCCTAGGCAGATATGCGATAGTCATTGACGAACGGACCGGACTGTATATACATTGTCACTGTTAGGCTCAGTAGGGTTTTCGGAGGAGTTCGCTCATCGGTCTCCCTTGAGTTCGCTCCTCGGCCACCCTTGAGGTCAGTCCGTGGGCAGCCGTTACGCATTGCTAGTGCCGCTGACGGTTTGTGGTTAAACCCACTGCCAGGGTGCTGACGAGTCATTAGAGTCCCCCACAGACAGTTTCCCAAGTTCGGGCGAAACGTTGTAGAGGCCGTATGGTTTTATGGCAGGGTTCGGAAAATGCACGTGCGTTTACGCACGTGTTATTTTTCGGGCAGATAATACTGGTCGGCTTTGGTTTAAGCCGGATCCGAGTATTATATTGAGTAGGTATAATATCTTTGTCTCAGTTGCATTTGTATTCGGTCGTAATACAAATGCGGGTATATTTATACAGTTTCGGGGTTATCCTGAAAGTCGTTTCAGGATCACTTTTGGAAGTTGCCGGTTTCCTGTTTTCTATCAGCCGTCTTTTAACATTTGGTTAAAGACGGATTTATCTTTTCTACAGTTAAGGTGAGTCAGTGTTCTAGAATATTCTAGATGAGGTGACTAGGCTTATTGGTGTAGGGTTTTCATTGGTTGCATTCATTAAAGGGTGACTAAGCCTTATGACTCATGCTTTGTGATTAATTCCTTTTGGATTCCTTAAGATATTTTGAAGTGAGAAGCTTTTAGCTTATGGTCACCCCCTTCTCCTACGGTCACCTCCCTCTTGCTATATATGGCTTGCCCTCTCTCTCTCCTCTTACACACTCTCACTTGAGGTTTCATTTCGGTTAGAAAAAAGATTATGATAGTTTGGGGTGTATGGAATTTACAGTTCATTTCATTCCATCACCCGATTTTCACGGCAACTTCATTAATCGATCGTCCACGGATTTGGACGAAGTGAGACAAAGTCTTCTACTCATATTCTACATCATTCTTGGTCGTCTCTTTTAGCAAACTTGACGATCGAGTTGCCTCGAGTCAGAGGCGGGAGCCCGTTTAAAGAACCGATCATGTGGTGCCACCTCGACGAAGGATTCGGAGATCGACGAGATCGGAGCAGCCGCAACGGAGCGTGGGATGATGGTTGAAGAACGAAGGACTCGGATCGTTCGGTACAACCTTTCTACACTCTTTACAGTTTGTTAGTTTAGCAATAATGGTAGATCCGGGTTAAAGTATACGATAGCGCCAAGTTAAAAAGTTTTATTCCGCATTTGGCGTCTGTAGACTGCCGGGGCGCTAACGTAGACTTACAGTTGCTCAATGGGAAATCGATGAGAAACTTTCGTTTGGCTTGCAGCAACGGGCTCGAGTCGAAGCGAAGCTGGCCGCAGCGGCTGATCATGAAAAGGAGTTGAGAGGAGCGCGCGAGCAACTGGCTGACTTATTGAAAATGCCTCCTTCTCAGTAGCTACCTTTGTATCAATTAGACACTTGTAATCTTTCAATAAGATGTATCCATTTTTTATTCTTTTATATGATGCGTCTTGTACTCAATCGAATTCATGAATAAAAGATACACATTTTTTCTCCCACTGTTGCTTTCTTCTCTTTGCTGTGTTGTCGCCATATGATTTTAGCAAGTGTGGCATGTAGATAGTAGGTAGCTGTCCATCTTGGACTCTTTGCAGGGTTGCGATGGCTTAGAGACAGGGTTAAGATCTTTCACCTAAGACTTTTCAACTTTATGAGCCATGGGGGTCTCATAAAGATTTTTCTCCCTATGAGTCGTGAGGATCTCGTAGGTGTATTTTCTCCTTAGGAGTCGTGAGGACTCCTAAGTGTGTTTTCTCTTGAGAGTTGTAAGGATCTCAGAAGAGAATTTTCTTCCTTACAAGTCTAAGTGATTGATGAGTTAACCTGCTCCCGAATCAAAGCATTGCTTTGACGGGGGGGTCGAGGGTTGACTTTGGCCGTTTTCCACGGGGCCAGGATTGACTTTAGCCGTGTTCCATAGGGTCAGGGGTTGACTTTAGCCATACGGGGTCAGGATTGACTTTAGCCATACGGGGTCAGGATTGACTCTCGGTTGTCTGTGCACTGCCGAGTCCTGGAACTGGGAACTTTGTCGCGGCTCCACTTTGCTGACGTTACGTCTGCTGTAATGAGACGAATGTCGAGGTGGTCTCTAGGTTGTCTGTGAACCGTCGAGATTTAGAACTAGGGACTTTGCCATGGCTCCGAGGTTGATCGTCACGTCTGAATCCTGCTGGAATGAGGAGGAACGCTGTTGTGGGTCTCCAGGCTGTAGATGTGGCCGTCGAGACTTGGAACTAGGGACTTTTCCATGGCTCCGAGGTTGATTGTCGCGTCTAAATCCTGCTGGAATGAGGAGGAACGCTATTGTGGGTCTCCAGGCTGTAGATGTGGCCATCGAGACTTGGAACTAGGGACTCTGCCATGGCTCCGTTTTGCTGGCGTCGTATATTCTTGCAGAGACACTGATTTCTCTGCGGGTCGACGTGAATCGAGATGCTCTCGTCAAGGACGCTGATTTCCATGAATCGAGATTTTTGCCAAGGACGCTGATTTCTTCGGAGTTGAGATGAATCGAGGTATTCCTGCAAAGACACTGATTTATCTGCAGGTCGACGCGAATCGAGATGCTCTCATCAAGGACGCTGATTTCCCTGAATCGAGGTTTTTTCCTAGGACACCGATTTCCTCGGAGTTGAGACGATTTGAGATATTCCTGCAAAGACACTGATTTCCTTGCGGGTCGACGCGAATCGAGATGCTCTCGTCAAGGACGCTGATTTCCCTGAATCGAGGTTTTGCCAAGGACACTGATTTCCTCGGACTTGAGACGAATCAAGGTATTCCTGCAAAGACACCGATTTCTTTACGGGTCGACGTGAATCGAGATGCTCTTGTCAAGGACGCTGATTTCCCTGAATCGAGGTTTTGCCAAGAACACTGATTTCCTCGGAGTTGAGACGAATCGAGCTATTCCTGCAAAGACACTGATTTCCTTGCGGGTCGACGCGAATCGAGATGCTCTAGTCAAGGACGCCGATTTCCCTGAATCGAGGTTTTTTCCAAGGACACTGATTTCCTCAGGGTTGAGACGAATCGAGAGATTCCTGCAAAGACACTGATTTCCTTGCGGGTCGACGCGAATCGAGATGCTCTCGCCAAGGACGCTGATTTCCCTGAATCAAGGTTTTTGCCAAGGACACTGATTTCCCTAGGGTCGGTTGACTTGTTTCTGAGACGGAGCGTTGATCCGGCGGGGAGGTCATTGGTTGACACTAGGTTGTCTGCGGACCGTAGAGTCTTGGAACTAGGACTTTGTTGTGGCTTCGCATTGTTGGCGTCGCGTCCGAATCCTGCTGGAATGGGGAGGTGTTTCCCCCAATCAGAGCAAAGCTCTTTTTGAATTTCAAAATTCAAAAATTTGAAGCGACGCTTCAGATTCCTTGCGCCGCGTGCTGCGCGCCACGTGTCAAAAGCAGACACGCCAGCGCAAGAAGCGCTGCGCCCAAGGCAGCGCACCGCCAATCAGAGCAAGGCTCTGTTTCAAAATTCAAATTTTAAAATAAATGAAGCAACGCTTCAGATCACTTGCGCTCTGCGCTGCGCGCCACGTGTCAAACAGTGATGCGCTAGCGCAGTTGCGCTGTGCTCTGCGCCCTACGTGTCAAACACAGGCGTGCTAGCGCAGTTGCGCTGCGCGCCACGTGTCAAACGCAGGCGCGCTAGCGCCAATTGCGCCAGCACTGGAATTTAAATAATAAATTATTAATTAATTAGAATTAAAATTCTAGAAAAATCTTTCCAACCTTATTAAAATAAGAAGATTGTCTTCTGTAAAACAGAGGCCTTAGGATCAAAGATTCAACGGTGGGGAAATATTCCCAGATCAATCAGAGAAAGATCTCTGTAACTAACTTAACAAATCAATTGGCCCTATATAAAGGCCCCTAGACTCCAAGTCTCACATACAGATAGACAGAAGAGAAAGAACTCTCTAAAAACTTTGAGAAAACCTCAAAGAGAAGAAATGCAAGCCTTTGAAGAAAGAAGATCATCTTCTTCATCTTTAAAGGTAAAGAATTAAGAATATAGATGAAAACATCTCACTAAGAGAAGAATTCTCTTCTAAAAGATCAAAGATCTAAGAACAAGATCAAGATCTTCAATAAAAAGGAAAAAGATTAGAAAGATCCAATCATAATAGATTTAAAGAAGTAATTTACTTCATTCTTAGATATTTTGATCTATAAATGCATAGCCTTTTGATGAGAGCAAGAACTTTGGTTCTTGAATCTTGAGGTAAAACCTCTTTTGAACAGAACAAAAAGAACTTGTTCTTTGATCTTAAATTGATCAAGATGCGCTCTGCGCTATTCGACAGTGCCTTGCACTTTTAAAATGCGTCTTTGCGCTCTTTGGACTGGCGCAGGTCACCAGAACGCGCCACGTGTCAACTACAGACACAATCCGCGCTCTGCGCTTCTAAAACAGCACACTGCGCTCTTGGATTGGCGCATAGCACCAGAGCGCGCCACGTGTCATTCACTGGTGCAGCGCACTGGCGCAGTGCACTTAGAAAGCGCAGTGTGCTAACAGACTTGCGCTTAGCGCAGAGCGTGACACGTGTCACCTTCGCATGCGCTAGCGCAATGCGCTCTTTGATTGGCGCAAAGCGCCTGACAAGCGACGTGGCGCACTATCAGACCACTATAAATGCTATGCATTATTAAAAAAGGGCAGAGCCCAAGTAAATGTCTAACATGCCAAATATAAATGCTATGCATTTAATTACAGAGCCTAATGCTATGCATTATAAAGGGCAGAACCCTAGTAAAAGCCTAATAGGCAGAACATGAATAAAATGTTAAACATTTTCAACTGGACTTACCCCAATTCTGGCCATAAGTTCTCAATATAAATTGAACTGAGCACAACCGCTCTTCCGATCAATTTATACCCGGTTCGAGGGTACATCTCTTCACTCCTCTGATATCTGTCGTTGTAATCCTTCAACGTCGTCAGAGAGGTGACGGGTCCCAACAACCACACATTGCTATGGACTGTGGGGTCCTTAAACTCATGGACTACGATGTCCTTAACCTCGGACCACTATGTCCTTAAACTGGTATTGGACTACTATGTCCTTAAACTGGTATTGGACCACCATGTCTTTAAACTGGTGATCGACCGCAATGTCCCTAAACTAAACATTAGAGTACAAATGCTCTTTTGTTGGATCTAAACGATCCCGTTAAGTTGATCTTAGTTTAGAAATTAGACTAACGTACTCTTAACGAACGTTTAAGTTGATCTTAGTCCCAAATGAGGCTAACGTATCCTTAAACTCAACCCCCAAAAACCCAAATCTAAGAAAATACGGATTTGGACTAATCCACGTCCTACGGGCGACAACATAAATTAGTCTCCGTATACAATCCACGGGCAACCAAAAACAAAACAAACACCCATGACACGAAGTGACCATCTGGAGAAGGAGAAAGTTGTTATCGCGATGCGGTAACGTAATTAACTGCAGGGGCTTGCGCCTGCAGGGAAGAGCGTCCCCACAATCAAAAACCCCTCAAACGAGGTGGAATCTGACGAAGTCTGCTATATCGGCCACATCCGTTTAAACCTTCGATACACGGTGCCATAAATCAACTTAGCATCTTCGGAGAGGTGTACGGATAGCACCAATTAGCATCTGCCCCGAATTTCAGGCAAGACGTCAGTCTTGCGCCGTCTTTCGGAGGGGAACAGATTCTGGCACGCCCGGTGGGACCTCTTCCTCTTTCCACTCCACACATCGTGTGTCATGTTCGCGAAAAAATCGTGGTTTGCTATGGTTGCCTGTGGATTTGAGGTACTTAGATTTGGTGTCTTGCTCCTTGCAGAAAACAGAAGATCAATGGCTTCAAACTGCTCTACCTGCAACTGCAACTCTCACTCCGTCCTTGCTGGAGGAGTGACTTACGGGTCCCAAGCGGCCTCCTTTTTCACGATGCTGGTGGACCAAATAACTCAGGCCACCACTGGCCTGTTCTTTGGGACTATGATCCCACGTATGAGTTTCAATGCCCCGATGTTGCCGCAAGAGGCCCCAAAGAAGTCGGTCTTCGATCGACTTACCACTACTGCGACCCCTCTCAACGGGTCGTCCAGCTCCGGCGTCTCAGACTTCGCCAAATTAGGCCAAAGTTCATGTGGGCCCGCGATGAAGCCTGCAATTCCAGAAAAGGTTATTCCGAAAAGGATAGCCATCCCTGCTCCCGAAGTCGTCAAGGCTGCTTCTCCAGCCAAAGGGTCGGTCTTCACAAGACTGACAGCTCTGGCTCCCGCTTCAGTCAAAGTCCTCAAAGCTACTTCCCCCGCCCAGAGGTCTGTCTTTGACAGGTTACACACTGCTACTCGACGGACGTCGATCTTCAAAAGGCTGGTACCGGCAGCGCCTCACCAGAACAGGGGGTATGACGAAGTCACCCCTCAAGTTGAAATAATCCCAATCGCACGACATGCTCGCCGTCGTCACTGGTGCCGGGTAAGGAAGGCTAGGGGTAACTCCCCTCTGGGCTAACTCCGCCAGCTCCGATGGTGGAAATCAATGCTGCTGTTCCGACCGGGAATAGCTTTGAACGGCTAAGATGGGTGCGCAAAACCTCGCCAACTGCCGTATTGAAAAGATCTCCTACACCTGTGGATAATGCCCCAAAGGTGAAGCTGGAGTAGCCCCCTCAACGGCTATCCTCTAAAATTTACAAGGTCTGGCGTCAAGTCCAAGACTCCGTAATGGATCAAGACTATCTCTGCCGACAGAAAAAGATGAAGGTTCAGCAGGAGAAGGACTACTCTGTCAAGCCAGAAAAAGCAACAGCTACTTGGGTGCCCACTACAACGGCCCCCTCAACTTCGACCGCTCACAAAAGAAGGAGGTCGGAGAAGATCCCTGTGTCTTTGGCAAATCGCAAAGACACTAAATCTAGACGCCCCAACTCTGGGGTCATGATGGTGCATACTGTTTATATGGCTTCCGAAAAAGAGGAAAGCCGTGCTTCTATGGGTCATCGACCGCTTACCCGGTCAATAATGAAGGCTCAAGAACAACAGCAGCAGAAGCTTCAGGAGATGCTGACTGCGATGGCCGCACTCACTGGGCCAAAAGAAAATCCAGAGACCTCGGAGCAGCGTCAGGAACAAGAAATTGATACCGAATTCCTCCAAAGAATGCTCGAGAGGAAAGAAAAAGAGGCTGCGGAACAGGCAACTAATATAAAACGAATGGCTCTCTTGTTCCAAGACATGGCTGGGATAATGTTATGGCCAGAACCTCCAGCCGAAGACGCCCCGATCATCATTGAAGACGATAGAGGGGAGACATCTAATCCTTCTTCGGCTCATTCAGCAACCAAGGGGGAAACCATTTCCAAAGCTGCACCAGACGACTATATAGCTCAGCAGATACGAGTTCATCAGGCGAATGAAGCGGCTGGGCAAATTGTTAGAACCGGACGACCCTATCCGGGCTGGTATGACCAAATCAGTTACCCGCCGGGATATACGATCCCTAAATTCCATGTGTACAAGGGGACAGGGAATCCACATCAGCATGTCACTCAATTCAGGGCCTTATGCGGCAACACTCGAGGCGACGGCAAACTATTGCTTCGCCAATTCGTCGGCAGGTTAGCAGAAACGGCCTTTGAATGGTATTCGGAGCTACCTAACGACTCTGTCAAAACATTTGCGGAGATGGAGTTACTGTTTACACAAAGATTCACGAGTGCTAGTGAACGCACCCCGATAACGGCACTAATTAATGCCAGGGTGAAGCCAGGCGAGACGTGGGTCCAGTACGCTATCCGATGGCAGAATCTGTGGTCGAAATGCGAACAGCGGATCGAAGAAGCGCCGGCGGTGGGCATGTTCGTAGGCACTCTTGACCCTCAAGCGGCCATCTCCCAGTTCATGATGTTCTTCAAGCCAACTAATTTCCAGGACTTGATTGACAAGTTGGCCAAAATGGACCAGATGGGACATAAACCATCTCCTCCGAAGACGGACTCTCGAAATGAAAAAGGGAAAGGAAAAGCAACCTTTGTCGCCAATACTCAACAACAGCCGAGCAACTCAAAGCCAGTTGTTCGCCAAAACAACGTGCGTCCATGCCCATCCCTCGAGGAGAGACTGGGATGTCCTTACTCGTTTCCTCAGGATAAAACGAGGAGACTGTTCGAGCTGGCAGTGCGCAACAGACTCATCAATCTGCCGAGTCCAAAACGTCCGTTGCAGCCAGGCAATGTCAACGATCTTAATTACTGCCCTTACCACCAAGCGGTAAGCCATCCAATCGAAGATTGCTTCGTCTTTAAAGGATGGATCGAGGATCAGCACCAACAAGGCAAGTTCGCGTTATCCGAAAACTGGAAGGTGAACCCGCCACAGCCTCACACTCCTAAGAAGACAAACACACCGGGGGCAATGTGCTCTTTTGTTGAGGAAGCTCCATGGGAGGTGGCTCTTTCGGTCAAGAACAAAAGGATGCTGAATGATCTTCAGACATGCCCGGCGATCAGATGGAAGAACTCGTTGGAACCTGAGATCATCAAGGGGATGCTGAAGCCGCGCCCAACTCCAAACATTGGTGGTGATAGCCAAAGCATTCACACCCAGCTGTCGAAATCTTTGAAAAAGAAGAAGAAATCCAAGAAGCCCGTGAAGCCTGGCGACAAGCGCACAGACCTACAAAAGCAGATTGACGCGCTGGAAGAGTATAACCAGAAGGCGCGGACTCCAATCATGCTCCAAGAGTTCCTCAGCCACGTTCTTGAGGACGGAGATGATGGAGAAGAATCGTCGGACGAATCTGAGGATTACGTAGCAAGTTGCCATGTGATTTCTCATTCATCGATAGACAATGAAGAGACTCCTTGCATAAAGAAACTGGGGGCAGAGCCTGAATCGGAACTTCTAGGGCCGTCAGATGAAATGATCAACGCATTCCTAAACGAAGCTCTCCTGAGAAGTAAAGCTGATCGGGAGCGTGAGATGGCTATATTTGAAAAGGCCAAACGCCGGCGACTGGACAAAAGGGTCGAAACACTCCCACCAGATCAAAGTACATCCGCCGCAAATGAAAGCAGGATAAAGACAAGGAAACGATTCGCCAAAGCCATATCGATGGGGATGAGGCTGCCCTCTTTCAGAGAAAATTCTCCTGGTGGGATACATCTTGATGAAGCAGACGTACATCCTAACTTCTGCTTATATCATCAGAAGATCACACATCCTACTGAAGATTGCAACTTCTTTAAGTGTTGGTTGCAAGGGTATGTCGCACACAGGCAACACTTCAACAGGACAAAGCGTGAAGCTTGTAGACAGCAGAAAAGTACGACAGATGAGCGTATAAAAATTGCCGACAATTGTCATAGGGTTGATCCCGAGGGACCGCGAGTTTTCACCTTCGGGAGTGACTCCGACGAAAAAGTAGCCCTCAGCGTTCTCTTCAAAGAATCCATCTCTAAAACGAAAGAATTGAGAAGTTGCGAGAACATTCAGCCGTGCAATCGCATGCTACCCGGAATGAATCCCGGACCCGCAAACAAGGGATCGAACAAAAAGGATAAAGGGAAGGAAAAAACGGCCTTCGTCGCCAACGCTCAACAACAATCGAGTGACCCTAGACCGGTTGTTCGCCAAAGCAACAGGCGGCAACCCCTCTATGAAAAGTTGAAACGTCCTTACTCATTTTCCCGGGATGAAACAAAGAGGCTGTTCGAACTAGCAGTGCACAACAGGCTTATCACTCTACCGGAGCCGAACCACCAGTTACAACTGAATGATGTCAACAAATCTAATTACTGCCCTTACCACCAAGTATTGGGCCATCCGATCGAAAACTGCTACTTCTTCAAAAACTGGGTTGAAGACCAACACCAACAGGGCAAGTTCGCGCTGTCCGAAAACTGGAAGGTGAACCCGCCACAACCACACACTCCGAGAAAGATGGATATGCCGGAGGCATCATGCTCTTTCATAGGGAAGGCCTCATGGACCGAAAAGTCCGTAAACTAAAAATCCGCCTCAAATACGGCATCGACGAACCGAAACGTCCTTAAACTAACAGCGGACCGAAACGTCCTTAAACTAACGACGGACCACTATGTCCTAAAACTAGCTGTTGACCGAGATGTCGAGAAACTACGGTGGATTGCAGCATCCCAAAGCTGACACAAAAAAGAGGAATAAAAAAAAGAGAATACAAAAAAAGAAAACGGTATGTCCATAAGCAAAATGGGCACGGATGAAAACCCGAAAGGGCTCCGTGAGTAAAAACAGCAGGGTTACCGGCGAGTCTTGTGAAAACCCAAAAGGGCGTAACCTCGTTAAAAAAAAGAATAAAAAAAAGAGAAAAGAAAAGAAAACGGTATGTCCATAAGCAAAATGGGCATGGATGAAAACCCGAAAGGGCTCCGTGAGTAAAAACAGCAGGGCTACCAGCGAGTGTTTGTGAAAACCCGAAAAGGCGCAACCTCGGTAAAAGACACTTACAAGGTCCTCTCGACCTTGTGAGGAGAAACCACCTGCGTGAGATCCTTACGACTCACAAAGGAGCAACACACTTATGAATCCTCACAATTCCTAAGGAGAAATTACACTTGTGAGATCCTCACGACTCGTAAGGAGAATCCTCTTATGAGACCCTCACGGCTCATAAGATTTGAAAGTCTTAAGCTACAGAGACCTGAACCTCTTCTTAAGCAACCCCACAACCTCCGATACTGCCCTACAAGCGGCTCAATACTGACCATTGTATACAATCCACGGGCGCGAATAAACGTTTCCCTAGCAAAGTCCCATCCGTGACTAGGGATACGTCCATATGATGAACAACCCTTGTAAGTCCTCTCGACTTATAAGGAGAAAACCCTTTTGTAAGATCCTTACAACTTACAGGAGAACATGCACTTAGGAGTCCTCACGATTCCTAAGGAGAAAACACACCTACGAGATCCTCGTAACTCGCAGGGAGAAATACCTTTATGAGACCCTTACGGTTCATGAAGTCAAAAGCCTTAGTCGACAGGATTCTAACTCTGTTCGCTAAGCCGCCTTTGCTCGACATCCACAGAGGCAAATGATGATTCGCTCCTGGCAATAAAACCTGAAAGACTGTCGGAGATCATCCCACGCCAGCGCGGAGTGGTCACCACCTCGACGTCCGTCTCGATACAGCAGACGAGATGTCACCACAGCGTTCCTCCTCCAGTAGGATTCAGACGCGGCAATTAAACAATGGAGCTACGGCAAAATCCCTAGTTCCAAATCTCGACGGTTCACCTGTAACCCAGAGACAACCGCGGCATTCTTCTCGATACAGCAGACGCAATGCCAGCAAACGAAGCGAAGGCCAAATTCCTAGCTTCAGGGTCTTGACGGCAACTCATATAAAACCTGAAAGACTATCGGAGGTCATCCCACACCAGCGCGGAGTGGTTATGACTCATCGGGGCTCTCCAAAATGGGCCTAACCTCAAGTAAAAAGCGGCATGGCGAAATTCCTAACGCTTGCTCTTCCGACGGTCAAACTGCCTAGGAGGATTGCTTGAAGACGTCTTGTCCAGCCCCCGAAGGGATTAGAGACACGACAGTCGCAAGGCTACTCGAACAAGCAAGATTGCCTATCGAGGAACACATCAGCCAACGCGACGGTACGATGGACAAAACCCTAGTACTACAAACCCTAACGGACCTTTGTCGTAAAGAGCAGAGGTTAACTGCGACGTTAGGATATCCTTGCGAGAAATGCTCGATTCGTCTCGACTCGTAGGGAAAAGCCTTAGGCAATCGGGATAAGAACCGGTTTCCTAAGCACTGGGGCCCTGCAAGTCAGTTCAAAATGGACTCCTGCATACTGTTTACGGGCCACACTCTCCAAAGTCGAATCTCGACAAGGAGGGAAACAACCGCTTATGGGTCCTCTCGACTTGTAAGAGGGATAATTCTTTTGTGAGATCCTTACGACTCTTAAAAGAAAACACACTTAGGGATCCCCACGATTCCTAAGGAGAAATTACACCTACGGGATCCTCTCGACTCGTAGGGAGAAAAGTCTTTATGAGACTCTCGCGGCTCATGAAGTTGAAAAGTCTTAGGCAGCAGATCTGAACCTGCCTCCTAAGCCATCACTACCCCTCGAAGAAGCCAAGACAAGATGCTCACTCTATCATCTACCGGTTATGTTTGCTAAGGTGACATGCTGATAACAAAAGAAAGAAGAAAGCAGAGAAATGATACAAGACATTACGAAAAATGTGTATCTCTATTCATGAATTCAATTAAGTACAGGGCAAATCATATAAAAGAATAAAGAATGGATACATATTATTCAAAGATTACAAGTATGATTGATACAAAGGCAGCTACTGAGAGGGAAGCGTTTTCAACAAGTCCGCAAGCTGCCCTTGCACTTCCTTCAGTGCCTTCTCATGAGCAGCCGCCGCGGCCAGCTCCTCTTCGATTCGAGTCCTTTGTTGCAAACATGATGAAACCTTATCATCAATTTCCCGCTGGGCAGCTGCGCGACTCTGCCTAACCCGCTCGATAGAGTTGAGCTTCTGTCTCAATACAAGCCCGTCCGAGATACATTGCTGCAAGGTGTCAAAGACGGCTTTCAGTTGTGCGACGTTCGCTTCAACTTGGGCACGCAATTGGACAGACTCAGCGGAAGTCTCCTCGCATTCTTTCCGCCTCAAGGTCGCTTCTTGTTCAAAATGGCGTAGGAAGGACGCGCTCTGCTCGACCCATGCGGCCCGCTGGGAGTTCAAAGCTTGAGTCTCAGGGGCAATATGCATAAGTTCAAGCTGATGCAGACATACCTCGATCTCCCTGCAGTGATTAACCCAAGACTCGACGACGCTTTCATTATGGAAATTTACAAGCTTCGCCAGCATCGGATTGACCTCGGCAGCGAAATCTGCGGCAGATGTAGGAGCTTCTGCGTCAAGCTCCTTGACGTATCCGCTCAGCATACTTAGACTCATCGTAGCACCCTTTGAGGATGGACGTCTGGAGAATGGGCCTGCCGGCATCATAATGCGAGACTCGAAAGGGACCGGAGTCGAAGCGACAGCTGCAAAACAAATCACAATCATATGACGGATCTAGAAATATAAGAGATTCATAAACAATGGAATTTACTATACCAGCTGCAGCAGGCGGCAAAGCCGGGAGGAACGGGGGCGCAACGGAGCTCACATCTCCTCCTTCAATCTGTAGCACTGCAATCAGGGCAAAGAAAAATCAGAAATAACTTAATTATCGGTAAAAGAAAGAGCATTAATTGAAAGTTATATTCACCAGCGCCACTGGATGAAGCAAGTTCCGACAGGAAGGAGAAGTGGGGATGCAGCACCTGGTACAGGTGGTCAAAAAGGACTCCTGCAAAGATGCAATAGTACAACGTCAGTACATAAATTATGCAACCAAGATAAGACTGGTGGGTCACAAATCCATACCTTCCAGCATTTGCGACTGTGTGAAAGAAGGAAAAGAACTGGTCACCGTCAAGGCGGTAACTGACGGCGCTCCCTCGGGTAAAGTGGCATCAGCACTAGCCGCACCTGCGTTAGAAACAAGATAAATCCTGTCAGGAAGGATTGCAGAATAAAAAAGGGGGGGACGGTAACCCAACAATTTACCTGACGACCCGCCAGCCGAAGCCGTGAAGAGGGCGTTACTTGATGCAACGGTGGCGTCTTCCTCCTCCATTGGGACGGTCTCACCTCCCGTTGCCTCATCGCCCGACTCTACAGGAGCCGTCGTCACGCTTGCGACGCCGGAAGACGACAAGGAATCGTAAGCAGGGAGAGCGATGATCGGAGCGGCGCCCGACTCTTGAGAAAGAGCGGCCATCTCTTGCTCAGCGACCATAGCAGCCGTCTCACCCGCTACCGCTTCGGGCTCAGCGGTCGCAGCCGTCTCATCCACCGCTGCCGTAGGCTCGCCCGTAGCAGCCGTTTCATCCACTGCTGCCTCAGGCCCGGCCATAGCAGCCGTCTCACTCGCCGCCACCCCTTCAGTGAGACTCGGCCCTGCAGGACAAAATATATAAGAACCGACGGTTTTAAAACTTTGATAACAAAGCCTCGAAAGTACATTACCTGAGACGGATTTACCATTGGCTTCCCGAGCTGCACGCGCCGCCCGTCTATGAGCAGTAGACAAGGCGACCAGGAGCTCCTCTGAAGGAGTAGCAGCGGGAGTAACGGCGCTTGAGCCCGCTCCCACGGCCAAAGCAGCGCTACGCTCCCTTGCTGCGCGCCTTAGGCTTTTCCTTTCCTCCCGAGCCGTTGCTACAAACCTTTTTGAAGCCTCCTTCAGCAAGGCGTCGTCGTCTGTGTTCAGGGTTGCCTCCTGAGCCTTCAAGGCATCCATCATCGGCTTTTTAAGTAGGGCCTCTCGCGGCAACCCCGAAGAGGCTGGGACTTCGATAGCTGGCCCGAGGAGAACTCCCGCATCGTCTTGCGAAATAGGTCTTGCGGTCCCTGCAATGAGATAAGAAAGGGTTAGATTGGCCGTAAAAAGGAGAATGAAGACCCAATGAGCCGAGACGTACCAACGCCCGATAGAGCGCGTTTCCTCTCTTCCTCCTCGAAAGTTTTGAGAGAAGCAGCGATGGCTTCTTTGGTAGAAATGCCTGTTTAAAAAGGAAAAGCGTTAGTCAAGAACAATGATAAAAGTACGATGAAATGATGAAGAATACAACTGGTGATTATCTGATTGCGCGAGTTTAGCCAACCATGCGTCACGCCTTGCCAATCGCTCAGAAGCTGCGATGGCGGCCGCCAGATCGGTGTCTGATGGCGGCACAAAGAAACCCTTGTTGGTTCCATACTCGCTTAGACCTTCGGTAAGAGGGGCCTGAGGCTCTAAGCCGAGTACGGCATCAAGAGAAAGGACCGACTGCTTCTTCCTCTTTTGTGCGCGAACTCCGGCCGCACCCAAGATCAGCTTACGCTTCGTGGGCACCTTGGGACGGCGGGTCCCGATGTCCGAGCCCACGCCGGATTTAGGCGAAACCACATTTACCATCTCCACGGGAGCACGGGGCGCTGGGGGCACGTCCATAGGATCACGGGGCAACCCACGCGGGGGGCTTAGCACTCGTGGAGGTTCATCTCCAGCATCTCCTCTTAGCGGAGGAGGGACAGGGGTCCTTCGCCTTAGGGGAACGTTGCGATCGCTGGCCGGGGGCGCACCCTTGCGATCAAGCAGTAGCCGTTTCTCTTCCCGGATAACAGCGCCCATCGCGTGCTGATACCAAGCCCCGTATACGTTGAGGGCCCGTGGAATGCAACTCGGCTCGCTAATGAAGAAGTGGGAGCCCATATTCAGCCGCATAAAATGATGTAGTGCACTTCGTATCCCCTCCCTGGTGGCCTCAGGCTCTTCCAAAAACGCCTCCAGTGGGACCCCTTGGTTATAACTTAACTGCTGGGCGAAGCGATGGGGGTTGTACCTCATAAAAAGCGCCGCATCGTTCTGACTGAGCACAAGGAAGCCCGGCCAGATGGAGTATAAATGTAGAATCTTCCGGGCTTTCTATACGGAGGCCCCGTCCTTGAAAGTATCACGCAACGCCAACACCGCCTTGGAGGTCTCCGGGCCGATGGTCATGACCTTGTCCGTGAAAGAAATGCCTGCTCCGACCGTGCGCGAACGAAGAAGCAACCCCCTAGCCTCCCATGGAGGCGGATTCACAATAGAGGCGCCAATCAGCCGCATAACTCTCGGGAGTCTGCACTACTCGTAAAACGAGGGTCTCTTATGAATACCAAATACCCCGAGCACATGCATTTCCATCCATGAAGTAAAGTAATGCATCGGGAAATTGGCGGGTTGCACCCCTGGTTCATTTGCGTCCGTCGCCACGCTGAGACCATGGTAGAAGTGGGCCAACCCGGTGATTCCAATCGACAATTGTATGCCTGCCACCATTCGATGCGCTGGGTAGAAGACGGACGGCCTCATGTAGCGCGGGTGCATGGGGAGCGCGAACCAGCACAGCCATAGCCTCAGAAACCCGAGAAAGAAAGTCTCCTCGTCGATGCCCGGAGCGGCGATTTCCGATAAAGGGATGATTGCAGCATCGGGAAGGTAAAAACCCTTTTAGTCGTCTTCCAGTGCTGGTCGACAATCTAAGCCCAGGCCGAAAGGGTCGTTAAGCTTGGCAAATTTTTCGCCCCGCTGCGATAGAATCTCCGGTCGAAGAAAGCGGGCGATGAAGTCTACGAAACTAACTGTTGGAGATAGTGCCCTCAGAGTCAATTATTGGATCACAGGCACGTGATTGCAATGATTGAGGGAGGACCTATCCCGGTAGGACAGTCTTACTCGAGATGATAGTATGCTATCTGGTTTACCTTTATCATCGTGTACTGCTTCAGGTGACCTTACAGGTCACTATTACACGCTGATAGAGCCCCTAGGATTCTTGCTTGACTGCCGGCAGTATGATGGCGATCATATACGTGAGAGCTGGTGGTCTATAAGCACATCCTTAAAAGGTCCCTAGTCGTGGGAGTTTCGAGACAGGGCATCGATTCTCCAGAGTAGACTAGTGTATACAGTCGAGACCCCGACGAGGGGCGGTGGCCGGTCTCACAAGCCACTGGTGTCAGTTGGTTCACCTAAGATGTATACAGGTGCTCATTGGGTTATGAGTACACCGGACAGGACTCGCCGGGAACCTGCCAGTTGGGATTATACCAGACGTCAGATAGCAGTTCCCTGGTGACATGTGTACAGGTTAGTTCATTGACCTGGGGATCGTCATTTGTCTCGTGTGAGTTCCCACTGTACTTTGATTACTACCCTACCACGGCTCAAAGGAGTCGTGCAAACAGGTTTTAGTTGGGTACAGTCCCGAGCCACATGGAGGCAGTGAGCGGATCTTCAGGGGTTCGTCTCTCCCGGTATTAGGGGTGAGGTCGCGCTGTGTCTAGGAGAGCCATTACGCAAAGCCCTCGGCCGAGGCAGGAGATTTACTGGTGGGTATTCCAGTAGTATCTCAGGGCATTCTGGGCTACACTCCGACACGACTTGTACCGCTTTTGGGGGTCTGACTTTTACCAACCCCCTAGGCCCGCCATGCGATACTCATAGACGAACGGACCGGACTGTACGGATATTGTCACTGACAGGCTCAGTAGGGTGTCAGGATGAGTTCGCTCATCGACGTCCCTTTTGGTCAATAGCTGGTGGCCCGTCATGTATTGGCTAATACCTCTGACGTGCTAGTGGTTAAATCCACAGCCATAGTATTGACGAGTCTTTAGAGTCCACCACACTTACAGTTACTCAAGCTTTCGGGCGAAACGCTGTAGAGGCCGTATGGAGATATGGCAGGGTCCGATCAGATACGTGCGGTATTGCACGGATCAGGATCGGACGGTTTGTACTAGTGGCCGTATGGATATATGGCAGGGTTCGATCAGATACGTGCGGTATTGCACGGATCATGATCGAACGGATTTTACTAGCCGGTTTTGGTTTAAGCCGGATCCTAGTTTAGTACAGTGCAGATTTTGTCTCATTGCATTTGTATCCGGTCGGAATACAGATGCGGGTGTGTATGCACAGTATCGGGGTTTTCCTATAATTTATTACGGGACCAGTTTTCTGGAGTTGCCAGTTTGCATTCCGTTCCGGCCGGTTTTCCTTTGTTCTTTCCCGGCCGAACCTTTTGATGGAGGGTGTTATTTGCAAGTTTGCAAATAACACATTGTGGAGGGTTTTCATGCAAATGGTTTGATTATGAAAGAATCTTTTTTATTCCTTTCTTTTCTATCATCATTTCTTGTAAAAGGTGATTAGGATTGATTTGTGTTTTGATGTGAGATTGTGATGATGGTGTTTGGATATGGTCACCCTCTCTCTTTTCCTACACTCACCTCCCTCTTGCTTATGTATTCTTTCCTCCACCATTCTAAGAAGATGATAAGGTTTTCATTTTGGAGAGAAAAAAAAGATGAGAGTTTCATTCTTGAGAGTGTGGCATTCTTGATCTCATTTTCATGCTAGAAAAATACAAGCACCATTTTTCTTATCTTGATTCCTCCATCATCTTCAAAGGCAACAAAACCCCAAATGAGACATAGCTTAAACCCTACACATTCTACAGCAAATCTTGGACGCGTCGGCTAGCCTACTTCGCGCCCGAGTTGCCTCGGTATTGAGGTGGGAGCCCGTAAAAGATACAGGCGATGTGGTGCCCTTCCGGCGAGGAGGCGACGACCGGAGTTTCCGCAGGAGATCGGGACGGCGAGGAGAAGACCGGAGGACTCGGATCATTCGGTATATCTCTCACCCTTTCTCTAGTTGCTAGGACTTAGTTAATGGTTACGATCCGGGTTCATTGCCCGCGGTAGCGCCAGTTTAAAAGACAAGAAAATTTTTATTCCGTATTTTGGCCTCGGATAGACGGCCGGGGCGCTGCCGTGGCGCAACATGGTATCAGAGCCTCGCCATTAACCTTGCCTAGCTTGTTCTAATGTGTTTTGCATTTCCGATCGACCAAAATTCCAAAATCTACATTTTTCCTCACATCAGTTTTCTGTTGAATTTTTTCTTGCTCAAAATTTTTTTCAGGTTGTAGAAAACTGATGTACAAGAAATTCTAAGAATACTGGAAAAGTTCGACACAGTGACTCGACCACTGAAGCGCGGAACCGCGGCCAAACCCCCCCTTGGGCCGCGGTTCCGCCGCACATTGGTGTCCTCACTGCATCCAATTTTTCCAGTGGGCTTGTGGGCTGATTTTGGGGGGTTTTGGAATATTAAATTTTGGCCCAGAATCTCTGTGAGTGCTACAGTATTGCTTGGGGGCCCACTTGTTAATTGTTTGATCGATCGGATATTTTAAACACATTATTTCATAGTATTTACATTATATCTGCGACCGTGAATGTCACTTGATCGGTAAATCCCGTTTAACTGCTATAGCCCGGTTAGACGGATTTGCGAACGTGACTTTCACGTTGATGTTCTATATTTATGCTGTGTTGTTGCGGATCGGTCGTGGGGGATAGCCTGGATGCAATGCTAGTACAGTGTTGTTGTATTATGTACATTTGATATTGCGGGGCGAGCGTCCGACATGTGGACTGCCGTCACTGCCTGTTTGTATTATTCTTTTGGGGCATGACCTGGTTGCGGTCGATGTACCCGTTGTATGTATATTTTACTTTCTGTACTAGGGTTACCCCGCGGAGGGGTGCACGGATAGCCGGGTTCTAGAGGGCAACGGGCCCGCATCTCAGGGCATTGAGACGGAGGGGGCTTCAGTCTGGAATTGGCGGGCTATTCGCCGCACTCGTAGGGGGTACAGGTTGACCCAGGAGGGGTGCCCAAGTTACCGGATTCCGTGAAGTGCTGGGTGGTCCATTCACGGTGCTGAAGGGGGCTGCCTCGCTTCAGGTTTTGGCGGGTGACTTGCCGCGCCCGTAGGGGTCTAGGATTTCATTGCACAGGCTATCCACACGACCAGGGGAACGTCGGGTTTCAGCAGCGGCTCTGTGAAACCCGGGGCTTCCAGATATCTGTATTGTTCTATGATGCTGTATATCTCTGTGATGTTGCATTTTATTCACGCCTTGAGCGAAATACTATATATTGGTATATATATTAGTAGATGTTGTATATGTTTTTCATCCGCGCTAGTCTAGTCCCCGCTCTGCCGTTAGTTAGCTAACCTAACGGGTGATGACGGGACCCAGTGGCGAATGCGGATGGAATATACGTACGTCAGTATATTTTTGTTCTTTGTGGTGTGATCAATTGATGGGACTGCATTGATTCGGAACAATGCAAGATAAACAAACCTATTCTGATGTTGTTGGAACACTTTTCAAAAAGCTGTTATTGCAAGGACGTTCACTTTTGTTTTGCATCGTGGTATTCATTTGGAATATCCTGCTCCTCAGTCGACAAGGCAAGGGCCGAGATCCCTTCACCGGGAGTGACCCCTTGGACAGAAGTTTGCGTCAGGGCATTAACTTCACTATAGCCGATTACTTTTGCTTTGCATCGTGGTATTCAGTTGGAATATCCTGCACCTCATTCTACGGGGAAAGAGCCGAGATCCCTTCACCGGGAGTGACCTCTTTAGCAAAGGTTTTCGTCACTATATTTTTATAAAAGGCTATGCAGTTCCTTCAACGATATCAAGTTCATTACGTTAAAGGTTTTTCGCCAAAAACCAGTCGTAGCCCTCCGTCATTTCAGATTAGTATTACTTAGTATTCGTGCTGCGTATGTCGTGCTTAGCCGAGGCGTAGTGTTCGGTAGCTATGTAGTGCTTTTCTGTTGCATGGATATGAGATTGGTTAGGACAGTCGTGCGGTCATTTTGGCTCAGTCAAGGATTCGTGCGGGTGGGTCTAATGCAATCAAAATAATGACGGGTTGAACTTGACTATGATCCTTTGATATGTTGGCTCAGTCAAGGTCACTTGGGTCCTAGGGGTAAAAATCACATCGGGAGTTTCAAAAGAACTGAAACTTGCCAGGCATGCGCATACCTTCTGGAGTGTGGTGACTTGAGTGGATTCCGTCAAGTTATCATGCGATGATAGTTGGATCCCGATTCCCACTGATGAGTTAGTTTACTCCTCGGGTGACCCCGACTAATTCTTCTTTCAGGTTTGGAGGAGAATTTGAGGTACAGTGGGAGGTTTCCAGATTAGATAAAGTGATAACCATTCTGATCTAGGTTAGAGTGCACGCTGAGTGTTTCTTTTCTCTCTCTCTTTGGCAGCGACCATTGACCCGACCCTGGACTATGACTCAGTGACCAAGTTGACCAAAACTTCTTAACACTGGCTTTTGGATTGTCAGAGTTGCAAACCTCATTGCCACTCCTACTTTTACCCTTTTCTCCAGGACACCCCGTATTACTACGAACGTCCACTTCCATTGGACAAAACCATCGTATGGTTATATACGAACTCGAAGGACTTCGAGGATGGTTTCTGGTTCTGGAGAAAACGAATAGGATTATTCAGTTGTCTTTTCTTTTCACCTTCTCTCATTGCGAGTACTCCTTGGTTTAGGAGATAGTACACCTATTACGCAAATTGGATAGTCTTCTTCCAAACCTTAGGCAGGTGCCGAACGGTGGGGAATGAAGAAAACCAATTAGCATAACGATGGTGTACATAAGGTATTAAGTTAAGACAAAGCAAGGGATTAGTAAGAGGGCAAAGTAAATTGCGACTGCTATTCACGACCAAACCGAGTATTTCTTCGCCAATCCTAAATCACCTTTGTATTTCTCCAGGACACTCCGTATCACTACGAAGATCCCAAGTTTTTAGATACTCCATCGTATGGTTATATACGAACTCGAAAGGAACTTGTTCCAGTTCGGGGATGGATTCTGGTCCAGGAGAAATAGGAATACGGTTTATTCGGTTGTCTTTTCTCTTCACCTTCTCTCGCATTGCGAGTGCTCCTAGGATTAGGGCAGTACACCCATTATGCTTATTGGATAGTCTTCTTCCAAACCATAGGCTGGTGTCGAACGGTAGGGAGGGAAGAAAACCAATTGGCCTAAAGGGGTGTACAGAAGGTAATGACTAAAGACATATAAAGGGATTTGGAGAGGTGGCAAAGAATTATACGGTTATAGTTGTGAATCTGGATAATGGAAGAGGCATTACTAAGAATACCGGAATACCCCACCGAGACATTTCAATGCTTCAGTTTCAACTGTGTACTGTTAAAAGAAAACTGATTTCCCGATTAGACACTTGCTCCAGGGTATGTATTTACCAGGTTTGATTCTCACATCTGTATGGTTTTACAGATGATGAGTGGGAGTAAGTTATTGGGAATTGGGTGATCATCCTCATTATATCGGGATTCGTTGTAATCGGTGATATTTGAGGAGATCACCTGGGCTATTTGCCGGTCGGCAAATATTTGGTTTTGAATATCCACTGTTGTGCACCAATTTCAAATTGATATATCTGTACGTCTATTTTCATAGAGTGAGATATACCTTTTGATATTATGTCGATGACATTTACCTATATCAGTGGATGGTTAGGTAAGGAGCATCAAACAGCGGTGTAATTCTTCTTAACCATAAGTACAGTTTTCAACCTACGACACACAGTGAAAGAGTTGTTAGACTCAGCGGACTTATATAGAGTATTGTATGTTGTCCAGTGTCCATTAGGACAGAGGGGTTAGTCCTCATACTATATTCTGTTTACTTTTAACTTCTCTAGTTCTTAGACATGTGTTTCGTAGAAACACAGGGTCTAAGTTTTGAGGAGTTATAGGTATTTGAATAGAGTAGAGTACCAGGTGTAGCAAGTATCGGGATTCTTCAAAGTGATCGAAGATGTAGATACTTGTATATGGTATTCAGTTGATAGTAATGATAAAGAGAAATTGCTTCTCTTTCAGGTTACTCATAATTGGAAGCATTCCTAAGTTGAGTAACGCTGATCGGCCTCCTTCCATTTATTTGACATGCACAGGAGATAGCTGCATGATTTGAATCTGGTTCATTTAAATCAGTGCCTCTGGTTCTATATTGGATATAGAACAGTTCATATCTTAACGATGTTAAGGTACGGGGAGTTGTCCGGCTTATGACTAAAACCAGACACTGGACAACTCAAGGCACGTTTCTGTAATGGCTGTTTGTGGGTTGACCCAGGTTATGACGAGGGTTGATTTTCTACCATCTGGAAGATCAATAGTGATATTGTTCTTGACTCGCCACAGTTTTAATAAAAATGGATTTTTTCAAAAAACAGTAGTGGGAGTATGGTAGAACTGGAAGTGATTCCAGAACCGCAAACGATTACTGAAGATTTGATAAGGAACCTAAAGATTCAATCTGATTTGACTTTCCATTGGCCACTCCACAGATAAGGTGGGTAACTTCAGGCACCCGAGAGGTACTCCGGTGGCCTCAAGGACGGTGACAGGGAAGTTCTTGTCTACCCACACTTGCCATTGTTGTTGTTCCAGGCTGCGAGACCCGGCAGGAGGATGAGTATAGCGTCGTTCTAAACTAGCTTTAGAAGTGCACATCTATATGACTCTGCCAGAGGGTTTTCGTAGTCAGTGGGAGCAGCGGAAGCATTGGTGGACATCAGGCTTATGTCTATTTATAGACTGAAGCAGATATAGCGGAGTTAGATCATCTGTTTCTGATGTGACAGTCATAGGTTTGACGTCATCAGAATAGGGGATGGATCTATTAAGAAGATAGTAGGAAGTGATATTCCTATACTACGATCGGTTATATTTTGGTCGTCACACAGTGGTTTCTCCACATGGGACTTGGACATTATATCAGACATACTGGTTACTAGATCTATGGTTTTAGATCTAGATTTAGGTGGTTTCCCAATCAGGGTACCTTGACAGCATTCTAAGAGTATTTAGAATGGACGACTCCTGGCACGGTAGTGTACCTGCAGGTAATGGAGTCACCCTCTCTAAAGGTGTCTTATAGACTAAAGTAGAGAGGGATGTGCATGATTGGCAGATCACTTGCTTAGGAAATTGAGTCAATCATGAGATGTCAAGTACCACACCAGATGTTGTTCTTGCACTAGATGCAATAAGTTGACATTGATCCAATCCTGGAGGAACAGTCGGAAGCAGTTTTAGAACATAAGTGAATGTTCTAGGGATATGATAGCAGCAGCCTCCTTTAGGAGACGGTTATCATTCCAGGCTTCCAAGGTGACCTGGATAGCAGAGTGGCTGTCAGAGTTATAGTTTTTCCTTCTGACGAGGGGCAGTATTTTGGACAGGTGGTCCAAGGCAATACTGAGGGAGGCATGGCGCAGGATACTGATTAAGTTCAGTTGATGATACAGTCTAAGAAGTTTGGATTTGGAGTTCATTTATGAGTTAGGTCCCATCAGATATCCAGACATACTCTAAGACAGGTATTGCTCATTTCGGGAGATGGTTTTCTCTGTGAACTTGAGATATAGAGAGACATAGAAAGAAACATCACAGCGGATCCACTCACTGAGGCTATTCCTCGAACGCAATAGTTTCGCAAATGAGCTTTGTGAGACTGACTAGTAGAGGAGTTGGGTGTTCGGTATCACACGGGCTGTGAGTATGCGGCATCGCAATAATTAGCCTTGAGTGCAAGTGGGAGATTGTTGGAGATAGTGCCCTCAGAGTCAATTATTGGATCACAGGCACGTGATTGCAATGATTGAGGGAGGACCTATCCCGGTAGGACAGTCTTACTAGAGATGATAGTATACTATCTGGTTTACCTTTATCATCGAGTACTGCTTCAGGTGACCTTACAGGTCACTATTACACGCTGATAGAGCCCCTAGGATTCTTGCTTGACTGCCGGCAGTATGATGGCGATCATATACGTGAGAGCTGGTGGTCTATAAGCACATCCTTAAAAGGTCCCTAGTCGTGGGAGTTTCGAGACAGGGCATCGATTCTCCAGAGTAGACTAGTGTATACAGTCGAGACCCCGACGAGGGGCGGTGGCTGGTCTCACAAGCCACTGGTGTCAGTTGGTTCACCTAAGATGTATACAGGTGCTCATTGGGTTATGAGTACACCGGACAGGACTCGCCGGGAACCTGCCAGTTGGGATTATACCAGACGTCAGATAGCAGTTCCCTGGTTGCATGTGTACAGGTTAGTTCATTGACCTGGGGATCGTTATTTGTCTCGTGTGAGTTCCCACTGTACTTTGATTACTACCCTACCACGGCTCAAAGGAGTCGTGCAAACAGGTTTTAGTTGGGTACAGTCCCGAGCCACATGGAGGCAGTGAGCGGATCTTCAGGGGTTCGTCTCTCCCGGTATTGGGGGTGAGGTCGCGCTGTGTCTAGGAGAGCCATTACGCAAAGCCCTCGGCCGAGGCAGGAGATTTACTGGTAGGTATTCCAGTAGTATCTCAGGGCATTCTGGGCTACACTCCGACACGACTTGTACCGCTTTTGGGGGTCTGACTTTTACCAACCCCCTAGGCCCGCCATGCGATACTCATAGACGAACAGACCGGACTGTACGGATATTCTCACTGACAGGCTCAGTAGGGTGTCAGGATGAGTTCGCTCATCGACGTCCCTTTTGGTCAATAGCTGGTGGCCCGTCATGTATTGGCTAATACCTCTGACGTGCTAGTGGTTAAATCCACAGCCATAGTATTGACGAGTCTTTAGAGTCCACCACACTTACAGTTACTCAAGCTTTTGGGCGAAACGCTGTAGAGGCCGTATGGAGATATGGCAGGGTCCGATCAGATACGTGCGGTATTGCACGGATCAGGATCGGACGGTTTGTACTAGTGGCCGTATGGATATATGGCAGGGTTCGATCAGATACGTGCGGTATTGCACGGATCAGGATCGAACGGATTTTACTAGCCGGCTTTGGTTTAAGCCGGATCCTAGTTTAGTACAATGCAGATTTTGTCTCATTGCATTTGTATCCGGTCGGAATACAGATGCGGGTGTGTATGCACAGTATCGGGGTTTTCCTGTAATTTATTACGGGACCAGTTTTCTGGAGCTGCCAGTTTGCATTCCGTTTCGGCCGGTTTTCCTTTGTTCTTTCCCGGCCGAACCTTTTGATGGAGGGTGTTATTTGCAAGTTTGCAGATAACACATTGTGGAGGGTTTTCATGCAAATGGTTTGATTATGAAAGCATCTTTTTTATTCCTTTCTTTTCTATCATCATTTCTTGTAAAAGGTGATTAGGATTGATTTGTGTTTTGATGTGAGATTGTGATGATGGTGTTTGGATATGGTCACCCTCTCTCTTTTCCTACACTCACCTCCCTCTTGCTTATGTATTCTTTCCTCCACCATTCTAAGAAGATGATAAGGTTTTCATTTTGGAGAGAAGAAAAAGACGAGAGTTTCATTCTTGAGAGTGTGGCATTCTTGATCTCATTTTCATGCTAGAAAAATGCAAGCACCATTTTTCTTATCTTGATTCCTCCATCATCTTCAAAGGCAACAAAACCCCAAATGAGACATAGTTTCAACCCTACACATTCTACAGCAAATCTTGGACGCGTCGGCTAGCCTACTTCGCGCCCGAGTTGCCTCGGTATTGAGGTGGGAGCCCGTAAAAGATACAGGCGATGTGGTGCCCTTCCGGCGAGGAGGCGACGACCGGAGTTTCCGCAGGAGATCGGGACGGCGAGGAGAAGACCGGAGGACTCGGATCATTCGGTATATCTCTCACCCTTTCTCTAGTTGCTAGGACTTAGTTAATGGTTATGATCCGGGTTCATTGCCCGCGGTAGCGCCAGTTTAAAAGACAAGAAAATTTTTATTCCGCATTTTGGCCTCGGATAGACGGCCGGGGCGCTGCCGTGGCGCAACACTAACTCCCCGACCTCCCGATTCTAAGTAGAGACTTTCATACATATTCAGCACCTTTACCAGACTCAGAAACTGGTGCTGAATAGCATTCTCCGGCGTTAGGTCCATCACCAACGGCTTAGTGGCGAAGACATATTCATCAGGAGGAAGCAGCTCCTCATAGTGCTCCCCCCTCACCGGCAGACCGGAAATCTCAGCAAATTCTTCTAGGGGGATGGAGACTTCCCTGTCTGTCAGAAGAAAGGTATGGGTAGGGATGTTCCATTGTTCCACGAACGCCTTAACCCACCACGTCGGAGGAGCAGGATATTCGAAGAGCAAGGCGTAAACTGCAGGATACAGACCAATCTTCAGCAAATGCGCCTTCTTCGCTGACAAAATGTACCTGGCCTACTGCAAATACCTGGCCGAAAGTCGAGGGGTCAATCAAATGTTATAGGATTGTCCCCAAGGACGCGACTCACCCTGGCATATGCTCCGCCCCAAAATATCCACTGCTGCTGGCAGCTGCACGGGTAAGGCAGCAATCGAAGGATGAAGAAGACCCTCCGAATTCCAATTTACAACCTCCACGACATAGTTCACCGGGGGTATATCGGCGTACGAGATTGACGAGATGGGATCCGACGGCGTCGCGCAAGAGAAGCTTCAGCGACCCTTGATGATTTCGCTGTACCACCTACCCCACAGGTGAAGGTTCTTGTACTCAGGGTCGTAGTCCTTAATGAGAGCAAGAACCTCCCGGTCCACCGGCGCCTCAGGGAATCCTCCCGCTGAGCGGAAAAATGGGAACGAAAGGTCAGAAGACATGTTGCCTGCAAGAAAAAGAAAAATTCAATTATCAGTATCATAATTTAATTTTAAAATTCCGACGCTTGGTACTTTAAAATTTATACCACACTGCAATGCAGTGGAAAGGGGACCAAAGGGGGACCCATAAAATCCAGATGACAATACGTCAGTTAATAAGACAGCCTCATCATTGGATGAGACTGTCAATTAATGAGGAAATCCTCAAAGAATATTCTCATTAAATGAGAAATCCCTTGAGACAAAGAGAAAATCTCCCTTTCAGAGCAAAGCTCTGTCACAGAGTGACACTTGTCAAACTCTGGTCACAAGGGAATTTTAAAGAGCTTAGCTCTGTAATAATGATGGAAAAATCCATCAAAGAAAAATTAATTCCTAAGAATTAAAGTTCTGGGATCTTAAAGATCCATGAAAAAACTCTTAAGAGTTCTTCATCAAAAGATCAAAAGATCTATATTTTGTCAATGAGCAAAGCTCTGTTCATGGGTTAAGAAACCCTGATACAAGATCTCTTTAGATCTATGGATTCTTGAGAGCAAAGCTCTGTTTATGAAACCCCAAAGGGGTTTTCTTTAGATCAAAAGATCTATGAGAACAAGGCTCTGTTAATTAAAATTAATTTAATTTAATTTTTACCTAAAATGTTCTAGAGTTTTAACTCTTGAAGTTCTTGAAAATGAGAGCAAGGCTCTGAAAATAAAAATTTTGGGAAGATAATAATTATCTTAGGACCAAGGGTCCTATTTATAGGCGCTGAAGCGCCTCCTCAACTTCTGAGTCGATCCAATGTCTCAGTTGTTGCCACCGCCGCACTCACGTGTGCGCCACGTGAGCGCAACGGTGGAGGGCATTTGTTTCCCCCAATCAGAGCAAAGCTCTGTTTGAATTTCAAAATTCAAAAAATTGAAGCAACGCTACAGATTCCTTGTGCTGCGCGCTGCGCGCCACGTGTCAAAAGCAGACACGCCAGCGTAAGGAGCGCTGCGCCCAAGGCAGTGCACCCCAATCAGAGCAAGGCTCTTTTCAAAATTCAAATTTTAAAATAAATGAAGCAACGCTTCAGATCACTTGCGCTCTGCGCTGCGCGCCACATGTCAAACAGTGGTGCGCTAGCGCAGTTGTGCTGCGCGACACGTGTCAAACGCAGGCGCGCTAGCGCAGTTGCGCTGCGCTCTCGCTGCGCGACACGTGTCAAACGCATGCGCGCTATTGCCAATTGCGCCAGCACTGGAATTTAAATAATAAATTATTAATTAATTAGAATTAAAATTCTAGAAAGATCTTTCCAATCTTATTAAAATAAGAAGATTGTCTTCTGTAAAACAGAGGCCTTAGGATCAAAGATCCAACGGTGGGGAAATATCCCCAGATCAATAAGAGAAAGATCTCTGTAACTAACTTAACAAATCAATTGGCCCTATATAAAGGCCCCTAGACTCCAAGTCTCACATACAGATAGACAGAAGAGAGAGAGCCCTCTAAAAACTTTGAGAAAAACCTCAAAGAGAAGAAAAGCAAGCCTTTGAAGAAAGAAGATCATCTTCTTCATCTTTAAAGGTAAAGAATTAAATTCTTGGAAGAACATAGATGAAAACATCTCACTAAAAGAAGAATTCTCTTCTAAAAGATCAAAGATCTAAGAATAAGATCAAGGATCTAAGAACAAGATCAAGATCTTCAATAAAAAAGAAAAAGATCAGAAAGATCCAATCATAAAAGATTTAAAGAAGTAATTTACTTCATTCTTAGATATTTTGATCTATAAAGGCATAGCCTTTTGATGAGAGCAAGAACTTTGGTTCTTGAATCTTGAGGTAAAACCTCTTTTGAACAGAACAAAAAGAACTTGTTCTTTGATCTTAAATTGATCAAGATGCACTCTGCGCTATTGGACAGTGCCTTGCACTTTTAAAATGCACCTTTGCGTTCTTTGGACTGGCGCAGGTCACCAGAACGCGCCACGTGTCAACTACAGACACAATCTGCGCTTTGTGCTTCTAAAACAGCGCACTGCGCTCTTGGATTGGCGCATAGCACCAAAGCGCGCCACGTGTCATTCACTGGCGTAGCACACTCAGAAAGTGCAGTGCGCTAACAGACTTGCGCTTAGCGCAAAGCGTGACACGTGTCACCTTCGCATGCGCTAGCGCAATGCGCTCTTTGATTGGCGCAAAGCGCCTGACAAGCCACGTGGCACACTATCAAACCACTATAAATGCTATGCATTATTAAAAAAGGGCAGAGCCCAAGTGAAGGTCTAACAGGCTAAATATAAATGCTATGCATTTAATTACAGAGCCCAATGCTATGCATTATAAAGGGCAGAACCCTAGTAAAAGCCTAATAGGCAGAACATGAATAAAATGTTAAACATTTTCAACTGGACTTACCCCAATTCTGGCCATAAGTTCTCAATATAAATTGAACTGAGCACAACCGCTCTTCCGATCAATTTACACCCGGTTCGAGGGTACATCTCTTCACTCCTCTGATATCTGTCGTTGTAATCCTTCAACGTTGTCAGAGAGGTGACGGGTCCCGACAACCACACATTGCTACGGACTGTGGGGTCCTTAAACTCATGGACTACGATGTCCTTAACCTCGGACCACTATGTCCTTAAACTGGTATTGGACCACTATGTCCCTAAACTGGTATTGAACCACCATGTCTTTAAACTGGTGATCAACCGCAATGTCCCTAAACTAAACATTAGAGTACAAATGCTCTTTTGTTGGATCTAAATGATCCCGTTAAGTTGATCTTAGTTTAGAAATTAGACTAACGTATCCTTAACAAATGTTTAAGTTGATCTTAATCCCAAATGAGGCTAATGTATCCTTAAACTCAACCCCCAAAAACCTAAATCTAAGAAAATACGGATTTGGACTAATCCACGTCCGACGGGCGACAACATAAATTAGTCTCCTTATATAATCCACGGGCAACCAAAAACAAAACAAACACCCATGACACGAAGTGACCATCTGGAGAAGGAGAAACTTGTTACCGCGATGCGGTAGCGTAATTAACTGCAGGGGCTTGCGCCTACAGGGAAGAGCGTCCCCACAATCAAAAACCCCTCAAACGAGGGGGAATCTGATGAAGTCTGCTACATCGGCCGCATCCGTTTAAACCTTCGATACACGGTGCCATAAATCAACTTGGCATCTTCGGAGAGGTGGACGGATAGCACCAATTAGCATCTGTCCCGAATTTCAGGAAAGACGTCGGTCTTGCGCCGTCTTTCGGAGGGGAACAGGAGGAACGCCGTTGTTGTTCTTCTGGGATGCAGATGTTGCCGTCAACATCTGACTCTCCCTTTGACAAGGTCTGGTGTGGAAATGTGGTCCCCTTTTTGTTTATTCCCCTGGATTGTATACAGGGATCGATGTGATCTCACCTGTCGGGCAAAAGTTTTATTCTTTCATTTTTTTATTTCCGCGATGCTTTATCATTTCAGCTTTTATATCACGAAGTTCGTGATTGCCCAATCATTTCGGCTATTTTTCGCGGTGCCCTATCATTTCGGATATTTTTCTTTTTACTCGCTGTTTTTTTTATTTCGAGTTGCCCAACCATTTCGGCTATTTTGTATGCATATATTTTTACTTGCTGATTTTGTTGCAAGTTGCCCCATCATTTCGGCTATTTCATATGCATTTTTGGCTCGCCGAATTTTTGTCGCGAGTGTGGAACTTGGAATCTGGTGCCAATCTCAGCATCAGCATCGCTACGACTGGAATATTGCTAGGAGCGAATCATCATTTGCCATGAAAGGGCTTGGAATTTGATACCGATTTAGGCATTGGCATCGCTACCACGGGGACATTACCAGGAGCGAATCATCATTTGCCTCTGTCAATGTCGAACAAAGGTGGCTTAGGAAAAAGGGTTAGGATCCTGTTGACTAAGGCTTTTTGACTTTACGAGCCGTAAGGGTCTCATAAAAGTATTTCTCCCTATGAGTCATGAGGATCTCATAGGTGCATTTTCTCCTTAGGAATCGTGAGGATTCCTAAATATGTGTTCTCTTATAAGTCGTAAGGATCTTACAAAGGTGTTTTCTCCTTATAAGTTGAGAGGACTTACAAGTGTCGTTCGCCATATGAAGATATCCCTCATCAGTGGTGGGACTCTATTGGGGAAACGTTTATTTGTGCCCGTGGATTGTATACAAGGGTCAATATTGAACCGCTTGTAGGGCATAATTGGGGTATATGATGGCTTAAGAACATGTTTAGATCCCTGTAACTTAAGGCTTTTGAATCTTATGAGCCATGAGGGTCTCATAAGAGGGTTCTCCTTACGAGTCGTGTGGATCTCGTAAGTGTAATTTCTCCTTAGGAATCGTGGGGATCCCTAAGTGTGTCGCTCCTTTATGAGTCATAAAGATCTCACGCAGGTAGTTTTCTCCTTACAGGGTCGAGAGGACCTTGCAAGTATCTTTTAACGAGATTGCGCCCTTTCGGGTTTTCACAATCTTGCCGGTAGCGCTGCTGTTTTTACTCACGGAGCCCTTTCGGATTTTCATCCGTGCCCATATCGCTTATGGACGTACGGTTTTTTTTTGCGTCAGCCTTGGGATGCTGCGGTCCGTAGTAGTTTATAGACGTCTCAGTCAGTTGTTCGTAGGTCCGGGATTTTTTCCGGGCAACGTACGATTACGCAGCTAGATGTCCTCGCAAGTCTTTGTATCTTTTGTATCGGAGGTGGATTCCTTGAAGAGAGGGCCGACGACTATTTCTTCGTCAGAGTCGCTTCCAAAGGTGATAACTTGCGATCCTTTGGTGTCAACTATGTGACAGTTGCCGGCAGTTCTTTTATGCTTATCTGTCGTGCTTCTTTGTTCCCGACGAGCCTTGCGCTTCACTCGTTGAACGTGTTGTCGGTGGGCAACATATCCCTGCCACCAGTTTTTAAAGGCTATGCACTCTTCGGTAGGATGTGCAATCTTCTGGTGGTATAAGCAGAAGTTAGGATGTATGTCCACTTCATCAAGATGTATACCTCCAGGAGAATTTCCTTTGAAAGAGGGCAACTTCATTCCCATTGACAGGGCCCTAGCGAATCGTTTCCTTGCTTTAAGTTTGCTTTTGCTGGTGACAGGGATGCTTTGATCCGGTTGGGGTATTCTATGGATTCCCGTTACCCGAGCTTCTTTAACTTGACACCGACGTCTGGCCCTTTCGTATATGGCCGTTTCCCGCTCTCTGTCAGCTTTGCTTTTCTGAAGAGCTTCGCTCAGCAGTCTGTCAATCAATTCATCCGATGGCTCCAGGGATTTTGATTCGGGTGCCAGATCTTCCCCCAGTTCCTCTGCACCAGGAGCTTCTTTATCATCTATTGATGAGTGAGAGATCATGTGGCAACCTGCGACGTAATCTTCGGGTTCTTTTGACGCGTCGCCTCCTTCGTCATTGTCATTGCCTCTTTATCTTCAAGGATGTGGTTGAGAAACTCTTGGAGTGTGACCGGGGTTTGCACCTTCTGGTTATATTCCTCTAGCGCATCAATATGTTTTTGCAGGTCCGTGCGCTTGTCATCAGGCTTCACGGGCTTTTTGGTCTTCTTCTTCTTCTTTGAAGACTTTGACGGCTGGGCCTGAGCGTTTTGATTATCGCTATCAATTCTTGGAGTCAGGTGCGGCTTCAACATTCCCTCAATGACCTCGGGTTCCAGCGGATTTTTTCACCTGATCGCTGGGCATGTTTGGAGATCCTTTAGCATTCTTTTCGGCTTGGCTGAAAGAGCGACCTCCCATGGAGTTTCTTCTATAAAAGAGCATGATGCCCCCGGTGTGTCCCCCCTTTTAATAGCGTGCTGCTGAGGCGTGCTTACTTTCTAATTCTCGGACAGTGCGAATTTGCCCTGTTGGTATTGGTCCTCAATCCAGCCTTTAAAGACGAAGCAATCTTCAATTGGATGGCCTACTACTCGGTGATAGGGGCAATAATTGGGATTGTTGACATCACCGGGCTGCAATGGACGTCTCGGATCCGGCAGATTGATGAGCCTGTTGCGTATCGCCAGTTCGAACAGTCTTTTTGTTTTCTCCCGCAGAAACGAGTAAGGACGTCTTAACTTTTCGTTGAGGAATCGCTGTCTATCACTTTGGCGATCAGCTGGTTTTGGACCACTAGGCTGCCGTTGAGCATTGGCGACGAAGCTCGCTTTCCCCTTCCCCTTTTCGTTTCGAGGCTCCATTTTCGAGGAAGACGGTCTATGGCCCATCTGATCCATTTGGGCCAGTTTGTCAATCAAGGCCAGGAAGATAGTCGGCTTGAAAAACATCATGAACTGGGATATGGTCGCCTGCGGATCTTGGGAACCTACGAACATGCCTACTGTAGGAGCCTCTTCTATGCGTTGTTTGCACTTTGATCATAGATTCCGCCACCGTATGGCGTACTGAACCCATGTTTCGCCTGGCTTCACCCTGGCATTTATTAGTGCGGTGATTAGGATGCGCTCGCTAGCGCTTGCGAATCTCTGTGTAAACAGCAGCTCCATTTCTGCAAATGTCTTGACAGAATCATTCGGGAGTTCGGAATACCACTCGAATGATGTCTCCGACAAGCTGCCAACGAATTGGCGAAGCAGTAGCTTATCGTCACCTCCGGTGTTGCCACACAGAGCCCTGAATTGAGCAACGTGCTGGTGTGGATTCCCCGTTCCCTTATAGACATGGGATTTAGGGATCGTATATCCCAGTGGGTACTTGATTTGATTATACCAGCCTGGATAGGGTCATCCAGTCTTAACAATTTGCCCGGACGCTTCGCTCGCCTGATGAGCTCGTATCTGCTGAGCGATATAGTTATCCAGGGCGGCTTTAGAAATGGTCTTCTCTTTGGCTGCTGAACAAGTCGGAAGAGAGTTCGATGTCTCTTCCTTATCGTCTTCAAGGATAATCGGGGGGTCTTCAGCTGGAGGATCCGACTGTAACATCATCCCAATCATGTCTTGGAATAAAAGCGCCATTCGTTTTATGTTGGCAGCTTGTTCCGCTGCCTCTTTGTCCTTCTTCTCGAGGATTCTGCGGAGAAACTCAGTATGGGTTTCTTGTTCATGACCCTTCTCTGACGACGTCTCCGGGCTTTCTTTTGGCCCAGTGAGTGCGGCCATCTATGTTAACATCTTCTGGAGCTTCTGTTGTTGCTCCTGGGCCTTTGTTACGGATCTGGTGAGTGGTCAATGACCTGTAGAGATACGGCTATCCTCTTTTCCAGATGCCATATAAACAGTGTGCACCACCATGCCCCTAGACTTAAGGCGTTTAGATTCAGTGTTCTTAAGATTCGTCATGGACATGGAGACTTTCTCCGGCCCCCTTCTTTTGTGGGCGGTCGAAGTTGAGGGAACCGTTGCATCGGGCACCCAAATAGATGACATTTCCTGTGGTATGACAGGATGGTCCTTCTCTTGCCGAACCTTCATCTTCTTCGGTTGGCGGGAGTAGTCTTGGTTGATCACCGAGTCTTGGACCTGTCGCCAGACTTTATGAACTTTAGATGACAGCCGCTGAGGGGGCTGCTCTGGCTTCACCTTTGTAACGTTCTCCATAGGTGGAGGAGACCTTTTCAGCACGGCCGTCGGAGAGTTCTTGCGCACCCTCCTAAGTGGTTCAAAGCTGTTTCCAGTTGGAACAGCAGCATCAATTTCCACCATCGGAGCTGGCGGAGTCAGTCCAGAAGGAGAGCTGCTCCCAGCCTTCCTTACTCGGCGTCAGTGACGACGGCGAGCATGTCGTGCTGACGGGACCGGCTCAGTTATGGGGGTGGCTTCGTCATGCCCCATGTTCTGGCGGAGGGTTGCCGTTGGTGCCAGCCTATTGAAAACTGGCGTCCGTTGAGTGGGGATGTCCAATCTATCGAAAGCATACTTTCACGCAGGGGGAGCAATTTTGATGACTACTCCTGGAGTGGGAGCTGAAACGGCCAGTCTTGCAAAGACCGACTCCTTAGCAGAGGAAGCCGCTCTGACGACTTCAGGAGCAGGAATGGCTATCCGCTTCGGGATAACGCCTTCTGGTATTGCGGGCTTCTTCACGGGCCCATCTGAGCTTTGGCTCAGCCTATCAAAGACTGAGGTGCTGTATTTAGATGACTCGTTGAGAGGGGCCGCGGTAGTGGTAAGCCGATCAAAGACCGACTTCTTTGGAGCTTCCTGCGACGGCACTGGGGCGTTGAAGCTCATTGGTGGGAGCATAGTCCCGAAGAATAGACCTGTGGTAGCTTGCGTCACCTGGTCCACCGGCATCGTAAAAAGGGAGGCCACTTGAGGCCCGTATGTCACTCCTCCGGCGAGGACGAAGTGGGAGTTGTTACAGTTTGTGCAGTTGAAAACCATTGATCTTCTGTTTTCTGCACGGAGCAAGACACCAAAACTTAGTACCTTGAATCCAGGGGCAACCATAGCAAACTGCAATTCATTCGAGAAACACGACACACGAAGTGTGGAGTGTAAAGAGGGAAAGGTCCCACCGGGCGTGCCAGAATCTGTTCTCCGCCGAAAGACGCGACCGGGACGTTGGGACGTCCGGCCTGAATTTCGAGGGCAAATGCTATTTGGTGCCATCCGTCCACCTCTCCGAAGATACCAAGTTGATTTATGGAACCATGTATCAAAGGTTTAAACTGATGCGGCCGATGTAGCAAACTTCATCAGATTCCCCCTCATTGTGAGGGGTTTTTGATTGTGGGGACTGTTCTTCGCCGAAAAGACGCGACCGGGACGTTGGAACGTCCGGAATTTCGAAGGCAGATGCTATTTAGTGCTATCCGTCCACCTTTCCGAAGTTGCCAAGTTGATTTATGACACCATGTATCGAAGGTTTAAACGGATGCGGCCGATGTAGAAGACTTCGTCAGATTCCCCCTCATTTGAGGTTTTTTTTATTCTGGGGACGCTCTTCCCTGCAGGTGCAAACCCCTGCAGTTAATTACGCTACCGCATCGCGGTAACCACTTTCTCCTTCTCCAGATGGTCACTTCGTGTCGTGTGTGTTTGTTTTGTTTTTGGTTGCCCATGGTTGTATACGGAGACTAGTTTATATTGTCTCCCGTAGGGCGTGGATTAGTCCAAATCCGTATTTTCTTAGATTTGGGTTTTGGTTTGGGTTTAAGGATCGTTAATCTCATTTGAGACTAAGATCAACTTAAACGTTTGTTAAGGATACGTTAGTCTAATTTTAGACTAAGATCAACTTAACAGGATCGTTTAGATCCAATAAAAGAGCATTTGGGCTCTATTGTTTTAGTTTAGGGACTTTGCGGTCCATTGTTAGTTTAAGGACATTACGGTCCAATGTTAGTTTAAGGACATCTCGGTCCAGTTTATAAACATAATAGTCTATAAAGGTTTAGGACATCATAGTCCATGAGCTTAAGGACCTCACAGTCTAGTTTAGAGACATCATAGTCTGTAGGGTTTAGTTTAGGGACATCACGGTCCAATGTTAGTTTAAGGACATCTCGGTCCAGTTTAAAGACATCATAGTCTATAAAGGTTAAGGACATCATAGTCCATGAGCTTAAGGACCTCACAGTCCTTTTTGAGACATCATAGTCTGTAAGATTTGCTGGTTGTCGGGACCCATCACCTCTCTGAAGATGTTGAAGAATTACAACGACACATATCAGAGAAATGAAGAGATGTATCCTTGAACCGATGTGGTTTGGGAGATCTGTAGTCCAATTTGAGACTAAGATCAATTAATTAGATTATGAGCACATGGGCTCAGTTAAATCTGAATTGAGGACTTATGGCCAACTTGGGCTAAGTCCAATTAGGTTTAAAATGTTGGACATTTGTTTGGGCTGCTGAACATTTGTCTGGGCTCAGCCCCCCTTTATTTAGAGATGCTAAGCATGGGTCTGGGTTCTGAAAATATTTTTGTCTTTTATTGAGTGCTGAGCACTCATATGCCATATGAGATGATCAATTTTGGAAGACAAGGGTGTATTTAAGGTTCAGTCAAAGGAGAGTCTTGCCTCTGGAAGGCTTAGCTAATTTGGGCTAAGACTGGTTCGAATATAGTGTTAAACACTAGCACATATTTGGCGATCACGTGTTCCCACGTGATGCATTTAAAATAGTGTTAAAAACTAAGGATGAAGCACTTAAAATAGTGTTAAACACTAAAAAAATGAAGCGCTCACGTGAGGACACGTGAGGCGCCCGAGAATTAGGCCAAGCTTCCTTTATTTTATTCTCAGAATATGCAGATAAGTGTTAAACACTTAATCTTTGTGATCATCACGTGTGAACACGTGATGGTGCCCATGTATTGGGTATTAACTCCTCAGTTTTACCTAATTTTCTCTTTTTTAAAGAGGTGTTTGTCAGGGGTCACGTGAGGCACCCAAAATCTGTTCTGACTTGGCTTTGTTTTCTTTATTTTGAGGAATTTATCCAAGGGTCACGTGGGAGCACGTGACCCCATCTTATTCATTCTTTTTTGACCATTGAAGGGAAGGTCACGTGTTGCCACGTAATCATGTTGGGTACTTGATCTTTTTACGTGCATGAAAAGTCTAAGTCCCTTGTTTAAGAATTAAATTCTTTTAGAGGGTTAAACCCTAATTTTATTTAGAGGAATTAAATTCCTATGTATTTGGAAGAATTAAATTCTTTTAACCCAATTCTCCCTCTAAGTTTTGGATCTGCATGGCAGAATCTCCTTGATGAGAATTAAATTCTCAACTTATGGGGAGATCTGCTTCTGCAGATCTTCAACCAGAGGAAGAACTAAGTTCTTATATTAAGGGTTAAACCCTATTTTTGTTGGAGGAATTAAATTCCTATATACTTTGTGGGAGAATATAATTCTCTACACTTATATCTTCCCTTAGATTTTAGATCTGCATGGCAGAATCTCCCCGATGAGAATTAAATTCTCAACTTATTGGGAGATCTGCTTCTGCAGACCTTCAACCAAAGGAAGAACTAAGTTCTTATTCAGAAGAGTTAAACTCTTAGTTTGAGAATTAAATTCTCTTTTTATTTTGTGGGAGCTTATAGGATGATCTATTTCCCTCTCTTACCTAGGGTTTCTTTCTTTTCTGAAGAGATCTTCTTCTCTCTGGAGAATTAAATTCTCCTCTCTTTTTTTCCTCTCTTCTGTTTTTTCTCTCTTTTTTTGCTTTTTCCTTCTCCCTTTTTTTCCTTTTCTATCTTTGGCTTCTATTTATAGGAGAAAGAAAAGAATCAGTTTGTTTAGTCAATCTCTGATTGAGAGATTTTAAATTGATTTTGTAATCAACGTGATCTTTTAGATCATTCGATGAATTTTATTCACCACCGGATTTCTAATCCATAAGATATTTTATTTGTTGTTCCTGGTAAATTTTAGGAAAATATTTCCTTGTATAGAATCTTTCTATAAATTGGTGATTTTTTAATCACCATTAAATTTTTAATCCAACGGTGTTTCCTTTACAGAGTGCAATCTTTTTGTTTGGAAAGATCTAGGGAAATATTAGGGTTTTTGATTTCCCTTAATCAGAATTTAATTCTATTAGTTCAGAAGGTTTAAGAGCCTATCACGTGTTGGCACGTGACCCCACTGATTGACCATTTAATTAGAATCAGAGATCTTAGATCACGTGTGGGCACGTGACCCCCTATCACGTGTGGGTACGTGATGCCCTATTTAGGGTTTTCTTTCTATTAACTCAGAGAGTTTTAAGACCCTATCACGTAGTGGTACGCGACCCACTGATTAAGCATTTAAGCAGAATTTAATTCTATTATTTTAAAGAACTCGGGAACTCATCACGTGTCGGCACGTGATGCCCCATTAGGGTTTTTTCTTACTATTTTATTATACCTTTTAATTCCTTTCAGTGGGTTTAAAAGCCCATCACGTGTGGGCACGAGACCCCTTTTGATCAGAATTCAATTCTTATTATTTCAGAGTCCTCAGGAAACCATCACGTGTCGGCACGTGACCCCCGATCACATGTGGGCACGTGATGCCCCATTTTTTTGTATTTTATGAGGGAACAAATGCCCCCACAGCGTTGTTCTCACGTGTTTGCACGTGAGTGCAACGCTGTCATCTTTGTGGCCGTTGGATTTGCCTAGGGAAGGGGGCAGATGAACCGTTTCCCATCACATCCTATAAATGCAAGGGTCTCTTCAGAAGCGCCTCCACTCTTTTATCTTCTTCCTTGTTCATTTTCCTTTGAGAATTTAATTCTCTTTCTCAGAGCTCGGTTCTCTGTTCCAAAAATTTCAGAGTTTAACTCTGTCCAAGAAAGAATCTTTTCTTCAGGTAATGGTTTTGAACGACCGAAGAACTTTTATATAAAAAAATCTCTTTGGATTTTAAATCCACACCAAGGGTTTTTCCCTTCAAAGAAGTCATCTTTTCGATCTTTAGGTAGTATACCCCAAATGTTGGGCATTTTCTGATTTCAGGGGTTTAATGATGGTATCTGTTTCCTTCTGGAATTTAATTCCATTTCAAAGAGCTTAGCTCCGAAAATTTTTCTAGGAATTTAATTCCTCTGTTCAAAAGGAATTTAATTCCTCTAGAGAACTTAGTTCTTAAAAGAAGACTTCTTGGGATTTTTCATCCTGAGTTGTCCTTGCAAAAATAGTTTAGGAGAGATCCTTCTCGATTTGCACAGAGTTTCTGCAATGGGTTTTCTCCTTAGGGGAATGTGTAGAGTTGTTTGAATTTATTGAGAATCTTCCCTTTGTCATGATGATTGCTCAGCCTCATTATTAGTGAGCCGCCATATTGATTTTGTGGGGCCCATATGTTTTGTAACCCATGGTCCCATGAAATAAGTTGTTTGTCGTTTTCTTCCATTGTCTTCTTATATATATATACTTATATATATATATATATATATATATATACACGTGTGGGCTTCACTAACAGTTTCCCCTTCCTTTATTTAAGGAACAATGGCTTCTCTTCCATACTTTCTTTTTACTCGCTCGGAGGCGTCTTTTCCTCAATCACCGTCGGACGAAGAAGTGATGGCAATGATCAGGGCTCATGACCCGGATTGCACCAACTTACTTTTATGGGGAACCTGGTACGGGCATATCATTCGGGGCCGCCACAGCTTTCTTTGCGAGGTACCAACAAAGCCTATCCACCCATTCTTGCCGATGGAGTGTCCGCAGACCGCCTTTGCTGTGGAGATATTGAATTGGACCCCTTCGGGCCGACTTGAGCCGTCGAAAACTGGGATACCAAACCACCATGTGCCAGCCATAGACATCTTAGGACGTCGTATCTGCTAAGGTGAAGCCCAGCCCTGGGGACAGGTCTACAAGATAGGGCTTACCCCTCGCCATCCCACGGGCTATCTTCTCTGGGCTCGTTACATCTTGTCCGCTCATCATGCGCGACTGCAGAGGGTCGGGCTTTACCGGGCGGTGTATGCGTCCCTCTTCCATTATCAATCTCCCCATGTATGGTGGGTTAAAGCTTTCTTAAATCAATGGAATCTTCCTACCAACACTTTCTTGTTAGGGGACCGCGAAGTTTCGATCTCTTTGGAAGAGTTTCGCGAGATCTCGGGTTTACTAATCAGGGGAGCGCCTTACGAAGAATTGTTGCCCTCTGACGAGTATGCCTTCGAGACTGTGCCCGCTACGCTTGACGGCTTGTCGACTGAAAATGCCGTCCGTCACAAGTACTCGAGTCTAATTAAGACTCTGGGGATTTTTGAGAAGCTGTTCACAGAGTCAGAGGAACAGGGCGTCACTTTTAAAAGCTTTATCGCCTGCTTCCTTCGTGGAGACGTTCTATCAAAGGCGGCTTCGAAGTTCGCGAATATCAACGACCCCTTCGGGTTTGGTTTAAATAAGCTACCGGCTAGAGAAGAGGATTTGCCACAGTTCTGCATTCCAATCTTGTCGGCTGTACCTTTCGAGTCGATCGCAGCTCCTGGCATGGATGAAGAAACTTTCTTCGTCGGTTTTATCAGCATTTGGCTCAGTTGGTTTGTCGTTCCAACGCACCGTCGATTCATGAGAGCCTCGGTCATTTACCCTGCTCATCGCATTGCCGAAGTGACGCGACTAGCCGTGGGCATTGCAGGGCTATCACATCTGTACCATAGGCTAAGCACTGCAGCCAATACCTCAACCCCAGGCGTGAATGTGGTGAGTTTCTCTCTTCATTATTTTACGTCATGGATTGAGATGCACGTGCTAGGGGCATTTGCTGCGCACCAGAGACCCAGCTTTTATGATGCTTATACCTTTCCGCGGCTCATGAGGTTGGTGGACGCTTCTGCTTCTGACCCGACTCAATTAGGGGCTTTTCGTGTGCTGCTCAATCCTTATGCCAACGAAGGCGGGATGGTATTTAATGATCGAGTCCTCTCTGCTCCTTCGGGACCTATTCAACAGTTTTTTGACTTATCGAAAGAGAGAGTACCCTTCTTGAAGCCCAAGGAAGCCATGCACCTGTATTCGATCAGACCCGGTTATCTGGTGTCCCGTCGAAACGATGCGGCTCTTTTCATGCGGTACAATTCACACCGCTTTGCCCGGCAATTAGGATATAACCAGAGTGTCCCCTTCGAGGCATTCACAGTGGAGCCCAGCCCTTCTTTAGAAGCTATTCGTGATGCCACCCACCATTTCATGAAGCTGAACACCGGTTCTCATTTCATGATCCCCGAGGCCGGCTACATTCCGAGGTGCGTGGGGGCTTTCACGGGTTAGTACCGCCATCGGGTTAGTCCAATCATTGCTGAGGAGAGGAGGATACTTTTTGGGCTTAGAGCTCCCGCCCCGCTCTAGGCTACGGGAGTCCCGCCGCGACCGCAGACAATGGTTTGCCCTCCCTTGAGGGATACTGGTACCGTACTTATTCCTGAGGCGGCGGATGTGGAATTGACTCCGACAGTTGGTATGCCGATGAGCACTAGAGCTCAGACAAGGGCTTCTGATAAGGCGCCGGTAGTAGCTCCATCAGTTGCGGCGTCAGCAATGGCAGTGTCGTCATCGGTAGCACCGCCAAGGGTGGATATTGGAGGCGAGGTTGGGCAACGTCGCGCCAAAGCGCCTAGGGGAAGGAAGCGATCTTCTACCGGCGCTAGCTCCGGGTCGAAGCGGAGGAAGAAGACAGCCACCGGTCTACTTGACTATTTTACGGAATCCGAGCCTATCATTCAAGACGAGCCAATCTCTATGTAAGAGCCGGATGATGGTCTTCTTTTTCCCGGTTCATCTGCCTAGAAAGCCGCACAATTGGCTGAGGCTATAAGGCGTTCTCAGGATGAGATCGAGAATGTGCGCGCCCCAAAGAGTCCTTATCCTGCCGTAATATTCTACGAAGACCCTACATCAATACGGAGAATATTCATAGGTCCCCTGGAAGAGGGAGGCGAGATAGCCCTCAAACAGCCTATCTCAGTTGTTGCTGAAGATGAATTGTCGTTGTGGACCGGCGGCCATGAATCTACCTTTGAGCCCCGGCTGGCACACCTTCTCAAGAAGAAACGTCGGCTTGAGAAAGCCATATTAGAGGCGTCTTGGCGTATCGGTATGCATTTTTTTCTCTGCATTTTTCCTTCGGCAAGTAACTTGTTTTGCTTTCTATGTATTCTAATCCTCGTAAAACTTTGCAAGGACCTCGGCGATGGCAGAAAATCTGAGTTCGAGCAGCGCTTTGACCGCGGACCCTGTAAATATCCTCGATGAGACACCAGTAGGTGCGGAGGGGGTCGCTATGGTCGCTATTCCTACTGCAGAGCTTCCATCGGCGGCTTCTGTTTCTCTTGTGCCTGTTCACCTTGAAGAGGTGTCCCTTCCGACTGTGGATTTAATGGATCTTTCTGGCGATGGCTTAGAGACGGCGGAACAGATAATTGAAATTGCCGTCCCTGAAGTGGTGGCCGCTGCCCCTCGATTGATACCCGTCACACCGGCAAGTGTCTCCGATGATGTGCCTGAGGGTACGGAGGAAGCTGCCGAAGCGGCTATCCCTCCTGTTCAAAGTGGGAGGAGTATCGAAGGCATTCTTCTATCTTTTGTTTTAATGATCTCTTCATTACCTGAATCCTTCCGCCCTTTTTTTCGAGTTACGAGGATTGGTGGCGTCCATCGCGGACCTGTCTCCCAGAAAGTCTTTCCAGCGTTTGCTAGAGATGGCCGCTCCGCAGGCAATATTCCCGCAATGCATCGTCCTCTCTTCTGGGCAAGGTTAGTGTTATTTCCCCTTCTCACGACATTATTATTATTTCGTATAATGATACTGATGTCTTCTGTAGTTCTGGAAGCTGATGATGAAGTTGAGATTCTTGACGGGCCTGGAGATCTTTTAGACCCTTCTTGCATGACTGTGGATAAGTAAAGTTTCGACGTTGTTCCATCTTCTCTTTGCTTGCAAGTCTCGCTGATTGTTTATAAATCTTAACTGCTTTGCCAGTTCTTACCACGCTGGAATTTCGCATCGTCATGCCACCCGGCCCCTATGCTCTCCGTGCTTCTGAACGGATTGCAAAGCTAAGCCTTCACTCTTTGTCAGCTCTGATCGAAGACCTTCGTGCTGGTAGCTTGATCACGGCCGAAGAATTTGCCGCCGAAGCTAACATTTCTTTCCCCTTTCTTGCTGCTTATCATAGTGAAACATTGGTGCAAGTCTGGGTTGAGTTTTGTCGTCGGGTGGAGGCTTGCTTGCATAGTCTTGAATGTACGCGCCTTCCTTCAGAGGTTGTGGCTGCAAAGGCGAGCTTGCAGGGGCTGATTGAACGGTGCGCCGCAAATATGCTGTTATGCGAGTAGAGGCTCAGCCAAAAATTTTCAGAGAGGAAGATGGTTTCAAATGCGCTGGGGGAACTTCAAGCTGAACTTACGGCCAAGACCACTCTTGCGTATGAACTCTGGCGGGTGCTTCAAGAAGCTATTAGGGAGGTGGTAGCTATTGATAAAACCGTTATTTTTACCCACGAGATGGTTCAAGCCCACAAAGTCACCAAATAGGAGCTTGATAGTCGGCTTGCCTCGTACCAGGCCCAACAGTCTTAAGCAGAGGCCCGTCTCGTAGCGATAACAAATTATGAAGCCGAGGCCCAGCGGAAAAAGGATGAACTGAAAAATCTGTTAAATCGTCTGCCGGCTTGAAAAATTGTATATTTTTCTTTTTATTCTTCTTTTGTACATACTCCTGAATGAGAGAATTTTTTTTGATTCTTTCATAGATTGTAATTTGTATTCATTTTGATTCATGAATAAAAGACATATTTTTCTTGTCTCCCTCTGTCATTTTTCCTCTTTGCTGTATTGTCGCTATGTTACTCTGGCAAGCGTAGAGAATATTTCGTCCTAACCTTCTTATAGGGTATCGATGGCTTAGGAAACAGGTTTTAGGTCTGCTGCCTAAGACTTTCCAACTTTATAAGTCGTGAGGATCTCAAAAAGATTTTTCTCCCTACGAGTCGAGAGGATCTCGTAGGTGTATTTTCTCCTTAGGAATCGTGAGGATTTCTAAGTGCGTTTTCTCTTGAGAGTCGTAAGGATCTCACAAGAGAATTTTCCCGCCTACAAGTTGAGAGGACTCGTAAGTGGTTGTTTCCCTCTTTGTCGACGTTCGACTTCGGAGAGTGTGACCCGTGAATAGTATGCAAGATTCCATCTTGGACCGACTTGCAGGGCCCCAGTGCTTAGGGAACAGGTTTTTTAATCCCCATTGCCTAATGCTTTGCCTTATGAGTCGAGACGAATCAAGAAGTTCTTGCAAGGATGTCCTAACGTCACAGTTAACCTCTGCTCTATACGACAGAGGTCCGTTAGGGTCTGTGGTACTAGGGTTGTGTCCGTCGTACCGTCTCATTGGCTGATGTATTTCTCGATAGGCAATTTTGCTGTTCGAGTTGCCTTGCGACTGTCGTGTCTCTGATCCTTTTAGGGGCTGGACAAGACGTCTTCAAGCAATCTTCCAGGTAGTATTATCGTTGAAAGAACAAGCGTTAGGGATATTTCATGTCGCTTTTTACTTGAGGTTAGGCTCAGCTTGGGAGCCCCGATGAGTCATGACCACTCCGCGCTAGTGCGGGATGATCTCCGTTAGTCTTTCAGGTTTTATATGAGTTGCCATCAAGACCCTGAAGCTAGGAATATTGCCTTTGCTTCGTTTGCCGGCATTGCGTCTGTTGTATCGAGACGAATGTTGCGGTTGTCTCTAGGTTGTTGGTGAACCGTCGAGGTTTGGAACTAGGGACTTTGTTGTGGCTCCGTTGTTTGATTGTCGCGTCTGAGTCCTGATGGAGGAAGAACACTTTGGTGACATCTCGTCTGCTGTATCGAGACGAATGTCGAGGTGGTGACCACTCCGCGCTGGTGTGAGATGATCTCCGATAGTCTTTCAAGTTTTATATGAGTTGCCGTCAAGACCCTGAATCTAGGAATATTTCCTTCGCTTCGTTTGCTGGCATTGCGTCTGCTGTATTGAGACGAATGTCGCGGTGGTGATCACTCCGCACTGGTGTGGGATGATCTTCGATAGTCTTTCAGGTTTTATATGAGTTGTCGTCAAGACCCTGAAGCTAAGAATATTGCCTTCGCTTCGTTGTTTTGGCGCGTCCAAATCCTATTGGAGGAAGAACGCTGTGGTGACATCTCGTCTGCTGTGTCGAGACGAATGTCGAGGTGGTCACCAGATTGCTGATGAACCGTCGAGGCTTGGAACTAGGGACTTCGCCGTGGCTCTGCTGTTTTGACCCTGGGGTCGATTGTTGACGTTGCGTCTGCATCCTGCTGGAGTTGAGAAGAAACATCGTTGTTAACACTGCGTCTGCTGTAACAAGATGAATGTCGAGGTGGTCTCTAGGTTGTTGTGAACCGTCGAGGCTTGGAACTAGGGACTTCGCCATGGCTCCGCTTGATTGTCGCGTTCAAATCCTGCTGGAATAAGAAGGAACGCTGTTGTGAGTCTCCAGGCTGTAGATGTTGCCATCGAGACTTGGCTCTCTTTCCGATGGAGCATGGTGGGTGTAAAACTCCTTTTTTAAGGTACACAAAATTGATTTAAATTCAAAGTGTACTTGGACTATTTAATGTTGCTGATATCTTTTTAAGTAATTAATTCACACCATAATTACAAGAAGGAGCTTGTAGCTCATTGGTAATACCTTGCACTGCTGAACCAAGCCACCATAGTTCAAATCTCCTGCCAAACATTATTTTTAATATTTAATTGTTTTAAATTTTATAGAAGCCCAACAGTCCACCTGAGATAACTCCCAAACTTTGAACTGAACTTGAAAAACTGAAAGTACCAGTGCCTACCCTATGAGACCCCCACCTCCTTAGGCCGTGACTCGGCCCGACTCGGCCGACTCGGGCCGGCGCTGCCGGCCGGACTCGGCCGAACGACCAAGTCTCCAACTGGGAAAAAGTGACTTTTGATCTCCCTACCTCCACTGCATACTTTATTTCTGCGGACCACCTCCAGAGAGCCCATTAACACCTAATTACTCCAATTTTTAATGAATTTCCTATATTTTTACATTTTTAATTAAAAACCCTACACCTACCCTAACCCTAGCTTAACCCTATAAATACACCCCTACCCCCTACCTCTCACCCCAAAATTCTAAGCCAACTCTCTAAAAATTTCCAAGAATCTTGTGCACATTGAAAACGAGCTCGAGGCGAAGCTCCGACGAATTCCTGGCGGAACTTCTGGCGACCGTTCTAGGAACTCCCGGCGACGACGCAACACATCGGTGATTCCACTACTTCCCTCTCACCCTCTTGTGTGTCCTAAAACCGTAAGTCCCCATTTCTATCTTCCTTTTTATTTCTAAAAATACGGATTTACAAAACCCGACGGAATCGGAACAAATCCGATTCCCGATTCGGTTCTTATAAAACTTCACTTCTCGTTAATACAATTATGCTTAAACTCTCTCATGTTGACTATTAAACACTAACCAACCAAATTGATCAAGTTTCATTTCATAAAATGATGGCTATTTCAATTTATCGTATTTTCACTTAAATACCATATTGTTTCAATTCTACATTTAACTCCATTAAACTTGCTATACCTTTAAGTAGATCTCGAGGTAATGACCTACCTCCTCACACACTCATATGCAACATAACACGATACTCTCGAGAACTTAGAATACGGGAAAACAAACATTTTCATTTAAATACCCTTTACTTAATAAAACCATTTCTAAAGGATTTAGTATTGATACATCTTTACAAATAAATAACCTTTGAGCTAATAAAATAAGATATCCAGACTCAGCCAATTAAGGACTGTCGCACTCATTAGGATAAAGGAAGGTTGTGGGCATTCAGTCGTTTATCTAAACCTGACTTTGTGGTGCCTAGGCTAGACAAGTGAGAAAGGTAACTTTAAAAGGCCCGTCTCACGGTGATTCATGAGCGGATCCCTCATTTCTTCACTTGTACTTACCTGGCCACAATTGGCGGTGAAGAGGCGATTTGAAGTATCTCACAACTTGTCGATTTGGACCAGTTAGGAGCAGTCTAGTTGACTTAGGAGACCCTAGAACATAGAATACGGGAAATCGACATCTTTACAAATAATTACCATAATTAATAAAACCATTTTTCCTTAATCATTAGTATTTATACAAATCTTTGCAAAGCGCCGCTACAACCCATTTTGGGGAACCCGTTCGGGATGGTTCGGATTATCGCATATCCTCGGGCTTAGTAGTGCGAGATTCAGACCTCCGCAAGGAGCATTCGGTCTCGAAAGATTTAAAATACGACATCTTAAGAAAACAAGATTTCTAGAATATTATATATATATATATATATATTATTTTCATATAAATATATGTATATGAAACATAAACATATCTATTTTTGAAGTATTATAAATATTCCACCTTTTCTACAACATCACAAGAATCAATTTACTTTTCTAATTGTCTGACTCGGTTTGAGTCTCATTACATTCTGACTTGAATATAATTCAAGTATAATCTACAATCTACAAATCTACAATTTTCAAGATTACAATTTAACATGAATCCATGAATCCAATTATCAATTTATACAACTTGACCGAACCAAACCATGGATATACATCCATTTAGATGATTCTACAGTTATTCCATTTACCTGATTACTTAGTCACATCCGTTTACTGATATCATGGTTTTGGTCAGTCATTCAACTATACAATCTATACAATACAATACAATAATACAATCAAAACACTACGGGGTTTAAGGGGTAGATTTGTACGGAAGGTGTTAGAAGTGGCACGAGACAGTAAGATTAAGACACCTAACCTATATTCCGTTGCTGTTGTACCGTGGCTTAACGGTTCCTTGTACATTCTGTTTGCCCTGGTCTCTAGCATACCGAGACCCCTCTCGTATACACCGGCATCCTTCTGTACTAAGCTACAAACAACGGCGTTAACACAACATTATTACAATATAATACAACTGTAAAAGATACCTTCTTATTCTATCTAATCTATTTATCCCTTATCTTTGGGACTTACCGAGTGATCTGTTCGCTGACGACATTCTATTTCTTTCTTCTTTGAATGTCGTCAGGTGATCTGGACACAGCAGAGATCGAGCCCACCAGTGAAGACTTGGATCAGTTCCTCGAAGACCCCGAGTTCTAGACATTGTACCTTTTTCTATTCAGTATTTTTCATTTCCTGTTATGCCATTGTTTAGGCATCGCTTTTATTTTAGATGTATTTACTTTTCATGCATTGTACAAAAGAATGTTAATAAATAAAATTGCTATTATTTTTATATCTCTTGTCTCTTGTGATTTACCTTTATATTGCTTAGATACGCTTAGCGTATTTACTTCACAATATATACGTAGCGGACCGGTCCCGTCCCCTTCGCCGTATACCGGGAAGCGGGGCGTGACAGTGGGATGATATGGTTCCCTCTTTGTTTGTGCCCCTGGATTGTATACAGGGATCGATGTGATCTCATCTGTAGAGCAAGAGTTTCATTTTGTTATTATTTCTTTTATATTTCTGCGATGCTCTATCATTTCAGCTTTTTTTATATCGCGAAAGTCGCGATTGCCCAATCATTTCGGCTATTTTTCGCGGTGCCCAATCATTTTGGCTTTTATATGCATATATTTTACTTGCTGATTTTGTTGCAAGTTGCCCTATCATTTCAGCTATTATATGCATATATGGCTCGCTGACTTTTGCCGCGAGTATGAGGCTTGGGATCTGATATCGATTTAGGCATCAGCATCGTTACAACTGGGAAATTGCCAGGAGCGAATCATCATTTGCCTTTTTCGGTTTTGAACAAAGGTGGCTTGGCAGACAGGGTTAGGATCCCGTCGACTAAGGCTTTTATCTTCATAAGCCGTAAGGGTCTCATAAAGGTATTTCACCCTATGAGTCGTGGGGATCTCGTAAGTGCGTTTTTTCCTTAAAAATCATGAGGATTCTTAAGCGTATGTTCTCTTATAAGTCGTAAGAATCTTACAAGAGTGCTTTCTCCTTATAAGTTGAGAGGACTTATAAGGGTCGTTCACCGTGTGAGCATATCCCTAGTCGCTGGTGGGACTTAGTTAGGAAAATGTTTATTCGTGCCCGTGGATTGTATACAAGGGTCAATATTGAAGCGCTTGTAGGGTAATATGGGGAGTGTGATGTTGGCTTAAGAACAGGTTCAGATCCCTATAGCTTTAGGCTTTTGAATCCTATGAGTCATGAGGGTCTCAAAGGGGAACTCTCCTTACGAGTCGTGAGGATCCCGTAAGTGTAATTTCTCCTTAGGAATCGTGAGGATTCCTAAGTGTGTTAGTCCCTTGTGAGTCGTAAGGATCTCACGCATGTATTTTCTCCTTACAAGGTCGAGAGGACCTTGCAAGTGTCTTTTAACGAGATTGCGTCCTTTCGGGTTTTCACAAACTCGCCGGTAGCCCTGCTGTTTTTACTCATGGAGCCCTTTCGGGTTTTCATCCATGCCCATTTCGCTTATGGACGTACCGTTTTTTTTAAATTTCTTCTCTTCTTTTTTTTATTCTTTTATTTTTGCGTCAGCCTTGGGATGCTGCAGTCCGTAGTAGTTTATAGACGTCTCGGTCAATAGCTAGTTTAAAGGACATTTCAGTCTGTCGTTAGTTTAGGGACATTTCGGTCCTTTATCGGCTACTACTTATAGAGTTTGGGCTTAGGAAGATAGCGAGCGGACATAGGCATCGTCATCTATCGTTGACCTAGGCCGTGACTCATCAGGCGTAGTATTTTTTTCAGGAATCGACCGTTTATTGGCCTGAAAGGTCTTTCGCCATGCATGTCCATGAGTAGATAGGCTCCACCTTGGTAGACCTTGTCTATGATGTACGGGCCTTCATAGTTCGGCTCGAACTTCCCTCGTTTGGCACGATTGGGGATCATAGGTCTCTTGACTACTAGCACAAGTTCGCCTTGGCGGAATGTTCTCGGCCTAGTCAATCTCTCGTACGAGCGCGTCATCTTTGCTTTGTAAGCTTCCAAGTTTTGCTGCGCCATGAGCCGAGTTTCGTCGAGGGCATCAAGCCTCTCAAGCCGAAGATGAGCATTCTCTTCGTCCGTTAGCTCGTAATGAACTGCCACTTGTAAGAAGGGTAGCTCTATCTCCAAGGGAAGTACTGCTTCAGAGCCGGATACCAATGCATACGACGTTGTGTTTGTGGCCATTTTGAATGTGGTTCGATACGCCCAGAGAGCTTCATGCAGTCTCTTGTGCCATTCCCTCTTATTTCTGGACACCGTCTTCTTCACGATCTTGGTCAAGGTCTTGTTGAAAGCCTCAGCCAGACCGTTAGCTCGAGAATTGTAGACTGAAGAGTATTTCTAGTCTATATTATGTTGCTGCGCGAAGTGGCTGATTTTATGGCTTCTGTAGGCCGGTCCTTTAGCGGAGATAATCCGTCGCAGAGTGCCGAACCGATAGATGACATATGTCTTGAAAAAATAGAGAATATTCTCCGTCTTCATTTCCCTCAGCGGTACTGCTTCTGCCCATTTGGAGAAGTAATCAGTTGTCGCCAAAATGAATCGATGTCCTCTGGACGATGCTGGTTCGATGGGCCCGATTATGTCGGTTCCCCACATTTCGAACGGCTAGTTAGCCACCGTTGGATGTAGTGGATTTGGATGCTGGTGGATAAAGTCCCCGTGAATTTGGCACGAGTAGCACTGCTTCGCGTATTCGAGACAGTCTTGGATCATTGCGGGCCAATAATAGCCCATCCTTTTGATCTTCAGCTTCATCTTCGGCCCGGCTTGGTAAGAACCGCAGAGTCCATCGTGAGTTTCTTGGACGACTCTCTTTGCCTCTTCAGGTCCCAGGTATCTTAGCCACAGGGAGTTGAACGATCTCTTATACAGAGTATCATTGACAAAGGCGAAGGATAGAGCTCATTTCATGAGCTGATGTCTGGAGGACGCATCTTCAGGTGTTAGACGGGATTTAAAGTAGTCTATAAAGACTTCTCTCCAATCCTTAGCCTTTTCCTGGTCTTTTATTTGTAGGGCCGTTTGCTCGGTTGCCCCCTTTTCTTCAGACAACTCCGGAGATATTTCCACCGGTGCAAGAACCCGACGGCTTTGCACAACAATCCTCACGTCAATGAGGTTTTCGTCAGCCAGCTCTTTAGCGAGTTTATCCAATGCATCCGCTTTGCTATTTTCCGCACGCGGTATGCTTTCCAGGGTGTAGGAAGGAATTTGAGTCGGCAGTTGCTGCACTCTCTCGCCGTACTTCACCAACTCTGGCTTGCACGTTTGATAGTCGCTGTTTACTTGACTAACGATCAGTTGGGAGTCTCCGTATATGAGGAGGCTTTCGATTCCTATGTCGACAGCAATCTCAAGACTTGCTATCAAAGCTTCATACTCGGCTTCATTGTTTGTCCTTGGCTCTGTCAAGGAAAAGGCAAAGCGCATTATCCCTCCTTGTGGAGTCACGAAGATGAGGCCTACCCCTGATTTGATTATGGGGGTGCTTTGTTTGCGCTTCTTCGTGGAAGATGATCCATCGAAGTAGAGTTCCTACCGGGTATCATTCTCTCTTCTCTTCCCGTCGATCATGTCAAACGCGTGCTCGTCGGGCAATTCGCAGTTCAAAGGAGAATCGGCAGGTATCGGATGCTCAGCGAGGAAGTCAGCGATGGCCTGGCCTTTCACTGCCTTGAGGGGTCGGTATGTCACTGAGAATTCCATTAAGAGCACAGCCCATTTAGCGAGCTGTCCCGTTAATATGGCCTTTGACATCAAATATTTGAGAGGATCCACCTTTGATATGAGATAGACCTCATGTGCCAACGCATAGTGTCTGAGCTTAGTTATCGCGAAGATCAATACCAGGCAGTGTTTTTTGATGGGGGAGTAATTGCTTTCTGCCCCCAGGAGAACTCGACTCAAGTAGTAGAGGGCTCTCTCTTTCCCTTGGTCATTTTCTTGTGCCCACAGCGTGCCTAAAGAACCTTCGAGGGCTGTTGTGTACAGGACGAAAGGTTTTCCTTTAATGGGAGCGGCCAGTACTGGCGGATTCTACATGTATTGCTTGATTTCGTCCAGTGCGCTTTGGCATTTGCTATCCCAGACGAACGGGGTTCCCTTCTTCATTAGGTGACTGTAAGGACGGCACTTGCCGGAGAGATTGGCTATGAATCGCCGGATATACGCGAGCTTTTCTTGGAGAGACCGCAGCTGCTTGAGAGTTCTTAGCGGAGGCATTTCCATGATTGCCTTGATCTTCGACGGGTCTATCTTGATGCCCCGGTGCCGTACGATGAATCATAGGAATTTGCCCAAGGAAACTCCGAATGCGCATTTAAGAGGGTTCATCTTCAGTTTTTATTTCCGAAGACGCTGGAACACTACCTTCAGATGCTCCCAATGCTCCTCATGCGATTTTCTTTTCACCACAAGGTCGTCGATATAGAATTCGACAACTTCATGTATGAGGTCATCAAAAATCTTCGTCATAGCCCTCTGATAGGTAGCGCCGGCGTTCTTTAGACCAAAAAGCATCACCTTATAGCAGAATATGCCTAAAGGGGTCCGGAAAGCGGTATGCTTCTAGTCTTCGGGATGCATCTTTATTTGATTATACCCTGATGAGCCGTCCATGAAGGAGAAGACCTCGTAAGTGGATGTGTTGTCTATTATCAGCTCGGTGACCGATACGGGAAAGTCATCCTTAGGACAGGCTTTGTTGAGATCCTGAAAGTCTACGCAGATGCGCACCGTCCCATTCTTCTTCATGACTGGGACAATGTTGGCGATCCAATCGGGGTACTGAACCTCTTGGATGAAGCCGGAGTCGATTAGCTTCTTGACCTCGGAGTTAATGCTCATTTCAAGTTCGAGCTGCATCCTTCTTGGTGCTTGTTTGATTGGATTGATGTCCGGAGATATCGCCAATTTGTGCACAGCTACCTCTGGATCTAGTCCCGGTATTTCGGAGTAGTTCCATGCGAAACAGTATTTATATTGCATGAGCACGTCATTTAGCGTAGCCACCTTTTCTTCAGACAACAACTCGCTGACGAACGTCGGCCGGGGTCACTTTCCGTCCCCAAGTCGATTTTCTTGAGGTTATCTGCAGTAGTATGTATCCCATCTTCCACCTCTTTCGGTGCTGGTGGAAATTCTGAGATCACTTCGTCATCATCGTTTTCGAAGCACCAGGAGGGGTCATCCATATTCTCGAGCACACTTTCTTCTGTCAGCGTTATTACGTGACAGGTATGAGATTGTTTCCAAGACCGATGTTGATCTGGTTCTACTCTCATCGCGTAAGTGGCTTTTGATTCATGCTTCCGTGGCGGGCTTACCCTCCAACTGTTGAATAGAGAGAATCTGCCGAGTTGATACTGGTCTTCAACCCAGTCTTAGAAGGTGAAGCAATCTTCAATAGGATGCCCTATCGCTCGGTGATAGGAGCAATTGTAACGTTTTAAAAATAATTAAATAAATAATTAAATGAATAAAATTGTTTAAGTGAATTTTATGAATTTCGGTAAAGTAAAATGTATTTTTCGTAAAATTAAACCGTGATTGTTTTTCATTATAATTTCTAAAATACCTATTTTAATTATGTAATTACTAGTAAATGGTGTTTATTTAGCCACTTATAAATTTTTAGTTTAATTAAATATTTTTCCTAAATTAATTATTTTAAATATTAACATAAGCTTTATTTTTACACTAAATTAGTGTAAATTACAAATTTGAATGATTTTAATTTGTAAAAATGAACCATGGCATATTAGAATTTAGTGTGTATCATGCAAAATTTATTTGCAAATTTTTCCATTTTTCTAAAGCTTTCTTGAGTTGCTATAGTAAAGAAATAAAATAAAATAAAGAAATGCATGAAAAGACATAATGAAGTGATATTTTGGTGGAGACTTCTACACAACTTTTGTCACTCTCTTCCTTCTCTCCCTCACCTCCAAAAATGTCCGGCCTCACCCCCCATGGTAGCCCCCATTTTCCTCATTTTATTTTGCTCCAAAATTCATCAAAAATCCTTTAAAAATTCAATTAAAAATCCACAAAATCCTATTTATTTCCTACCCTTTATTCCTTGCTCATTTTTATATGGAATTTGGAGATGGGAAGCATGCATTTTGGAGGCTCATTTTCATGTTTGGATTTCATATTTTGAAGGTATAAATTTCCTTCTTTTGTTTTATTTCTATTAGATGTTTCTTTTAAAGCATAATTAGATTTGTTAGATTAATTCTATGTTCAATTTCTAAAATTCAAGTTAGGGTTTGTAAATTCAAGTTAGGATTTTTATTAATTAATTAGGGTTATAATAAATAGTCTACCATTTTTAGAAGTGGAAAAATCTTACATGGTTGTTGTATAATAAATTGTTTATTCAAATTGTTTTAATTAAACTATTTAGCTAACTAGATTTTTCTAAAATATGTTTGTGGGTAAAATAAAATTCTTATTAAGGTGGTTATCATTAGATGGTAGTTTTAATGGGAATATGAGCATATTAAAGGAATGAAAAACTTAGTTTGATCACTAGTTTCTTGTGATAATTGGAAAAATATTAATAAAAGGCTATTTTTGTAAACTAGATTTTGGGAAATTCCTAAATAAATGAAATTAAAAATATAATCATGGTTTCATTATATCATTATAATCATGAATTGTAGTTTAATACATTAATCCATGCAAAATCATGTTTTGTAGTGGAATTGTGGTATTTTGCTTGAAAAATGTTGAAAATTGTTAAAGGTTGCAAACTAGAAATTTCAAATTAATACAAATTTGTGTAATAAAAATATAGTAATGGTTTGTATAGTCTAGTTATGCTATTTAATGAGTTTTATGACCATTGGTTTCATTTAAATGTCAAGTTTTGATGAAAAACGGCAAATTGACATTTTCGGGTTTTACGACATTAGACGATTTGATTGATTTTAGGGTTTCGATGGATTTAATCATGTTTTATAATATAAGTAAGGTGTTTTAAAACTACGAGTTATTTGTTGATGTTTATCTCGATCCATCGGAGTTTGTACGCCGATATCGAGCGATATTTGGTTCTTTTGCGTGACGGGACATAGGTTTTAACCTGTGCTTGTTCCTTGTATCGTTTGACTTTCGTATGTGATTCAGTTTACGATATTATTTATATGTTTGCGTTTAGGTACCCCTCATGTGGACTGCGGGCGATGAAGAAGAGGATGGCGACACTGTCTTCGGCAGACATGGACCAGGTGAGTAGATGCATATCTACGGGGGGAAGTCGGGTGGATGGCGTTTAGCACCCCCGCAACGTAGCATAGGAATAGTACTTAGTGTCATTAGGAAACCAGATGTGACCCTAGGTTCTTAATCAGTAGGACCCTAGTATTGACCCTAGGCTGGACTAGACTGATTTAGGAAAATCATATTAGAGGATAAGTACCTTGAAAGAGCTTCGTAGGTTTCAGACAGAAACACACACACGCACACACTGAAACTCGACATGGGGTATACGTGTATGTGTATATATATAGAAGTAGGTATAGGTATATACATGAATATACAACACGTATATGGGATTGATTGATGTGATATGATACACGGGAATGAAACGGCAGAACTGGGCTTGAGGCCGTGATTCTTGAATATACAGTCGTATTAAAGTGTTAGCGGATCATTAGAGAATGAGATAATGAACAGGTATACATAAATTATAATGGGTAGTGATGATATTGAGGTACATGGGACTCTAAAATAGTATCCGGACTGTAACTTGTGATTGATCACGATATGGGATATGTATGACTTGATTTCGACATCATATAGGTGTGACCTGATGTCGATATCATAGAGGTGTGACTTGAGGACGATATGATATCAGTATGACTTAATCACAATATGATACATATGACATTATACGAATAATGAGACACGTAGGTGATATTTGACCTGTACCCCGATATTGGGATGTCGTACGATGGATTTTACCGTACGAGGCATAGATGTGATGATTGATCCGCACTCTTGATTTGAGGAAGTCGTACTATGTACGTGACGCTATTGAGGCTGGATCGCCGACTATTAGAGATATGGACTCAGACTTTAGGTATACTCCTACTCCTTATCGACTAGTTCTTAGGTTTAGTTTTCCTTAGGGGGTTAGATGGACACTAGTTTAGGTTCAAGTCTTATAGTGGTAGTTGTATTTGTATATCAAATGAGTGGATAACATACATCCGTCTTACTTTCACACTGGAATCATAATGATGCATGTTCTTACATATGCTGCTATAATCAATATAAACCTTACCTGTTAGGACACCAGCACCATTACCGATGATGCGCATATTCCACGCACACTCATTTGCCGGCTCACACACATCATCATCGGTAATTGCTATGTCACGTACACTTTAGATCATATTATCTTTAATTGATAGAATCATTAACATCTATACCGATATAATATTGTGATTACTTTCTGATGTTAATTTAGACATGATATTTATCACTTAGACATTCATGCATTCATATTTTCATGTTATCCTGCAGTATCATGGGCATATGCCGACACTTATCATATACTTACTCATGATTTTAAGATTTGGATTTCTATGAGATTTCTGGATTTTTGGGGAAAACCGCAAGAATATATGAAACTTCTCTCTCTCTCCTCTTCTCTTTTTAAAATAAGATGCGGTTTTTTCGTGATGTATGTGTCGTCCACCATGAGATTTCATGTTTTCTGTTGGATTTCGAGACCCGATTCGAGGAGTGGATGAACCGTCTCGGGTACATGGTGGGCCCGGTATGGTACCCCGGGGCAAGAAGATCGAGTTGTAGACGATGAGCTTGGCAGGGGAAGGCTACCTACCGGTGATGTCTGGCGCGGCGGATATCCGGAGGATACCGACCGTTGTCGTGAGATTTGATGATATGGGCCGATCCGGACTGACGGAGCCCGAGATATTGAGACTTGAGATTACATGTGTTGTGTCGATGCTTGACACGGATATCCATGGATTTCATTGTTGAGATTTCAGATTCTTATACACATTTTACTATGATAACAGCTAAGGATTTCTTATACATATATATCTGGATTTCAGGATTTGTTACTTTACATTCATGGTGCATGCATTTCATTTCATATGGCATAGTATTATATGAGGCACTGACACGAGCACGGAGTACCTGCACTTACACGTAATTTTACCCTGCTATTACTGTTGATTGGAATATAATAGTGCATTATTATGACCTAGGATAGCGTCGTGCATTCGATTTCTTTTCGTGGATGTCTTCTACTCACGAGTTGGCAACTCACCCCCGTTGTGCCAAATTTTATTACAGGTTCGATGTACAGGTTTCCCTGGCAGCTTGCTGGCACATCTTTTCCTTCAGGGTGATTTGCACGGTAGGTTGGTTCACTTGTATCTGAACCACCATTGTATTTTATTCATTCATTTGTATCTAGTAAGCTCCATCAACCATACATGTATTACTTAATAAGTTTATTGGACCAGTTATTTATTTCGACCTTAGAGTCGCGCATGTATTATTCTGATCTGGTGGTTTTGTTTTCTTTTGAGTATTGAGCCTCGCCCTTTTGGCGTTGTATACTATTGTGTATTGTTGTGGTTGTTTCCGCCTGTTGGCGTTGAGCTAGCTCCCGTTTGGGGATGCTTTTTATTGTTTATGTGTTTTATACTTGTTGTACCTGTTTGGGGCCAGTTTTTACAGAGGAGACTCTGCCGAAATTTTTGGGAAAATTTGCTGATGCATTTAAACTTGTTTTCCTCATGTTTTCTTTTACTTCTTCTTCTTTTGTATGGTTTAGATTTCCGGGCTTCGGCTTACTTAGGTTAAGTGGCGCCTCTAGACGCTTCGTAATCTAAGTGCCGGTCACGTTCCGTACTTTCGGGTCGTGACAAAGTTGGTATCAGAGCGCTAGGTTTAACCTTGTATAAGTCTAGGTGACACTTGGTTGATGGAGTAGGCGATTTAGGTAGAGTAACGTACCGTGGGTATGGTCCGCGGCATACTTACGATACGCTACTCTGCTTAAGGAGCCTTAGGATGTACACTGCTTGCACCGTATTTCATTCGTTCCTTTGATCTATCTTCGTCGATATCGGATGGTAGTTTCTGTTACCACGGGCAGAGGGAGCCGCGGCTCGAATGCGATAATCATTAGGGTATCGTTTATTCTTGAGGATTGAAGCATTGCTTAGCGTACGAACGAAGGGTATTCATATGCCGTCCGGATGAAGTTAAAGGGTTCGAACGATTATCAGAAAACCATTTTCCCAAGTTTAAGGTATTCGGAAGAACATGCAGGTATTTCGATGGACCCTCTAGAAGAATGAAATCCTAACTCGACATAATGACCACGAGAACGCCCTTGAACCTTAGGGTTTACGGCAGTTCCGCGATGCCATTAGTGAGGCTTGGTTTACCCTTCTACGGCTGGATCATCGATGCTGGGGTATGTACCGGATATTTTTAAACTGTACTTGAGTGTTGAGCTCTCGGGGAATTATGGGATTTTGATGGATCATTCGAAAAGTTTAATGTAGTCCGGATATCAGGTGAAGGGATCGACTACGTGGGAGACTCTAGATATGAGTATTGCCGTTAGTAGCGCAGTCAGCACAGCTATGAAGAGACGAGCTCGAAGCAATCGACATCAGAGGAAAGAGGCGCACATTGACGATAGTGATTACGTTGTGACTTGGTGATTTGAATTTCATATTTCTGTTATTGGATTTTGGTATTTTGAGGATTTTGTTCTACGATTGGTATTTCTTATGTGTACCTTCATCACATTCTATCTGTGTTTCATATATCAGTTGTATTGATGTTGCTTAGTATATACCCAGTACACTTGATTTGGTTTTATATATTTTGAGATTTTTTTTTGATTTCGTGCATAGGGGTTACACATGATTTTGACATATGTTTCGACCTAGTTTTCATGCATTTTTATTCTGTGATTTCGATTTTGATATTCGATGTATGTTTTCGTGCACCATGTGCACCTGATTAGGATTCTTGCGCATACTTGGCGCACTTGATGCGATTTTGTGCACACCAGATACACTAAATCGGGGTTTTGTGCAGATTAGATGCACCTGATATTGAGTCGTGCACGCCCGTTGCACTTGACAGATGTTTTTGGTGCACACCTGTTGCACTAAGTTTTGTTGTTGTGTGTATTCGTGGTATCTGTATTTGGTTTCGATTTCAGTACGCACCGGACGCACATGATATTTTATTGATGTGATTGGGATTGATTTCAGTTTGAGCAGTATGTTTTCATAATCATTATTATTTGATTTAGTAACCAGGAGGGACGTGTATGTTAAATAAAAGATATATATATATAGTTATTTTTTTAAATAAACGTCCGCTACTTATGCCGTGACACGTGCATCACACAGCAATTTTCAAAAAGGGGTGTTTGCATATTTCCTTATCCAGATATTTGTACGGTTTTACTATGATGCGCACTATATATAAGTTACAGATTGATGTATATTATGATGGTTTCCATATTGGGTTTTGATATTTTATTCTCGCCATAACTCCGATGATTGCGTAATGCTTGACGGAGTTGATTTTTGTTATGTATTGATGATTTCGGAGCCCCGACGATTTGAGTGTTTTGCTAAATGTTTTAGTATTTGGAGGGGGAAGTTTTAATTTAAATTCGGGGACCGAATTTCCTAAAGGGGGGAAGATTGTAACGTTTTAAAAATAATTAAATAAATAATTAAATGAATAAAATTGTTTAAGTGAATTTTATGAATTTCGGTAAAGTAAAATGTATTTTTCGTAAAATTAAACCGTGATTGTTTTTCATTATAATTTCTAAAATACCTATTTTAATTATGTAATTACTAGTAAATGGTGTTTATTTAGCCACTTATAAATTTTTAGTTTAATTAAATATTTTTCCTAAATTAATTATTTTAAATATTAACATAAGCTTTATTTTTACACTAAATTAGTGTAAATTACAAATTTGAATGATTTTAATTTGTAAAAATGAACCATGGCATATTATAATTTAGTGTGTATCATGCAAAATTTATTTGTAAATTTTTCCATTTTTCTAGAGCTTTCTTGAGTTGCTATAGTAAAGAAATAAAATAAAATAAAGAAATGCATGAAAAGACATAATGAAGTGATATTTTGGTGGAGACTTCTACACAACTTTTGTCACTCTCTTCCTTCTCTCCCTCACCTCCAAAAATGGCCGGCCTCACCCCCCATGGTAGCCCCCATTTTTCTCATTTTATTTTGCTTCAAAATTCATCAAAAATCCTTTAAAAATTCAATTAAAAATCAACAAAATCCTATTTATTTCCTACCCTTTATTTCTTGCTCATTTTTATATGGAATTTGGAGATGGGAAGCATGCATTTTGGAGGCTCATTTTCATGTTTGGATTTCATATTTTGAAGGTATAAATTTCCTTCTTTTGTTTTATTTCTATTAGATGTTTCTTTTAAAGAATAATTAGATTTGTTAGATTAATTCTATGTTCAATTTCTAAAATTCAAGTTAGGGTTTGTAAATTCAAGTTAGGATTTTTATTAATTAATTAGGGTTATAATAACTAGTCTACCATTTTTAGGAGTGGAAAAATCTTGCATGGTTGTTGTATAATAAATTGTTTATTCAAATTGTTTTAATTAAACTATTTAGCTAACTAGATTTTTCTAAAATGTGTTTGTGGATAAAATAAAATTCTTATTAAGGTGGTTATCATTAGATGGTAGTTTTAATGGGAATATGAGCATATTAAAGGAATGAAAAACTTAGTTTGATCACTAGTTTCTTGTGATAATTGGAAAAATATTAATAAAAGGCTATTTTTGTAAACTAGATTTTGGGAAATTCCTAAATAAATGAAATTAAAAATATAATCATGGTTTTATTATATCATTATAATCATGAATTGTAGTTTAATACATTAATCCATGCAAAATCATGTTTTGTAGTGGAATTGTGGTATTTTGCTTGAAAAATGTTGAAAATTGTTAAAGGTTGCAAACTAGAAATTTCAAATTAATACAAATTTGTGTAATAAAAATATAGTAATGGTTTGTATAGTCTAGTTATGCTATTTAATGAGTTTTATGACCATTGGTTTCATTTAAATGTCAAGTTTTGATGAAAAACGGTAAATTGGCATTTTCGGGTTTTACGAAATTAGACGATTTGATTGATTTTAGGGTTTCGATGGATTTAATCATGTTTTATAATATAAGTAAGGTGTTTTAAAACTACGAGTTATTTGTTGATGTTTATCTCGATCCATCGGAGTTTGTACGCCGATATCGAGCGATATTTGGTTCTTTTGCATGTACGGGACATAGGTTTTAACCTGTGCTTGTTCCTTGTATCGTTTGACTTTCGTATGTGATTCAGTTTATGATACTATTTATATGTTTGCGTTTAGGTACCCCTCATATGGACTGCGGGCGATGAAGAGGAGGATGGCGACACTGTCTTCGGCAGACATGGACCAGGTGAGTAGATGCATATCTACGGGGGGAAGTCGGGTGGATGGCGTTTAGCACCCCCGCAACGTAGCATAGGAATAGTACTTAGTGTCATTAGGAAACCAGATGTGACCCTAGGTTCTTAATCAGTAGGACCCTAGTATTGACCCTAGGCTGGACTAGACTGATTTAGGAAAATCATATCAGAGGATAAGTACCTTGGAAGAGGTTCGTAGGTTTCAGACAGAAACACACACACGCACACACTGAAACTCGACATGGGGTATACGTGTATGTGTATATATATAGAACTAGGTATAGGTATATACATGAATATACAACACGTATATGGGATTGATTGATGTGATATGATACACGGGAATGAAACGGCAGAACTGGGCTTGAGGCCGTGATTCTTGACTATACAGTCGTATTAAAGTGTTAGCGGATCATTAGAGAATGAGATAATGAACAGGTATACATAAATTATAATGGGTAGTGATGATATTGAGGTACATGGGACTCTAAAATAGTACCCGGACTGTAACTTGTGATTGATCACGATATGGGATATGTATGACTTGATTTCGACATCATATAGGTGTGACCTAATGTCGATATCATAGAGGTGTGACTTGAGGACGATATGATATCAGTATGACTTAATCACAATATGATACATATGACATTATACGAATAATGAGACACGTATGTGATATTTGACCTGTACCCCGATATTGGGATGCCGTACGATGGATTTTACCGTACGAGGCATAGATGTGATGATTGATCCGCACTCTTGATTTAAGAAAGTCGTACTATGTACGTGACGCTATTGAGGCTGGATCGCCGACTATTAGAGATATGGACTCAGACTTTAGGTATACTCCTACTCCTTATCGACTAGTTCTTAGGTTTAGTTTTCCTTAGGGGGTTAGATGGACACTAGTTTAGGTTCAAGTCTTATAGTGGTAGTTGTATTTGTATATCAAATGAGTGGATAACATACATCCGTCTTACTTTCACACTGGAATCATAATGATGCATGTTCTTACATATGCTGCTATAATCAATATAAACCTTACCTGTTAGGACACCAGCACCATTACCGATGATGCGCATATTCCACGCACACTCATTTGCCGGCTCACACACATCATCATCGGTAATTGCTATGTCACGTACACTTTAGATCATATTATCTTTAATTGATAGAATCATTAACATCTAGACCGATATAATATTGTGATTACTTTCTGATGTTAATTTAGACATGATATTTATCACTTAGACATTCATGCATTCATATTTTCATGTTATCCTGCAGTATCATGGGCATATGCCGACACTTATCATATACTTACTCATAATTTTAAGATTTGGATTTCTATGAGATTTCTGGATTTTTGGGGAAAACCGCAAGAATATATGAAACTTCTCTCTCTCTCCTCTTCTCTTTTTAAAATAAGATGCGGTTTTTTCGTGATGTATGTGTCGTCCACCATGAGATTTCATGTTTTCTGTTGGATTTCGAGACCCGATTCGAGGAGTGGATGAACCGTCTCGGGTACATGGTGGGCCCGGTATGGTACCCCGGGGCAAGAAGATCGAGTTGTAGACGATGAGCCTGGCAGGGGAAGGCTACCTACCGGTGATGTCTGGCGCGGCGGATATCCGGAGGATACCGACCGTTGTCGTGAGATTTGATGATATGGGCCGATCCGGACTGACGGAGCCCGAGATATTGAGACTTGAGATTACATGTGTTGTGTCGATGCTTGACACGGATATCCATGGATTTCATTGTTGAGATTTCAGATTCTTATACACATTTTACTATGATAACAGCTAAGGATTTCTTATACATATATATCTGGATTTCAGGATTTGTTACTTTACATTCATGGTGCATGCATTTCATTTCATATGGCATAGTATTATATGAGGCACTGACATGAGCACGGAGTACCTGCACTTACACGTAATTTTACCCTGCTATTACTGTTGATTGGAATATTATAGTGCATTATTATGACCTAGGATAGCGTCGTGCATTCGATTTCTTTTCGTAGATGTCTTCTACTCACGAGTTGGCAACTCACCCCCGTTGTGCCAAATTTTATTACAGGTTCGATGTACAGGTTTCCCTGGCAGCTTGCTGGCACATCTTTTTCTTCAGGGTGATTTGCACGGTAGTTTGGTTCACTTGTATCTGAACCACCATTGTATTTTATTCATTCATTTGTATCTAGTAAGCTCCATCAATCATACTTGTATTACTTGATAAGTTTATTGGACCAGTTATTTATTTCGACCTTAGAGTCGCGCATGTATTATTCTGATCTGGTGGTTTTGTTTTCTTTTGAGTTTTGAGCCTCGCCCTTTTGGCGTTGTATACTATTGTGTATTGTTGTGGTTGTTTCCGCCTGTTGGCGTTGAGCTAGCTCCCGTTTGGGGATGCTTTTTATTGTTTATGTGTTTTATACTTGTTGTACCTGTTTGGGGTCAGTTTTTACAGAGGAGACTCTGCCGAAATTTTTGGGAAAATTTGCTGATGCATTTAAACTTGTTTTCCTCATGTTTTCTTTTACTTCTTCTTCTTTTATGTGGTTTAGATTTCTGGGCTTCGGCTTACTTAGGTTAAGTGGCGCCTCTAGACGCTTCGTAATCTAAGTGCCGGTCACGTTCCGTACTTTCGGGTCGTGACAGCAATAGTCTGAGTGATGAGCTTCATTTGCTCGATCGGGGTGCTTGGACTCTGGGAGCATAATCATCTGATGTTTCATGACGAGGTCGAAGATTTTCTTTGTCTTTTCTTGGGGAATAGAATATGCTCGACTCATCTTCTTTATAAGAGACGGACTCGGCTCCTCGATTTTCGATCGTGTGACTTCTTGGATCTGCTTCGTTGTTGTCGAACGTTTTTTCCGTTCTTCAGTTTGTTTTTGTTTTTGCATCGGGTCTTCTGTATGACAGATTGGCAACGAAGGGCATCGTCATTCTCTGTATCCTGCTGATGGAGGCATTGCGTCCTGGTTTTCTTGTAGATGGCCATTTCGCGGTTATGATCATCCCGGACCTTTTTGACCCGCTTCCCTTATTAGCTTGTCCATCTGTTCTTCAAACAATGGACTTGGCATTTTCATGGCGGGACCTCGTTTTGGTTCAATGTTAGCGTCTTTTAACAGAACATCTCCTTCTTCATCGAAGTCATGTATGACGTAGCAGTCATGGACTCGCTCCCGTTTCTTGGATCGAATGTATCCAATCCCGATCGTTTCCATTCTCCCGGTGGGCAATTTTCGTTGAGTTCCGGGGGCGTTCCAGATCATATTGTAGAACTGAGCTTGTAGCGTGGTCTGCTTAAGGGATACGCCTTAGCGCCTCAACAGCCTCTTCAATCCTTCTGTATAGTATCTGGGCAGTCGGATGGGCTGAAGTCTGTCAAGTGTTGAATCGACACCATGCCAGACTTCTTTCTCCACTTTGGTTTCCGTGGATTGATAAAAGAGGATCGCCTTTTCATTTCCTCGCCTGGGAGGGACGTAGAACGTCTGCAGTTCTGCACACTGTAGGTATCAAGCGCGTCGAGTCTTTGTAATGCTCTTGCGGAACCATAGCGATCCGCAAACTCTGATTATCTCCGATGAAGGCTTGCACTGATGGACGAGCCGAGAATACTGCGTTGACCTCGTCTTCAGAGTCACTGCCAAAGACCAGAATAGGGGTAGACGGTCCCGGTTTGTTGTATCGGGGAGGTCCCGAATAGACTATCTCTTCTTCCTCCTCGATATCACTTCCGAAGACCGGAATGGTGGTGATAGCTTTTTGCTTGTTCTTCGGTTTATGGCATCTCTCCGTGCCCTCGAAGTCTGGTAAGTACTTTGCATCTTCTTACTTTCATAGTTCATTCACGGAGAATGGGTTTAACTCTCCTGTCACGGTATATTCAAGCCCACCTTCGAAGTACTTCATACACTCATGCTGTGTAGATGGAATAATGTTGTACTCATGTAACCAAGGCCGGCCGAGCAAAGCGTTGTAGCAGGTCTTGATGTCAATGACGTGAAATTTGATGTCCGTGACGAGCAGCCCAAAGCGTAATGTCAGTATCACAGACCCGAGCGTCCGTGATGACCGGGAGTCAAACCCGGATATGGTGATTTTATCACGAGCGAGGTGTTGAACGCTCATGCATATTTCCTTCGACACTCTTACATTGAGGAGGTTAACGGAGGATCCATTGTCGACTAGGATTTTGCCTATCCTGATGTCATGACAGTACCCAGAGACATATAGCGGACGGTTATGCTTGCACGTCCCGAGGAGGAGGTCCTCATCGCCGAAAGTGATGTCAGCAGTGTGCACTTCCTCCAACTCGTCCTTCATCTTTTCTTCGGGGAGGAAAGCTTGAAACTGTCCGGGGTCTTGTAACGCTTTGATTAGGGAGTCTCGCGCCTCTTTAGATAGCAGAAGGGCATTGAGAATGCTCAACTGTGAAGGAATCATTCTCAGGTATGCTAGAATGTTATAATCTACCTTGCTTTTTTTGGGCGGGTCCTTGGCTGCCAGCTCTTTGACGACTAGATCGCCGAGGCAATATCCTCAGGGACTTTTTTCTTCTCTTTATCCTTTTTGTTCGATCCCTTATTTGCAGGTCCGAGATTCTTTTTAGGTAATGTGCGATTACGCAGCTGGATGTTCTCGCAAGTCTTCATTTCTTCTGCTTCGGAGGTAGATTCCTTAAAGAGAGGGCCAAGGGGTATTTCTTCATCAGAATCGCTCCCGAAGGTAGGAACTTGCGATCTCTTGCTATCAACCATGTGACAGTTGCCGGCAGTTCTTCTGCGCTCATCTGTCATGCTCCTTTGTTCTCGACGAGTTTTGCGCTTCATCTGCTTGAACTGCTGTCGATGAGCAACGTATCCCTGCCACCAATTTTTAAAGGTGGTGCATTCCTCAGTAGGGTGCGTGGTCCTTCGATGGTACAAGCAGTAATTTGGATGTGCATCCCCTTTGTCAAGGTGTATCCTATCAGGAGTGTTTCCTTCGGAGGGTGGCAGCTTCATTCCTATCGATATGGCTTTGGCGAACCGTTTCTTCATCTTGAACCTGCTTTTGCTGGCGACAGAAGTGCTTTGATCTGGTAGGGGTATTTCATGACCCATGACTTCTTTAAATTGACGCCGACTCCTGGCCTTTTCGAATATATCCATTTCGCGTTCTCAATCATCCTCGCTCTTCTGACAGGCTTCGTTCAGCAGTAGGTCAATGATCTTGTCAGACAATTCCAAGGGTTTTGATCCGGTTCTGGATCTGCCCCCAGTTTCTTTGCATCAGGTGCTTCTTCACCATCCATCGACAAGTGAAAGATCATGTGGCAGCTTGCCACATAGCCCTCAGTTTTAACTGCCGAGTCCTCTCCCCCATCATTGTCATCGTCTCTGTCCTCAAGGATGTGGTCGAGAAAATCTTGAAGCGTGACTGGGGTTCGCACTTTCTGGTTATATTCTTCCAGCGCGTCGATGTGTTTTTGCAGGTCCGTGCGCTTGTCAGCAGGCTTCACGGGCTTTTTGGTTTTCTTCTTTTTCTTCGAAGACTTTGACGGCTGGGCCTGAGCGTTTTGATTATTGCTACCAATTTTTTGCGTCGGGCGCGGCTTCGGCATTCCCTCGATGATCTCGAGTTCTAGTGGATTTTTCCACCTGATCGTCGGGCATGTTTGAAGATCTTTCAGTATCCTTTTCGTCTTGGCAGAAAGAGAGACCTCCCATGAAGCTTCTTCAACAAAAGAGCATGATGCCCCCGGCGTGTCCCCCTTTTAAGAGCATGCGGTTGAGGCGGGTTTACTTTCCAGTTCTCGGACAGTGCGAATTTTCCCTGTTGGTACTGGTCTTCAATCCAGCCTTTAAAGACGAAGCAATCTTCAATTGGATGGCTTACTACTCGATGGTAAGAGCAGTAATTGGGATTGTTAGTATCGCCGGTCTACAGCGGACGTCTTGGATCTGGCAGATTGATGAGCCTGTTGCGCACTGCCAGCTCGAACAGTCTTTTTGTTTTCTCCCGCGGAAATGAGTAGGGACGTCACAGTCTCTCCTCAAAGGATTGGCGTGGACGCACGTTGCTTTGGCGAACAACCAGTTTTAAGTTGCTCGAGTGTTTGTTGAGCATTGGCGACAAAGGTCGCTTTCCCTTTGCCCTTTTCATTCCGCGGCTCTGTCTTTGAAAAGGAAGGCTTATGACCCATCTGGTCTATTTGGGCCAGCTTATCAATCAAGGTCTGGAAGGTGGTCGGCTTGAAGAACATCATGAATTGGGATATGGTCGCCTGCGGATCGAGAGTACCCACGAACATGCCTACCGCAGGCGCTTCTTCAATGCGCTGCTCGCACTTCGACCATAGATTCCGCCACCGTATCGCGTACTGCACCCATGTTTCGCCTGGCTTTACTCTGGCGTTAATTAATGCGGTGATCGGGGTGCGCTCGCTAGCGCTTGTGAACCTCTGCGTGAACAGTAACTCCATTTCTGCAAACGTCTTAACGGAGTCGTTTGGGAGCTCGGAGTACCATTCAAACGCTGTCTCCGACAAGCTGCCAACAAACTGGCGAAATAGCAGTTTGTCGTCCCCTCCAGTGTTGCTACACAGAGCCCTGAATTGAGCAACGTGCTGGTGTGGATTTCCCGTCCCTTTATATACGTGGAATTTGGGGATCGTATATCCCGGCGGGTATTTTATTTGGTCGTACCAACCCGGATAGGGTCGTCCAGTCTTAACAATTTGCCCAGCCACTTCATTCACCTGATGAACTCGTATCTGCTGAGCGATGTAATCATCCAGGACGGTTTTTGAGATGGTCTCCTCTTTGGCCGCTGAACAAGCCGGAAGAGGGTTTGACGTTTCCCCTCGGTCGTCTTCGAGGATAATCGGAGGATCTTCAGCTGGAGGATCCGGCTGTAATATCATCCCGACCATGTCTTGGAATAAGAACGCCATTCGTTTTATGTTGGCAGCTTATTCCGCTGCCTCTTTGTCCTTTTTCTCGAGGATTCTGTGGAGGAACTCAGCATCAGTTTCTTGTTCTTGATGTTGCTCCGACAACGTTTCCGGGCTTTCTTTTGGCCCAATGAGCACGGCCATCTGCGTTAACATTTCCTGGAGCTTCTGTTGTTGCTCCTGAGCCTTTGTTATGGATCTGGTGAGTGGTCGATGGCCCGTAGAGATACGGCTATCCTCTTTCCTGGATGCCATATAGATAGTATGTACCACCATGCCCCCAGACTTGGGGCGTTTGGGTTCAGTGGTCTTGCGATTCGTCGCAGACTCAGGGATTTTCTCCGGCCTTCTCCTCTTGTGGGCGGTCGAAGTTGAAGGGGCCATTGCACTGGGCACCCAAGTAGCTGTCGCCTTCTGTGGCTTGACAGGGTGGTCCTCTTCTTGCCGAACCTTCATCTTTTTCTGTCGGCAGGGATAGTCTTGATCCATCATGGAGTCCTGGACCTGTCGTCAAACTTTATAAATTTTAAAGGACAGCCGCTGAGGGGGCTGTTCTAGCTTCGCCTTTGTAACGCTCTCCATTGGTGGAGGAGACCTTTTCAATACAGCAGTCGGAGAGTTTTTACGTACCTTCCTAAGTAGTTCAAAACTGTTCCTAGTTGGAACAGCAGCGTCAACTTCCACTATTGGAGCTGGCGGAGTTAGTCCAGAAGGAGAGTTGCCCCCAGCTTTCCTCACTCGGCGCTAGTGATGACGTTGAGCATGCCTCGCAGACGGTATTAGTTCAGTCACGGGGGTGGCCTCATCATGCCCCCCGTTTTGGTGAAGTTTTGTTGTTGGTGCCAGCCTTTCGAAGATTGACGTTCGCCGTAAGGAAACGTCCAATCTATCAAAAACAGACCTCTAAGCAGGGGAAGCAGTTTTGAAAACTTCTCCTGAAGTGGGAGCTGAAACGGCCAGTCTTGCGAAGACTGACTCCTTGGCAGAAGCTTCTATGATGATTTCGTCTACTTGAGCCGGAATGGTTATCCGCTTTGGGATGGCCGCTTCAGGTATCGCGGGCTTCTTCACGGGCCCATTGGAGTTCAGGCTCAGCCTGTCGAAGATTGATGTTGTAGGCTTGGAATTGGACGACTCGTTGAAAGAGGCCGTGGTAGTGGTGAGCCGATTAAAGGCTGACCTCTTCGGAGCTTGCGATAGTATCTGAACGTTGAGGCTCGTTGGTAGGATCATAGTCCCGAAGAATAGCCCAGTGGTGGCTTGGGTCACTTGTTCCACCGGCATTGTGAAAAGGGAGGCCGCTTGGGACCCGTAGGTTACTCTTCCAGATGAGGCGGAACGGGAGTTGTTGCTGCAGCTGGAGCAATTAGAAGCCATTGATCTTCTGTTTTTTGCACGGAAAAAGACACCAAATCTTAGTACCTCGAATCCAAAGGCAACCATGTCAAACTGCGATTCGTTTGCGAAACACGACGCACGAAGTGTGGAGTGGAAAGAGAAAAAGGTCCCACCGGGCGTGCGAGAATCTGTTCTCCACCGAAAAGACGCGACCGGGACGTTGGGACGTCCGGCCTGAATTTCGAGGACAGATGCTATTTGGTGCTATCCGTCCACCTCTCCGAATATGCCAAGTTGATTTATGACACCATGTATCGAAGGTTTAAACGGATGCGGCCGATGTAGCAGACTTCGTCAGATTCCCCCTTATTTGAGGGTTTTTTGATTGTGGGGACGCTCTTCCCTACAGGCGCAAGCCCCTGCAGTTAATTACGCTACCGCATCACGGTAACCATTTTCTCTTTCTCAAGATGGTCACTTCGTGTCGTGTGTGTTTGTTTTGTTTTTGGTTGCCCATGGATTGTATACGGAGACTAATTTATGTTGTCGCCCGTAGGGCGTGGATTAGTCCAAATCCGTATTTTCTTAGATTTGGGGTTTGAGTTGGGTTTAAGGATGCATTAGTCTAATTTAAGACTAAGATCAACTTAAACGTTTGTTAAGGATACATTAGTCTAATTTTAGACCAGGATCAACTTAACGGGATCATTTAGATCTAACAAAAGAGCATTTGGGCTCTATTGTTTTAGTTTAGGGACTTTGCGGTCCATTAGTTTAAGGGCATTACGGTCCATGGAGTTTAAGGACATCATAGTCCTTAGTTTAAAGATGTCATAGTCTGTAAATTTTAAAGACATCATAATCTATGAGTTTAAGGACCTCACAGTCCGTGGTAGTTTAGAGACATCATAGTCTGTAAAGTTTAAGGACATCATAGTTCATGAGTTTAAGGACCCCACAGTCCATGGTAATTTAGAGACATCATATTTTGTAAAATTTAAGGACATCATAGTCCATGAGTTTAAGGACCCCACAGTCCGTGAAATGTCCGGTTGTCGAGACCCGTCACCTCTCTGAAGACGTTGAAGGATTACAACGACACATATCAGAGGAATGAAGAGATGTGCCCTTGAACCAATATCGGTTGGGAGATCTGATCAGTCGAAAATATTGCACTTTTAACACGGCAATTTCCCTATCATTTGCACTCATCCAGAAGTGTTCGGTATTCATATTGCACATATTACCAAATCATATCTGAAATACCAGATTGCATGTGTTAGACTTTTAAACCAGCACTTTAAGGGAAATTGACTGTGTTTCATGGTATCGCATCATCCCTGTATTGCGCAACTCTTGTCTTGGGGTCTAATGCAGGAAAGTCCAGAAGCAAAGCCCAAAATTGAGAAAACAGTGCAGATAAAATACGCCAACTCAAAGGCTAAAGATCTGGAAGTGATTAAAGGCTAATTACAAGATTCAACATATCATACAATGGCCCAAATATCAGCTCAAGATCACACCAGAAATCTCAAGCCCCAAGACCCTCAAAGGACCGCGGATCCGCGGCCCAAACCCCCTTGGCGCCGCTGATCCGCGGTGCTATGACGTCATCCGAAGCTCCAATTTTCCCACGTGCTTACCTCTAACGGCCAAAGCTTCCAGAAGACCCCAGAAGCTCCACATGGCGCATCTAGAAGGCCCGGCTTAACAAACTATTTCTAGAAGGCTCTCTTAACAAACTTTTGGAGGGAAATTCAAATCTTTTGCTAACAAACTTGTGGAGGGAAAATTCAAATTTGAAATCCTAGATCTAGGTTTTGAGGTCTATAAAAGAGAGCCTAGATCTAAGGTGAAGTTTGTTCAAGAATCACCATCATCTTCTACCCACAAGTTGAGTGACACAACTTATGCCTCAAATCCTAACCCCAATTCCAATTCAACCTCAAGATCAAGATCCTGAGAGCAATTCAAGCAAGAAAGCCTTCAACCTTTAGAAGCGACGCCGGAGTTCAACGGAGCAAGAGATCCACGCCGATCCGCGACTCAAGGAGCCGAGCGAAGCCGAAATCGACGATCTAGTTCCTTCCTTTTGTAAACTCAAGAGAGTTGTAACGAAATTTGTCGATAAATAAAGGTGAATTTTCTATATTCTTGCTTATCTTTTAATTCAAGCATAATGATTAGATCTCAATTTGTGATTGTGTTTGTGATCATGATGTTTGAGTAATCTCCGCTCGTGTAGGAGTTGTGACGATCTTTAGATGATGATGATTTAGATATTTTTACAATTCTTAAATCCTATAATGTTTGGAAATTCTAGTGAATCAAATGATTAATGACCTAGTTTCGAGATGATGCTTTCTTGATCGTGTTCACTCGAAACTAGGGAACAACTATTGACCATTTGATTCAGTAGAAGCTAGAATTTGAATGCGATCCATCGAAAGGACAAAGGATGAGTTGCGAAATCCCTAATTTCCTCGCAAGATCCTTAAACCTCGATGAATTTGCATCGATCTAGTATCAATTCGTTAATGGATAAGAATGAGTAATCATTAGATCTCATCACATCTATAGATCCGATTTACTCCTACGAGCTATACTTCTAATCTTGATTGTTGGTTGGAAATTATCACACATCTCAATTCTTGTTTTTAATGTTTCTTCTAGATCTAGATTTTTCTTATTCTTGATCTTCAATTACAAATCATGAATTGTTTTCTTTTCTTTTCCTTAAATTTTCAACTCATCTAATTCGGAAATTGAACGGATCTCACTTTCCCTGTGGACGATCCGCACTTACTAACGCGCTACATCCGACACCATTATTGATTACGGTCAAAATATTTTTGGTTGTGATTTCTAAATACAATTTTCTAAAAACTAACACATAACGGAAAATCGTTTCAATCAAAATGGCGCCGTTGCCGGGGATCGTGTGCTATTTGTTCATTTTTTGAAATTTGAGTTGAAAAGTTTATTCCATCAATATTTTTTAGATCAAAACTCGCACAAAACACTAAACGAGTTGTTGTGGTTAATTGCAATGAAATCTGGAGCTTGCTGTGCACTTGGAAAATTATTTGAAGAATTCTAGAGGACTAAGGAAGTGATCAGGAGCTCTCTGGAAAAATTTTATGCAGGGAACAGTGAAAACCGCGGCGGAATCGCGGCTTAAGGAGCTTATTGCGGCGGAACCGCGGTGGGCTTGAGGCTTCTCTGTACCAAATTTTCTCAGGTCCTTTCTAACTTTCTTATCTCCTTCTTAATCTGCTCCAATTAACAATTTGTTGCAGGATTCTTTGCAAAAATCGCAGCGCCGCAAAAAGCAAAATAAATTGTGCTTGTTTTTTATTTTGTGGTTGTTTGCATAATTAATACGGATATTAAGGGGCACGGCCAAATCTAGATTAGGTGGGGAGTTCATTACCCTTCCTAAGCCCCAAAAATCACAAACTTGCATCCGCATTACCCTCATTAACTAAAAAATATCTAGAGATGACTCTAAGAACCGTCGCGCTCACTTAGGACAGAAGAAGGCCGTGGGTAATTCATTGCTTATCCACGTTTCTTTTGTGGTGTCTAAGGCAAGTGTGTCGAAGGCTAGTGGTTACTTAATTAGGCCCACTACTTACGTAGTGGAGAACCTCCCACTTACCTGGCACTTACCTGGCCACAGGAGAGACAAAGAGGCAGTGGAGGATTTTATCCTGCGACTTGTCTTTTGGAAGGTAGGAGCGGTCTAGAGGTTTGACCTAGGTGACCATAGATTTTAGGGTTGCTTGTTGCATTTGTTGTGATCGCATCATATTTTCAAAATCCGTATCATTTTTCAAAACAAACACCGCATTCATTCATTCCCTTAATTATAATCCACGCTGCCACTTGTACTAACCCCTTTTAGTGCAAGATAGGCTGGACACGGGATTCTAGTGCCCGACTTGTCCGCGTCCCCTCGATCGACTCCGAAGTCGGTATTTCTCTATTTACCTTTCTTTTACCCACCACCACACCCACACCGATGGATCCGTCTCCATCGAACCTCTTTACCGCTGCTCTGCCGCCGTCCGTTGGTGCGCAGAATCCTCCCCGCATCTCTCTCCAAGAAAGGTGCTACCCTTTGCGAGGTCCTCTCTCGACCTGCTTATCGATTCCACCAGCCAAAGGGGATAACTTTGAGATTAAACCCCAGTACATCAACCTTCTACCCAAATTCCACGGTCTCGAGACTGAAGACGCTTACGTTTTCATTACCAAATTTGAAAATGTATGCGCAATGATGGGTACATCACAACTTTCTGTGGATGCCATGCGTCTACGACTTCTTCCATTTACCTTGTGCGATATAGCCAAGAAGTGGCTGTACAACACCACCGCACACTCCATCACGAATTGGGAAGAATTCATTGCGGCATTCCTTAAGAAATTCTACCCTATGCAAAAGACAGCTCGAATCCGTAGCGAACTATATCAATTCTCCCAGCTTCCGGCTGAACCATTCTCAAAATGCTTTGAACGATTCAAGGATCTTTTGGTTCAATGCCCACATCACGACATCCCGAGATGGGACCTTTGCCGAATCATATATGAGGGCAGTAACCCTACCACTAAACAAAACCTTGAAAACATGTGTCAAGGCACCTTTATGACCAAGGATGATGGGGAAGCTTGGAAATATTTAGAAGAGTTCGCTGAAAAGTCCTTACAGTGGGAGACTGGAACCCAGCCATCGTGTAGGGGTGGTGTACACCAAATAGACGTGTCCATAGGTGTTCGAGCAGAGATGGCAGCAAAGCAAAAGAAGCTCGATGCTATGGAACACAAATTCTTAGCAGCCTCCCTAAACCCAATGTCGCTCCCCAAAACTGTTTGTGGGTGCTGTTCTGATCCGTCTCACTTAACGGAAGAATGTCCATTAAACTCTCAGTTTCAAGGTCTCGAGCATACCAATGCCGCATTTCAAAGACCTAGAAACGATCCATATTCTTCCACTTACAATCAGGGTTGGAGGAATCACCCGAATTTTGCTTGGAACCAATCCCAAAACACGGTTCCAAACTCGAATCAATTTCAAAGGGTCCTTCCTCCACAACAACAACCATTTCAACTCACCCAGCACCCCTACTAGTCACAAAATTTTCAAAACCAGGTCAACCCTCCTGCACCTTCTAATCCTATACAGTCGACCTGTTCTGACGAGTTCTCTCAATTCGCTCAAACCATGAAATCACTCGTGTCAAATTTCATGGAAGTGTCGGCCGAGGTCAAGTCTTCCGTTGGTGAGATAAAGAAAAACTCAGCATCCCAAGCTGAGAGTATCAAAACGATGGAAGCTGAAATTGCACGACTTAAGGCCGAAATGAGTGCGAGAGAAAAAGGGAAACTTCCGTCTCAACCCCTACCGAATCCTGGGCATTACAATGTAAATGTCGTCACAACGTTGAGATCAGGAAGAGTGCTGAATAACCATGTTGGGGAAGAAGTTGATGATATTGAGAATCCTATCAACACCCCGGCTGAGACCTTTCCACACACACATGCTTCTGCTTCTGCTTCTTGTTCTTCTGCCCCACCGGCTTCTCGCGAGCCTATTCTCCATTTCCCTCTAGGCTCGACACCTCAGCCCACCTCTTCTAGCTCTTCACAGACGATCCCCACTCCTCTTTCGGGATCATGTCTACCCCCACTTTCTTCTCCTATGATGGACCCAGTGCTCATTGCTAAAGCACCTTACCCGAATCGGTTAAGGTCTAACAAATCGAGTCCACATATGGAGAAAATTATGGAAATGTTCAAACAGGTTAATATCAACATCCCTCTCCTAGATGCTATTCAACAAGTCCCCGCTTATGCGAGAATTCTTAAGGACTTGTGCACTAGAAAGAGGAAGACTCAAGTGCCGAAGAAGGTCTTCATGTCTAATAACATTAGCACTGCTTTTATCCCCCAGCTACCAAAGAAACGTAAGGACCCAGGATGTCCTACGATATCGATTTCTATTAGGGGTAAAAACATCAACCGTGCTCTTTTAGACCTTGGTGTAAGTGTTAACCTACTTCCATACTCTGTCTATGAGCAGCTAGGGATCGGAGAGTTAAAACCTGCTCACTGCACTATCCAAATGGCAGACCGTTCGATCACCAAACCTAGGGGTGAACTAGAGGATGTGTTGATAAAGGTCGGGGAATTTGTATTCCCTGTAGACTTCATTGTTCTCGATACACAGCCTGTAGCAAACCCCCGGAGCCAAATTCCGGTGATTTTGGGTCGACCTTTCCTTACCACTTCCAATGCTGTCATTAATTGTAGAAATGGTTCAATGAACTTATCATTTGGAAATATGACCATTGAACTAAACATCTACAAAATTGGAAGTCAGCCATCAGAACCCTCTGCTCATATCCTTGATGTGTGCTCTGTCTATGAGATTGCTCCGAAAGTTGCGGAGTTGAGGAACTTTGCTTTACAGATCTCGACGACACTACCACATCACTGTTTGACCTGGCACATGATCTTAGTGAGGACACCATTTCCACGCTTGAGTCTGCCACTCCTGACTCATCACCATCCGAGTCTGTATCTTTTACAGGCTGTGAGCTACTTTGTGACTCCGAAAATCACTCGATGATCCCACCTTCTATTATTTCTCCGCCAGCATTAGATCTCAAAATTTTAGCTTCTTATCTTAAATATGCATATTTAGGTGAGAATGAATCTTTACCGGTTATCATTTCCGCTTCTCTAGCATCAGAGCAAGAGAATGCACTCTTATCGGTATTGAGATCTAATAGGGAGGCGTTTGGTTGGACCATGGCGAACATCAAAGGGATTAGTCCCTTGATTGTCGAACATCATATACACTTGATGGATGATGCCAGACCAACCCGAGAACCACAGAGACGGTTGAACCCCGTCATGAAGGAAGCGGTGATGAAAGAGATCGTTAAATGCCTTGATAGTGGTATCATATACCCAATCTCCGATAGCCAATGGGTGAGTCCTATACATGTCGTCCCTAAGAAATCTGGCATCACTGTTATTACCAATGAGGCAAATGAGTTGATTCAGACACGCGCCCAAACTGGGTGGCGTGTATGTATTGATTACAGAAAACTCAATGCCGCCACGAGGAAAGACCACTTTCCTCTACCGTTCATTGATCAGATGCTGGAACGCTTAGCTGGACGTGCGTATTATTGCTTTATGGATGGATACTCTGGCTATAATCAGGTCCCCATAGCCAAAAAGGATCAAGATAAAACCACTTTTACTTGTCCTTTTGGTACCTTTGCTTATAGACGCATGCCCTTTGGGTTGTGCAATGCTCCCGCTACCTTTCAGCGGTGTATGATGGGGATATTCTCTGACATGGTAGAGAATTTTCTGGAGATCTTTATGGAAGATTTCTCGATTTTCAGAGACTCTTTTTCCGACTGCCTAACGAATCTTGACGCTGTTCTTACTCGTTGCAAAGAGAAGAACTTAAGCTTGAACTGGGAAAAATGCCACTTCATGGTCCAAGAGGGAATTGTGCTTGGATATGTTATCTTACGGAAAGGCATTGAGGTTGACAGAGCTAAGATAGATGTCATTCAAAATCTTCCTCATCCCAAAAGCGTCAAGGATATCCGATCATTTCTTGTCCATGCGGGCTTTTATAGGAGATTCATTAAGGATTTTAGCAAAATTGCTAGACCTTTAACTCTTCTCCTGGCCAAGGATACGACCTTCCACTTTGACTCGGATTGTGAGGAAACTTTCGACTCACTCAAACACTCCCTCACTACAGCCCCCGTTCTATCGTCTCCAAATTGGGACTACCCCTTTGAGCTGATGTGTGATGCATCTGATTTCGCAGTAGGTGCAGTCTTAGGACATCACATTGAAAAGATGCCACACATGATATATTATGCGAGTAAGACCCTGAATGATGCTCAAATCAATTATACAACTACCGAAAAGGAAATTTTGGCGGTTGTATTTGCATTAGAAAAATTCAGGCCTTACTTGATTGGCTCACCTATAGTTGTGTACACTGACCATTCCGCCTTAAAACATCTTCTGGTGAAGAAAGATGCAAAAGGTCGGCTAATACGTTGGATCCTTCTGTTACAAGAATTTGATCTTGTTATCAAAGATAAGAAAGGATGTGAAAACGTAGTAGCTGACCATCTTTCACGCATCTCTTCTTCCCCTGTGACCCTACCGATCAATGATTCGTTTCCCGACGAACAACTCTTGAACGTATCCAATGAACCATGGTTCAGAGATATTGTAAACCATCTTGTCACGGGACTTATACCCAGCGATTGGTCAAAACAGGACAAATACCGTTTTCTATCCCAAGTAAAACACTTTTACTGGGATGATCCATATTTGTTTAAGTATTGTCCTGATCAGATCATTCGCCGGTGTGTCCCGAAAGAAGAGTTCAAGAGTGTTCTTTCTTTTTGTCATGATCAGGCCTGTGGGGGTCACTTCGGTCCTAAAAAGACGGTGGAGAAGGTTTTGCAATGTGGATTTTATTGGCTGACCTTATTCAAGGATGCATTTGAGTATTGCAAAACCTGTACACAATGTCAGTACACGGGTAGAATTTCCCGGAGAAATGAAATGCCTCAGCAACCTATCTTGGTTGTTGAAATTTTCGATGTTTGGGGCATTGATTTTATGGGTCCCTTTCCCAACTCCTTTGGGAATTTGTACATACTGCTGACGGTTAATTATGTCTCAAAGTGGGTTGAAGCCATTCCATGTCGCACTAATGACAGGAAAGTTGTCATTAAGTTCTTAAAAGAGAATATCTTTTCGCGATTTGGACACCCACGTGCTATCATTAGCGATAATGGGACACATTTCAGCAACAGGTCTTTCGAGACTCTGATGCGGAAATACGGAATCAACCACAGAATTTCTACACCCTATCATCCCCAAACGAGCGAGCAGGCTGAGATTTCGAATAAACAGATCAAACAAATCCTGGAGAAGACTGTTGCGAAAAATAGAAAAGACTGGTCGACCAAACTGACGGATGCTCTTTGGGCATTCCGAACTGCATTTAAAACCGACCTAGGGATGTCTCCATATAGGATAGTGTTTGGGAAGGCATGTCACTTACCTGTCGAGATTGAGCATAAAGCATTGTGGGCTATTAAGAAAATTAACTTTGACCTAAACCAAGCCTGCAACTTTCGGAAGCTGCAACTAAATGAGCTAAGCGAACTCCGCGATGAAGCTTATGATAACGCTGTAATCGTAAAGAATAGGACCAAGGTTTTTCACGATAAAAACATTTTGAGGAAAGCATTTTCACCTGGTCAACAAGTCCTTCTTTATGATTCACGACTACACCTTTACGCGGGTAAGCTTCGATCTCGGTGGAAGGAACCTTTTGTTGTGCGGTCTGTATACCTGCACAGGGCAGTAGAGGTAGAAAATGTTAAAAACGGCACATTTTTCAAAGTGAATGGATATAGACTAAACCCGTATTTTTCCACTGACCCTATGGAGGAGCTCCTGTTCTTACAGGAGCAAGTTTATCTTGATTAAAATTCCTCCGTCTCACCTCCATGTCCTGTATATTACTGCATTATCTTTTTGAATGGAAAGAATAAGCTTGGGGGAGGATCTTCACTTATATATTTTGCCCCCACTAATAAATTCCTCCCAGGCTTACAGGTTTTGTAGATATAGCGGTTGGCAACAGTGAGGACATTGTTGAAAACAAGTTTGGGGGAGGTTTGTGCTTAGTTTTGCATATCATTTGCATAAGCACAAAACATTTCTTTAAAAAAAACCCATAAAAATATATATAAAAAATTTCAAAAACCCATAAAAATTTTGTGTAAATTTTTTTTTGTAAATAATTTTTCAAAACCCATAAAAACCTATAAAAATTTAAAATTTTTCAAAATCCATAAAAATTCAAAAATTTTCAAAACTCATAAAAATTTTAAATTTCTTTTTCAAAATATAAAAATATTTAATATTTAAGATAATAAAAGATTATATAGTGAACAATTACATCCATGAGATTAAAAAAATTTAAGAAAACTAAGAAAATTAGAAGTTTCCTTATACGAACTAGTAATAAATAGTTATGAGCCGTTGTCCCAAGGGTTAATAAGATGAAGGAAGTCGCTAATCTGAGAATAAAAATAAGTCTGAAAAATAGTTTCTATTCTGGAAGCCAAACATTTTGAACGTTGATACCCTGCTATTCGCACTTACACACGTCTTGAAGCCCGGGATAGTAGAGAATACCTTGAAATGCTCTTGTCTTAAAGCCGATGTATGAAGAAAATAAAAAAAATGAAGAAAATATAAAATGGTGAAAAAAATGGACACTGGTTTTGTTATCACCAAGGGCAATAAAAAAATATATAGCGAGGGTGGCTTTTCACCTAGTGCCCTAAGGCCAACTGGTCTGGGAGTCACTGCTATGCCTAAGGTGGTGCAAGACGAGGAAAAATACACCAAATAAGCAAACATATGAGTAATCGGTCGGTTAGTACCTCAAGAAGTATTAACGGTCGCATGAAAGTGTGTGAGCAAATTCATCTAAATATTCATTAATTAAAAAGTACTGAGGCTGATGGACAGGAGTATGATAGCTTGAATTGAATTCTCTGGGTGTAGGGATGTTCTTTACACACACACAGGGTGATATGATCGATGTTTGGAAGAAAGATAGGAATGAAGAATAAGACGATGTTTTATTAAGGGAGGACGTGATTTCTGACATCTTTTCATGACCATTAAGATAGGGCTCATGACAACCGAAAAGCTAGCTTAGTTGGAAACCCTAATTTTCAAGGCTTTTCTTTTACAATTCTTTTTTTTAAATGTAATATTCATGATCTTCCTTTTATTATTGGATTTTGTGGGTGCAATCCGCTGAAAACCCTCAGGAGACAACACTCCTCCTATTAGGGACACCTAGAGATTTAAAGGCTTGTTGCACGTGCTCAGTGCAATCGTGTTGCCCACGAAAGTGTGCTTTTCTCTTTCTTTATTTTCTCCTTCTTTTTAATAAAACAGTTCGATCAAGACGATCGAAAATAAGTTTAGGGGAATTTGATCAGTCGAAAATACTGCATTTTTAACACGGCAATTTCCCTATCATTTGCACTCATCCAGAAGTGTTCGGTATTCATATTGCACATATTACCAAATCATCTCTGAAATACCAGATTGCATGTGTTAGACTTTTAAACCGGCACTTTAAGGGAAATTGACTGTGTTTCATTGTATCGCATCATCCTTGTATTGCGCAACTCTTGTCTTGAGGTCTAATGCAGGAAAGTCCAGAAGCAAAGCCCAAAATTGAGAAAACAGTGGAGATAAAATACGCCAACTCAAAGGCTAAAGATCTGGAAGTGATTAAAAGCTAATTACATGATTCAACATATCATACAATGGCCCAAATATCAGCCTAAGATCACACCAGAAATCTCAAGCCCCAAGACCCTCAAAGGACCGCGGATCCGCGGCCCAAACCCCCTTGGCGTCGCGGATCCGCGGTAGTATGACGTCATCCGAAGCTCCAATTTTCCCACGTGCTTACCTCTAACAGCTAAAGCTTCCAGAAGACCCCAGAAGCTCCACGTGGCACATCTAGAAGGCTCGGCTTAACAAACTATTTCTAGAAGGCTCTCTTAACAAACTTTTAGAGGGAAATTCAAATCTTTTGCTAACAAACTTGTGGAGGGAAAATTCAAATTTGAAATCCTAGATCTAGGTTTTGAGGTCTATAAAAGAGAGCCTAGATCTAGGGTGAAGTTTGTTCAAGAATCACCATCATCTTCTACCCACAAGTTGAGTGACACAACTTGTGCCTCAAATCCTAACCCCAATTCCAATTCAACCTCAAGATCAAGATCCCGAGAGCAATTCAAGCAAGAAAGCCTTCAACCTTTAGAAGCGACGCCGAAGTTCAACGGAGCAAGAGATCTACGCCGATCCATGACTCAAGGAGCCGAGCGAAACCGAAATCGATGATCTAGTTCCTTCCTTTTGTAAACTCAAGAGAGTTGTAACGAAATTTGTCGATAAATAAAGGTGAATTTTCTATATTCTTGCTTATCTTTTAATTCAAGCATAATGATTAGATCTCAATTTGTGATTGTGTTTGTGATCATGATGTTTGAGTAATCTCCGCTCGTGTAGGAGTTGTGACGATCTTTAGATGATGATGATTTAGATATTTTTACAATTCTTAAATCCTATAATGTTTGGAAATTCTAGTGAATCAAATGATTAATGACCTAGTTTCGAGATGATGCTTTCTTGATCGTGTTCACTCGAAACTAGGGAACAACTATTGACCATTTAATTAACTAGAAGCTAGAATTTGAATGCGATCCATCGAAAGGACAAAGGATGAGTTGCGAAATCCTTAATTTCCTCCCAAGATCCTTAAACCTCGATGAATTTGCATCGATCTAGTATCAATTCATTAATGGATAAGAATGAGTAATCATTAGATCTCATCACATCTATAGATCCGATCTACTCCTACGAGCCATACTTCTAATCTTGATTGTTGGTTGAAAATTATCACGCATCTCAATTCTTGTTTTTAATGTTTCTTCTAGATCTAGATTTTTCTTATTCTTGATCTTCAATTACAAATCATGAATTGTTTTCTTTTCTTTTCATTAAATTTTCAACCCATCTAATTCGGAAATTGAACGGATCTCACTTTCCCTGTGGACGATCCGCACTTACTAACGCGCTACATCCGACACCGTTATTGATTGCGGCCAAAATATTTTTGGTTGTGATTTCTAAATACAATTTTCTAAAAACCAACACACAACGGAAAATCGTTTCAATCAAGATCTGTAGTCCAATTTGGGACTAAGATCAAAGAATTATGAGAATATGGGCTCAATTAATCTGAGGTAGGGTTCTGTGGCCACTTTGGGCTCGACCCATTTAGTTAAAATGTTAAACATTTAACAATGCTGAGCATTGGTTTGAGTTCTGATAATTGTTTTTGTCTTTTATTGCGTGCTGAGCACTCATTATGGTTCTGGGCTTTATCATTTAAAGAACAATTTATGTTCACTTAGCGCACACGTGAGGAGCACGTGGCGCGCTTGGCGCTGAGCGCCAGTCAATGAGCGCAGAGCACTTCTATTAAGTAGCGCACACGTGAGGAGCACGTGGCGCGCTTGGCGCTGAGCGCCAGTCAATGAGCGCAGAGCGCTTCTGTTTAAGTAGCGGACACATGAGGAGCAAGTGGCGCGCTTGGCGCTGAGCGTCAGTCAATGAGCACAGGGCGCTTCTATTAAGTAGTGCACACGTGAGAAGCACGTGGCGCGCTTGTAGCTATGCCCCAGTCTATGAGCGCAGAGCGCTTCTGTTTAAGTAGCGCACACGTGAGAAGCACGTGGCGCGGTTGGAGTTGAGCGCCAGTCAATGAGCACAAAGCGCTTCTGTAAAGTTTGGAGCGCTAAGGCTCTGCAGTGCTGTGCGTTAGATTTGGAGCGCTGAGGCGCTCCTTTTAATTGGGACGCTGAGGCTCTTTTTAGGCAGCTTTGCGCTCTGAGAATTAAATTTTCTCTTATATGAGACTTTGTCTCATGGATCTAAGAACAAAGTTCTTATTTTATAGGAGATGTTTCAATCTCTTATGTTTTTGGTGAAAGGCTTTGCCTTTATAGATCTGTGATCCTAAGAAAATTCAATTATTCTCCCCCTTTTATAATGAGATGTTATGATCTCTTTTGTGAAAGACAATTTGTCTTAAAGATCTATGATCTAGCATAAGAACTAAGTTCTTTTTATGATGAGATGTTGTGATCTCTTTATTTTTACCTTGAAGAAGTTCTTCTTCAGCTAAGAGTTTATTCTTCTTTCTAAACTTTCTCAAAGTTTGTGGGGGGTTCCTCTCTTTAGTGAATTAAATTCTCTCTTTATTTTTCTTCCCTCTCCCTCTGTCTGTGTATGTGCCTTCCTTCTTTTTGAACTTGGAGTTTATCGGGATCCCTATGTTATTTGGAAAGAGAGATCATTGATCGTTGGGACCCACCACCTCTCCGACGACGTTGAAGGATTACAGCGCCTTATATCGAAGGTGTGGAGGGATGTACCCTTTGAACCATGTCCCACTTATCAGGAGGAAGAATATGTTGAAGCTTAAACTCCTAACCGTTGAAAAAAGCCTCTTTGCGTTCGCGCACGTGCGTCGCACGTGTTGGGTGCATGTGCGTCGGACGTGGCGGGCGCACGTGGCGCTTGCACATCATGGGGGGCAGCTAAGGCCATAACTTGAAGAACTAAGCTCCTATGGAGAACTAAGCTCCTTTGAGAATTAAATTCTCCCACGTGCGTTGCACATGTTTGGCTCACGGCGTTGCACATGGCGCGCATGTGGCGGGCGCACGTGCATTGCACGTGGCGCACATGGCGCTTGCGCATATGCACATTATGGGGGGGCAACTAAGGCCCTAACATGGAGAACTAAGTTCCTTTAAGAATTAAATTCTTCCACGTGAGTTGCACATGTTTGGCTCATGTGCGTTGCACGTGGCACACATGTGGCGGGCGCACCTGCATTGCATGTGGCGCATATGGCGCTTGCGCAGATGCGCATTATGGGGGGGCAGCTATGGCCCTAACATGGAGAACTAAGCTTCTTTAAGAACTAAATTCTTCCACGTGCGTTGCACATGTTTGGCCCATGTGCGTTGCACGTGGCGCGCATGTGGCGGGCGCACGTGCATTGCACGTGGCGCACGCGCATATGCGCATTATGAGGGGCAGCTATGGCCCTAACTTGGAGAACTAAGCTTCTTTGAGAATTGAATTCTCTACCTTTTCTAAGAGGTATCCCCTCTTATTTATATGAGACTGGTAGAGAAGAGATCTCTCTTTTTCCCGATGTGGGACTAAAAATGCATCCCCTATGTAGTAGAGCATTACTTTAGATTACACGTGCGTTGCACATTTGCTCATAACTTTTGATCTCGGATGAAATATGAGGCCCATAATATATAAAATCGAAGGATTTTTCGAGACGCTTTCGATACCATTAGAATTTAGCTGTTTCTCATTCGGGAGTTTGTCAAAATACAGCCTGGAAAATACTGGTTCGCATTTTCTTCCTTAGATTACATGTGCGTAGTATATTTGCTCATAACTTTTGATCCCGGATGAATTATGAGGCCCATAATATATCAAATTGAAGGATTTTTCGAGACGCTTTCGATACCATCAGAATTTAGTTGTTTCTCATTCGGGAGTTTGTCAAAATACAGCCGAAAATTACTGGTTCGCATTTTCTTAAGCGTATCGCTGCCATTTAATATCTTGGGCTCTTTTGCGCAGAAATTTTTGGCGGGAACAGGAACGCTCTTCCTTACGGGCGCAAGCCCCTGCAGTTAATTACGCTAACGCATCACGGTAACCACTTTCTCCTTCTCCATATAGTCACTTCGTGTCGTGTGTATTTGTTTTGTTTTTGGTTGCCCATGGATTGTATACGGAGACTAATTTATGTTGTCGCCCGTAGGGCGTGGATTATTCAAAATCCGTATTTTCTTAGATTTGGGTTTGGGTTGGGTTTAAGGATCGTTAATCTCATTTGAGACTAAGATCAACTTAAACGTTTGTTAAGTATACGTTAGTCTAATTTTAGACTAAGATCAACTTAACAGGATCATTTAGATCCAATAAAAGAGCATTTAGGCTCTATTGTTTTAGTTTAGGGATTTTGCGGTCCAGAAGTTTAAGGACATCATAGTCCATGGAGTTTAAAGACATCATAGTCTAGTTTAGAGACGTCATAGTCTGTAAAGTTTAAGGACATCATAGTCCATGAGTTTAAGGACCCCACAGTCCGTAAAGTTTAAGGACATCATAGTCCATGAGTTTAAGGACCCCACAGTCCATGGAATGTCTTGTTGTCAGGACCCATCACCTCTCTGAAGACGTTGAAGGATTACAACGACACATTAGAGGAGTGAAGAGATGTACCCTTGAACTAATATTGGTTGGGAGATCTGTAGTCCAATTTGGGACTAAGATCAAAGATTTGTGAGCATATGGGCTCAATTGATCTGAAGTAGGGATTTATGGCCAACTTGGGCTCGACCCATTCAGTTAAAATGCTGAGCATTGGTTTGGTTTCTGACAATTATTTTTGTCTTTTATTGAGTGCTGAGCACTCATTAGAGCTCTGAGGCTTTTATTTAAAGAACAGTTTATGTTCTCTTAGCGCACACGTAAGGAGCATGTGGCCCGCTTGGCGTTGTGCGTCAGTCAATGAGCGCAGCGCGCTTCTGTTAAGTAGCGCACACGTGAGGAGCACGTGGCGCGCTTGGCGTTGAGGGCCAGTCAATAAACGCAGAGCGCTTCTGTTTAAATAGCGCACACGTGAGGAGCACGTAGCGCGCTTGGTGTTGAGCGCCAGTCAATGAGCGCAGAGCGCTTCTGTTAAGTAGCGCACACGTGAGGAGCACGTGACGCGCTTGGCGCTGAGCGCCGGTCTTGGAGCGCTGAGGCGCTTTAATTTGGAGCGCTTTAGGCAACTTTGATCAGTTCTGCGCTCTGAGAATTAAATTTTCTCTTATAAGAGACTTTGTCTCATGAATCTAAGAATAAAGTTCTTATTTTATAGGAGATGTTTCAATCTCTTATGTTTTTTATGAAAGGCTTTGCCTTTATGGATCATGATCCTAAGAGAATTGAATCATTCTCCCCCCTTTTTATTGTGAGATATTATGATCTTTTTGTGAAAGACATTTTCTTTATAGATCTATGATCTAGAATAAAAACTAGTTCTTTTTCTGATGAGATGTTTTGATCTCTTTATTTTACCTTGAAGAAATTCTTCTTCTGCTAAGAGCTTGCTCTTCTCTCCGAACTTTCTTAAAGTTTGTGTGTGTGTGGGGGGGGGGGGGGTTCTTCTCTCTCAGACTTGAAGTCTTGGGGCCTTTATATAGGGTAGGCTGATTTGTTGAATCGGTTGAAAAGATCTTTTTTCTAATTGATTTGGGGATTTCCCCACCGTTGGATTTTTGATCTTAGGGCTTTTGCTTTACAGAAGGCAATCTTCTTGTTTTTAACAAGATTGGGAAATCTTTTCCCATACAGAATTTATTCTGTATTTTGGTGATTTTTAATCACCATTGGATCATTGATTCGACGGTGCTCTGATTTTTAGAGCATAATCTTTCCTGTTTAGAAAGATTCTGAGAAATGTTTCCTTAACAGAATTTTATTCTGATCAATTGATGATTTTTAATCATGTTTGTTGGATCTTTGATCCTAGGGCCGAGAACAGTTTGTTCTATTCCTAGCGCTCACGTGCTTCGCACATGGTGCGCTGCTTAGAGTGCAGCGCCCTTAGCGCTAGCGCTCACGTGCTTTGCACGTGGTGCGCTGCTTAGAATGCAGCGCCCTTAGCGCTAGCGCTTATGTGCTTTGCACGTGAGCGCTGCCTCAGAGTCTTTGACTCTCAGCACTGGCGCTGCTTCATTTCAAATTTCAAAATTTGAACAGAGTTTTGCTCTGATTGGGGAAACAAGTGTTGTCTCCTGAGGGTTTTCAGCGGATTACACCCACACAATCCCATAATAAAAGAAAGACGATGAAAGTTACATACAAAGATAAAGAACATATAAAAGAAAGAACTTGAAAATAAGAGTTTCAAACTACACTAGTTTTTTAGTAGTCATGAGTCTTATATGTTCTTATAAAGATTTGAAGAAAAGTAGAGATGTGGAGAGATTTGAGAAGTACAAAATGGCTAAAAAGGAAGTTAAGAAAGCTGTTCGGGAAGCTAAATCTAAGGTCTACAAGGAGGTGTACGAGAAATTAGACACTAAAGAGGCTGCAAATGATATATACCGGATTGCTCGAATGCGGGAAAGGAAGACTAGAGACTTATGTGCGGTGAAGTGTGTCAAAAATGAAAATCAGAAGGTTTTAGTTCGAGATGAGGATATCAAGGAAAGATGGAGAGATTATTTTGACAAATTGTTCAATGAGAGCTTTACTAAGAATTTGGATGGACTTGTCATTCAATCTCAAGATATAAATCGTGATTTCATGCGTAAAATAAGACTTACTGAGGTTAAAGAAGCTTTGAACAGAATGGGTTTAAGAAAAGCGGTTGGTCCTGACGGGATTCCTATCGAGATTTGGAGATGCTTAGGAGAAATAGGCGTTAAATGGCTGACAGATCTGTTTAATAAGATTTGGCAGACAAAAAAGATGCCAAATGAATGGAGGAAAAGTATCCTTGTACCTATCTACAAGAATAAGGGTGACATTCAAAGTTGCTCAAACTACCGTGGAATAAAACTAATGTGTCACACCATGAAACTTTGGGAGAGAGTGATTGAACACAGGCTAAGGAAGGATATTAAGATAACAGAGAACCAATTTGGTTTCATGCCTGGACGATCGACGACAGAGGCGATCCATTTGCTTCGTCAACTTGTCGAGCGCTTTCGAGAGAGGAGAAGAGATTTGCATATGATATTTATTGATTTAGAAAAAGCGTACGACAAGGTACCTAGAGAGGTATTATGGGGGACAATGATGAAAAAGGGGATCCCCGTCAAGTATATTGACATAATCAAGGATATGTACGACGGAGTAGTGGCAAATGTCAGAACTTGCGGTGGCTTAACAAGTGATTTTCCGATTACTATTGGTTTACATCAAGGATCTGCATTAAGTCCTTTCCTGTTTACCATCGTGATGGATGAGCTTATTAGAACTATCCAAGATGAGGTCCCTTGGTGTATGCTATTCGCTGATGATATTGTTCTAGTAAATGAGACGAAAGCAGGGGTTAATGCCAAATTGGAATTATGGAGACAAACATTGGAATCTCGGGGATTCAGATTGAGCAGGTCCAAGACAGCATATATGCACTGCAAATTTAGTAGCCAGAGAAGTCAAAACCATATTGGTATAACATTGGAAGGGCAAGAGATATCACCGAGCGACCAGTTTAGATATCTAGGTTCCATCATCCAAAGGAATGGGGAGATCGATAGTGATGTTAATCAAAGGATCCAAGCTGGTTGGTTGAAATGGAGGAGTGCAACAGGGATTTTGTGTGATCGTAACTTTCCGTTAAAATTGAAAGGGAAGTTTTATCGGAGCGCTATTCGGCCTGCCTTATTATATGGTACAGAATGCTGGGCTCCTAAGAAGCATCATACACAGAAGATGCACGTAGCGGAGATGCGCATGCTTCGTTGGATGTGCGGTAACACTAGAAAAGACAAGGTGCGAAATGAGGATATTCGTGCAAAAGTTGGTGTAGCACCCGTGGAGGAGAAGATGCGGGAAAATCGGCTTAGATGGTTTGGTCATGTGCGACGCAGACCTATGGAAGCACCGGTTCGACGAATAGATACTCTCGATATGGGTAATGGCAAAAGGGCAAAAGGGAGACCGAAGAAAACATGGATGGAGGTGATACGAAATGATATGGTTGCCAAAGGACTCAATGAAAGTATATTGTTCGATAGAAGTGAGTGGAGACAGAGGATTCATGTGCTGGACCCGGCGTGATTCTCATGTTGGTTCATGTAGCCTACCCCATATGCTTGGGATAAAAGGCTCAGTTGTTGTTGTTGTATGAGTCTTATCTTAATAGTCATGAAAAGATGTCAGAAATCACATCACCCCTCAATAAAACTTCGCTTTTAGTCTTCCTCCCTACCTTTCTTCCAAATATCGATCATATACTCTTACGTGTGTGTAAAAAATATCCCTACACTTAGAGAATTCAATTCAAGCTATCATACTTTTGTCCATCTTCCTTAGTACTTTAGTCGGTGAATATTTTACATGGAATTACTCACACATTCTTCATGCGACCGTTAATACTTCTTGAGGTACTAACCGACCGATTATCAAATGTGACCACTCATTTAGGCGTAATTAGCAATATTCTCGTCTTGCAACACCTAAGGCTTCCCAAACCAGTTGGTCTAAGACACTAGGTGACAAAGCACCTTCGCTATATTTTTTTATGCTGCCTTAAGTAATTACAAAACCAGTGTTCATTTTTCTTCACTATTTTTTTTCATTTATTTTTTTTCATTTATATATTTATTTTCCTTCATACTAAGGCTTTTAGACAAGAGCATTTCAAGGTATTCTCTACTATCCCAAGTTTTAAGATGTGTGCAAGTGCGTATAGTAGGGTATCAACGTTCAGATGTTTGGACTCAAGAATAGGGACTATTTTTCAGACTCAATTCTACCCTCAGATTAATGATTCCTTTCATCTTACTAACCCTTTGGACAACAGCTCATGACTATCTATTACCAGCTTAGTTATAAAACATCTAATTTTCTTGCTTTTCTTAAACTTTTCCTTCCTATCATATATATTTTTCACTTTCTAACTTTCATTATCAAATTTTTTTTGTGCTTTTATTTAGTATAATGCAAAAAATGATGTGTGCATAAACACAAACCTCCTACAAATCTATTTGTAGCAGTGTTCTCACTGATGTCATCTGTTAAGCTTAAAACCTGTAGACTTGGGAGAAAAGGTTAGTAACGGGGACAAGAATTAATGACAGTGAAGTCCTTCCCCAAACTTATTTTTGACTCGCAATTTTGTAAAAATTTTGTTTTTCTTTCAAGAGCCAATATTTTTCTCCCCTTCAAACTTGAGTAAAATAGTATTAAGCATTTAAAATTATGAGGGGGGTAAAGTTATTGGTCTATGTAAAGCTCTACAGAGACCAAAAGTCAACACCAACCATTCGAATATTTTATCAATGTAACACCATAGTTGGTGGAAAATTATAGATGTGCAGAAGTGGGGAGATAGGAGGCGGAATCGATCAGGTTTACGTCTCGGTTGGTAGAGACGAAACGGTGATGGTGCACCGCTCGCATTCTCGTTCTTGATAAGAAGAAGGGGTGGCGGTTCGACTTCTTTGGGTGGTTGATTCATCACAACTCCCGTGTCTTCTATTAATGGGAGTTCTTCAACAAAAATATCTTCAAAACTTTTATCAAGATTTCGAATGATAATCTCATCGGAAAGGGAGTTATGAAACTCGGATAGCTCGACTAAATCATTCGACAAGTCAAAGGGTTCGGACTTAGGTGTGGACTTGTCGACAGAAGGGTCTTCACATGTATAATAAACAGTAGGATCAAACCCTAATGCACTAGTGGCGTCGAGATCATAATCGTGAAGCTCCTTAAATTCGCAACTGTCGGAAGCTATCTTTTCGACAGAACATATATGAGCATAGGGTTCTGATGGTTGACTTCCTAGCTTGTAAATATTAAGCTCAATTGTCATCTTTCCAAAGTACAGGTTCATTGAACCGTTACGACAATTGATTATCACGTTTGAAGTTGCTAGGAAAGGTCGGCCTAGAATCACCGGAATTTGGTTCCGTGGGTTCGCTACAGGCTGTGTATCTATAACTATAAAGTTCACAGGGAATATAAATTCCTCGACTTTGAGTAACACGTCCTCTAGCTCATCTCGAGGTTGGGTGATAGATCGATCGACCATCTGGAGAGTGCAATGCGTAGGTTTCAACTCTCCTATCCCTAGTTGCTCATAAACAGAATATGAAAGCAATTTAATACTAGCACCTAAATCGAGTAGAGCACGATTGATATTTTTACCCCCAATGGTTATAGATATTGTAGGACAACCGGGGTCCTTACGTTTCGTGGGCACCAATTGGGTAAGAGAATTGCTCATATTACTCGCTAAGAAAACCTTTTTAAGTACTTGAGTTTTCCTTTTCCTAGTGCATAAGTCCTTCAAAATTTTCGCATAGAATGAAACTTGTTTGATAGCATCCAGGAGAGGGATATTTATGTTAACTTACTTAAAAATGTTCACAATCTTCTCCATTTGGGGACTTGGTCTGTTGCCCTCAACCTATGTGGAAAAGGAGCTTTATCGATAAGGGTTGGGTCCAACTTTTGAGGAGAAGTTTGTGGGGATGGAATGGATCCCAGAATTGGAGTTGGGATCGTTTTAGGTTGACTCAAGGAAGTGGGCTGAGGGTTTGAGCCTAGGGAAGAACGGAGAATAGGCTCGAACGAAGAGGGTGGACTAGACGAATTAGGGTTAGAAGAAGTAGCCGGGGTTTCATTTGATTCAACGTCATCAACTTGTTCACCGACATGATTGTTCAGCACTCTTCCAGATCTCAACGTGGTTACGGCACTCACATTATAACTTTGTGAGTGGCCAGGATTCGGTAGAGGTTGAGATGGAAGTCTCCCTTTCTCTCTCTTTCTCTCGCTCATCATGGCATTTAATTGTGCAAGTTGTGCTTCTATCAATTTTATGCTTTCACTGTGGGAAGCAGTGTGTTGTACTAATGTTTGGATAGAAGACGTTAAATTAGCCATCATTTGCGTGGATTGTTTAATGAACATTTCTAAGTTACGTTTGAGAGCAGAGGTTTTATCGGTACCGGCCGTCGAAATGTTATTATAAGGATCAAAGTTTTTGGCCTGGTTTTGAAAAGGTAGCAGTTGAAAGGGGTGCTGATTTTGTTGTGGTGGCTGCTGTTGCTGTGGGGGAGGCCTTTAATAGTTGCTTGGGAACTGGTTTTGATTTTGAGTTTGGTTTTGGTTCCAAGCAAAATTAGGATGATTCCTCTATCCCTGATTGTATGTGGAAGAATAAGGATCGTTTATAGATTGTTGCTGAAAAGCAGTATTAGTTTGTTCTTGATCTTGAAACGGAGGATTTAAAGGACATTTTTCCGTTAAATGTGATGGGTCAAAACAACAACCACACACGGTTTTGGGGAGCGTAACTTGGTTTAGGGAGTCTGACGAGAATTTGTTTTCAATAGCGTCGAGTTTCTTTTGCATTGCGGCCATTTTGGCTTTTACTGCGATGGAAATATTGAGCTGATGAATACCTTCCCTAGATGAAGTTGGTCTAACGCTTTCCCACTATAAGGTTTGTTTGGCGAGATCTTCCAGGAATTGCTAAGCTTCACCATCGTCTTTAGACATGAAATGACATTGACAAATGGTTTCTAGCATCTGTTTTGTCGCTGGATTAATACCCTCATATATAATTCGGCAAAGTTGCCATCTATCAATTCCGTGATGGGGGCATTATAGAAGAAGATACTCAAATCGCTCAAAGCATTTCCAGAATGGTTTGTTGGGAAGTTGGGTAAACTGGTTAATCTCTCTTCGAACACGGGCGATTTTGTGATTGGGATAAAATTTCTTAAGGAATGCTATAACGAATTCATCCCATTTGGCGATAGAATGTGCGGCAGTGCTATAAAGCAATTTTTCTGCTAGATCGCACACGTTAAAAAGGCGAAGACGTAATCGCATAGCATCCCCTGATAGTTGGGTTGTGCCCATCATTGCACATACGTTCTCAAATTTGGTTATGAAAACGTATTCGTCTTCGAATTCAAGCCCATGAAATTTAGGCAACAAGTTGATGAAGTGGGGGTATAATTTCGAGATTATCCCCATTGGCCGGTGGAATAGACAGACAAGTAGGAAAGGGTCTACGCACAGGGTACCATCTTTCTTGAAGAGACATGGGCGATGGATTCTGCGCACGTACGGATGGTGGCAGGGTGTTGTTGTGCAGATCTGATGGAGAAACGTCCATCTCAGATGTGGTGGGTGGAGGGGAAATAGAAGATGAAGAAGTACCGACTTCAGAGTCGATAGTAGAAACGCGAACAAGACGGGCACTAGAATCCCGTGTCCAGCCGATCATGCACTAAATGGGTTTAGTGAACGTGACAGCGTGTGTGAGAACGATTTAAAAGGTTTGTTTTGAAAAAGTGTCGGACGTGAGGCTTGACTCAACAAATCACAAAAATGCACAATCAAACCTAGAACTAAGGTCATCTAGGTCAAGTCACTAGACCGCTCCTAGACTTCCAAAGGACAAGTCGCAGGATCAATCCTCCACCACCTCTTTATCGCTCTTGTAGCCAGGTAAGTGCCAGGTAAGTGGGAGGTATTCGCTATACGAATCACCGAAAATAGCGGGCCTAATTAAGTAACCACTTTCCTTGGTCACACTTTCCTAAACACCACAAGAGAAATGCGGATAAGCGATAGATTACCTATAACCCTCCTCTGTCCTAATTGAGCGCGACAATTCTTAGCGGCTTGGTCTAGATATTTTTTAATTAATGTAAAGTGAAAATATGCTCGTTTTATAATTTGTGGGGCCTAGGAAGGGTGATGAAATCTCCTCCTAATCTGGATTTGGGTTATTGCCCCTTAATGTTCGGTTAAGATATGCACAAATAAACCAATATCAAAACACACAAAAATATTTTTGAGCTGCGATATTTGCAAAGAATCCTGCAGGAAAAATCAGAATATTGGATTTTAGAGGAGAGAAAAAGATTAGAGAAAGATACCAGAGAAGTCGCAACTCCACCAAGTCGTCGCGCTTCCGCCGCAAAGTGCATGCTTATGCCACGGTTCCGCCGCACTATGGTGCGTTCGTCTGCTCATTTTTCTTTAGTGCCCTCTAATTCTCCTCTGGTCCTCGTTGAAAGTCTCTGAATCTCTATTTCATCGCTCCAGTGACTCCAGATTCCCTTGCAAAATCGCACACTAATCGTTAAATACACAAGATACGGTTTTGTTTATTTTATGATATGGATTAATAAGAATTCAACTCGAATAGCAAGAAAAAAATTACAGCCGTTTCCTCGGCAACGGCGCCATTTGATTGATCTGTTTAAATAAGTGTTTTGTAAAGTAACCGCAATCAGGACGGTATCGCTTGTAGCTAGCCGCGATGAGTACGGGTCGTCCGCAGGGAAACGCGACCCTTTTTCTTGCTTTAGACGAGTTGATTGAAAGATGAGTTGATTGGTTGTAGATCTATTTGAAACAGATGTAAGATTTATAAAGAAGAGGCTTGTAGGGTTCATATGACTTAGTAGTAATGGATGAATAATTAAAAATGACTTCTTTTATCTTTTAATAGTTTAAAACTAGATCGATAGTGATGAATGTAGATTAGGGTTCTTTTGGAAGAAACTAGGGTTTCCCCACTCTTAACCCTTGTCCTTGCATTGATCGCTATTCATGTCTAGCCTTTAACAAAACAAGTGTTAATATGATCTCGAATCATGGTCAAGACTATCAATAAATTGGTAGCGCACCCGATAAGAATGTTAACATTTATTTTGCTAAAGTTTATATAGACTTTAAAATGATTAAAAGAAGTTAAAATATTTTATCATCCATTGATCTACTCAGCCTACGAACCCTAGCAAGCAAGGAATTATTCACACATGGTTGGAGAAGAAAGGATGAAGAATGAGATCATAATGTAAGATGCAGAAATTAAGTGAAGAAAGTAAGTGCAGAAATTAATTGCGAAAAGACTAATAAAAACTCTACCTTTATTAATCAACTATATCATGTACAAATCCTTTTAAAGTAGAGTACAAGAACCCTAGTTTTTGCTCTCGATCTTTATCTTGTTGCAAGTAGATGAACAGCTGATGATCAACTCGGATGCGTGGATCGTCTTGGACCTCTTGATCTCTTCGGTTTGATGATCTTCAAAGTGAAGCTCTCGGTCCTTTAAATAGTCACAGAAACTAGAAACTCTAGTTACCAGATGTGATCATATTCTGATACAATCACATCTACCAAATCTCTCATCCTACGGCCATAATAATGCCGCGGATCCGCCGCAAATAACGCATTTGGCCACTAAACTGCGACGGTTTAGTGGAATCATGGCTTAGGATTTCTTGTGGTCTATGGTGTTGACATGTGGAGATCACTTAAATGTCTATATTCTTCAAATCTTATTCAGAGTCTCTGCCGTTGCTAGATCTTATGATTTGCTTCAATATTTCGGCAGATTTGATTCTGACATCTCGGATCTCCTTGATTCCAGACCCGAGCTAATATATGCACAATATCTCAAATCATAGTGTTAGTAATATTTGGTATTTTTGAGATATTATCCTAACCATTTTATATGATATTATATTTTAAGAATATTGATTAGAATTATTTGATATGATATGCATATTTTAATTATTATAATTTTATATAAATATTATATGCATGTATTTTCCCTAATTATGTTAATTATAATGTAGAAACATATGATAATAAACTTTTTACATATAAACCCTAATATGTTCTATAATTACAATAAACACCATTTAGTACTTAACAATAATGAGGAAAATAATCATTCAAATGTGCAATATTTTCGACTAATTAGTTCGCTAACGTGGTGGTGCACACGTTAGCGAGGAAGAGAGTGAGGGGGTTAGTTGAGATATAGAGAGGAAGAAAAGAGATGCGTTTTGAAACGCTCGTGCGTTACTTGGAGAGGGAATGGACAAGGCAGTGGTTTTTCTTAAGTGGGTATTAATATGGGTATGAGGTTTTGTTTAAATTAAAGAGGAGAAGGTAAACAGTAGCAGCTAGGGATTTTAATAGCATATGGGGTTTAATTTGGGAGGAGAAGAGTCTTTTTAAAAAAAGAAGAAGAAAGAAAAGAAAAGAAAGAAAGAAATGGGCTTGAATAGGTTTGCTGGGAAAGAAAGAAATCAAAAGAAAAGGTAAATTGTTTTGGGGTGAGGGGACTTGCATTTTGGTATTATTTGAATAAAAAATGGGTTAATGGGTTTGGGAATTTGGGAAAAGAAAAGGGAAAAATTAAAAATGGAATTTGAATTATTGGATTTAGAGATAAATAAAATATATTTAATAAGAAACAAAAATATACGGAAAAGACGAAACAAAATAAATACAGTATTTTATTAAAGAAAGGTAATAAGAGAGTATAGGAATTTTAGGGTCGTTACATCAAGTGAGCCATAACTTGCTCGGGGAAGTGGTTGACACAGATGTCTCGGTTAGACCGTACAAACTATTTTCTTAACCCTGGATCAGTTCTGACCGCGCTGGCTTAAAAGGTATAAGCAAAATTTCAACAAATAACAAGATTTCAAGGATTAATATGGAAACCAACGAGATTTAGAAGATAATACCGAAAAGCTCCTTTTTTAGATGTCACACAGGAAATTTTTATAATTGGTTGTTTGTCTCTCAATCATTGCTTCAGGCGTGCTTGTCTACTTTTTTGTGTTTTATATGGTGTGTACAAGATCAAAATCCTCCAATGTTGCAGCCATATCTGTTTTCAACTTTTTGTCCCACACGATGCCACAAGAGACCCTCACATTCCTTTGTCAATTGGAAGTTGGTTGTTAAGCCATATCAAACTAGACCATCCACTTTCATGTTGCCTTGTCACGACCCGCTTCCCAGTAGACCGAAACGGTGACGTGGCAGGCCGCAACGTATTTACTAAGAAATAAATATGTTAAGCGTAATTAAGCAATATATAAAATGTACAAGAATAACAAGAGATCTAAAATAAATAGCAACTTTATTTACATTCATCTTTATATACAACTGTTCGAAATAAAAGATACAATAATCAAAAGCTATTGCCTAAACAGTGGCATACAGAAAAGTAAGTGCAGGAGAAACTAGAAGTCAGGCTGAGCGGTGAGCTGGTCCAAGTCCTCTTGGCTCGGCTCGATCTCCTCAGAGTTTGGTCCTCCTGACGAACATTCCAAAGAAAGAAATAGAAATAAATGTCGTCAGCGTACTAACGCTCGGTAAATCCCAAAAGAAGAAAGAGGATATAACAAGTAATGTGAAATGAATAGGTAAGTTGTGTATGATTGATTACCGGTATGTGATAGTTATTCTAACGTGGTTATTTGTAGTTTGATAAAGTAGCTATTCATGTATACGAGAGAAATCCATCTTACATCGTGGACTATGGTAACATGTAGTAAAAGGCCCCGTCGTAACCCACAGGACAACGGCACGTGAATTCATGTAGGTGTCTTTTAAGTGACCTCTCGTGCCACGATATACGTTCCGTACCAATCTACCCTTTTATCCCCACGTAATGTATTGTATAGATTATGTTTACAATCTTACCGAAACCATGGATACAAAATGTTCAAGTATTCATATTCAGGATGCAATCAAGTATTCAAGTAGTCATGTCAAGCTATAACTATGGTTCGGTCAAGTGAAGTCAAGTATACATGTTTGATATTGATATTCGGATTCAAGTATTCATATTCATGATCAAGTAATCAGGTTCTTGTTTGATTTGGATTCAGGTTTGAGTCTGGACTCATATTGAGTCAGACACTGTAAACAGATTTAGTTCTTGAATTAGGTTCGGGAGTCATCGGTAACTGCTGCACATGGACGGTAGGATTTGTGTCTTTTTCCAAGACAATTACCATTGATAACTTCGTTAAGTTGTCTATCTTAAATAGGTAAGCATTCACTTTCTCCGGCTCCCTATGGCTCAAGAGAATTGATCCCGCTTAAACCTATATTTACTAAAATCCTTAAATATTATTTTTATATAACCCGAGGGGGTTTTATGAAAAAATATATTAATATAGATTAAAATAAATCTCGAGGGTGATTAGTATTACTTAGGGTTTTCATGAGTATGGATTTTAAATATTGGGTATTTTAGCGATAATTACTTAGCTTAGAAAGTTCATGGTATTTAATTGAAAAACTTGTTCTTTTGGTATCTCGATGGTATTTTATTGGCAAACTTGTTAATCTTTCATTTTTAGAAAAAATTATAAGTTTATTATATCTGAAAATATGGCTTTATAATTTTTATATAATTTTTAAAAATTAATTTTATTTTATTTAGAAAATTCGTATTTCTTAAAAAAACGTATTTAAATCCTTTCAAGATTGAATGCTCCGTGAGGAGGTCTGCATCTCGCTCTACTATTATCAGGATGTGCGATAATCTACACCATCCATTAGCGGGTCCCCTAAAGAGGGTTGTAGATGCATAATCGCAAGGGAAATGAAGTACTATTTTACAAGAAATCCGATTTTTAAAGTATGCGGTATTTTATTGTAATACTATTCTTCGAACCAAAAATACATACAAATAGGAATCGTGCTATGAAACCAAGTGTTCGTGTGGGGTAGGTCGTTACCCCGTGAAGTTTTTCCTAAAGGTATTGTTTTAACAAATACTAAAAGAGGTGTTTATAAAGTTCAAGGTATTTTAATGAAAAAGTTCTAATATGGTTGTTTCACATGAGAATTTTGATTCTAAACATTAGTGTTTAAGGTTACAAGTGATGTAGTAAAATTAGATTGACTAAATTGTAAAGAAAAATGGAGTTATATGTTTTAGAAAATAAGATGTCGGTATTAACTCCACTTTTACCGATATAAAATTTGAAAAGAAATTTCAATAGAAAGGAGGAGATTTGGGAGGGACTTACTGTTTGGAAACTTGAAAGGAAGAGTTAGGAAGAAGAGAGATACTTCGGGGCGTCGCGGGAGCTCCGGAATTGGCTTCGATTTTCGTCGGAACTAACTTGCTCACTGACTCCACTTTACTCCACTTGCACTAGGAACTTTTTAGAGAGTTTTGGCTAGAATTTTCATAATGGTGCCGAGCCAAAGTGTAGGATGGTATTTATAGTGGAGAATTAGGACTTAGGAATTAAAAATGTGGATTAAAAGCATTAAAATTGTGTTTAATTGTGAAATGAAGGGTTTCTGTTTGATTGCAGGGAAATCAAACAGTGCAGAGGAGTTAGGGGTAGCTGAAGAGATAAGTGTGCAGAGCACGGGCTTCATTGGCCACCATCGGCGCCGGCCCTAAGCCCATTTTCGCCAGTCGATCTTGAGGCATTTGCCTCAAGATTCGTGTCAGCTGATGAACTCTCTGTTTAAACCATTTTGCACATGTTTGATTTTTCTGAACTTTTCATTTCCCTCTGTATTGCACGTGCAATCTTTTGGGCTTCCAAAAAGTTAAAAAAATCAGAAAAAAATAATTGTGTCTTATGGGAATCGAACACAGGGGATACGTCACAGCAATGCAGAGGCTTTACCAGTGAGCTACAAGTGGCTTCTTGCTTTTATTAAGCAAAAGTGACCTATAACTCAAACTCATGCTGTAATACTCTTTTATGTACATTTAAACGAAAAATTCTGTACAGAGATTTCAGAGTCGTTACAAGCAGCACCTGACATCTATATCTAACATCGAGCAATGGTTACATATATCATTATCAAGATCTATACCTTCCGAAACTAGATCAGTATATTATGCAACAACATGATGTGTCACTGCAGGCCCTATGGACGTGTAAAAAATAGCCCTTGGGCACTATAGGATCTGCAGTTTGGACACTGTAGTTATAAGCCCGCAATGTCCCTACATCCCAGTTTCCTCTAATGATATTATCGGCATAAGTTAATCGGTTGAACATGTCAGCATTTTGATCCTTGTTAACGCCGCTAATTTAGCCTGTCGTTCCTTCGCGGTCAGCTCAACCCAACTGTCGAAACCCAAAAAGAACATCGAAAACCATTTGATCCCAATGGCTGCAAAACGAAGTGTCGAGAAAACTATCGATCGCTTTAGGGGTGCGCTTGGTAGGAGATAATCTAGGTGGTAATCATAGATTACCATGAAATACTACTATGCTTATTTATATATAAAAGATATTCCCGGAAATATAGGATTACCATGGTAATCAAATAAACTCATTTCATGGTAATACTATTCTCCCAAAACATGTGTCTATCCTAAATTACCATGAAATATTTCCGCCATGACCATCCACCGCCGGCCTCCTTCGCCGCCCGCCGCCCATTGTCAGTCGTCCCGCCATCGATCGGCCGATCGTCGGTCATCGCCGATCGTTCACCGTACGCCGCCGTTCAGCCGCCGTCTAATGCCGATCGTTCACTGGCCGGCTCGCCTCCCGCTGATCGAACGTTCATCGTTGGTCGGCCGTAGTTCGCTGCCGGCAGGCCACTGATCGGATGTTCAACGCCGGTCGACCATAATTCGCTGCCAACCCGTCGGCCTTTCCGTCATCCACCCGCCGCCCGTTACCGGCCCCGGCGGCCCGCCAGCCTTATCACCATCCACCCGCAGCCCATTTCTGTTCCCGGCCGCTCGCCGGCCTGACGGCCTTGCCACCATCCACTGGTCCTCCTGCGGCCTCGCCGCCGATCGACGGTTGCACATAAATATATTTTTGGGAATGATTAAAGTATAACAAGCACATTAATACAAGACTCTTTGGAATTAGATGCCCGGTCGTCCCATTCTCGGGAATGCAAGGATTTCCGGTAAGCTTCCATTCCACGTATCAAGTGCAACCTAGATAACAAGTCCAGATTTCTTAACTTTCTCGGGACAAAATTTGGGATTTAGCATTTATTAGAAACTAATTAGGGATTTAGCCTACTTTTAAAACTATTTAAGGATTTAGCACTTTAAGGTCACATCAAGAACACGCAGGCGCCATGTAGGAATGGCAGTTTGAATCTAGGGTGGGTTTTAAGCCGCATTTGTAAAGGGCGGGTTTTAAACCGCACTTGTAAAGTGCGGCTTATACTTGGGTATGTGAGAGAGCTCAAGTCATAATCCACACTTTGCAAGTGCGGATTAGACTTGGGTCTCTCCTAGAGACCCAACTTCACCATAGGGGATTTATTCCGCACTTGCAAAGTGCAGAATAAAACCCCCAACCCAACCAGAGACTTGGCCCTCAACCAGAGAGCCAAGTCTTGGATCTCTGGTTCTGAGTCAAGTCATATTCCGGACTTGCAAAGTGCGGAATAAAATCCCCAACCCATCTAGAGACTTGGCCCTCACCCAGAGAGCCAAGTCTTGGGTCTCTGGATGGGGGCCAAGTCTTATTCCGCACTTGCGAAGTGAGGAATAGACTGACACTGCCTCCTTCCAGCAAACCTGAAAGCCTTCACCTTCTCCGTTACAACGTCCAATTTGTAAATTTTTGCAACTCCTTCTCCTTAGTTCCAGCAAACCCGAAAGCCTCAATTTTTGCAACTCATCCAAAAACCCACCGTCTAAAAGTTTAAAAAAAAACGGACAGCACCCCATTTGTAAATTTTGACTAAATTCATGTACAATATTAATAAAATAAACGCTACCCAACACGGGAGCAAACTCGACGCCAAATACGGCGAGGACACAATCCACGCAAAATATACGACGCCTAAAGACGAACAACAACAAGCGGAACGCAATAAACAGTATATATAAATAAAGTGAAGCTGACTCCACACGAGTTCGACACCCAAATATATACATCTCATGAATTCGATAAAAACAAATAGAAAAGAGAGCGTCACATCAAGCACGACAAAGCCCGTGGATCCTAGGTCGGCCGCGATGGCGCTGAGATGGACCGGGTATATCCTCCGGTTGTGTGGCTGGCTATAAGGGTCCAGGTTGGTCCGTAGTTTTAGAAGGACCAGCTCCTCCTCTATGTCTGAGATGTTGACGTTGATAAGTCACGTTCACCGGTACTCGAGGGCGAGGAAGAGGAGGATTCAGACGTCGTATTGGATGCCGTTAGAAAAAATGACTGACCGATCTCCAAATGACCTCGATCCCACTAGCTGATGTCGTATGTACGCCTATTACGCTGTCCGCGACATCGTGGACCTGAAACAAGTCGTCGTCCTATAACATAGATAAGTAAATATCTCAAATATATAATATTAAGAAATTATATAATAAAAAATAGAAAGTAACAACAAAGTGCTTACCATCTCATGCTCAACGGTTCCTGCGGATGATACGCCACCCGTGGAGGACACATCATTTGAATGTACCGCCATGTTATCCTCGAGTACCAGCCCTGATAACCATATATCGGTAAAGACGGATCTCTCTGGTGTACGACAAGCAGAGCTCGTGCATCCCATCGAAGGATGTAAATATGTCGAAAATCCCTCCAATCTACAGCTCTACCTCTCCGTGTGACCCGATTAATCTGCTTTACCAGATCCGGGATGTGTTGTACAAGTTCGAACTGTCGTAATACACGGTCGGGGACATGATATGTGACGATGTCGAAATAGATAATAGGTGTTCGGGCACGCCAGATATCTGGAAAATGTAAACACGCATCCGGTAAAATCTTGTAGATATCCAATGTATATAATATCCGGAGTACAGCTCGGTCCGGGAGCATATCTAACTCATTTCAGTAAAACTTGAGTAACCTGGGGGGTGTCTTATCCCATGTCCAATCGATATTAAACCGGTAATGCAACAAAAAAGTATTGTAATTCAGGAGTCACACTTACGATTCACAACCTTAAATTTCGTAAAAGTTGATTTTAATTAGATAACTTATAATTCTACTGTTGGGAAGTTAGGCACTCCAGCAAGCAAATTTTAGAATATGGCAACATGGATTTCAAAAATTTCTAGTTTGCTAAAGTTCCAAAACCATGAATCGAACTAAAGAGTTAGAACTTGTAAACAAAAACCTAGTGAGCTATGCTAATCTACTGTGTTAGCAATACTCACATCCTCAAGTTTTCTTCAAGAGCTCCAATGTGGTTGGACTAGAGGAAACTCTCAAGAGTTTCGGATCGTGCTTGCAAGCCGGTCTTCTTTTGCCGAAGATGATCTACCCGAGAGAACCTTGTCCAAGCTCTAGCTTCACATCAAAATAACCTAGTGAAGCAACTAAGATTCACAACTTGCTAAGAAGTGAAGCTTAGAGATGTGGTGAGAGTGTTCTAGTATTTTTCTATCTCAATTTTCTTCTTGATTCTTAACTCATGAGATAGTAGAAGAATAATGAAGAAGAAGAAGGAAGAGCCGTGAAGAAAGAGAAGCCAAATGGTAGAATGAAAAACCTCATCCAAATCAAACATGCACATTTTATTTTTGTTAAAAGAGTTTTACATTTTAAAATTGCAACCATGCTTGAATAGTATGTGCAAATGAATTAATAATTCATTTGCCTATTCCCACCACCATTTCTTTCTTCCACCTCATTCTTCATTTCTTCAAAAAGAAATTCCTAGAAATGATGTGTCCTCCTTCTAGAATTATTCTTGTATAAATATAAGAACACGTCCCCGTAAATACATGCCCGCATTCGTATCTGAAAGTCGACCTTAGCACCACCTTGAGGTTCTAGAGGCATCAAGCATGCCAAATTTTAATTTTATTAGGTGCTAAGTTAGACTAACAAGATCTTTACTAGAATATTTTGGGTTTGCCTTTGTGATGTGATGAACTCAAGAGAAGAAAAGAGCATACAACCTTTGTAGTTCGGGTCCTTCTCTTCTATAGCACCGGGTTGAAGTCCATGCAACTCTACAAGGCTCCTCTTCGAGTTGAACGACCCTCCTTCATGATCTTCGCGCCAAAGACGATCCACCCGAAGTTCCTCTAGCCCAAGCTAACTCTACACTAAACTTCTTTAGTATAGCAAATACACCACACTAAATTGCTATTTTGGTATGGGATGGTGAAGTAGGGGATGTTAAAAGCTCACAAGATTGTGTTCAAGCTTCATGATTCACATCTCATGTGAAGGTTGAAACTTGAACCATGGCAATTAAGGAAGAAGATGAAGCTAGAGAGCAACCATGGGAGCAACTCAAGAAAATGGCAAAGTGTTGAGAATGAGACTAGAATGAATGGCAACTCTTGACCCCCACTCATTCAAGCATGGAATTTTGCAATATAAAATTGCAACCATGCTTGAATAGTGAGTCAAGATTAAACAAAAATAAATCCCATGCTTGCAACCATGCTCTCATTTTCCACCTCATTTCTATTTTTCTCAAAAATAGAAAATCAATCCATGCTTCATTATTATATATATATCATATATATATATATATATATATATATATATATATATTAATATATATATAATGAAGAATAATTAGTGAGCTAATGATATTAGTTAAGATATAATTTTATCACATATAATGTATATCACATTATTAAATCAACACATGATTTAATAATCCTGTTATAACACATATGACCGACCAGTATCATTTATCTGTATATCTCATTATCAAATCAACACTTGATTCGACAATCTGGTTATATCACATATAACCGAACGGATAACAGATTACTGCCAGATTACAATACGGTATCACATACACGTATTTAATCAGGCCCACACAAATATCACATATGTGTCCTACTTCGTTTCGCTTGCACCAGGAAACTTCTGTGTAGAACTCTAAAGACTCGTCAATACGCCAGCAGTAGGTGATGATCACATCAATCACCTACAAGCCATCAGCTGTACTAGCTGGACGTAACGGCTACCCGGGTATTGAGCGATATGAAGATCAACAAGCAAGCTCATCCAAACTCTCCATGAAGCCTATCAGTAACACTACCGTACAGTCCGGTCTCTTCGTCTAATATGTCGCATATCATGTCTAGGGGTGGTAAACGTCAGTCCTCGATAACGTGATAAGTCATGCCGATGTCTGGCCTATAACGGTTCGAGAAACTACTGATAACACTTCTCAGTAAATCTCGGCAGCAGCCCTGGCCAAAGACTTCCAGTTATAGACAATCGAGTATAGCGCAACATCAACCCCCAATACCGGGAGAGACGAAACCCCTCCTATCGCTCATTGCCTCCATGTGACTCGGGACTATACCCAAAATCCACCTGTTTGCACAACTCCTTTGAGCCATGGTAAGGAGGAAATCAAAGCACAGTGGGAGCCACACAATACTCTATGACGATCTCGGGTCTACAGACTAACCTGTACCAGTGTCACCAAAGGACTACTATCTGACGATAGGTATACTACCATACAGGAGTCCTCGGCGAGTCCTATTCGGTGTACCCATTCTCCAATGAGCACCTGTGTACAATCTTTGATGTCACACACCAATGGTTGTGGGATCGACCATCGCCCTCTAAGGGACAAGAAACGTACACACTAGTCTATACTGGAATATCGATGCCCTGGTCTCGATATTCCCACGACTAGGAACTGATTAAAGGATGTACTTGTGGACCACCCTGGCCCCACTAGTATGATCTCATCATAATCCTGGTAGTCAAGTACATATTCTAAGGGCTTTATCAACATGTGAGAGCAAGACAGTAAAGAATACCGGTCAACATGTTAAGATAAAGGGTAACCAGATAGCACACTATCATATTGAGCAAGAAGTCCTATATATATATATATATATATATATATATATATATATATATATATATATATATATGTCCAAGCGTCCACTATAATATATATCACATGTACAATAATGGCCTCTAGGGCATACATATTATTAACAATCTCCCACTTGCACTAAGGCCAGTTGTTGTAGTATCTCATACCCAACGTCCCAAAAGTCTTTCGAATAGCATCTGGGGGATGGCCTCGGTGAGTGGATCCGCTGTGTTATCCTCTGTGTCAACTTTCCTGACCTCGATCTCCCGGAGATACAAGTATCTCCCTGATAGGTGATACTGTCTAAGAATATGTCTGGATCGCTGAAGGGACCGAGGTTCCTAGGCCAAAGCCACAGCTCCATTGTCATCACGATACACAGGTATTGGATGCCCAATGGTAGGAACCTAGTTCATCTCATGAACTCTATTCATCCAGACAACCTCTTTGGCAGCATCATTGGTTGTGATGCAATTAGCTTCTATCAACGAGTCTACTACGGTATATAGCTTGGAACCCTTCCAACATACTGTCCCTCCACTGAAGGTAAAGACAAAACCCGAGACTAACTTTCAGTCGTCCTTATCACTCTGGAAGCTCGAATCGGTAAAGGACTCCATATGGAGTTCACCGTTACCATACACCAAGAACATCTCTTTAGTCCTTCTCAAGCACTTAAGAATGTTCTTCAGCTGTCCAGTGGTTTTCCCAAAGATCTTTTCGATACTTATTCACTACACCTAGTGAGCAAGCTACATCTGGTATGGTACATAATATCACATACATGATTGACCCGTCTGCCAAAGCATAGCGTATCCCTTGTATGCGAGCCCTCTCCAAATCAGTTTCGAGAGACATCTCTTTGAAGAGAGTGATTCCTGAACAAGCGGGTGCATTACCATGCTTAGAATCATCCATACTAAACCCCTTTAGCATGGTGTCTATGTACCTGGATTAGGATAATCCCAAATCCATTTAGATCTATCTCTATAGATCTATATCCCCAGGATGTAGGAGACATCAGTTAGATCTTTCATGGAGAACCTAAGTGATAAGAGGTGCTTGACCGAGTGTAGCATAGGAACACCCTTTCCTATCAAGAGTATGTCATCCGCGTACAATACGAGGAAGACAACCATACTCTCTACAACCTTCTTATTTATACATGGTTCATCTATCTTTTTGATGAAGTCAAACTCTTTGACAGCTTCATTAAAACAGATGTTCCATCTCCGCGATGCCTGCTTTAACCCGTAGATGGATTTAAGCAGCTTGCATATGCTTCCGCTGCTCCTACTGTCTACGAAGCCCTCTGGCAGTGTTATATACACGCTCTCTTCTAAATTACCATTTAGAAAAGCATTTTTAACGTGCAGTCTGCCAGATATCGTAGTCATGGTATGCAGCAATGGCAATTAGGATCCTGATGGACTTAAGCTTAGCGACAAGTCTAGCTTTGAAAGTCTCAACTTTTCCATCTACACCAAATTATCTTTCTCAAAGATCCCCTGTCTCCCGATGGGTTTTACCCCTTCAGGAGCAACATGCAAAGTCAACACTTTGCTGGTGTACATAGATTCCATCTCAGATTGCATAGCATCCAGCCATTTCGCATAGTCTCCACTTGTGATGGCCTGCTCGAAACTAGTTGGGTCATCATCTCTATGATGCAATCCTCGCTCCCACCGTCTATGAGAAAATCATAGTATCTCTCAGGTGGATGAGGAGCCCAACTAGATCTGCGGAGTGGCTGCGGTTCGTCGGGGACTATTGAATCCTCTGGTTCCAACAAATCGTCAGTTATAGTTTGTGTTTGCTAGAACTACTTCCAGTTCTACCTCATTGCCACTAATTTCTTTGACAAGAAATTCCTTTTCTAAAAAGGTGCATGTCGAGAAACAAAACATCTTTTGTTCCTCGGTGTGGTAGAAGATATACCCTCGCGAATGGTTGGGATATCGTACAGAACTGACCTTGCCTCGAGCTTGTCTGGATTTTGCTTTTCAGCATAGGTCGGACAACCCCATATCTTAACTCGTTTAAGAGATGGCCTCTTCCCATTCCATATCTTATATGGAGTGGTGGGCAACAGATTTGACCGGAACTCTATTCAATAGGTATGCATCTTCTCAAGTGCATGTCCCTGAAAGGAAATAAGCAACTCAGCAGTACTCATCATAGAGCACACCATATCTCATAGGGTGCGATTCCTCCACCCCGATATACCGTTGTGCTGTGGTTTATATTGTGGAGTAAACTGAAAGAGAATCTCATTCTCTTTTAAATACTCTCGGAATTCCGTGCTCCAGTATTCTTATCCCCGATCATATCGAAGGATTTGAATACCTTTACCCATTCGGTTCTCTTCTTCGTACTTATATTCCTTGAAATTCTCAAAAGATTCAGTTTTGTGTTTCAACAAGAACACATGTGCGTATCTTGAGAGAATATCGGTGAATGTAATAAAGTACGCGGAACCATCCCTGGCATGTGTAGACATAGGACCGCATACATCAACATGTATATGTCCAAGAGTTCAGTAGCTCTTTCTCCGTTTCCAGTAAACAGAGATTTGGTCACCTAGTCTTTGAGACATGACTGGCAAGTTTCATAAGATGTAAATTTGAACGGATTCAAATATGCATCCTTATGGAACTTAAGCTAGTCTTGTTTCATTGACATGACCTAGTCTACAATACCACAAGAAAACTTCGTTCATTTCTGAACCATTCCTCTTGTGTGTGTTCTATACGTTTGGAACTGTGGTTTGATTCAGAACGTGTACACTGTTATACAACGTACCTTACCCAATCAACACTTGATTCAAGAAAATATTCACAATATTATCGGTACGAAATAACAGTCGCTTAGAATCAATGTATTACCAGTTGGTAACACTAGGTGATATCTGCCAACTGCTTTGGCTGCAACAATTGCACCATCTCTACTACTAGAGACTTATCACCCTTTCCAAGTTCTCCGCCTTTCTATAGCCCATGTAACAAATTACATGTGTGGGATCCTAATCCGGTATCCAATACTCAGGACATAGAGGTAACTGAGAAACAGTTGTTGGTTACGAACACACCCGAAGACAATGCATCAACATACTTATTCTTCGTTTGGGTGGCGTGGGAATCCGGATATTCCCCTATTCCTTGCTCAGACTTATGACAATCATAAGGTAGAGTGGAGCCTAGCCTAGTATAATAAGTAGGTTCGGTCAAAACATCCATATTATAACTTGATTAAGGCATTTCATTGGTCGCTACCAGGAGAGAGAGAAGGATAATCACTTTGCGTGCGCTCTTTGCAAGATTAGATTGGTAATTTTATCTAATCAGGATAGCTCCCACTGTTTTTATCAAATCTTTCTTCAAACCCTAAAAGGTAAGATTAGCCGGGATTAATTACACCCTACAGGTTCGCCAATCATTCGGCCAGACATGTATCGGTACTCCGAGGGAGGTTCCCCGTGCTTTCGCACGGACCTAATTAAAATAAACCTCGTTTCCCTATAGGCATAGCCCCGTTGACACCTTTCTAGACACCTACTTGATTAGCTAATTGTAAAGTGCAAAACTCTCCCAGGAGTAACTCTTACCCGCAGTGGGTATCGGGATCCAACTATCACATAGAAGGTATGCAATCTCATTGCAAATTTCAACACTTGAAATTCCCGATAATAGTTTATACCCCTAGCATCCTATGACCTTGACGGAGGCCAAACTACCCATAGGCCGCTAGTCAAGTTCAACCTGTTCATTTCTTGATTGAATTAGACCCACCCGCACGACCCTTGACGGAGGCCAAACAACGCCGTACGACTACCCTAATCCAATCGTATCTTATGCTACAGATAAATACTAATCAGCTACCATACACTACGCCTTGACGGATGCCAAACTACCGTAATACGAATACTAAAATAACACTTATCTGAAATGACGGAGGGCTACACAGGTTTTTAAGAAAACCATGAGCGTAATGAACTTGATATCGATGTAGAATCTAATAATTTTGAAACGGAGTGTTTTTTAGGCTTTTGCTAGTTTTGCTAAAGAGGTCACTACCGGTAAAGGGATCTCGGCTCTTTCCTCATCGAATGAGGTGCAGGATATTCAGGAATACCACTATGCAAAGCAAGAACTAGAGAAGCAATCAAAAACAAAACCGAGTGGGTTGTAGCATTTGCTAGTTTCGCTAAAGAGGTCACTCCCTGTAACGACCCTAATATTACTATACCTTCGAGTTTTCTTTCTTTAGTAAAATATTTTATTTATTTATTCTTAGTATTTTTTGTTTTCTATTAAATATATTATTTTATTATTCCATCTATTTTTTTCCCAAACCCATTTCTTTAAACTAAATCTTAACCTATTCAAAATTAAATGCAAGACATGACGCAACCCATAACCTAAATCCAATATCATTTTCATTTTCTTTTATAAAAATATGAGCCCAAAAGCCCACTTTCTTTTCAAGCAACAACATATATTTAATTCTAATTAAATATGTGCATGAACAACCTTGTAGCTCATTGGTTAAGTCCTTGCATTGTTATTCCATAGATCACATGTTCTCAAATCTCCATTCTTGCAATTATTTTTTTATCAATTTTTTTATTTTTCTCATAACATACAAATGAGACCTTTCATTTCATCTTCTTTTTAACTCCTAAAATAATTAGAATGGTTATGAGTCACGATTTATTAGAATTATGGTGGCCATAAACTTTTTTATATCTCACTACTCTTTCTTTTCATCATCACACCTTTCTATCATTTCACATATCACTCTTCATCTAAATTCCCCAAAGAAGAACATGAAGAAATTCTCAAGAAGGTCTCGCTAGTAACGCGAGGCTATCGGCGGATAGATAAGCCCGGTGACAATATCGGCTTGTGTATGTAAGTCCATTCTCTCTTTTCCTCCCTCCATCTCTTTCTCTTTATCCTTCTCTTTTTTATATTGCCATGAAAAACTTCCATTGTCATATCATAGTCCCTAAATAATTAATTAAATGGATACATATATAAATAATGAACACACACAAACATACACACATATATAGTTTGTAAAGTCTTTTTCATTACTCTCAATCCATATGTTAAGATTTCATAGTGACCGATTAGGATTGCATCGTTTGTTATTAAATTACTTTATTTAAATTTGTAAAAAAAAAGTGAAGTTACGAATAAATACCATGATTTCCTCATTCTCACATATGACATAACAATACTTTTATCTTTAAAATAATTTTTAAAAATTAATTTTCACATCTGGAAATGCTAGGAAAATTAGGATAAATAATAGATAGAATTTCAGGTTTACGGTAAAAATTTCATATCAAACCGAATAACGGTTTAGAAGTTACATAATTTTATTCACTATTTTTAAAACTAGAAAACTGCCAATAAGGGTCTTCTTCGAGAGACCATAACTCTATAATAATTAATCCAAATTAAGTGTTTTCATATGGTTTGAATATCTATATCGAATGATCTAGATTTTCTTGAATATCTACATCGAATGATCTAGATTTTCTTACTTTTATGTTTTTACTTAAAACAGACGTAAAATATAGAAAACTGCGTTACAATATTAAGTGACTAATCTAGACAGAATCTGTCCTGATTCGCACACTATTTTTAAATTAAACATAACTCAAACTCCCGATGTCCGTTCGTGACAAACTTTAGATGTGCAGATTCATAATTGATAAAGCTATAATTTTATGTATATTATATTACTTATAAATGCATGAAATAACCCGATATAGGCTTTACAATACAATATATAGTTGCTGTCCAGAAATCTGAATTTCTGTTTTAAACGTTGATATTAAAATGATCATAACTAGAGTTTAAGAAATCCAAATCGTGCGAATCTTAGTGTTTTGGATAAGTATATCAAAATACCTACAATTTTCTAATAATCTTCATAACCTGAAACCCGATAAAAATAAATTAAAACTGTATTTTAAAAATATATGACGGTGCTGAACAAATTCTGATCTGTTTTGCGCAACGATACGAAAACAGATATACCTCTCAAACCGGTAGTCGTATTTAGGTGAAACTGGAACTCACGCATGAAAAACACTTTTATCCATATTTCTGTTTATATTCTGCATTCGTTCGACTTGATTAATTAGTCGTACATAATATTTCTTTACAGCATTGTTTTTGGTATTTACTCGTATAATATACTTGACTCATTTCATGCTATTCAAACATGTATACATATTTATCTTGATTATTAAATTGTTGTATGTACATAAAGACAATAATTAAATACTTGATTTGTACTTTGAAAACTATACAAAATTATTTTTACATAAAACTCCCTCAAGTTATATAAATTACAATAAGGACCTTAGTAAATATAGGTTTAAGCGGAACCAGCCTCTTGAGCCTCAGGGAGCCGGAGATATCGGTGCTTGCCTATCTAAGGTAGACAACTTAACAAACGGTGTTATCAACACATTAATTGTCTTTGAAAAAGACACAAATCCTGCCGCCCATGTGCAGCGGTTACCGATAACATCAAAACCTAATTCAGGATTCAATTTCTTTTCTAATTATCTGACTCAGACTGAGTCTCATTATAATCAATCTGACTTGAATATGATTCAAGTACAATCTACAAACTACAATTCAATATGAATCCATATATTCAATCTGTTTAAACTATTCAATCTATATTGACCGAACCGAACCATGGATATACTTCCATTTACATGATTCTCCAGTTACATCCATGATTCTCCAATTACATCCATTTACTGATATCATGGTTTCGGCAAGTCATCCAATTATACAATCTACATTACAAGGCAATACAAGTCTTCCATTTACATTTACAAACCAGTACAAACAACACATTTACAATTCAAACAATACAACAATACAAACAAGACATCGCGGGGTTTAAGGGGTAGATTGGTACGGAAGGTGTTAGAAGTGGCACGAGACAGCAACCATCAGACGCAATTACATCCATACCGTTGTTCCGTGGTATTATCGACGGAGCCTTGTACTTCCATTTGTATTAGTCTCTGGCATATAGAGACTCATCTCGTATACATTGAAATCCTTCTGTACCAAGCTACAAACAACAGCGTTAACTCTAAATACAACTTTAAAAGCTACACTATCTCTTTTACTCTCTGTCTATTCTATTTCTCCCTTGTCTTTGGGACTTACCGAGCGATTGTTCGCTGACGACATTCTCTTTCTTCTTCTTTGAATGTCGTCAGGTATTTCGGACCTTCCAGAGATCGAGCCTAGCACTGAAAATTTGGACCATTTTATTGAAGATCCCGAGCTGTAGTTACACTTGTACACATTTCATTTCAGTACTTTTCATTTCTGTTATGCTACTGTTTAGGCATTGCTTTCATTCAGATGTATTTACTTTTCCATGCATTGTACAAAAGAATGTTAATAAATAAAGTTGTTGTTCAGTTATACACACTGTCTTTGTCTCTTGTGCATTTTCTTTTGTATTGCTTGGATACACTTAGCGTATTTACTTCAGAGTAAATACGTAGCGGCCGCGTCGCGCCCTCTGCCCGTACACCGGGAAGCGGGGCATGACACTCCCGGTGAAGGGATCTCGGCTCTTTCCTCATCGAATGTGGTGCTGGATATTCATCAAGGAATATCACTATACAAAGCAAAAACTAGAGTTACCCTTTTTGAAAATTTGATTCTACAACATCTTTTGGTTTCTTTCTTTTCATTAATCTCATTAATGAAGTCCCATCAATTAATGTTTCCTAAACATTACAGAAAAATGAAACGAAAATAGAACGTACGCTTATGCCATCCGCATTCGCCACTGGGCCCCGTCATGCACCGTAAGGTTACTTAACTACCGGCAGAGCGGGGGCTGGACTAGCGCGGGTGCAAAACATAAACAACGTTTATTATATATCATATATATAATATTACATTCGTCTCACGCAGTTATATGATCAACATCACAGAATCAAGCAACAGAAGGAACATATGAAATATTGGATATACTAGGATGTCCGTGTTTTAAATTTATCCAATAAAGTAAAACACGAATTCCACAGTCGTGATGAATAGACAAACCTACATCCCAAGACCCCTACAAGAGTGGAAAGTAACCCTGCCAATTCTAAAGTTAGGAGACCCGGTCTCAACTCCTTGAGATGGTCTCCCACTGGACTCTAGAACCCGGTTACTTATGCTCCCTGCCTTGGGTCTATCCTAATAAGGAAAAGTAAATAATATACAACAGTGGTGACATCATCCTCAACCCGGAAGTGCCCCAATAAAAAAATATTATATACAGATTTTATATGAATGAAAATAAAAACCCTTATCTCACATAAAAAAAGATCGGCTATTCTTTCACGACGATCTAATAAATCATATCAACAGCAACACATGATATCATATATCATCAACGTAAGCAAATATGCGTATCCCTAAAACTTGTTGACATATAGCAACGAGATTGGGATACCCCACATATTACACTTACGGTCGCAGAAAAGAAAACAGAAAACTACAATAATTAGAATCCGCAATCTTCTTAGACATCATAAACACCCGGAATATCTCATATTCCGAATTTCATGCCTAACTTATAAAACTTGCATTTTAGTCTCAAATTGAAAACTTTTTTCAATTGGTTGTCGGATAATTCAACAAGATTCCCGACTTAGTGATCGCGTACAATACGCAATTGCGACGGAGTTTTGATCCGAATCAAAATTTCGTGGCAATCGATCAATTGAGACCAAACGGCTAGCTTTACAATATACTAACTAGTTTTTATAAAACTAATTAATCCGGATTCTAATAATTGTATCACACACATCACAGAGCTTGTAAAGTAACCACGACATTAGAATTCCACACGCAATTAGCAAACTTAACCAATTTTTCCAAGCCATGAAAAATCCAGTGAGCTAAAGTTCCAAAACCGATCGTTTTAAGCCAATCTGGAAGTCGAAACGAACTCGAAACCCGCTCGAATCTTCGCGAGGGCAAAGACCCAAAAATTAATTATCGAATGGGGGGCCTAAAGGGGGTACCCCACCTCCGAGGCCACCACGAGGTGGCCAGGGGGTGAGGCAGACCCGAAACTGCCCAAGATGGGGCAGTTTCGGGTCCCCACCGCCAAGACCACCTTGTGGTGGTCTTGGGGAGTGGGCCAGTTGTTCGGTCCCCCCGAGGTATCCCCGGGGTGCGTACGCTCCACCCCGCGGCTTCTCGGTTCAAACCGTGAGCCCGCGGGGTGTGTAAGCAACTCAAAACATCAATTTCGAAACTGTTTTTATCGGCAGTTTTTGCGCGACAAAAATGGCAGATTTCTAACGTCGCTACAAATTACCCTAATGTTCTAGCTTGGCTCTGATACCATGACAGTCGACCTTAGCACCACCATGAGGTTCTAGGGGTATCAAGCATGCCAAATTTTTATTTTATTAGGTGCTAAGTTAGACTAAGAAGATCTTTACTAGAATATTTTGGGTTTGCCTTTGTGATGTGATGAACTCAAGAGAAGAAAAGAGCATACAACCTTTGTAGTTCGAGTCCTTCTATTCTATAGCTCCGGGTTGAAGTCCACGCGACTCTACAAGGCTCCTTTCCGAGTTGAACGACCCTCCTTCGTGATCTTCGCGCCAAAGACGATTCACCCGAAGTTCCTCTAGCCCAAGCTAACTATACACTAAGCTCCTTTAGTGTAGCAAACACACCACACCAAATTGCTAGTTTGGTGTGGGATGGTGAAGTAGGGGATGTTAAAAGCTCACAAGATTGTGTTCAAGCTTCATGATTCACATCTCATGTGAGGGTTGAAGCTTGAACCATGACAATTGAGGAAGAAGATGAAGCTAGAGAGCAACCATAGGAGCAACTCAAGAAAATGGCTGTGTTGAGAATGAGACTAGAATGAATGACAACTCTTGACCCCCACTCATTCAAGCATGGAATTTTGCAATATAAAATTGCAACCATGCTTGAATAGTGAGTCAAGATGAATAAACAAAAAAAATCCCATGCTTGCAACCATGCTCTCATTTTCCACCTCATTTCTATTTTTCTCAAAAATAGAAAATCAATCCATGCTTCATTATTATTATATATATATATATATCATATATATATTAATATATATATATAATGAAGAATAATTAGTGAGCTAATAATATTAGTTAAGATATAATTATATCACATATAATGTATATCACATTATTAAATCAACACTTGATTTAATAATCCGGTTATATCACATATGACCGACTAATATCATTTATCTGTATATCACATTATTAAATCAACACTTGATTCGATAATCTGGTTATACCACATATAACCGAACCGATAACAGATAACTGCCAGATTACAATACGGTATCAAATGCACGTATTTAATCTAGCCCACACACAATCATATATGTGTGCTACTTCGTTTCGCTTGAACCAGGAAATTTCTTTGTGGGACTCTAAAGACTCGTCAATATGCCAGCAGTAGATGATGATCACATCAATCACCTACAAGCCGTCAGCTGTACTAGCTGGACGTAACGGCTACCCAGGTATTGAGCGATATGAAGATCAACAAGCAAGCTCATCCAAACTCTCCATAAAACCTATCAGTAACTCTACCGTACAGTCCGGTCTCTTCGTCTGATATGTTGCATATCATGTCTAGGGGTGGTAAACCCCAGTCCTCGGTAACGTGATAAGTCATGCCGATATCTGGCCTATAACGGTTCGAGAAACTACTGATAACACTTATCAGTAAATCTCAGAAGCAGCCCTGGCCAGGGACTTCCAATTATAGCCAATCGAGCATAGCGCAACATCAACCCCCAATCTGGGAGAGACGAAACCCCTCCTATCGCTCATTACCTCCATGTGACTCGGGACTGTACCTAAAATCCACATGTTTGCATGACTCCTTTGAGCCGTGGTAGGGAGGAAATCAAAGCACAGTGGGAGCCACACAAGACTCTATGACGATCTCGGGTCTACATACTAACCTGTACCAGTGTCACCAGAGGACTGCTATCTGACGATAGGTATACTACCACATAAGAGTCATCGGCGAGTCCTGTTCGGTGTACCCATTCTCCAATGAGCACCTGTGTACAATCTATGATGTCACACACCAATGGTTGTGGGATCAACCATCGCCCTCTAAGGGACAAGAAACGTACACACTAGTCTACACTGAAATATCGATGCCCTGGTCTCGATATTCCCACGACTAGGAACTGATTAAAGGATATACTTGTGGACCACCTTGTCCCCACTAGTATGATCTCATCATAATCCTGGTAGTCAAGTACATATTTTAAGGGTTTTATCAACATGTGAGAGCAAGACAGTAAAAAATACCAGTTAACATGTTAAGATAAAGAGTAACCAGATAGCATACTATCATGTCGAGCAAGAAAGTCATATATATATGTGTGTGTGTGTGTGTGTGTGTGTGTGTGTGTGTGTGTGTCCAAGCGTCCACTATAATATACATCACATGTACAATAATGGCCTCTAGGGCATACATATTACTAACAGTATCAAAATACAAATACCCAAGAGATAGAAAAATACAATGAACATAATACTAGAATATACATATCGAAATATATATATGTAAATTATTAAATCAAAACTTGATTTAATAATCCAGCTTAATTCTAAGACGGCTAGCATTACCATCCGCCCGATTGAAGTCCGCGTAGCTAGCACACATTCCTAATCGGAACCCTGCACGTATCAATATAAAGCTACTACATTATTTCGCCTGAACCGAGAAAACCCTCTGTGTGGGACTCTAAAAACTTGTTAATAAGCTGGCAGTGGGTTTAACCACAAGCACGTTAGCTGCACTAGCTGTACGTAACGGTTATCCAGGTATTGAGCGAAAGGAAAGCCGACGAGCAAACTCATCCGTACCCCTACTGAGCCTGTCTGTGACAATCTCCGTACAGTCCGGTCTCTTCGTCTGAGATAATCATATATCGGGTCTAGGGGTGGATAACGTCAGACCCCAACTAACCCGATAAGTCGTTCCGGTCCGAAACTCATCACCCACTGAGAAACTACTGATATCATATCAGTAAATCCCATCCATCTTGGCTAAGGATTTCTGGTGATGGCTGATCCTACACGGCGCAACATCGACTCCCAATATCGGGAGAGATGAATCCCTGACGATTGTTCACTGCATCCATCTGGCTCGGGACTGTACCCAACTAAAACCTATTTGCATGACTCCTTTGAGCCGTGGTAGGGTAGTAATCTAAGTACAGTGAGAACTCACATGAGACAAATGAAAATCTCATGTCAAAGAATTAAGCTATACTCATGCCACAAGAGAACATCCATTTGACGATGGATATAATACCATCTAGAAGTTCTCGGCGAGTCTGTCCGGTGTACTCACCTCCAGTGAGCACTTGTATACCATCTTAGGTGACTCAACGCCAATGGATTGTGAGACCGGCCACTGCCTCTCGTCAGGGTCTCGAAAAATATACACTAGTATACTTCGGAGTATCGATTACCAGTATCGATACTCCCTCGACTAGGGACATTTAAGGATGTGCTTAAGGACTACCCAACTCCCACGTATATGATTGCCATCATAATGTCGGTAGTCAAGAAATAATCTTACGGGTTTTATCAAAACATATACACATAATGATAAAGACAAACTAGATATCATACTATCATCTCGAGTAAGACTGTTCTACCTGTATAGGTACTCGTTCAATTATCATATTCGCCTACCTGCAATTACAATAATTGCCTTGAGTGCACTATATCCAACAATCTCCCATTTGCACTTAAGGCCAATTATTGCGATATCGCATACTCACAGCTCGTGTGCTACCGAATACCCAACTTCTCTACTAATCAGTTTCTCAAACTCGTTTTAAGAAACTTACGTGTTCGAGAAATAGCCTCAGTGAGTGGATCTGCTATAATGGTTTTATCTTTATCTCTCTATATCTCAAATTCATGGAGAATGACTATCTCCCGAAATGAGCGTTACCTGTCTTAGAACTTGTCTGGATATCTGATAGGATCTTGTTCATAACATAAACACCAAATCCAACAAGTTTCTTAGACTGTATCCATTACTAATGTAATCAGCACCCAGCGCCATGACTACCTTAGTATCTTGCTTGGAATCCATTCCAACATACTGCCCTTTAAAAGAGGGTAAACTTATAACTTTGACGGCTACTCTGTCATCCAGGTCACCTTGGAAGCCTAAACCGGTAACCGCCTCCTGCAGGAGGCTGCCATTACTATACACTAAGAACATCCTCTTATGTTCTTTACTGCTTCCTAATGTTTCTCTAGGATTGGATTAATATATGCTCATTGCATCTTGTGCAAAAGCAATATCCGGTGTGGTACTTGACATCATATGATTGACCCAATTGCCTAAACAAGTGATATGTCAATCATGCAAATTTCTCTCCTTATCAGTCTAGAAGACATCTTTTTAGAGAAGGTGACTCCATCATCTGCGGGTACACCACCACGCCAGGAGTTGTCCATTCTAAAACACTTTAGAATAGTGTCCAAGTACCCCGATTGGGACACTTCCCAAATTTAGATCTAAAACCAAAGATCTAGTTACCAGAATCTATGATATATTGTTCATATCCTATGTGGAGAAACACTTTGTGACAACTAAAGTTTGACCGATCATAGTATATGAACATCACTTCCTATCAAGAGTATGTCATCCGGATACTTGGACATCACTCCCTATTGCCTTCTTCTTAGGTCCATCTGTTGTTTTGATGAAGTCAAAATCTTTGACTTTCACATCAAACTAGATGACCAATTCCGTTCTCCTTGATTTAGTCTATAAATAAACATAAATAACTTGCCCACCATGTTTCCGCTGCTTCCACTGACTACAACAACCCTATGGCAGAGTCATATATACGTGCACTTCCAAATCTAATTTAGAACGACGTTATAGTTATCCACCTGCCAGATCTCATGGTCTTGGACAATAATAGTGACAAGCTTTGGCCATAAAACCTCTATGTCACTGTCTTTGAGGAGACCGAAGTATCTCTCGGGTGGCTGAGCTTACCCACTAAAACTGCGGAGTGGCTAATGGATTGTCAAGTCCAATCGAATATCCAGGTTCTACTAAATTTTTAGTAATCATTTGTGGTTCTGAAATTACTTCCAGTTCTACCATACTTCCACTTGTTTCTTTTGCAAAAAGATTCCTTTTATAAGAAGGTGGCGAGTCAAGAACAAATCAACTTTTGATCTTGAAATGGTAGAAGCCAAACCCTTGCTAAAAGCATGGAATAACCCACAAACTTCCGTTATAGAAATGTGCCTTGAGTTTGTCCGGATTCAGCTTTTAAACAGACACCAGATAACTCCATATCTTAACATCCTCAAGATATGCAACCATTCTATGTCCATATAGAATCAGGGGCACTAATTTAGATGGAACCATATTCAATTGTTATGCAACTGTGTCCAGTGCATATCCCATATGGAAAAAGGCCATACAACATTAGAGCACCCACGAATGAGTAACCTGTGAGAGAATCATGTTCTCAATATTACCATGATGGAATACTTAGCATAAGTATCTATATCTTCGATCATTTCGAAGACCTTGATACTTCCAACGTATGGTTCTCTACTTTATTCTTATAGCTATAAACTTCTCAAAATCTTTGGACCCTGCATTACATCGAATGCATGTCTAAAATCAGAGAACTCATAAGTAAACTGAATAAAGTAAGATTACCAACCTCTTTCCCGAAGGACATTGGACAACATACATTTTCATGTATAAGTCTCTAGAGTATACTAACTCAAATTCCGTGTGTTGTAAGTTGAAAACTGTATTTGGATAAGAATATCTATAGTGTTAATCAATGCACCTTAGGTTATTCTCAACTGATAAAGGTAAATGTTTAGAACACAATTTTCAAAATTTATATCTCACTTTATAAAATAAAGATACATATATTCAATTTTAAAAATTGGTGCATAACAACGGTTATTCAAAACCAAATATTTGTCGTAAGGAAAAATCAAGCGATTTAATCCAATATCACCAACTGCTACGAATTCCGATATTAAGGATTAAAACACCCATTTCCCAATATTCTACTCCTTATCAGCATCTGTAACGCCCTACAGATGTGAGATCCAAACCCGTTACATACATACCTTGGAATGAGAATTAATTGGGAAAACAGTTTTCAATGATAACTACACAGAAAAACTAAAACATGAAAATGTTTCATGGGGGTGGCTGGATATTCCCAGTAATGCCTTTTCTATTATCTAGATTCATGACAGCAGCCGCAAATTTCCTTGCCCTCACTGCAATCCCTTTATATGTCTTTTACTTCTTACCTTTTGTACACCACACCTGGACTAATTAGTTTTCTTCTTTCCCTACTATTTGGCACCAGTCTAAGGTTTGGAAGAAGACTATCCAATAAGCGTAATGGGTGTACTCTCTTAATACTAGGAGCCTACATAACCCGAGAGAAGGTAAAGATAAAAGACAACAGAATAATCCCATTCAATTTCTCCAGAACCCGTGACCATCCACGAACTGAAATAAGTTTTTTCGAGTTCGTATATAACTATACAAGATGGCCTTTCCAAACAATATGGATCTCCGTAGTGATACGGAGTATTTTGGAGAAAAGAGAAAAGTAAAGGGGAAATAGGAGTAGCAGAGATATATGCGATTTTGTCGTGAATTGACAATCCAAACCCAGAGTGTGTAAGAAGGTTCGATCAACTTGGTTAACGAGTTTTAGTTTAAGGTAGGTCATGGTCACAAACTAGATAGAGAGAAAATAAATACTCAGCGTGCACTCTAATCTAGATTAGATTGGTTAATCACTTTATCTAATCAGGATGGCTCCCACTGTTTCCTTGAATTCTCCTTCAAATCCTAAAAGGAGAATTAGTCAGGATCATCTGAAAATCACCTAAAGAGTAACACCTACTCATCTGTGGGAATCAGGACCCAATTATCATCGAGTGATAACTTGATGGAAGCCACTCAAGTCACCACACTCCAGAAGGTATGCGCATACCTGGCAAGTTTCCTTTATATTTGAAACTCTCGATAAGATTCTTTTCCCTAGGACCCAAGTGACCTTGATAAGGTCAACAAGTCAAAAGGTCCTAGTCAAGTTCAACCCGTCATTATCTTGATTGTATTAGACCCACCCGCACAGACCCTTGACAAGGTCAACAAGGTCGAACGACTGTCCTAACCAATCGCATCTCATGCTACAAACAAGTATTAATTAGCTACCGCACACTACGCCTTGACAAGGTCAATAAACATAGCACGAATACTAACCGCTACTCGTAGGAAATGACGGAGGGCTACGACTGGATTTTGGAAAAAAACCTTTAACGTAATGAACTTGATATCATTGAAGGAACTCGAGTGGCTTTGAAATGGAGTGGTTTATGCTCCGCTTTTAAAACTAGTAACATAAACTTTTGTTTAAGAGCGAACTCCCCATGAAGGGATCAAGGCTCTTTCCTCATTGAATGAGGTGCAGGATATTCCTAACTGAATACCTCTATGCAAAGTAAAAGAATACGGCTATGATTTTGAATAAAACCGAGTAATTTAAAAAATTAGTTCCGACAACATCATATAGGTTTGTTTTCCATGCATTAATCAGAATTAATCCAGTCACATCAATTAATCATATCATGTCAGAAAAGAAACGAAAATAGGCACGCACATATATATCATCCGCATTCATCACAGGGTCCCGGGTCTTCACCGTAAGGTTACTTAACTTATGGCAGGGCGGGGACAAGACTAGCGCAGATGCAAAACATATATAGCGTCTATTAAATATATAATATATATATATATATATATATATATATTCGTCTCACGCATGATATCAAGTAACATCACAGAAGCATCACAACAGAAGCAAACACAGTATGGAAATGCGGATAATCTAGGAAAAGAACATTTCAATAGAGCCAAATATAAAATACAATTTTACCGGTCATGTGGATAGCTCGTAGTATCGGATTCTAAACCCTTACGAGTGCGGCAAGCCATCCGCCAATCCTAAAAGTGATGCAACCCCAATCATCGAAGTGAGTGGGCCACCCAGCACTTCCAAAATCCGGTGACTTGGGCACTCCTTCGCGGGTCAATCCAATACCCCCTACGAGTGCAGCGAATAGCCCGCCAATTCTAGAGTAAGGCACCCCGGTCTCAACGCCATGAGATGGAAGCCCGTTGCCCTTTAGAACCCGGCTACTCGAGCACTCCGCCGTGGGGTAATCCTAGTGCATGTAATGAAAACCTGAATATACAACGGTGACTACGTCCGCAACCTGGACGTGCCCCAAAGAATAATATACTAGCCCAGTGATGGCGGTCCACATGTCGGACGCTTGCACGCAATATGAAAATACATTACATCATAGAGAATTACATCTAATACTACGTACATCGGGCTATCTATCGCGACAAATCCAACATAACCATAAACACAGTGTAACATATAACATCAACGCGAATATCATATTCATAAACCCGTCTGATTGTACATATACCAACCAGTCAAATTATACCGTGCTATGATATTCACGACCGCAGAAACAAGTGCACAGAAAACCACGAATTTAAAATTTTGATCGATTAAAACTTTCCGCATTGGCCCCAAGTACAAATCAGTACACAAACAAATTTGGACCAAAATCAAATATTCCAAAAATCACGTTTCTATGAATTAGAGCCGTACAAAATATTTGGGCCACTGTAGCCAAAATAGGTGTAAAATTTTACAAAATAGAAAATATTATTTTGGAATTTAAATAATAAAATAATAAATTTCACGGATATTATACGAATATATATTTGAGTTTTCATAGAATGGTATAATTATATACCTCTATTTAGGAAAATGATTGAAATTTAAAGTAAATTATCATTTACGAAATCATTTATTTGATTTAGGCTTTTTATAAATTAATATATTATTATTTCCATACAGGTTTAATGTTAAAACTTAATTAGTGTTTTCCTAATTATGCATTAAACCAAACTTATTTTATTAAACCATGTTTAATTTGTTATGACATGTTAATATTTCATATATGATATTAGTTTTATTTGTTTTCAAAAGAAAATGAAAAGAAAAGAGAGAAGATAAGAAAAGAAAAGAAAAATGAGAGGAGACGAGGGAACATCAAGGTATGGTCATGAAAGAGAGAAGGAGGGGGGAGCCATGGGTACTACAACCGTTTCTATTTGTTCACAACTCATTTGCTTATCTCCTCTTCTTCCTCTCATCTTCCTCCATCTTCTTTACCACCACAAATCACCACCAAAATCACCTCAAAATATCACATAGCCTTCACTAAAAATGTTCCTAACCCTGTCCTAAACTTCATGGTGGGATCAAGTTTTCATTTTGAGAATCGTTTGCTATATTGGAAATTTCTTGAGTTGCTTTATTGAGATAAAACTCTTACTTGTGATCAAGTTTTTAGATTTCTTGCTTCCATAAACTAGTTAGAGTTAGTTTAGAGCTTAAAATTTAAGTTTTGTAAACTTAAGTTTTTCAAAAGTGAGATTTGATGGGTAGAAATTGTAGTAGTAGTGTAATAGAGGGTTTAGAGAGTGATTATTGGCTTAGTAGTAATAGTATCCCTAGTCTAGATGAGTTTTGAAGTTCCTAAGATAAGTTTAGAACTTTCCGATGTCGGTTTTCATTGAGTTTTGAGGATCAAATGGAATCTGGGATAATTTAGGAACTCTGAAAATTAAATAGAGAATACAGAGAGATGTATAGATCGGTAGAAAACCACCGTAGAAGCCCGAGCCCAATCCCCATTTAAAAACCGCAAATTAATTCATATGGGCCCCAAATTGTGGGTCAATATTGGAGTTAGGGTCTGGGGTTTGTTCTGTAGCTCGCTCACTCGATAACTAAGACTACTCTATATGCTAAAAAGTCCCAGATCACCTGGAGAAAAATCTGGAGTTGTTTTACTTGGTTTTGATGATATTTTATGATATTTGGAAACTTGGTTTTTGGATATTTATGTTTTGACTCGGTCGTTTGACGTTCGTACACCGACGCCGGGGATTATTTTTTCATTTTAGCACGCGTTGACCATAGGTTCTAACCTATGTGCGTTTCGCTCATGATTTCAAATTCGATTCAGGTTTTTATGCGATTTTGGTTATGGATTTGATTGTATGTACAATCACGTGGACTTCCAAGATGATGAAGAAGAGCAAGGTGTCTGTCGACTTCGATTAGGGCGAGACGATAAGGTGAGTAGATGTATATTTATGGGGGAAGTCGGATGGATGGCGTATAGCACCCCCGCAACCGTAGAATTTGGATACGATATAGATATTAAAATAGTATACTTAGTCTATAGGTTTTGCTAGACTACTATATTCGTATAAGTCTATACTTAGTAGAATGATATACCCCTAGTACTATTTCTTAGCGTATGAGCTATATCTACTTAGGTAAGTGTGTGTTTGTGTATATGCATATATATGATTACCTTAGATGATATAAGTTTACTAATGATATAAGGATATTTACGATATGATGATATTAGTCGATACGATACAATACAATATGATATGAGATGAGATGACATGAGATAATATGTTATGATATGAGATGAGATGATGTACGCGACTATAGATCCGTACTATTAATTTGAAGATATCGTACAATAGATATTCCGTACGTGATATGATGAGGATGGATCGTGAATATTTGTTTCGACTCAAGAAATCTTGTTTAAAATCACAAAGTAGATATTATATGATGTTTACAGTGATACCTATTTTCAAAACTAACGAACCGTTACATACTTTTAAATGATCACTTCAAGGAGACGCTACGACTTTCCAACTGGTATCTTCTTCAAAAATATCATAGCCCCATATTTTCTAAAACAACGTTTCGTATTATTTTAAACTATAATTGTATGGCTCATACATAGTTGCATATTTTTATACTTGTTCGCGTTACTATTTCTTTATTCCGTTTACGATCGCATTTCGATTTCTTATTTCTGCATATGCTCGCGCTTTGATCATTTATGATATATATTGCGTTTATACCTTTAGTTTTACTTGACCTCATACTAGGACACGTGCACCATTCCCGATGATTTACATGTTGCACGTGCACATACACGCATGCCCACACATACATCATCAGTAATTGCTATGCCACGCACACGAATAGAACTCGGTACGCTACCGCATTACACTATAACCTGTTAGCATGTTAGATTCTATTAGTACTTTCTTTACAATGCTATACGACACGCTTATATGAACACACTTACTATGCATTACAGTATTTTCCTGTGCCTATACATATCTATTCATGATTGCCATATTCTTATGAGATTCTGTTTTCATGAGATTTCTGGATTTGAGAAACTGCAGATATTATTTAAAAACTTGTGAATGTTTTAAAAACGCGGTTATCTCTTGATATGATATTTCGACGTCCACTATGAGATTTCTTATGCTGAGTTATGATTACTACCCGATTTAAGGAGTGAGGAGTCACTGTCTGCGGGTACATGGTGGACCCGGTACGGTACCCAGGGGCAAGAAGATCATATATAAAGATGTTGAGCCTGTCTGGGAACACTACTTACCGGTGACAGTATTGGATTCGGCGGATATCCGGAGGATACCAACTAGAGTGATATGAGACAAATGGATATGAGGACCGATCCGATGAGACGGTGCCTGAGATATGAGGGCCGATCCGATGAGACACCGCCTGAGATATGAGGATTTACGTGTCGATGCTGGACACGGGATTTATGATGATTTCGAGTGTCGATGCTGGGCACTCGGGATTTTATGATGATTTCGAGTGTCGTTGATGGACACTCCTCGAATGATATGTATATATATATATATATATGATATGGATGACATGGTAGCATATATTTATACATGCACGATATTATATATTTATATACATATGTATACATGATCACCTTCGATATCATACAGTATGATATTATTATTATTACAATATGACCTGGGTAGATCGTTATGCATTCGATTTCTACCCGATGATACTTCTACTCACGAGTTGGCAACTCACCCACATTGTGCCATAGCTTTTTTGCAGGACCGACCGCTCGGATCAGTAGCGGCTTGCTGGCACGTCCTTCTTTTGAGTGATTTACTTAATAGGTGGGTTACAGTCCAGATCGTAACCACCATTGTATATTTTATTCTTTTGTAATCTAGTTAAAAGCTCCATCAACCAGACTATGTATATTTGTGGACTTAGAGACCGGTTTGTATATTCTTTCGGCTAAGATGAGAGACTTGTATTATTCTTTTCGATGTCGAGTTTGGACTTTGAGTTGATGTTTTGGGTTTTTCTTTACTTCTCTAAGTTGATTTTCATCTTGGGCATCGTATATATTTATCTGCGTGTTGTGTTTCCGCCGATTGGCGATAAGCTAGCTCCTGGTTGGGGATGCCAATATTATTATTGTTTATGTGCTAGTTTTGATCAAAATTTACACAGGAGGTACTGCCCAAATTTCAAATGACGAAAACGTTTTTAAACTTTAATATACAATCTACTTGTATTTCTATAAGTTTACTTATATTTTGAAATGAAAGAAACTTGATTTCATAAATAACCACTTTTCAAAACTTTACCTCCACTATTTTACTTAAAAGATTTAGATTACTGGTTTTCGGCTTACTTGGGTTACGGTGGGGCCCTATAAACTTCACGTAATTCAAGTGTCAGTCATGTGCCATTTTCGGGTCGTGACAAAGTTGGTATCAGAGCGTTAGGTTTAACCTTTATTCGGATCTAGGTTTGACTATACGGAGTCTAGGGCGTATATTTCAGAACCTAGGCTTGACCTTACGGAACTTAGACTTGGCTGAGGAGGTATTAGGCCCGAACTTTCGCTACGTATGTTGACCTTGGTTGATAAAGTAAGTAACTCAAGTAGAGTAACGTACCGTGCGTAAGTTCCGTGACATACTTACGATACGATGCTCTGCTTAAGTAACCTTAGGGTGTACATATCTTAAGATTCGTTATTCTATTCATTCTTCTGATCTATCCTCATCGATATTTGTTTGCAGCTCGTCAGGGATGAGGACCGACCATAATGTTATTCCGGTGCAACAGGAACAGTTTGGTTAGATAGGATTTCTCATTTGAGACAAGCGTTCGGGATTTACACTGGATGATCGGGCCATTGCTTAAGGCCAGTCAAATTGAGAGGACTGTTGACGTACAACCTACTTTGAAGATCGTTATATTGTTTACCGTGCAAATGGATGTACCAGTTATTGCTGAGATTGACGAGATATTGCTTCCAGAGTTCATGAAGCTGAAGCTATGTGAGTTTACAAGCAGGAATGTGACAGAGGATCCCTAGTCATTCTTGGATAAAGTGACTAGGATATTTCGTTCGTTTGGATGCCTCGATACGAGATTAGTTGAGTTAGCTAGTTTCAGTTCGAAGGGTCTTGCTCAGACGTGGTGTAAGTCGATTGAGAGAGAACGAGCAGTGTGTATTTTTCCGATATTTTTGACGGGTTCCCGAGGACGTATTTAGTCAGATTTCTTCCACAGAGTGTTGGAGATACTGAAATAGTAGCTTCGAATGTTTGCGTAAGACTCCAGATATGACTGTAGCCGAATATGAATTTCAGTCTATGCAGTTGTCAAGATATGATTCCGTTTGTGACGGTAATGAAAAAAGTGGATTAAGAGATTCATGCAAAATCTCAATGAGACGTTCCTCTCCATTGATGTTAAAGATTTGATACGTATACAGAGGCATTGGATACAACCACATTTCCAGAGGAAGGTCATGGTGAGATTGCAGCTGTTCTAGAATGGATTAATTAAAGAGTGCTAATTCTGGGCAGTTCGGCAGAAATGAGATCGGCAGAAGCCGTAACGGGTTCTTTCGCGAATACTACAGCGATAGAGATTTAAACCCAGGATCGATTGTATGGCACGCACTTTGAGGGATAGAAGCCGCCATCATTGACATGCTATGTTGCGAGTGGCCAGGTTACTTGGCCAGTAGTTGTTCGGAGAGGCATCAGAGCGGGACTGTTTCTGTCGCTACTCCTAACCAGGCTGTCGAGCCGAGAAGCCATGGATTTGGCAATCCACAGAGAGAACAAGGACCTAGAGACAGAGGACGTCAGACCGTGGGCAAAAGTCAAGTGGTGATTTTTGCTCTGCCAGCTCCGGGTGCACAGGCACCTTTCGACATTGAAGGAGGTGTACCTCAATACCATTTATTTTTTATTTTTGTTTTGGTGATACGAGTATCACTCTTTTAGATATGGGTTTGGGTCAAGTATTTTCTTGACGATGTCCACGTTGGTAGCTTGGTTTGCCAACGGAAATGAACTTAGGACGCAGATCTCGCATTTGTGAGGTCCATCCATTCATAAGATATTTGAGTTTGATCTAAGGATCGCTAGTCATATTTGAGACTAAAATCAACTTAGAAACAAGTGAGCATATGAGCTCAGTTATATTAGCTTAAGGACATCATGGTCCAACATTGCCATATTTAGGGCGAATATTAGTTTAAGGACGTTTCGGTCCAACATTCCTATTTTGGGGATGAATGTTAGTTTAAGAACATTTCGGTCCATTATCCATCTTGCACGCACGTGTATTTGTTACGTGGCGGAGTAAACAATAGTAACATGGAATGCACCCAATTTGGGGTGCGGTCCGATTTGAGGTTTACACGTCATTTTGGAAGTGCATCAATATGGGATGTATCATTCCCTGTCTTAATGAAATTTTTACATCAAGTTGGGACGAGAAAAGTGTTGTTGGTTGTCGGGACCCGCCATCTCTCTGAAGATGTTGAGAAATTACAACGACATATATCAGAGGTGAGGAGAGATGTACCCTTAAACCAAATCCCGTATTTGAGGGAAAAATGGGTTGTGGTGGACCTAAGAATTGTTAGTCATATTTGAGACTAAGATTACCTTAGGAGATATAGGATGAATATCAATTTGGGTATCATCAATGAGAGATCGTTAGTCATGTTTGAGACTAAGATCAGTTTGGAAATCACGAGCAATATGGGCTCAGTTGATTTAAAACTAAAGAGGTTTCACCTCAGGAAACTTAGCCAATTTGGGCTGAGATTGGGTTTCTATACTACCCAGCAGTGCTAAGCACTAAGATATACAGTGCTCACGTGTGTTTCACATGGGGCACTGGAACAGTGCTAAGCACTAATCTTTTTTGACGCTCACGTGTTTTGCACGTGAGGCGCTACTATAGTGCTAAGCACTAATTTTCTCTAGCGCTCACGGGTGAAACATGTGAGGCGCTCTGATATGGGCCTGCCCAATTAGTGCTAAGCACTTAGTCATTTTGACTGAATATAGAGTGCTAAGCACTTTGCATGGCACTCACGTGGGAAGCTGAGCATTGATTTCGGGCTTTTTTTGTTCGCCCATCTTTCTTTTAGACAGAAGTCTGAGCACTTGGATAGAGCTCTGGTGCTCACGTGTGAATCACGTGAGGCACTCGACCTCGTGTATTTCACATGATTGCTTTATTTTTAGGGTGCTGGGTTATTTTATTTGGTGGCTGCCCAATCAACCCAAATGAGTTTTCTTTTATTCTTTGGACGCTTATGTGGGAAGCACGTGATGCATTTTAGCTCTTCTTTTGTTTGATTTAGGCACTCACGTGGGAAACACATGAGGCACTATAATAATGCTAAGCACTAATTTTGCTCATGTGTGTTCCACGTGAAACGCCAAGTTTTTGTTTATAGAGATGTTAATCTCTGTTAATGACATTTTAGTCATTGATGATCATCAAGATTTCTGTTTTGAAGATCTTGGATCATCATTTTTTTTATTGGAGAACTAAGTTTTTCTTTTATTTTTATAATAACTAAGTTCTTTATGCAGGGTTAAACCCTAATTTTGGAGGAATTAAATTCCTATATGTTCCTTTTCCTTCTCTTTCTTTTTAACCTAGTTTTTTTTCCCTAGATTTTGAATCTGAAGAACAGAATCTCCCCGATGAGAATTAAATTCTCAACTTGTGGGGAGATTTGCTTTTGCAAATCTCAACCAGAGGAAGAACTAAGTTCTTATGTGAAGGGTTAAACCCGTAGATAGGTAAAAGATATATTATGAGCTCTGTGTTTTCTTTACCCAAGTTTGAAGGAGGAAAGTCTTCTTCTTTGAGAATTAAATTCTTTGTTCTTTCAAGAGCTCACTGTATTTTTTTGCAGAAGCTTATAGGGTTTTTTTTCTCTTTGAGACTTGAAGTCTCGGGTCCTTTATATAGTGGAGGCAAATTGTTAATTAGTTTTGAAAAAATTTCTTATTGAGAGATTCCAATTGATTTAATTGGTCTCAAAATTTATTTGGAGAATTTTACCCACCGTTGGATCTTTGATCCAAGAATTTCTGTTTTACAGAACATGTTTTCTAGTTGTTAACGAGATTGGGAAAATATTTTCCCATATATAGAATTTTATTCTACTGAACGGTGATATTTTTATCACCATTGGATTTTTAATCCAAGGGTGCTCGGTTTAACAGAGCACAATCTTTCTCTGTTTAGAAAGATATAGGAAATATTTTCCATCTCATTGGATCTTTGATCCACCAACTTTCTATTTAACAGAAAATATCCTTCCCAATAGAATTTAATTCTATGCTTAATCACCATTAGATCTTTGATCCAACGATTCCTTGTTTAACAAGAAGTATTTCACAAGAGTAAAACTTAATTCTACGTAAACAGGCGCCCTCACGTATTCAACACGTGAAGCTTATTTAGCTTTTCTAATTTGGCGCCCATATGCCTTGCATATGGGCGCTCACGTGTTTAACACATGAGATCAGTTTGGCCTTTGGCTATTTACTCTTAATGCTCATAAGCTTATGCATAGAGTTTAACTCTATCTGAAGCTAATACTTCAAAAGGGTATTCTCACTGTTTAACACGTGATCCCTAGTGAAGATTTTCCTTTGTGCATATGGCGCTCACGTGTTTAACAAGTGAGGCCCATTTAGCCTTTAGTTGTTTGATTGCAGCGCCTATATGCAAAGCATATAGGCGCTCACGTGTTTATAGGCGCTCACGTGTTTAACACGTGAGACTTATTTAGCCTGTAGTTGTTTGATTGCAGCGCCTATATGCCTTGCATATAAGTGCTCACGCGTTTAACACGTGAGGATTGAGTAGTGGAGAATTTTCTCCTCTTTTCTCTCTTTTTATAAGGGAACAAATGCCCCCCAGCGTTGCTCTCACGTGGCTTGCACATGAGTGCAACACTGTCCATCCTTACAACCGTTGGATTGCCTAGGGGAACGGGGCGTTCCAATCACGTCTTATAAATGGGGCCTTTGGCCCTTGAGATGACAACTGTTTCTTCATCTTCCTCTTTAACTCTTTTCTTGAGAATTTAATTCTCCTTTCAAAGCTTAGCTCTCTGCCCATAGAACTTCAGAGTTAAACTTTGCAAAAACTTCTTCTTGGTAAGGATTATGAACTGAATTCATTTCTTAGGAAACCATTTTTTGTTTTTGTCTTGGATTTTAAATCTATCAACAGAGCTTTACTCTTTTCTTGAACTGATCTCTTAGAGATCTAAAAAAACTCTTTTTTTTAAGTAGACCTTGGGTCTTGAATCAATAAGAATTGTTGGTTCTCTTCTTAGGCTTTTACCCTATCACTGATCTTTGAGGATCCTTAGAATTTAATTCCATTTTCTTTAATTCCCCACTATGGGGGTTTCTGGAATTTAATCCCATTAGTGAAGGAATTTAATTCCATCTCCTTACAGAGCTTAGCTAAGAGATATAAGGACTTTTGGGAATTTTATTCCCTTTCCTGTTCTTGAGCATTTTCCTTTTTAGGGTTTTAATACTCTTTTCACAGATTTGAATCTGTTGTCTATTTTAACAGAACTCACTTTTCGAGGACATTGAGAGTTTTTTAAACTCTATTGTTTATTTAATGAGAATCCTTTTGGATTCTCACAATAATTATCTTGCCTCATCATTGATGAGCCGCTATTTTGATTTCGTGAGGCCCACTGGCTTTGTAGTTTGTAGTCCCATGAAACAAACTCACACCATTTATTAATGGTTTTCTCTCTCTTTTGTCCCCTTCCTTTAGGTACAATGGCCTCACTTCCCTACTTTCCTTACACATGCTCGGAGGTCGCTTTCCCACAGTTGTCATCAGACGAGGAAGCTATGGCAATGATCAGGGAACATGATAAGGACAAAAAGAGCATTCTCCTATGGGGAATTTGGTACGGTCACATTATCAGGGGCCGCCATAGTTTTACATGTGAAGTACCAACAGAACCCATTCGGTCAATGTCATTTACGGAGCGTCCGCGTACTACTTATGCAGTGGAGATGGCTAATTGGACCCCTGAGGGCCGGCTTGAGCCATCAACGACAAGGATACCCAATCAACCCATGATGGATATCGATATTTTGGGACGCCGAATATGTCAGGGTGAAGCTCGACCTTGGGGACAGGTCTATAAGATAGGTGTTACCCTGTGGCATCCAGTAGGCTACCTTCCTTGGGCCCGGTACATTCTCTCCTCCCAACGCTCACGGCTGCAGAAAGTTAGGCTGTATCAAGCGGTGTATGCGTCGCTGTTTTACTACCATGCTCCCCGCGTCTGGTGGGTCAAGGTTTTTTTAAACCAATGGAATCTTCCAACGAATACGTTTCTGCTAGGGGACCGCGAAGTCTCTATTTCGCTGGAGGAATTCCGAGAAATTTCAGGGCCGCCGATTAGGGGAGAGCACTATGAAGAATTATTACCCCCTGACGAGTATATTTTTGCTACAGTGCCAGCCATGCTTGAAGGCTTGACAACCGAGAATGCTGTTCGGCACAAACACCCAAGTCTAATCAAGGCCTTAAGCATTTTTGAGAGACTGTCGGTGGCATCGAAAGGGCAAGGTGTTGCTTTTAACGCTTTCATTGCTTGCTTTCTCCGTAAAGATGGTCTATCCAAGAAAGCTCCGAAATTCACGAAGGTCGAGGATCCCTTCGGATTCGGATTGGAGAAATTGCCGGCCAAAGAAGAAGATCTGCCGCAGTTTTTTATTCCAAATTTGTCAGCCGTGACCTTTGACGCAATCGCTGCTCCTGGAATAGACGAAGAAACATTCTTTGTAGGCTTCATCAGTCTCTGGCTCAGTTGGTTCGCATGCCTATGCACCGCCGTTTTATGAGAGCCTCCGTCTTCTACCCTGCACATCGTATAGCCGAAGGAGCGCGATTGGTCATCGGCGTTGCAGGGTTATAACACCTATACCATGGTTTAAATACTGCCGCCAACACTTCAAACCCATGTGCAGACACCCTTGAATTTCTCCCTCCACTACTTCATGTCCTGGATCGAGATACATGTGTTAGGCGCATTTGCTGCGCACCGGCGGCCTGATTTCTATGAGTCATACACCTTCCCGTGAGTCATGAGATTGGTTGATGCCTCCTCTCTTGATCCGACTCAGTTAGGGGCTTTGCGTGTATTGCTTAACCCGTTCTCAAATGAAGGCGGTATGGTTTTCAATGATCGGGTCCTTTCTGCGCCAGCGGGGCCTATTCAACAGTTATTCGATTGGTTGAAGAGTGGGGCGCCGACTTTAAAACACAAAGAGATCATGCATCTATATTCAATCAGGCTGGGGTACATAGTGTTCCGCCTAAATGACACTGCTCTCTTCATGTGGTATAATCTGCATCGCTTTGCCCAACAACTGGGTTACAACCAAGGCGTCCCCCTCGAAGTCTTTTTAGTTGAGCCTACTCTCTCGCTGGAGGCCGCCTGTGACGTTATCCATCATTTCATGCGGTTAAATACCGGTTCCCTCTTCATGATCCCCAAGCCCGACTACATTTCAAGGCCCGCGGGACCCTTCAAGGGCTGGTATCGTCACCGAGTTAGTCCCATCATTGCAGAGGAGAGACGGGTGCTCTTCAAATGTAAAACCTCTGCTCCAGCACAAGCCATTAGCGCCTCGTTGTGGCCACAGTGGGTTGTTCACCCTCCTCTGAGGGACATCGATTCAATGCTCATTCCTAAAGCCCCTCGAACAGAATCAGTCCCCCGTACCGCTGGTATGCCGGTTCGCACTGGAGCTGGGGCAGAGACTATTGATAAAGTACCAGCAGCGGCATCACCAAAGGCAAGATTGGGCAGCGCCGCGCAAAAGTGCCGAAGGGGAGGAAGCGTCCCTTTACTTGTGCTAGCTCGGGTCCTAAAAGGAGGAAGAAATCGGCTGCCCGTTTACTCGATTCTTTGCTCGAGTCTTAGCCTTTCACTCATGATGAGCCTATATCTGCGCATGAACCGGACGGCGGTCTCTTCTTTCCTGGTACATCTGCCAAGGAGGCCGCTCAGTTGGTTGAGGTTTTGACGCGTTCACAGGATGAAGCTGAAACGTGCGCCCTAAGAAGGGACACTTCCCCCTGTTGAATTCCGTGATGTTGACCCGGCTCCGGCTATGTTACCAGTAGTTCCTTTGATGCTGGAAGAATCAAACAACCAATATCGGCCACTTCTAAAGACGAGGATGCTTTGAAAGCGGGCAGGGATTTATCTTCGATTGAAGCCCGATGAGCGCGATTAACTAGAAAAGAGCAGCGGCTTGAAAAAGGCCATAGTTCAGGCTCCCTGGCGTATCGGTATGTATCTTTTACATCCTTCTCAGTAAATAATTTATCTTACTTTCATATCGTATTCGTCTTTACACATTTTTCCTTTGTAGGGCCTTCTACGGTGGGCGCAGTTTCGATTCCAGATCATGCCTTAGAACCTCCAGTGATGGCTTTTATTCCTTCAGTGGAGGTTTCCGGACCGGCCATAGATTCTGTAAATATTTCCAGTGACGCACCGGAGGGTGTATAGGAGATTATTGAAGCTGCTATCCCTCCAGTCCAGAATGGACGAAGTATCGAAGGTAATCTTATATATATATTTTTTTATTTTAACGCCCCTTCCATATGTCTGACTCTTTCTTTCTCCCAGAATTACGGGAGTTGGTTTCTTTTGTTGTAGATCGTTCTCCGGAAGAAACCTTCCCGCGTCTACTTAATATGGCGGCCTCGCATGTGATACCCCCCAGAGCATCGTCCTTTTCTTCGGCCAAGGTTGGTATTCCTTTGCCTTCCGTATTATATTTTCATAATGATGCTGATGTGCCCTTTATTTTAAACCACAGTCCTACAGGTTGATGACAAAGTTGAAGTTCTTGATGGGCCTGGGGATTTCTCAGATCCGCCTTCTGTGGCCATGAGTAAGTGACGTTTAGCCCGGGTATTCTTTTACTTATTCCATGTTTGTAAAGGTGACTAACCAAACATATATCTTCACAGTTTTGCAAACCCTGACTCCACTAGAGTCCCATATTTGCATGTCGCCGAGCCCTTACGTCAGACATGTGTCTGGGAGGATGGCAAAACGGAGCATTCATTCACTGGCAACTCTTATTGAAGATCTTCGTGCTGGCACTTCCGTCATGGCTGAGAAATTTGTTGTTGAAGCTAACGCTTCTTTGTCTGTCATTGCCACCTACCATGAAGAGGCGTTGGTGCATACTTGGGTCGGATACTGCCGCCGAGTGGAGGCTTCTCTATATGGAGTTGAATGCGTACGCCTTCCTTCTGATATCCTATCTGCAAAGGCCTGCTTGCGTGAATGAATTGATCGGTGTGCGGCCAATCTCCAGTCTTGCGAGAAAAGGCTCAACTGGAAGTTTTCGGAGAGGGAGTTGGCTTCAATGGCTTTGGGAGAACTTCAAGTCCAGCTCATAACCAAGACTACTCGGGCCTATGAAATTTGGCGGGTCCTTCAAGAGGCCATTACGGAGGTGGTGGCTCTTGATAAAGCCGTCATTTTTACACGCGAGATGGTTGAGACCCACAAGACTGCCGAGAAATAGCTTGAGCAACGGTTTGCTTTATATAAAAAAAACAAGCACAGGCAGGGGCTCAACTTGCAACGTTGCTAGAGCTTGAGGCGGAGGTCCGGCGGAAAAATGATAATCTAGCTGGCCTATTGAACCGTCCACCGTCTTAAAATTTTTGTCTCTGTGTATTTTCTTCTTTTTGTTTTTGTTTCTTGTATTCATTTTGATTTATGAATAAAAGACATATTTTATTTCATGCTTGCACCTCTTTATCCTTTGATGACTTGATTTGGCGTGAAATAGTTTATGTACTCTTTTCGGAGTCTGTAGTTTATTCACTCATTTCGGAATTTGTAGTTTATTCACTCGTTTCGGAGTCTCTAGTTTATTTACTCGTTTCGAAGTTTGTAGTTTATTCACTCATTTCAGAGTCTCTAGTTTATTTACTCATTTCGGAGTTTGTAGTTTATTCACTCGTTTCAGAATCTCTAGTTTATTTACTCGATCCGGAGTTTATAGTTTATTTACTCGTTTCGAAGTTTCTTTAGTTTGCCTCCCTTGGGTTTACATGCAAACTTGTCCTAACGTCATATATAGATAACCTCCATTCTTTACGACAGAGGTCCGTTAGGCTTGTGGTTGTTTCCTCAATAAAAGAGCAAAGCTCAGTTCAAAATTTGAATGGCAGCGCCAAGAGTTAAAAAAAACTCCGAGGCAGCGCCTCACGTGCCTTGCACGAGGGCAGAAACTCTGAGGCAGTGCCTCACGTTCCATGCACGAGGGCGCCAGCGCCGAGAGTTAAAAACTTTGAGGCAGCGCCTCACGTGCCTTGCACGAGGGCGCCACCGCCGAGAGTTAAAAACTCTGAGGCAGCGCCTCACGTGCCTTGCACGAGGGCGCCAGCGCCAGAACCAAATCTCTCTGTTAAACAGAGCCGTTGGATCAAAGATCCAACGGAGTTGATAAATCATCAGAATACAGAATTAAATTCTGTTGAGGAAATATTCCTCAAATCTTTCTAAACAAGAAAGATTACTCTCTGTAAAACAAAGCACCGTTGGATTAAAAATCCAACGGTGATTAAAAATCACCAAGCTATAGAATAAGCTCTGTATGGGAAAATATTTCCCAATCTTGTTAAAAACGAGAAAAATATCTTCTGTAAAACAAAAGTCCTTGGATCAAAGATCCAAAGGTGGATAAAATCCCCAAATCAATTAAAGATCTCTCAATGAGAGATTTCTGTTACTAAATCAACAAATCTGCCTCTACTATATACCTCTACTATATAAAGGACCCAAGACTTCAAGTCTTGTAGAGAGAAACCCCCCATAAGCTTTAGAGCAAGCAAAATGAAAGCGTTAAGAAGGAAGAAAGAAGAATACCTTTCTTCGAGGTAAATAAAAATAATAATAGAGATCAGAGCATCTAATCTGCGTATCCAAAAGTTTAACCCTAAAAAAAGAACATAGTTCTTTCCCTGGATCTGAGATCCATGAGACAAGTCCTCCACAAATAAGAATTTAATTCTCATGGGGATGAACTTGTTCTTGGGGATCAAAGATCCAGAAAAGAACATGGAATTGAACTCTTCAGAACAGAATACAGAAAGAAAGCCTAGCACCAAGAGCCTCACATGTCCCTCACATGGGCGCTGATCGATAAAGAGTACTTAGCACTCAATGGTTGGCGCTCAGCGCCAAGCGCCTCACGTGTCCCTCACGTGGGCGTTGCTCAATAAAGAGTGCTTAGCACTCAGTGGTTGGCGCTCAGCGTCAAGCGCCTCACGTGTCCCTCACGTGGGCGCTGCTCAATAAGGAGTGCCTAGCGCTCAGTGGTTGGCGCTCAGCGCCAAACGCCTCACGTGCTCCACACGCGGGCGCCGTAAAGAGTGTTTAACACTCCATAAAAATAAAAGAACGAAAAAATGGGAAAGTAAAGCAAAGTATAAGGGCCAGAACCCATATGAATGCTTAACATTATTTGCACAGAAAAGGGACTGAGCCCAAACAAGTGTTTAACACTTTATTCAAAGACTGAGTGAGTTGAGTCTAAGTTGACCAAATTCCCAATTCAGATCAACCGAGCCTATGTGCTCATCTTTTCCCAAATTGGTCTTAGTCCCAAACAAAACTACAGATCTCCCAACAGACATTGGTTCAAGGGTACATCTCCTCACAACTCTGATACATGTCGTTGTAATTCTTCAGCGTCTTCAGAGAGGTGGTGGGTCCCGATAACCAACAACTCTTTGGTGCACTCCCAAATTGACGGGCACATCCCACTACGGACCGAAACGTATTTAAACTAACAACGGACCGCAACGTCCTTAAACTAGCTATGGACCGAAAATGTCCTTAAACTAAAACAATAGGGCATAAATACTCTTTTGTTGGATCTGAATGATCCTAAGTCCTGTTGAGTAGATTTTAGTCAAAAATTAGACTAACGTATCCTCAACAAATCTTTTAGTTGATCTTAATCTCAAACGAGATTAACGATCCTTAAATCAACTCAAACCCAAATCTAAAAATATACGGATTTGGACTAATCCAAGCCCTACAGGCGACAACATAAATTAGTCTCCGTATGGAATCCACGAGTAACCAAAAATAAAACAAACACGCACGACACAAAGTGACCTTCTGAAACAGGAGAAAGTGGTCACCGCGATGCGGTAACGTAATTAACTGCAGGGGCTTGCGCCTGCAGGGAAGAGCGTCCCCACAATCAAAAACCCCTCACAATGAGAGGGAATCTGACGAAGTCTGCTACAACGGCCGCATCCGTCCAAACCTCCGATACACGGCGCCATAAATCATCTTGGCATCTTCGGAGAGGTGGACGGATAAACCCAAATAGCTTCTGCCCCCAAATTCAAGCTAGACGTTTGTCTTCCCAGTTTTCGGTGGTAAACAGATTCTGGCACGCCCGGTGGGACCTCTTCCTCTTTCCACTCCACACTTCATGTGTCGTGTTCACGAATGAATCGCCGTTTAATATGGTTGCCCCTGGATTCGAGGTACTAAGATTTGGTGTCTTGCTCCATCGAGAAAAGGAGATAATATCGATGGCCTCCAGCTGCACTATCTGCAACAGCAACTCCCACTCCGTCCCTGCCGGAGGAGTGACTTATGGGCCCCAAGCGGCCTCCATCTTTGCAATGCCAGTGGAGCAGGTGACTTAGGCCACCACTGGATTGTTCTTTAGGACCATGATCCCACCAACAAGCTTCAGCGCTCCGGTGCCATCACAGGAAGCTCTGAAGAAGTCGGTCTTCGATCGGCTTGCAACAACTACGGCCCCTCTCAACGGGTCGTCCAAGTCTGCCACCTCGGTCTTTGACAGCCAAAGCTCCAGTGGGCCAGCGAAGAGGCTTACGATACTTGAAGAGGTTACCCGATGTAGATAGCCATTCTAGTTCCGGCAGATAAAGTCGTCCATCGGTCTTCACAAGACTGGTCGTTCCAACTCCTGCTTCGGGTGAAGTCACCAAGACTGCTTCCCCTATCGAAAGATTGGCCTTTGCAAGATTGACCGTTCCCTCTCAGCGGACGTCAGTCTTTGACAGGCTGACACCAACAGCAGCCCTTCATCAGAGCAAGGGGCATGGCGAAGCCATTCCCATAACGGAGGCAATCCCATCTGCACGACATGCTCGACATCGCCATTGGCACCGAGTAAAGAGAGCTGAGGGCAACTCCCCCTCTGGACTTACCCCACCAGCTCCAATGGTTGAAATTGACGCTGTTGTTCCAACTGGGAACAGCTTTGATCCGCTCAGGAGGGTGCGGAAGAACTCCCCAACCGCTGTACTGAAGAAGTCGCCTCCACCTACTGAAAACATGACATGGGTGAAGCCGGAGTAGCCCCCTCAGCGGCTGTCCTCCAAAATCCATATGGTCTGGTGGAAAGTCCAAGACTCTGTAATTGAAAAAAATTACTCTCGACGATTAGAAAAAAAAGAAGGCTCGGCAGGAGGAGGACCACCCCGCCGTCATACCATGGAAGGAATCGTCCACATGGGTACCTGCTGCAACAGCCCCTCCAATTTCGGCCTCCCACAAAAAGAGAAGGCCTGAGAATCTCCCACCACCGGCGGCAAATATCAAAGGCAGTGGACCCAAACTCCCCAACTCTTGGGGTATGGTAGTACACACGGTGTACATGGCTTCTGGGAAAGAGGAAAGCCGTACTTCCACGGGTCATCGACCACTCACACGGTCGATGAAAAAAGCTCAAGAGCAGCAGCAGAAGCTCCAAAAGATGCTGACAAAGATGGCCGCACTCACTGGGCAAAAAGAAAGCCCGGAAGCATCGTCTGAACAGCGCCGGGAGCAGGAGACTGATACAGAGTTCTTGCGAAGAGTGCTAGAAAGGAAGATAAGGAGGCCGCAGAATAAGCCGCTAATATAAAGCAGATGGCGCTTCTGTTCCAAGACATGGTTGGAATGATGATCCAACCGGAACCTCCAGCCGAAGACCCTCCAATAATCATCGAAGACGACAGAGGGGAAACATCAAACCCTCCTCCGAACGGCTCAACGGCCCAGGAAAAGACAATTTCTAAGGCTGCCCTCGATGACTACGTAGCTCAACAAGCGAGTGAAGCGGCTGGCCAAGTCGTCAGAACTGGGCGACCTTATCTTGGATGGTACGATCAAATCAAGTACCCGCCGGGATATACGATCCCTAAATTCCACGTGTATAAGGGGATAGGCAATCCCCATCAGCACGTCGCTTAGTTCATAGCTCTATGCAGCAATACTAGAGGCGACGACAAACTGCTGCTTCGCCAGTTCGTCGGCAGCTTGGCGGAGATGGCATTTGAATGGTACTCGGAGCTTCCGAATGACTCCATCAAAACATTTACAGAAATGGATCTACTGTTCACGCAGTGTTTCGCAAGAACAAGCGAGCACACCCCGATCACCGCATTAATCAATGGCAGGGTGAAGCCGGGAGAAACCTGGGTTCAATACGCAATTCGGTGGCTGAACCTATGGTCAAAATGTGAACAACGCATAGAAGAAGCTCCTGCCGTGGATATGTTCGTAGGGACCCTTGATCCTCAAGCGACTATATCCCAATTTATGATGTTCTTCAAGCCGACCACCTTCCAGGCCTTGATTGACATGGCCCAAATGGACCAAATGGGCCATAAACTTTCCTCTTCGAAAATAGATCCCCGTAATGAAAAGGGCAAAGGGAAAGCGACTTTCGTTGCCAACTCTCAACAACAACCGAGTGACTCGAAACCGGTTGCTCTCCAAAGCAACAAGACACGATCCCTCGAAGAGAAGTTGAGACGTCCTTACTCATTTCCCCGGGATAAAACGAGGAGACTGTTCGAACTAGCGGTGCGCAACAGGCTCATCACTCTACCGGATCTGAGACGTCCACTGCAGCCTGGTGACGTCAACAGTCCCAACTACTGCCCCTACCATAGAGTAATGGGCCACCCAATCGAAAATTGGTACGTCTTCAAAAACTGGGTTGAGGACCAGTACCAACAAGGCAAATTCACGCTATCTGAAAACTGGAAGGTAAACCCGCCACAGCAGCACGCTCCTAAAAAGGTGGATACGCCGGGGGCATCATGCTCATTTGTAGAAAAAGCTCCATGGGAAGTTGTCCTTTCGGCTAAAACTAAAAGAATGCTGAAGGATCTTCAAGCATACTCGGCAATCAGGTGGAAAAGCCCGCTGGATCCCAAGATCATTGACGGGATGCTGAAACCGCGCCCAACACCGAAAGTTGGTAGCGATGGGCAAAACACCCAGGTCACGCCTTCAAAATCTTTGAAGGAAAAGAAGAAGACCAAGAAGCCCATGCAGTTCGACGACAATCGTACGGATCTGCAAAAATACATCGACGCACTGGAGGAAAAAAATCAAAAGGCACGGACCCCAGTCGCACTTGTGGAGTTCCTCAAGCATATTCTTGAGAACAGAGACAGTGACATCGATGAAGGAAACGGCTCTTCAGAAGAACCCGAGGATTATGTAGTGAGTTTCCACATGATCTCTCACCTGTCATTAAAAGACGAAGAAGCTCCCTCGGCGGCAGAAAGCAACGCAGAGGAACTGGGGGCAGGACCGACGTCAAAATCCCTGGAACCGTCAGACGACCTGATTGATAAACTGCTGAACGAAGCCCTTCAAAAGAGAAAAGCTGACCGAGAGTGTGAAACGGCCATATACGAAAAGGTCAAACGTCAGTGTCAGGACGAAGAAGCTGCGGCGAGAAAGAGTCACAAGGTACTCCAACCAGATCAAAGCACAACCGCGGCAGACAAAAGCAGGTTTAAGATGGGGAAACGGTTCGCCAAAGCCCTGTCAATGGGGATGAAGCTGCCACCTATCAAAGGAAATCCTCCCGGGAGTACGTGCCTCGATGAAGCGGATGTACACACAGACCACTGTTTATACCATCAGAGGATTACACACCCCACCGAAGAGTGCAGCGCCTTCAAGAAGTGGTGGCAGGGATACGTGACCCACCGACAACATTTCAAGAGGATGAAGCGTGAAGCTCGTCGACAGCGAAAAAATGTGGCAGATGAGCGCGAAAAAACAACCGACAGCTGTTATATGGTTGATACCAGTTCGACAAAAGGGAAAACCCAAGTTCTTACCTTCGGGAGCGATTCTGACGAAGAAATAACCCTCGGCCCTCTCTTCAAGGAATCTACCTCTAGAAAGGAAGAAGAGGTAAAGAACTTTGAGAACATTCAGCCGCGTAACTTTACGTTGCCTGAAAAGAATCTCGGACCCTCAAACAAAGGTTCGAGCAAACGAGACAAGGGGAAGTAAAAAGTCCCTAAGGAAATTGCCCTCGATAATAGAGTCGTTAAAGAGCTCGCAGCCAAAGACCCGCCTAAGAAAAACAAGGTAGATTATAATGTTCTAGCACATCTGAGGAAGATACCTTCACAACTGAGCATACTGGATGCTCTCCTCCTATCCAAAGAGGTACAAGATTCCTTGATCAAGGCATTATAAGAGCCCGATCAATTTCAAGCCTTCCTTACAGAAGAAAAGATGAAGGACGAGCTGGAAGAAGTTCAGACAGCTGACATCACCTTCAGCGATGATGACCTACTCCTCGAAACGTGCGAGCACAACCGTCCGTTATATGTAACTGGGTACTGTCACGATATCAAGATAGGAAAGATCCTGATTGACAACGGGTCCTCCGTCAACCTTCTCAATGTAAGAGTGTTGAAGGAGATTTGCATGAACGTTCAACACCTGGCTCGGGATAAAATTACCATCTCCAGGTTTGACTCCCAGTCATCACGAACGCTTGGGTCTGTAATACTGACATTACGCTTCGGGCTGCTCGTCACTGACATCAAATTTCATGTCATTGGCGCCAAGACTTGCTAGAACGCTTTGCTCGGCAGGCCTTGGTTACACGAATACAACATCATCCCTTCTACACAACATCAGTGTATGAAGTACTTCAAAGACGACCTCGAGTACACAGTTACAGGGGAGCTAAACCCATTCTCCATAAATGAAGTCCGCAAATATGAAGATGCCAGGTACTTCTTACCAGACTTCGAAGACACGGAAAGATGTCGTAAACCGGAGAATAAACAAAAAGTCGTCGCCGCTATCCCGATCTTTGGGAGCGATACCGAGGAGGAGGAAGAGATAGTCTTCTCGAGGCAACCCCAAGACAGCAGGCCAGGGCCAGCTACTCCTATGTTAGTCTTTGGTAGTGACTCTGAGGATGAGGTCAACGCTGTGTTCTCCACTCGCCCATCAGCATAAACCTTCGCTGGAACTGATCAGAGTTTACAAATTACCATGGTTCCGCAACAGCATTACAGGGAACTCAATGCGCTTGATACATACAGCGTACAAGAGCTGCAGACCTTCTACGTCCCTCCCAGGCAAAGAGTCAAAAGGCGATCCTCTTCTATCAATCCACGGAGACCAAAGTGGAGAAAGAAGTCTGGCATGGTGCCAATCTTACGCTTGACAGGCTTCAACCAATCCGTCTGCCCAGATACTAAGCAGAGGGATTGAAAAGGCTACTAAAATTCCAGGGTGTGCCCTTCAAACAAACCGCTCGACAAGCCCAGTTCTACAACAAGATTTGGGATGTCCCCGGAACTCAGCGAAAGATGCCCAACGGGAGGATAGAGACGACTGGGCTTGGATACGTTCGGTCCAAGAAACGGGAGCGATTCCATGGTTGCCATGTCATAAATAACCCTAGTGGAGAAGCGAATGCATTTCCAGATAGCACTGATATCGAACCAGAGCGAGAACCCGCCGTAAGAATACTAAGCCCGTCATTCGAAGAATAGATTGACAAGCTAATAAGGGAAGCGGGTTAGAAGGTTCGGGATGACCACGGCCGCGAAATGGCCATTTACGAGAAAGCCAGGACACAACATATCATTCAGCAGGCTATGGAGGATGACGATGCCCTTCACCCTCAGCCCGCAGTGCGCTCTTATGGCAAGAAGAAAGCCCGACGTAGGAGCAACAACAAGGTGAAGAATGGGAATGACGTTAAAAAATAGCGAAGTGGATCTAAGAAGCCACGCGATCGAGAAAAAGTCAGCTGGAATCCGTCTTTTATGAAAAAGATGGGTCGGGAATATTCTTTCCCTCGAGACAAGACAAGGAAAATCTTCGACCTTATCATGAAGCATCAAATGATGACGCTCCCGAAGTCTCGGCACCCTGAGCAAATAAACGAGGTCTATCATCCGGCTTATTGCTCCTACCACCGAGCAATAGGACATCCTCTTGAAGATTGCTTCACCTTCAAAGACTGGGTCGAAGACCGGTATCAGCAAGGCAGGTTCGCTCTGTCCGACAATTGGAGGGTAGCCCCACCACGAAAGCATGAGCCAAGAGCAACCTACACCGTGAGGGAAAGTTCAGATCAACATCAAGCTTGGAAACGAGCTCGTACCTGCCACATGATAACATTCTCAAAGGAGGGGAACATGAGAATGTGGACAACCTCTCCCAATGCTTCGCAAATGAAGATGAGGATGAGGTGATCTCAGAATTTCCACCGGCGCCAAAAGAGCTAGAGGATGGGATACATACCACGGCGGACAATCAGAGGAAAATCGACTTGGGGACGATAAATGGTCCGAGGCCAACGTTCGTCAGTGAGCTGCTATCTGAAGAGCAGGTGTCTATACTAAAAGACGTGTTTACGCAGTATAAAGACTGCTTCGCATGGAACTATTCCGAGATGGCAGGATTAGATCCGGAGATAGCTGTGCATAAACTGGCTATATCGCCAGACATTAAGCCAGTCAAGCAGGCGCCAAGAAGAATGCGGCTCGAACTCGATATGAGCATCAATGCCAAAGTCAAGAAACTAATCGACTCCGGCTTTATCCAAGAAGTTAAATATCCTGACTGGATCGCCAACATTGTCCCAGTGATGAAGAAAAATGGGACAGTACGCATCTGCGTGGACTTTCGGGATCTCAACAAAGCTTGCCCGAAGGATGACTTCCCTGTACCTGTTACCGAGCAGATGATCGATAACACATCCACTCACGAGGTCTTCTCCTTCATGGATCAGGGTATAGTCAAATAAAGATGCATCCCGAAGACCGAAAGCATACCGCCTTCCGGACTCCACTGGGCATATTTTGCTATAAAGTGATGCCCTTCGGTCTGAAGAACGCTGGTGCTACCTACCAGAGGGCCATGACGAAGATCTTTGATGATCTCATCCATGAGATCGTTGAATGCTATATCGACGACCTTGTGGTGAAAAGCAAATCGTACGAGGAATACTGGGAACATCTGAAAATAGTGTTCCAGCGCCTTCGGAAGTATAATCTGAAGATGAACCCTCTGAAATGCGCGTTTGGAGTTTCCTCAGGCAAATTCCTAGGATTCATCGTATGATACCGAGACATCGAAATAGATCCATCAAAGACCAAGGCGGTTATGGAAATGCCCTCGCCAAGAAATCTCAAGCAACCGCGGTCTCTCCAAGGGAAGCTCGCGTATATCCGACGGTTCATAACTAACCTCTATGGTAAATGCCGTCCCTACAGCCATCTAATGAAGAAAGGGACCCCGTTCATTTGGGAAAGCCCCTCATCCTGTACACAACAGCCCTTGAGGGTTCTCTAGGCCCGCTATGGGCACAGGAGAACGACTAGGGGAAGGAGAGAGCTCTCTATTATTTGAGTCGAGTCATTCTGGGGGCAGAAAACAACTACTCCCCCATTGAAAAGTATTGCCTGGCACTAATCTTCGCGATAACGAAGCTCATGCACTATGCCTTGACACATGAGGTCCATCTTATATCAAAGGTGGATCCTCTCAAATATTTGATGTCAAGAGCCATACTAACGGGAAGGCTTGCCAAATGGGCCCTCCTCCTGATGGAGTTCTCGATAACATATCGACCCCTCAAGGCAGTAAAGGGCCAGGCCATCGCAGACTTCCTCGCTGAACATCCAATACCAGCCGACTCTCTGTTAGATTGTGAATTTCTAGACGAACATGCATTCGATACAATTAGAGGGAAAATGGAGGAAAATAATGTCCAATGGGGACTCTACTTTGACGGAGCGTCCTCCTTGAAGAAGCGAAAGCAAAACACCCCCACGATTAAAGCCGGGGTGAGCCTTATCTTCGTGACTCCGCAAGGAGGGATAATGCGTTTCTCCTTTTCATTAACAGAGTCGAAAACAAACAACGAAGCGGAATATGAAGCTTTGATAGCGGGTCTTGAGGTCGCTGTTGACATGGGAATCGAAAACCTCCTCATATATGGAGACTCCCAGTTGGTCGTTAGCCAAGTAAATGGCGACTATCATACGTGCAAGCCAGAGTTGGTAAAATATGGCGAAAGAGTGCAGCAACTGCTGACGCAAATCCCTTCCTACATCCTATAAAGCATACTGCGTGCAGAAAATAGCAAGGTGGATGCGTTAGCCAAGCTCGCTAAAAAACTGACCGACGAAAACCTCGATGACGTAAGGATCATTGTGCAAAACCGCCGGATTCTCGCGCCGGCAGAGATATCTCCGGAGACGTCTGAAGAAGAGGAAGCGACCAAACAAGCGGACTTCCAAGTAGAGGACGAAGAAAAGGCTAAAGATTGGAGAGAAGTCTTCATAGACTATTTCAAATCCCATCGAACACCTAAAGACGCGTCTTCAAGACATCAGCTCATGAAGCGAGCCCTATCTTTCGCCTTCATCAATGATACTCTATATAAGAGATCATTCGACAGTTTGTGGCTAAGGTGCATGGGACCGGAAGAAGCAAGGAGAGTCGTTCAAGAAACTCATGACAGACTCTGCGGTTCTCATCAAGCCGGGCCAAAGATGAAGCTGAAGATTAAAAGAATGGATTACTATTGGCCCACGATGATTCAGGACTGTCTTGAATATGCAAAGCAGTGTCACGTGCCAAATTCACAGGGACTTCATCCACCAGCATCCAAATCCGCTACACCAGACGTTGGCTAGCTGGCCGTTCGAAATGTAAGGACCAATATAATCGGGCCCATCGGGCCAGCATCGTCTAAGGGACATCAGTTCATATTGGCAACAACCGATTACTTCTCTAAGTGGGTAGAAGCAATACTGCTAAGGGAGGTGAAGACGGAGAACATCCTCCATTTCTTCAGGACACATGTCATCTACCAGTTTGGCACCCTGCGACGAATCATCTTGGATAATGGGCCAGCCTACAGGAGCCATAAGATCAGCCACTTCGCACAGCAGCATAATATAGATTGGAGATACTCTTTAGTCTATAATCCCCGAGTTAATGGTCTAGCTGAGGCTTTCAATAAGACCTTGACGAAGATCGTAAAGAAAACGGTGTCCAGAAATAAAAGGGACTGGCACGAGAGACTGCATGAAGCTCTCTGGGCGTATCGAACTACGTTCAAAACAGCCACGAATACTACGCCATTCGCGTTGGTATTCGGCACGGAAGCGGTACTTCCCTTGTAGATAGAACTACCCTCTCTACGAGTGGCGGTTCATTATGAGCTGAAAGATGAGGAAAATACCCATCTTCGGCTTGAGAAGCTTTATGCCCTTGATGAAACTCGTCTCATGGCACAGCAAAACCTGGAAACTTACAAAGCAAGGATGACGCGCTCATACGAAAGAATGACTAGGCCGAGAACATTCCGCCAAGGCAAACTCGTATTAGTCATGAAAAGAACTATGATCCCCAACCGTGCAAAGCGGGGGAAATTCGAGCAGAACTACGAGAGTCCGTACATCATAAACAAGGTCTACCAAGGTGGAGCCTACTTGCTCATGAACATGCATGGCGAAAGACCCTTCCGGCCAATAAACGGCCGATTCCTTAAGAAATACTACCCCTGACGAGTCACAACTCAGGTTAACGATAGATAACGATGCTCGTGTCCACTCGCTATCTTCCCGAGTCAAGACGCTGTAAGTAGTATCCGGGAAAACTTCACCTTAAAATCCCCACGGACCGCAACGTCCTTAAACTAGCTGTGGACCGAGATGTCCCTAAACTAACAATGGACCGTAATGTCCGTAAACTAAGTACGTCGCCTCAAACACAGCTACAATGGAATTCAAGTCCACGAGTCCCAGCGGTGAGGACTGCAACTCAAATCCCACCGGCAAACAGATGGGTTACATGCGGCGAAACTATTTTCGAGGGTTTCATCGTTGTTAAAAAAACGGTACGTCACAAGCGAAATGGGCACGGATGAAAACCCGAAAGGGCTCCATGAGTAAAAAGAGCAGGACTACCGGCGAGTTTGTGAAAACCCGAAAGGGTGCAGACTCGTAAAAAAAAAGAAGAATTTTTTTTCATGAGCACTTTCAAGGTCCTCTCGACTTTGTAAGGAGAAAATACCTGCGTGAGATCCTTACGACTCACAAAAGGGAGCAACACACTTAGGGATCCCTACGATTCTTAAAGAGAAATTACACTTACGAGATCCTCACGACTAGTAAGGAGAATTCCCCCTGTGAAACCCTCACGGCTCATAGGATTCAAAAGCCTTAAGCTACAGGGATCTGAACATGTTCTTAAGCCATCGCTACCCTACAAGCGGTCCAATATTGACCCTTGTATACAATCCACGGGCACAAACAAACGTTCCCTCACCAAGTTCCACCAATCATGAGGAATGTCCTCATATGGTGAATGACACTTGTAAGTCCTCTCGACTTATAAGGAGAAAATAATCTTATGAGATCCTTAAGACTTATAAGAGAACACACACTTGGGGATCCCCACGATTCCTAAGAAGAAAATACACCTACGAGATCCACACGACTCGTAGGGAGAAATACCTTTATGAGACCCTTACGGTTCGTAAAGTCATAAAGCCTTAGTCAACAGGACCCTGACCCTGTTTGCTAAACCACCTTTGTTCAAATCGATAAAGGCAAACGATGATTCGCTCCTGGCAATATCCCAATTGTAGCGATACTGATGCCTAAATCGGTATCAAATTCCAAGTCCTTTCACAGCAAATGATGATTCTCTCTTGGCAATATTCCAGTCGCAGCGATACTGATGCTAAGATTGGTATCAGATCTCGAGTTCCATACCCGCAATAAAAAAATCAGAAAGCAAAGAAAATGCATATGAAATAGCCGAAATAATGGGGCAACTCGCAATAAAAATCAGCGAGCAAAATATATGCATATAAAAACAGCCGAAATGTTTGGGCAACTCGCAATAAGAAAAAGCAGCGAGTAAAAAGAAAAAACAGCCGAACTAATTGGGCACCGCGATAAAACAGCCGAAATAATTAGGCAGTCGCGACTTTCGCAATATAAAAAGATGAAATGATAGAGCGTCGCGGAAAGAAATAAAAAAATGATGAAATTTTTGCCCTGCAGGTGAGTCTACGTCAACCCCTGTATACAATCCATGGGCATAATGAAAAGGGAACCACATTTCCCCACAAGCTCTGTCAAAGGGAGAGTCAAATCTCGACGGTTCACAGAACGCCTAGAGATCAACAATGGCGTTTCTTCTCACTCCAGCAGGATGCAGATACAACATCAACAACCGACCCCAAGGTCAAAACAATGGAGCCATGGCAAAGTCCCCAGTTCCACGCCTCGACGGTTCACCAACAACCTAAAGACTGCCTCGGAGCCATAGCAAAGATACCTAGCTTCAGGGTCTCGATGGCGACATCTACAGCCTAGAGATCACCACGGCGTTCCTACTCATACCAGCAGGATGCAAACACGACGTCAACAAAATGGAGCCATGGAAAAGTCCTTAGTTCCAAGGCTCGACGGTTCATAGACAACCTCGACATTTGTCGCAATATTGCAGACGCAATGTCAAAAAACGAAGCAAAGGAAGATCCCTAGCTTCAGGGTCTTGACAGAAACTCAAATGAAACCTGAAAGACTATCGGAGATCATCCCACACTAGCGCGGAGTGGTCATGACTCATAGGGGCTCCCAAACTAAGCCTAACCTTAAGTAAAAAGCGGCATGGAATATCCCTAACGCTTGCTCTTCCGATGGTAATATCACCTGGAATATTACTTGAAGACGTCTTGTCCAACCCCCGAAGGGACCAGAGACACGACAGTTGCGGGGCTACTCGAATAGCAAGATTGCGTATCAGAGAAACATCGACCAACGTGACGATACGATGGATAAAAGCCCTAGTACCACAGACCCTAACGGACTTCTATCAGCAGAGGTTAACTATGATGTTAGGAAATCCTTGTGAGAACTTCTCGATTCGTCTCGACTCATAGGGAAAACAATGTTCCTGCAAGAACTTCTCGACTCGTCTCGATTCGTAGGGAAAATCCTTAGGCAACGGGGATATCAACTTGTTTTCTAAGCACTGGGGCCCTGCTAGTAGGTCCAAGATGAACTATTGTATACTATCCACGGGCCACACTCTTCAAAGTCGAATATCGACAAGGAGGGAAAAAAAGACTTACGAGTCCTCTCGACTTGTAAGGGGGAAAATTCTGTTGAGAGATCCTTACGACTCTCAAGAGAAAACGCACTTAGGAGTCCTCACGACTCCTATGGAGAAAATACACCTACGGAATCCTCACGACTCGTAGGGAGAAAAGTCTTTATGAGACCCTCACGGCTCATAAAGTTGAAAAGTCTTAGGCGGCAGATCCGAACCTGCTTCCTAAGCCATCGCTGCCCTACAAAGAGGTCAAGACGGACTATCTACGGGCCATATTTGCCAGAGTAACATGCCAATATGAAATAAAATATGTCTTTTATTCATGAATTCAAGTGAATACAAGATACATTTCATAAAGGAATCAAAATGAATTCATGTTATTCATAAATAGCAAGTTTACAGTCAGTACAAAAAAGGGGTACAATGACGGTTATTAAGGAGGAGGCGCCTTCAACAAATCAATAAGCCGCTCGCGCGCTCCCATCAATCCTTTCTCGTGGTCAGCTACCGCGGCCAACTCTGCTTCAACTTGAGTCCGTTGCCGTAAGCAGGACGAAAGCTTTTCAACGGTTTTTAGCATGGTAGCTTCGCATTCCTGCATGACTCGCTCGGTGAAGTCAAGCGTCCGCCTTAGCGTCAACCCATCCGAAATACATCACTGGAGGTTGTCGAAAATAGCTTTTAACTGCGCAGCATTCGCTTCAACTTGTGCGCGCAACCAGACAGATTCGCTGGAGGCCACCTCCTGTTCCTTTCGTCTCATGGTCGCCTCTTGTTCAAAATGGCGAATGAAAGGAACACTACGTTCGACCCACGCAGCCCACTGAGAGTTCGAAGCCAACACCATAGGGGCGAGACGCTTAAGCTCAACCTCATGCAGGTAAGCCTCGATCTTTCTGCAGTAATCAACCTAAGAGCCGACGAGATCTTCATCATGGAAGTTCGTGAGTGTCGCCAACATTAGATTGACTTCAACGGCAAAATCCGTAGCAGAAGTGAGGGCATCGGCATTCAGATCTTCGATAAATTTGCTCAACATTCGCCGGCTATTTGCAGCGCCCCTGGAAGATATGCGTTTGGTGAAGGGCCCTGCAGGCATTGGAATGCGAGACTCAAAAGGAGCCGGAGCCGGTACAATTGCTGCAAAATAAATTATGGTCAAATGTCCACTCGGGAGATAAAGAAAACACATGAGGGATGGAGTCTATTATACCAGCTGCGACAGGCGGCAGGATGGGGAGTACCGGAGGCACGGCCATTCTCTCGTCTCCTCCTCCAACCCGTGACGCTATGATCAATATGAAGAAGACTTAGCAACAATACGTCTATCCATACAAGAAAGGGGGGAGATATTAGCTAAAGAATATACTAACCAATACCGAAAGGTGGGATGATTTCCGACCGAAAGGAAAAATGCGGGTTCAACACCTGATATAAATAGTCGAAAAGGACTCCTGCAGAGTTGCGACAATATACCATCAATACAAGGAGGATGGTAAATAAGTCAAAAACCCACACCTTCCAATATTTGAAAGGGCACAAAAGAAGGCGAGGGGACAGCAACCGTCAGAGCAGCGACCGACGACACTTCTTCAGACGGCACAACCTCAGGGTTCGCCGCGCCTATACGCAAGACATACAAAATATCATCAGAAGGGCTGAACAGGATTGAAAAACTCAAAAACAGTGACCCAAGGACTACCTGATAAATCACGGACCAAAACCATGACGGAGGCGTCACCAGGTGTAACGGCTTCTTCACTCTATCTCGGAGGAAAAGATTCTGCGCCCATAGCCTCATCCCCCGACTCGACGAGGGCCATCGTAACGCTTGCGATGCCTGCCGATACTAAGGAGCCACAGGGAGAAAGAGCAGCGGTCTAGATAGTCCCAGATTCCCGAGAAAGTGTAGCCACTTCGGGCTCTATAATCGTCAATGTTTCACATGCCATACCATCACCAGGACTCGGCCCTGTGTGAAAGAAAATGCGTATGTCAGAATTCGAGGACCGAGTTCTAATAAAAGACCGGGCATTACGTTACCTTGGAGTATCTTTTCAGTTGCTTCTCGAGCTACGCGTGCAACCTGTCTATGGGCGGTAGACAGGGCAGAAGGAACACCCACAGAAGGAGTGTCAGCAGACGGGATACTGCTTGAGCCTGCACCTGCGGCCAAAACAACATCGCGCTCCCTCTCCGTGCTCTCACTACGCTTCCTGTCAGTCTGAGCAGTGAGAACTGATCTCCTTAAAACTTCCAACATGAGAACATCGTCATCTGAACCGAGCTCTGCCTCCGGAGCATCTTCGGTGTCCATCACCGGCTGCTTCAGCAAAGCCTCCTACGGTGACATTGGGATGGCCGTGGCCATAGTAGCTGGCTCTAGAATATTTGCCGCATCGCCACATGAGATCGACACTGCACTTGGAATAACCCGAGTTGAGGTAGTCCCTGCAATAAAGTAAAAGGGAGGGTCAGAGCACGAATGAAAAGAATAAAGGGTGATGAAGCAACTTATACCAAGACACAAAGAAGCGGGGAGCCTCTCTTCCTCCTTGAACGTCCTGAGGGAAGCCGCGAGAGCCTCTTTTGCAGAAATAACAGTTGAAGAAGAGAGCGTTAGTAAAAGCATAATAACAAGAAAAGGGATAGACGCAGAAGAATACGACTGAAGTATACCTGATTTTGCAATGGAGATCAACGCCGCTTCCTCACGATCCAGTCGCTCGGAAGCTGCGAAGGCAGCCTGAAGATCAGTATCGGTCACAGGCATGTCGAACATACCCTCGTTTGTGCCGTATTCGCACAAACCCTCGCTATAAGGAGCATGTGGCTCCTGGCCAAATATGACATCGGCAGAGAATAGTGACTTCTTCTTTTTCTGTGAGCGGAAACCGGCGCCCGATGACAAGATTTTGCGCTTGACAGGCATTTTCGGGCGACGGGTCCCGATTTCCGTACCAGCACCAGGTTCTGGGGACGCCACGGCTACCGCAGTTACAGGAACACTGGGTTAAGACTTCTCAGGGAAGGCGCACGGGACCACAACCATCGTGACTTCTCTTAAGGAGGGACGAACGGCGGTCCGTCGCTTCGAAGGAACTGCTGGATTACCATCTGGGACAGCATCCTTATGATCAAGTAATAGCCGCCCCTCTTCTCGGATAACAGCACCCGTCGCATGCTGGTAGCACACTACGTAAGCGTTCGAAGCTTTCGGCACGTAACTCGGCTCGCTGATGAGAAAGTTGGACCCCGTATTTAGTCGCATAAAATGGTGCAGCGCGCTGCGAATACCCTCTTCCGTGGCAATCGGCTCGGCTAAGAAGGCCTCGACAGGAACACCCTGATTGTAACCCGACTGTTGAGCGAAATGGTGCGGGTTATACCTCTTGAACAGTGCCGAGGCATTTTTCCTGAACACTAAAAAGCCTGGCCTAATTGAATATAAGTGCAGGATCTCCCGAGCCTTCAACGTGGGAGCCCCGTCTTTGAAAGTATCATGCAGCGGTTGCACCGTCTTGGTGGATTCCTTGCCGATAGTTAAGACTCTGTCGACAAAGGTCATGTTGTCCCCAACCATGCGCGGGCGGAGGACCAGTCGCCGAGCTTCTCGTTGCGACGGGTCTAACGCAGAACCGTCAACCAGATACATGACACGGGGAAAGCTGTATCTGTCATAGAAGTGGGGTCATTTGTGAATACCGAAAGCCCCTAGCACATGGATATCGATCCACGACGTGAAATAGTGAAACAGGAGATGTACGGGTTTTACCCCCGGCTGAGTAGTGTCTGCCGCTAAGCTCAAGCCATAGTATAGATGAGCCAGCCCCGCTACCCCATGGCTACACGCGTCCCTGCAACCATGCGGTGGGCGGGATAAAAGACAGACGGCCTCATGTAACGAGGATGCGTTGGAAGCACAAACCAGCTCAACCACAGGCCGATGAACCCCAGAAAGAACGTCTCTACATCGACTTTGAAGCAGCAAGTTCTGCAAAAGGGACGACTGGAGTGTCTGGAATAAAGAAATTTTTTGGGTCCGCTTCCGCCGTTGGCTGGTGTTCTCCGCCAAAAGACGCGACCGGGACATTGGGACGTCCGGCCTGAATTTCAGGGGCAGATGCTATTTGGTTTTATCCGTCCACCTCTCCGAAGATGCCAAGTTGATTTATGGCACCATGTATCAAAGGTTTAGACGGATGCGGCCGTGGTAGCAGACTTCGTCAGATTCCCCCTCATTGTGAAGGGTTTTTGATTGTAGGGACGCTCTTCCCTGCGGGCGTAAGCCCCTGCAGTTAATTACGCTACCGCATCGCGGTAACCACTTTCTCTTTCTCCAGATGGTCACTTCGTGTCGTGTGTGTTTGTTTTGTTTTTGGTTACCCGTGGATTGTATACGGAGACTAATTTATGTTGTCGCCCGTAAGGCGTGGCTTAGTCCAAATCCGTATTTTCTTAGATTTCGGTTTGGTTTGGGTTTAAGGATCGTTAATCTCATTGATATCAAGATCAACTTAAACGTTTGTTAAGGATACGTTAGTCTAATTTTAGACTAAGATCTACTTAACAGGATCATTTAGATCCAACAAAAGAGAATTTGGGCTCTATTGTTTTAGTTTAGGGACTTTGCGGTCCATAAGTTTAAGGACATCATAGTCCATGGAGTTTAAAGACATCATAGTCTAGTTTAGAGACATTATAGTCTGTAAAGTTTAAAGACCTCATAGTCTATGAGTTTAAGGACCTCACAGTCCATGGTAGTTTAAAGACATCATAGTCTGTAAAGCTTAAGGACATCATAGTCCATGAGTTTAAGGACCTCACAGTCCATGGTAGTTTAAAGACATCATAGTCTGTAAAGTTTAAGGACATCATAGTCCGTGAGTTTAAGGACCCCACAGTCCGTAAAGTTTAAGGACATCATAGTCCATGAGTTTAAGGACCCCACAGTCCGTGGAATGTCTGGTTGTCGGGACCCGTCACCTCTCTGAAGACGTTGAAGGATTACAACGATAGATATCAGAGGAGTGAAGAGATGTACCCTTGAACCAATATTGGTTGGGAGATCTGTAGTCTAATTTGTGACTAAGATTAAAGATTTGTGAGCATATGTGCTCAATTAATCTGAGGTAGGGTTCTGTGGCCAATTTGAGCTCGGCCCATTTAGTTAAAATGTTGAACATTTAACAATGCTGAGCATTGGTTTGGATTCTGACAGCCTTTTTGTCTTTTATTGAGTGTTGAGCATTCATTATAGCTCTGGAGCTTTATTTAAAGAACAGTTTATGTTCTCTCAGCGCACACGTGAGGAGCACGTGGCGCGCTTGGCGCTGAGCTCCAGTCAATGAGCGCAGAGCGCTTCTGTTAAGTAGCGCACACGTGAGTAGCACGCGGCGCGCTTGGCGCTGAGCGCCAGTCAATGAGTGCTGAGCGCTTCTGTTAAGTAGCGCACACGTGAGGAGCACGTGGCGTGCTTGGCGCTTAGCGCCAATCAATGAGCACAGAGTGCTTCTGTTAAGTAGCGCACACGTGAGGAGCACATGGCGCGCTTGGCGCTGAGGGCCGGTCAATGAGCGCAGAGCACTTCTTTAAATTTGGAGCGCTAAGGCTCTGCAGCGCTGTGCGCTAGATTTGGAGCGCTGAAGCGCTTCGTTTAATTGGAGCGCTAGGGCTCTTTTTAGGCAACTCTACTCTCTGAGAATTAAATTTTCCCTTATAAGAGACTTTGTCTCATGGATCTAAGAACAAAGTTCTTATTTTATAGGAGATATTTCAATCTCTTATGTTTTTGGTGAAAGGCTTTGCCTTTATGGATCTGTGATCCTAAGAGAATTGAATTCTTCTCCCCCCTTTTTATAATGAGATGTTATGATCTCTTTGTGAAAGACATTTTCCTTACAGATCTATGATCTAGCATAAGAACTAAGTTTTTTTTCTGATGAGATGCTTTGATCTCTTTATTTTACCTTGAAGAAATTCTTCTTCTACTAAGAGCTTGCTCTTCTCTCTGAACTTTCTCAAAGTTTGTGGGGGGTTCCTCTGTATCAGACTTGAAGTCTTGGGGCCTTTATATAGTGAAGGATGATTTATTGAATCAGTTGAAGAGATCTTTTCTCTAATTGATTTGGGGATATTTCCCACCGTTGGATCTTTGATCCTAGGGCTTCTGTTTTACAGAAGGCAATCTTCTTGTTTTTAACAAGATTGGGAAATCTTTTCTCATACAAAATTTATTCTGTACTTTGGTGATTTTTTAATCACCATTGGATCATTAATCCAATGGTGCTCTGATTTTCAGAGCATAATCTTTCCTGTTTGGAAAGATTCTGAAGAATTTTTCCTTAACAGAATTTTATTCTGGTCAATTGATGATTTTTAATCATGTTCGTTGGATCTTTGATCCAAGGGCCGAGAACATTTTGTTCTATTGCTAGCGCTCACATGCTTTGCACGTGGTGCGCTGCTTAGAGTGCAGCGCTCTTAGCGCTAGCGCTCACGTGCTTTGCACGTGGTGCGCTGCTTAGAGTGCAGCGCTCTTAGCGCCAGCGCTCACGTGCTTTGCACGTGGACGCTGCTTAGAATGCAGCACTCTTAGCGCTAGCGCTCATGTGCTTTGCACGTTAGCGCTGCTTCAGAGTCTTTGACTCTCAACGCTGGCGCTGCTATGAAGCGCTGCTTCATTTCAAATTTTGAAATTTGAACAGAGTTTTGCTCTGATTGGGAAAACAAATGCCCCCACCGTTGCGCTCACGTGGCTTACACGTGAGTGCAGCGGTGGCAGCATCTATGCCATTGGATCAACTCAGAAGTTGAAACGGCTCTCAGTGCCTATAAATAGGGCCTTTGGCCCTTGAGATGACCTCTGCTCATCTTCTTTCTTGTTTTCTGAGGATTAATTCTCCATCAAAGCATAGCTCTTTGTCTTAAAAACTTTCTTAGGGACAGAACTCTGTCAAAAATTTAAGTAAAGATTAAATATTTGAAGAGATTATTTTATAATCTAGGGTTTCACCTATTAACAGAGCTTTGCTCTTTTCAAATCATATAGATTTTTAGGGTTTCTCAATAGAGCTTTGCACTTCATAGATCTAAAGAGATCTTTCTTAGGGTTTCTTAACCTATTAACAGAGCTTTGCTCTTTCAAATCATATAGATTTGTTAATCTTTTATGAAGAACTCTTAGAGTTTGTTCATAGATCTTGAAGATCTCGGAATTTTTAATTCATTAAAAGCTTTACTTTAAGTTTTCTGATGGGTTATTCCATCATCTTTACAGAGCATGGCTCTTCAGAATTTTTCTTGAGGAACTTTTATTCCTTTCATCATCAGAGTTGACAGATGTCACTCTTGTTGTAGAGCGCTGCTCTCAATGGGAGATTTACTCCTTGGCCCGAGGGCCCTTATTAAATGAGAATCCTTTTAGGATTTCCTTATTAATGACAGTCTCATCAAATGATGAGACTGTTTTATTGATGATGAGCCGTCATCCAGATTGTGTGGGTCATCCCTTGGTCCCTTTTTACTGGATTGCAGTGTGGCACGAATTTAAAGTGCCAAGTGTCAGAACTTAAATTGTAGCATTAACGGCTAATTTTTTGTTCTTTTCCGCGTAGGTACTATGCCTTTCGATATTTCTTTCCCGTTCGTCCGTTCGGAAGGCGGATTCCCCGAAGCGCCTGTGGATAGAGAAGTCTTCGCGTTGATCAAAGATCATGACCCGGAGCGAAAGAATCTTCATCTATGGGGTAGATGGTACAGTCAAATTATCAGGGGCCGACGGGGCTTTTCTTGTGTGATGCCTTCGGAGCCTATTTCGGCGATTCCTTATGCAGATGCACCCCCGATAAACTATGCCGTGGAGGAGGTCAATTGGACTTCAGAGGGTCTCATTCAGTTTTCTATGGCTGCAATACCCGTACAGCCGCCAGCGGCTTTGGATACTTTAGGACGGCATATATGCCAGGGTGAGTCGTGTCCTTGGGGACAGCCGTATATGATAGGCCTAATTCCTCGTCATCCAGCTGGGTATTTGCAATGGACCCACTGTATTTTGTCGGCCAAGAAGTCGCAGCTGCTGAAGCTCGGGTTGTATCCCGCGATTTATGCTTCTCTCTTTCAATATTCTACGCCTCCTGCCTGGTGGGTCAAGGCTTTTCTAGAGCAATGGAACATTCTGACCCACACCTTCCTTCTGTTGGATCGAGAAGTCTCAATCTCTTTAGAGGAGTTTGCAGAGGTTTCTGGCTTACCGGTTAGGGGAGAACACTATGAGGAGCTGCTTCCTCCGGACGAGTACGTCTTTGCTGCCAAGTCAGTGATGACGGGCCTTACCCCGGAGAACGCTATTCAACACCAATTCCCGAGTTTGATAAATGTGTTGAATATCAATGAGAGCCTTTTTCTCGAATCCGGAGGCCGTGGGGTTAATTTCACAGATTTCATCGCCTGTTTTCTCCGCTCAGAAGTCCTGTCAAAGGAAGCCGCGAAATTTGCCAAACTCGACGATCCTTTTGGTTTTGGTTTGGACAACCAGCCGGTAGCGGAGGCGGATCAGAGGAATTTCTTTCTCACCAACACCTCGGTCGTCTCTTTCACAGAGCTTGCAGCTCCTGGGATTGACGAAGAAGCGTTCGTTTTAGGGTTCCTCGGGCTATGGCTAAGCTGGTTTGTGCTTCCAATACACCCTTGGCATATGAGGCCGTCCGTTTTTTATCCAGCTCACCGAATGGTTGTTGGGATGCAAGTGGCCGTCGGGGTCACTGGGTTAGCCCATTTGTATCACGGCCTCAGCTTGGCGGCAGACACTACTGAACCAGGGGTGCAGCACATGAACTTCTCTATGCATTATTTTATGTCATGGATCGAGCTATATGTACTTGGCGTTTTCGGTGTCCACAAAAGGCCTTGCTTCTACGACAAGTATAACCTCCCTCGGATCATGCGGCGAGTTGACGTATCTATTGTAAATCTGACACAGCGGGAAGCTAGGGGTTTGCTCCTTTGTCCGCGCACGGTTGGAGAAGGCATGACCTTTACCGATAAGATTCTGACCATCGGCAAGGAATCCGCAAAAACGGTGCAGCCATTGCGGGACATTTTTAAAGACGGGGCCTCTATCTTGAAAGCTCGGGAGATTCTTCATTTATACTCCATCATGCTGGGATTTCTCCTGTTTAGGCAGAATGATTCGGCGTTGTTCATGAGGTACAACCCACATCGTTTCGCCCAGCAATTAAGCTATAATCAGGGCGTCCCGCTTGAGGCCTTCTTGACAGAACCGGTTGCTACTGAAGAGGGTATCCGGAGCGCGTTGCATCATTTTATGCGGTTGAACACCGGCTCAAATTTCTTTATTAGTGAGCCGAGTTGCGTTCCAAAAGCCCTGAACGTATATGTGGCGTGGTACCAGCATTCGATAGGTGCCGTTATTAGAGAAGAAATGTGATTATTGCTTGACCGCAAGGGCACCGCCCCGACAGGTAATCCAAACGTTCCTCTGAAGTGACGGACCATCGTCCATCCTCCCTTGAGAGAAGCTGCTGTGGCTGTGGTACCATATGCTATACGTGAGCTACCCGTACCCCGCGTGCCTGTAGAAGCGGTAGCTATGGCGTCTTCCGAGTCTGGCGTGGGTGCGGAGATTGGAACTCGTCGTCCAAAATTGCCCACCAAGCGCAAGCTTGTGTTATCGGCTACCGGCGCTCACTCACAGAAAAAGAAGAAGTTGATGTTTTCTGTCGATGTCGTACTTGGCCAGGAGCCCTACGCTCCCTATAGCGAGGGCTTGAGTGAATACGGGACTAATGAAGATTTATTCATGGCGCCGGATGATGCCGATCTGGAGGCTGCTATCGCCGTTTCAGCGCAATTGGCTCGCAATAAGGCAGCGCTGATCACCATTGTTCAATCAGGTATACTTCAGTCTTATCTTTCCGTGGTCATTTTAATTTCTATGCTTTGACTAACGCTTTTTTCTTCAAAAGGTATCTCCGCCGAAGAAGCTCTTGCAGCTTCCCTAAACACTTTCGAAGAGGAGGAAAGGCTTCGTGCTTCCTTGGGCCTCGGTATATTTCGGTTCATTGTGCCTTCGTGCCCTTTTTTCTTTATGGATAGTCTGACCCCCCATTTTTATTACAGGGACTACTTCGACTCAGGTTATCCCTAGTGCGGTGCCAATTCCACATGGTGACGCGGCGACGCTCCCAAGGCCGGCTGCCGAAGTCCTGGCTCCCCCAGTATTGCCAAAAGAAGCTTCGCTCAAACAGTCAATGACGGACGCCGTAGAGGCTCCAGAGGTAGAACTTGGTTCGAACGATGACGTCTCCTTGACGGAGGTCTTGAGGAGGTCACTTCTCACTACCAAGGCCGACAAGAAGCGTAGAAAGCGTGCAGCTAAGGAACGTGATGTCGCTTTGGCTATAGGTGCAGGCTCAAGCGCTATTCCATCCGTCACTATTTCCTCCGAAGATGCTTCAGCTGCCCTGTCTACCGTTCATAGACAGGTTTTGCGCGCGGCTCAGGTGGCAATCGAAAAGCCGCCTCTAGGTAACATAATACTGGGTCTTTTTTTTAGAATTTGATATTCAAATTCTCATATATCATATCCTGCAGGGCTAAGTCTTGGCGACGAGGTAGCAGGTGAGATGACAGTAACCACCGATCCTGAAGTTGCCACTCTTTCTCAGGAGTCCGGGACTGCCCAATTGCTACTCTTTCCCCTTGCGGTTCCCTGCCATCGCCCGGCATTGTGAGTGTCACGATGGCTCTCGTAGAATCGGGGGATGAAGCTACTGGTGCCAAAACCGTCCCCCCAAATGAGACCGAAGAAGTCGCGACGCTTGGTGATGCTTCCGTCGCAGTTTTGGCTGATGACCAGTTTGTTATGTCTTAGATCGCTGCATTCTTTTCGTTTTGCAATCCCTTTGGGTCCCTTCTGATGACATTTTGTTTATTTTGAATGTAGGTGTGGTGAGCGCAGAGGTTGTGCCACCTGAAGAAGCATCATCAGTTGCCGCTCTGACAGTCGTTGTCCCTTCGTCTCCTCTTACATCCTCTCAAATGCTGGAAGGTATAGGTATGTGATTTAATTTAAATCGAGGATAGCATCTTTCATGTACTGACCATGTATCATCGTAACCTTGCAGGAGTTCTCGTTGATCATCTGTATCAAGTGCTGAACCCGCACTTTCCCTTCCAATCGGAAGTCGCTTTGCCTACCGGTGCCGGTGAGTATCTTTTCTAACCGACGTCTTTTCTTTTCTTTAATAGGTGACCCTGCCGTTGTTAACTTTAGATTGATTACAGCTCTATAAATTGAAGGAGGGGACGAGAGAATCATCGCACCACCAGTACTCCGGCTTTGCCACCTGCCGTAGCCGGTATAGTAGCCTTCATCGCTCTTGCATCTTCTTTATCTCTTAAGCTGATATCTGACTATGATTTGTTTTGCAGCAATCACACCGACTCCAGCTCACTTAGAGTCTCAGATTCCCATGCCGGCAGGGTGTTGGGAAACCACCCGCACGCGCAAATGCGTATATTTTGGAAATGTGTGCGTTTTAATGGAAAATGGAATGCGCGCACGAGATCGTTCTCGTTTTACAATTTATAACCGCAAGTGCACGGTGTGTTGTAGCGAGCCGGCAAGCATGGGTCGATCCACAAGGAATTGGTATTACGTATTGTTGTTTAAGGTTAACAAATTAACGAATTAGGGTTTGTCACAAAAAATATAAGAATACGATACAGAAATAAAAAGCAAGAAAAGGAGTTTAAGGAAGAATGGTTGTGGCTTGGCTTGGAAGCTTTGAATCGCGACGTTTACCTCTACACTCCCTTGGTCATGAGATGTCCGTTTGATCACTTACTGTTTGTATGTCCGCGCTTGGGGTATCATCACTAAACACGAGGGTTAGCAAGCATACCGCAACAACAAAAACACAAAGAGGTTAGTGAGATCAAATGATATTAGAGTTGAGTTTGCTAAGAGGTTGTGGTAGTATATCGTATGTGAAATTAAGAGATTGTCAAGCAACTGATCACAAGATACGATATCCAAACTTAGCAAACTTAACACTAAATGGATTTTAACTTAAACATTGAAAATGGGGAAAGGGAATGAATATGGCATGTGAGGAGATTACAAGTAACCATGGGTCAAAATACCATATCATATCAATACACTAGCAATATTTAAGTTAGAATCAAAAGTTAAGCACATGAATCATAAACAAGAGGTGGAGGAGGCAAAGCCTTTCATCTCACTTCCTCACACACACCACAACCAAATAAAAGAGTTAGCTAAGCATGATTAAAGAAAGCAAGTAAAGAAGGTAAGTAAATAAAAGAAAGCAACAATTATATAAACACTTGAGAACAAGATACAAGATTTGGTGACTTGTTCAACCTCCTTAATGAAGCTCTCCAAAGAGAGCTTCAAGAGGAAAGAAGAAGAAGAAACCAACTGAAGATCACTCCCCTCAAGCCTGAACCAAAAACTAACTAAAACTATAAATGAGAAGTGGTATATACATGCTAGTCCTTTCCCTTGCCACTGATCTGCTATTTATAGACCCAAAAAAGGAATAAATAAACAATAAAAATAATCTGATGTGACATCAAGGGAGGAACAGAGAGAATATGGTACCCATTGGAGCATGGGGGTCGAGCTCGCCGGAAATGGTAGGGTCCTCGCCGGCCTAAAACTGAGCAGAAGGGGTCGGGCTTGTAGTGTAGACTTGTGTGCTCTCTCTAATCACACTGGCACAGTTTGCTTGGTCAATTGTAACCTGGTTTGTATGCATAGGAATGGAGGGAAACTTGGTCTTTACATCACATCCACACTTTATGCAATAAATGCATTCATACCCACTTTGCACAAGTTGTGTGCCCACTTGTTTTCTTCATGATGTCAAGACGGCCTACATGGTCTAGGGCAGCCCCTCACCTAATCCATGGTATGTGTCCACATGTGTATTGGACCAAATTTACACAAAAAATGTGTACACTTGTATTATTTCCAAAAGAGCTCCTGGGACATCGGTCGGTTTCCTGTTCTGTTTGCAGTGTCGACTCCCAAACGTGATATCTGTGATTTTGAATGTGTTTTCCAGTATCGTATCACGAATACTTGTAAACTGTAATAACTGAGCAAACACTGATTAATAGTACCGATATATAGCAAAACAGATAACGAATGAGAGGAAATAAAATGCAATTTTATAAGATGAAAAAATACCCCCAAACTTATCTTTTGCTCGTCCCGAGCAAAACAAAAAATCCTAACCTCACTTTCGCAGGGAACGCGATTGCACTGAGCACGTGCAACAAGCCGTTAAACCTCTAGGTGTCCCTAGTAGAAGGAGTGTTGTCTCCTGAGAGTTTTCAGCGGATTACACCCACAAAATCCAGTCAAGTTAATTATGGAGAAACTGTTGATTCAGATCCTAAAGTTATGAATCAAAGCTAGAAGTTCTATCACCCAAGTTAAAAACATTAAATCCTATTTTTCACTCCTCGCAATTTGTTTAACAAGCTAATATGCGTCTTTTCGTGATTGTGCGGTAGTGTCGACAGGTTTTTAAGAGCTTGACTAGGGTCATCATGTCAAAAATTACGGACCAGAATAAACTTCTAAAGGATCACACGAGTTTGAAAGGAGTTAAGATTTTCTCAAGTTTTATTCTCCAGTTAGGTTTCAAGTCAGAAATATATATCAATTTTAACAGAGAACCTAAGTCTTATTTTTCACTCCTACCTTTCACCTGTTTTTGTTCATACACACCTTTCATTATCGTGCAAAACGTCTTAATCAAACCTTCATATCTCCGCGAAAAGACTATTTTAAATAGAAAATTCGTCACCGCCAAGATTATTCTCCCACAAAGAACCGTTAGGACTTTTAAATTGGAGAGAACACTTGCTTAGCTTGTTTTATCTGGCGATTGGAAACATAGCGAGCTTTGGGTCAATGACTTTCAAACCAGATGGTTTTAGGGCATTAGGTGTGGAGACACCCCAAGGACTTAATTACCCAAGTTACCAAGGCCACAAAACAAAAGACTCATTTTAATTTGAATTTTTGCACTTAGTGAAAACGGAGATATAGCCAGCTTTTTCTTTTAAATCTGAAGACGTTACAAGTGAGAAAGTGTGTAATTACTCCAACAAGATTCTAGATGGGTTATTTTTCAGACTTATAGCTTCTGTTCAAATCTCTATAAAGTTCTTCATATCTACTTCACTGTATGAACAATTCTTGATACTGTGCTTAACTCGGCCAAACCTGTTTGATCCTAAAGATTTTTATCAATTTTAAAAAGTTAGAGACATGTCAGACTATCATCACATTCTTAAAAACATACGATACGTGAAAAGTGTTATAAAAGACGTATATCAGCTAAAGTTAAACACACAGGAGGGTTATTTTTCAGGTCGTCAATCTCATAGCAAGAATTTAGTTATTTCTATCTTATCAACCGAACCGTCAGATTTTGAATCAAAGTTCCCCTGCTAACCAACATGACAAAGTTTTTATAATTTTTCAAGAATTTTTTCAATTTTTATAAATTTTTCAATATACCATGCAGTACAAAAGCAGATATGAAATTCAACTACATGCAAAAGAAAAGAAAAAAATACAATAAGTAAATGCTGAAAATGCGGGAAATATGCAAACTATATGCAGATACAAAATGCCATCACCAAACTCTACCCCCAAACCGATCCAGACGATGTCCTCATCGTCGCTTTGCTTTTCCTTTTCCTTTGCTGCCGCTGCACGCGTCATCCTGGTTGGCTAATATCCGGCTGTGTTGATCCTTAATTTCCTTGTTCTGATCTTTAATTTCCTTGTTCTGCCGGATCAATGTCTTGAAGCCGCGGACTTCCATTCTGTGAAGTTCGTAGGGATCCGTCGGAACGTCATCTCCCAAGTATATCTAGGATGAAGTCTGCGCGGCCGCATGCTCGCTGGGGTCAGTCGGGGTCCAAATGTGCTGTTCACTCCTTGGATCAGAGTACCCTGGAGAGATCTTCTCCATCTCCACCGGTACAGCAGGGTACATCGAGAGATAGGCAGTGAACTCGTCCTCCGCCATATAATTGCGGCAAATTTGAGTGATGAGGACGGGAAGCAGAGATTTGTGCGCCGCAGCACTTTCCTTGATCGTTGCAAACAGCATGCTCACCATGCAGAATTGGTAGTCCTCGGTCATCAAACACTGGACCGTGTGCCCTACAATCGCTAGAAATGATGATACGCGTGAAATCCCCCTGACATTTCGATACACCCACCGGCATGCCGTATAGGCGTTCCTGTAGATCTGCTGGGCATTCAACCCAGCATCTCATAGCCCGCAATGATTTCTCAGAACTGTCCTATACTGCGCCAATTCTAGGGATTTCTGAGAGCCAGATCGCATCGGGATATTCATGACGTGGGAAATGGTTTCCGCTGAAAATACCCTACGTCGACCCAGAAAACGCAACCTAACTCTATCCTGTAGTATTTTCCCATCACGAATCGCATCATAAAATTCATCCACCAGGCACTCACAAGTGCATAAACCCTCTGCCCCGTACAGTAAGAATTCCCAACCAAGCTGTCGGATCGCGTCGCAAAAATAGTGCCCGAAGACATCATGTAAAAAAATTGCGACGAAATTGCACTCCAATTCAAATGGGGTCATTTCTCAAAGGTCTGTTGAATTTGCAGAAAATAAACAGTGTAGAAGAGAGGGAAAAGGAGTTCCTTACAGCCAGAGAGAAGAAGATCGGAGCAAGGAGGAAGAAGGCCCGAGGTCGCCGGACCAGGTGGCCGTCTCGCCGGCCGGAATCCGAGGGTGGAGGCTAGGGTTTGGTGAGGGACTGCGGGAAGAGGGAAGAAGAAAACTAGATATGTTTGCGAGAATAGGAAGTGAGGTCACGGGGTTGGGCAGTAGGCTTTATATATAAAAAGGAATTTTGCAAAAAGCACCCCCCCCCACAATGAAATCCCATCCTAATTATATTTCTTCTCAAAGAAAAATTGAAAACCGTCTCGTCCAGCTAAAAAGAAACACAGCACTCACCCCTCAATGGGTGAGATTTTATTAAAAACCTAGGAAAAAACAAAGAAAACAAAAAATCATAATATTCACAATCTAAATGACATTGTTAATGCAGAAGTTAATACCAGCCATAAGAAAATTTTGTCAATATAGTGCCATGGCCGGCAAAAGAATAGGTATATTAAAAAGAAAAAATACAAAGAATGGTTAGATGTTTGTAAAGGGCATGGGCGCGTGAAGGAATGGGTTAGAAGACGCTGAAGGTGAAGACGAAGTTTTGACGACGGAAAAGAATTATTGTTCGAATGAAATGAATTTTCCAGAATTACAAGTGAAGTTTCAAAGTCAGGTTCATTTAAAAACCGGAGTTCATCCGCAAAAAATTCAGAAAAAGAAAGGTCCAAAGGATGATCCCAACTCGAACACACCAAGAATATCAAGTTCATCAGCAAAAATTTTGTCAAAACTTGACAAGAAAGAATAGTGTTCAGTGCCGTCTTCTTCCCTACTATTTTTCACTATCCTACACTCATTATTTACACTCATTCCCACAATGATTTTTTCCTTTTCACATTCATAGTTGGGTAGGTTCATATCATCCAAAAAGATAGGTTCCCACCCTAATGTTTCTTCCGAAGCAATATCACTAGGTGATACAAAAATTATGGGTTCCTAATCTTTAATCTTTTCTAATCTATCCCAACCATACCCATCAAATTCACAAGGTTCCTTCTCTAAAATTAGAAAACAAAAATCGGTCGGAGGACTTTCTTGTGTGTCCTGGTAGCACTTAGTCAATCCAGTTGTGTCATCATCTATGAAATCATCCAAATTGATCAGTTCAGTTATTTCACTTGGGTGACTTCCTAGTTGACAGATGTTTACACTATTGGGTTCCGATTGGCTGTGCTCACTCCCTAGAATCTTTTCAGCTAAATGTTTCACTTGTCCCTCTATGCTAGCCAAAGATTGGGCCTGAGCAAGAAATAATTGCTCAGACTGCTGTATGAATAGGGCTAACGTAGAAGCTGACTGATTCTCGACCGCAGTCATCACTTCAATACCTTTTTCTCGAGCGGCCAACCTAGCATCCATCTCACTATCATACCCTACAGATGATTCAAAGGTTTCGGGTTGGAGGGGTTATGATGGTGGTGATGTTAAAGCAGTCATTCTGTCGACCTCCTTCTCTAAGTTTGCATTCAATTGGTTAATGGTTGAAGTGGTACTGGGTTCAGGGGTGTTAGGTGGGTGGCCGTTATCAAGAATTTGGAACGGTTGTCACCCCTTAGAAAAGGACAATAATCATGAATGTGGGAAGAATTTTGACAATCTGTACAAATCAATTGGGACTGAGTATAACTAAAAGAATAAGAGTCGTGAAAAATAGAATTGAATCGTGTATCACCCATATTAACAAGAATGCACAAATATCACAAACACAAAGAATATCACACCTCTAGCAGTCTACGGTATTCTACGTCAACTAGACGTGCTCAAGAACCTGATTGTCGAAATAAAACTGTGTCGAGAAACGGGCTCAAGATATACAGATCACAAAGCCAGGTAATTGCAAGAGAGAAGGGGAGGTTTTACAACGCTTTCGCGAAGTTTCTTAATTAAATAACCCTTTCTCTTGAACGCTTGCCTAGACACCCCGTGAATGCTATACCGTTAAGCGGTGTTCTAAACACAGTTAACTTCTCCTAATGAGCGTGATGTCCTTAAGTCAAAGTCTAATTGATTTTACTTTACTGAGGGTATGCAAGAATGCAGTTTTTTGTGATTTGTGGGCTACGGAGAAAAGGTGATGAAATCCTTTACCGTATCTTGTTTGGTCATTTATGCCCTTAATTTCCGTATTAAGATGCAATGCACAATCAAATAAAAGAATTCAAGAAATCATGAAAATTTAAATAATTCTTTTTCTGTTAAGTATTATGCGCTGCAACAAATACGGGTTAGTTCTCTTGTTTTATTGGTGGCAAAATTGTGCGAAGAATCCTGCAAAAGATAGAGAATTGGATTGCGTCGGATTCGAGCGAAAGTGTTAGGATATACGTACCGATATGAATTGGTTTAAGAAAACCCCTTTGAATTGATCCAAGTTGTTGAATGTTCGCTTGCGCGGGTCAAACTACCCGGATCATTGGCACTAATCTTCCCTAACGTCTTGAAATTGCATTTGAACCTCGCTCTGCACGATCGCAGGTCGTAATTCCGCGAAAAACCTAAAATGTCGGAAAATACGATATTTAGTGTCAAAAGCGATACGAGTGCCCCAATTCCTGCATACTCAAAATTACAAAAAACAAACAAGACCAAAAGAACCAAAACACAGAACTAAAGATCTCCAAAAAAGAAAAAATCAAAACCCCCACAAACAGGCCGGCGACGCCGGAAAATCCCCTAAAGTCGCCGGATTTTGCAAAGGGTTAGGTGCAGGGATTTTTGGTGGAATCTCTAGGAAAGATGAATATTCTAATGGTCTTACTAGAGTTTTAAATTTAGTACAGAGTGATAGCAAGTATAAACAACAGAGAACAAAAGTCAGAAAAATCATATTTGTTAGTTTTGAAAAAAAAATTGTGTTAAAAGTTAGTTTTGTTAGTAAAACCAGAAATAACAACACCTAATATCTACAACTCTCCGGCAACGGCGCCAAAAACTTGTTGGGAAACCACCCGCGCGCGCAAACGCGTATGTTTTGTAAATGTGTATGTTTTTATGGAAAACGGAATGCGCGCACGAGATCGTTCTCGTTTTACAATTTATAATCGCAAGTGCACGGCGCGTTGTAGCGAGCCGGCAAGCATGGGTCGATCCGCAGGGAATTGGTATTACGTATTGTTGTTTAAGCTTAACAAATTAACGAATTGGGGTTTGTCACAAAAAATATAAGAATACGATACGGAAATAAAAAGCAAGAAAAGGAGTTTAAGGAAGAATGGTTGTGGCTTGGCTCGGAAGCTTTGAATCGCGACGTTTACCTCTACACTCCCTTGGTCATGAGATGTCCGTTTGATCACTTACCGTTTGTATGTCCACGCTTGGAGTATCACTAAACACGAGGGTTAGCAAGCATACCGCAACAACAAAAACACAAAGAGGTTAGTGAGATCAAATGATATTAGTGTTGAGTTTGTTAAGAGGTTGTGATGGTATATCGTATATGAAATTAAGAGATTGTCAAGCAACTGATCACAAGATACGATATCCAAACTTAGCAAACTTAACACTAAATGGATTTTAACTTAAACATTGAAAATGGGGAAAGGGAATGAATATGGCATGTGAGGAGGTTACAAGTAACCATAGGTCAAAATACCATATCATATCAATACATTAGCAATATTTAAGTTAGAATCAAAAGTTAAGCACATGAATCATAAACAAGAGGTGGAGGAGGCAAAGCCTTTTATCTCACTTCCTCACACACACCACAACCAAATAAAAGAGTTAGCTAAGCATGATTAAAGAAAGCAAGTAAAGAAGGTAAGTAAATAAAAGAAAGCAACAATTATATAAACACTTGAGAACAAGATACAAGATTTGGTGACTTGTTCAACCTCCTTAATGAAGCTCTCCAAAGAGAGCTTCAAGAAGGAAGAAGAAGAAGAAACCAATTGAAGATCACTCCCCTCAAACCTGAACCAAAAACTAACTAAAACTATAAATGAGAAGTGGTATATACATACTAGTCCTTTCCCTTGCCACTGATCTGCTATTTATAGACCCAAAAAAGGAATAAATAAACAATAAAAATAATCTGATGTGACATCAAGGGAGGAACAGAGAGAATATGGTACCCATTGGAGCATGGGGGTCGAGCTCGCCGGAAATGGTAGGGTCCTCACCGGCCTAAAACTGAGCAGAAGGGGTCGGGCTTGTAGTGTAGACTTGTGTGCTCTCTCTAATCACACTGGCACAGTTTGCTTGGTCAATTGTAACCTGGTTTGTATGCAGAGGAATGGAGGGAAACTTGGTCTTTACATCACATTCACACTTTATGCAATAAATGCATTCACACCCACTTCGCACAAGTTGTGTGCCCACTTGTTTTATTCATGATGTCAAGGCAGCCTACATGGTCTAGGGTAGCCCCTCACCTGATCCATGGCATGTGTCCACATGTGTGTTGGACCAAATTTACACAAAAAATGTGTACACTTGTATTATTTCCAAAAGAGCTCCTGGGACATCGGTCGGTTTCCTGTTCTGTTTGCAGTGTCGGCTCCCAAACGTGATATCTGTGATTTTGAATGTGTTTTCTAGTATCGTATCATGAATACCTATAAACTGTAATAACTGAGCAAACACTGATTAATAGTACCGATATATAGCAAAACAGATAACGAATGAGAGGTAATAAAATGCAGTTTTATAAGATGAACACAGGGCCTTTTGCTAAACGCCCTTCTTCCAGGGGTGCTGCGAATAGTCTGCGAATGTTAAGCATTTCGTTGAGGACCTTGACGCCGAGGCCCCCATATTTGCTGCAGATTTTGCTGCCGAGGTTAATTCCATGCTGGTGACGCTCGGGCACTTCCATAGCGAGGGCGTCGTCGAATCTTGGGTTAATCATTGCAGTAAAACTGAGGCCTGTGTGTATGAGATTAAGCTCAGGCGTCCTGCTCCGGAGGTGTTGGCTTCGAACTCCCAGCGAGATGCATGGGTTGAGCAAAGCGTTCCGTTCCTTCGCCATTTCAAACGAGAGGTGACCCTTAAGCGAAAGGAACGTGAGGCGACTTCCGCTGAATCTGTACAACTACGTGCCGAGGTCGCAGCGAATGCTGCACAGCTGAACTCCGTCTTTGAAAACCTTCAACGATGTATTTCTGATGGGCTGGTGCTGAGGAAGAAGCTTGATCTTACTGAGCAGGTTGCGCAGAGTCAGAAGGCTGCTCAGCAGGAAATTGATGAGAAACTTTCATCCTGTCTGCAGCAACGGGCCCAAGTCGAAGCAGAGCTGGCCGCAGCGGCTGATCATGTAAAGGAGTGGAGAGGAATGCGTGAGAAACTAACTGATTTATTGAAAACGCCTCCTTCTCAGTAGCTGCTTTTGTATCAATCAAACATTTGTAATTTTTGAATAACATGTATCCATTTTTATACTTTTATATGATTCGTCTTGTACTCAATTGAATTCATGAATAAAAGATACACATTTTTTATCTCCCGCTGTTGCTTTCTTCTCTTTGCTGTGTTATTGCCATGTGATTTTAGCAAGTGTGGCCTGTAGATAGTAGGTAGCTGTCTATCTTGGACTCTTTGCAGGGTAGCGATGGCTTAGGAAACAGGTTCAGATCTGCAGCCTAAGACTTTTCAATTTTATGAGCCATGAGGGTCTCATAAAGATTTTTCTCCCTACGAGTCGTGAGGATCTCGTAGGTGTATTTTCTCCTTTGGAGTCGTTAGGATTCCTAAGTGTGTTTTCTCTTGAGAGTCGTAAGGATCTCACAAGAGAATTTTCTTCCTTACAAGTCGAGAGGACTCGTAAGTGATTGATGAGTTGACCTGCTCACAAATCAAAGCATTGCTTTGATGGAGAGGTCGAGGGTTGACTTTGGCCATTTTCCACGGGGTCAGGATTAACTTTAGCCGTGTTCCACGGGGTCAGGGGTTGACTTTGGCCATATGGGGTCAGGATTGACTTTAGCCGTACGGGGTCAGGATTGACTCTCGGTTGTCTATTCACCGCCGAGTCCTGGAACTGGGAACTTTGCCGCGGCTCCGTTTTGCTGACGTTGCGTCTGCTGTAATGAGACGAATGTCGAGGTGGTCTCTAGGTTGTCTGTAAACCGTTGAGATTTGGAACTAGGGACTTTTCCATGGCTCTGAGGTTGATTGTCGCATCTGAATCCTGCTGGAATGAGGAGGAACGCTGTTGTGGGTCTCCAGGCTGTAGATATGGCCGTCGAGACTTGGAACTATGGAGTCTGTCGTGGCTCCGAGATTGATTGTCGCATTCGAATCCTGCTGGAATGAGGAGGAACGTTGTTGTGAGTCTCCAGGCTGTAGATGTGGCCGTCGAGACTTGGAACTATGGACTCTGCCGTGGCTCCGAGATTGATTGTCGCATTTGAATCCTGCTGGAATGAGGAGAAACGCTTTTGTGGGTCTCCAGGCTGTAGATGTGGCCGTCGAAACTTGGAACTATGGACTATGTCGTGGCTCCGAGATTGATTGTCGCATTCGAATCCTGCTGGAATGAGGAGGAACGCTATTGTGGGTTTTCAGGCTGTAGATGTGGCCGTCGAGACTTAGAACTAGGGACTCTGCCATGGCTCCATTTTGCTGACGTCGTATATTCCAGCAGAGACACTGATTTCTCTACGGGTTGACGCGAATCGAGATGCTCTCGTCAAGGACGCTGATTTCCCTGAATCGAGATTTTTGCCAAGGACACTGATTTCCTCAGAGTTGAGACGAATCGAGAGATTCCTGCAATGACACTGATTTCCTTGCGGGTTGACGAGAATCGAGATGCTCTCGTCAAGGACGTTGATTTCCCTGAATCGAGGTTTTTGCCAAGGACGCTGATTTCTTTGGAGTTGAGACGAATCGAGGTATTCCTGCAAAGACACTGATTTCTCTGCGGGTCGACGCGAATCGAGATGCTCCCGTCAAGGACGCTGATTTCTCTGAATCGAGGTTTTTGCCAAGTACACTGATTTCCCTAGGGTCGATTGACTTTTTTCCGAGACGGAGCGTTGATCCGGCGGGGAGGTCATTGGTTGACCCTAGGTTGTCTGTGGACCGTAGAGTCTTGGAACTAGGACTTTGCCGTGGCTCCAATTGGTGATGTCACGTCCGAATCCTGCTGGAATGAGGAGGAATGCCATTGGTGTTCTTCTAGGATGCAGATGTTGCCGTCAAGATCTGACTCTCCCTCTGACAAGGTCTGGTGGGGAAATGTGGTCCCCTTTTTGTTTATGCCCATGGATTGTATATAGAGGTTAGTATGGACTCACCTATAGGGCAAAAGTTGTATTCTTTCATTTTTTTATTTCCGCGATGCTCTATCATTTCATCTTTTATATCGCGAAGTTCGCGATTGCCCAATCATTTCGGCTATTTTTCACGGTGCCCAATCATTTTGGCTATATACTTTTTTTTACTCTCTGTTTTTTTATTGTGAATTGCCCAATCATTTCGGCTGTTTGTATGCATATATTTTACTTGCTGATTTCGTTGCAAGTTGCCCCATCATTTCGGCTATTTCATATGCATTTTTGGCTCGCTGATTTTTTTCTCGCGAGTATGGGACTTGGGATCTGATACCGATTTAGGCATCAGCATCACTACAACTGGAATATTGCCAGGAGCGAATCATCATTTGCCTTTGTCGGTTCAAACAAAGATGGCTTAGCAAACAGGGTTAAGATCCTGCCAACTAAGCCTTTTGATTTCATGAGCCGTAAGGGTCTCATAAATATATTTCTCCCTACGAATCGTGAGGATCTCGTAGGTGCGTTTTCTCATTAAGAATCGTGAGGAGTCTTAAGTGTATGGTCTCTTATAAGTCATAAGGATCTTACAAGTGTGTTTTCTCCTTATAAGTCGAGAGGACTTACAAGGGTCGTTCACCGTGTGAGCATATCCCTAGTCGCGGGTGGGACTTTGTTAGGGAAATGTTTATTCGTGCCCGTGGATTGTATACAAGGGTCAGTATTGAAACGCTTGTAGGGCATAATCGGGGTGTATGATGGCTTAAGAATAGGTTCAGATCCCTGAAACTTAAGGCTTTTGAATCCTATGAGGCGTGAGGGTCTCAAAGGGGAATTCTCCTTACGAGTCGTGAGGATCTCGTAAGTGTAACTTCTCCTTAGGAATCGTGGGGATCCCTAAGTGTGTTGCTCCTTTGTGATTCGTAAGGATCTCACGCAGGTATTTTCTCCTTACAAGGTCGAGAGGACCTTGCAAGTGTCTTTTACCGAGATTGCGCCCTTTCGGGTTTTCACAAACTCGTCGATAGTCCTGCTTTTTTTACTCACGGAGCCCTTTCGGGTTTTCATCCGTGCCCATCTCGCTTATGGACGTACCGTTTTTTTTTGCGTCAGCCTTAGGATGCTGCGGTCCGTAGTAGTTTATAGACGTCTCGGTCAGGCGTAGTATTTCTTCAAGAAACGGCCATTTATTGGCCTGAAGGGTCTTTCGCCATGCATATTCATGAGCAAGTAAGCCCCACCTTGGTAGACTTTGTCTATGATATACGGGCCCTCATAGTTTGGCTCGAATTTCCCCCGTTTGGCACGATTAGGGATCATAGGTCTTTTTACGACTAGCACGAGTTCGCCTTCGCGGAATGTTCTCGGCCTAGTTAATCTTTCGTACGAGCGCGTCATCCTTGCTTTGTAAGCCTCTAGGTTTTGCTGCGCCATGAGCCGGGTTTCATCAAGGGCGTTGAGCTCCTCGAGCCGAAGATGAGCATTCTCTTCGTCTGTTAGCTCGTAATAAACCGCCACTCGTAGGGAGGGTAGCTTTATCTCCAAAGGGAGTACCACTTCTGCGCCGAATCCCAATGCATACGGCGTTGTATTTGTGGCCGTTTTAAACGTAGTTCGATACGCCCAGAGAGCTTCATGCGGTCCCTCATGCCAGTCCTTTTTATTTTTGGACACCGTCTTTTTCACGATCTTCATCAAGGTCTTGTTGAAACCCTCAGCCAGACCGTTAGCTCGGGGATTATAGACCGAAGAGTATCTCCAGTCTATATTATATTGTTGCGCGAAGCGGCTGATTTTGTGACTTCTGTAGGCCGGCCCGTTATCGGATATAATCCGTCGCGGAGTGCCGAACCGATAGATGACGTGTGTCTTGAAGAAATGGAGGATATTCTCCGTCTTCACTTCTCTTAGTGGTACTGCTTCTGCCCACTTGGAGAAGTAATCGGTTGTTGCCAATATGAACCGATGTCCTCTGGATGATGCTGGTTCAATGGGCCCAATTATGTCAGTTCCCCACATTTCGAACGGCCAGCTAGCCACCATTGGATGTAGCGGATTTGGATGCTGCTGGATAAAGTCCCCGTGAATCTGGCATGAGTGGCAATGCTTCGCGTATTCGAGGCAGCTTGGATCATTGTGGGCCAATAGTAGCCCATCCTTTTGATCTTCAGTTTCATCTTCGGCCCGGCTTGGTGAGAACCGCAGAGTCCGTCGTGAGTCTCTTGGACGACTCTCTTTGCTTCTTCAGATCCTAGGCATCTTAGCCATAGAGAGTCGAACGATCTCTTATATAGAGTGTCATTGACGAAGGCGAAGGATAGAGCTCGTTTCTTGAGCTGATGTCTTGAGGACGCATCTTCAGGTGTTCGATGCGATTTGAAGTAGTCTATAAAGACTTTTCTCTAATCCTTAGCCTTTTCCAGGTCTTTTGTTTGTAGGGCCATTTGCTTGGTCACTCATTTTTCTTCCCACGGCTCCGGAGAAATTTCTGCCGGTGCAAGAACCCGACAGCTTTGTACCACGATCCTTACGTCATCGAGGTTTTCGTCAGCCGGTTCTTTAGCGAGTTTAGCTAAGCGTCCGCTTTGCTATTCTCCGCTCGCGGTATGCTTTCCAGGGTGTAGGAAGGGATTTGAGTCAGCAATTGTTGCACTCTCTCACCGTACTTTACCAACTCTGGTTTACACGTTTGATAGTCACCATTTACTTGGCTAACGACCAGTTGGGAGTCTCCGTATATGAGAAGGTTCTCGATTTCCATGTCTATAGCAATCTGAAGACCTGCTATCAAAGCTTCATACTCGGCCTCATTGTTCATCCTCAGCTCTGTTAAGGAGAAGGTAAAGCGCATTATCCCTCCTTGTGGAATCACGAAGATAAGACCTACCCCAGATTTGATTATAGGGGTATTGTGTTGTCGCTTCTTCAAAGAAGATGCCCCGTCGAAGTAGAGTTCCCATCGGGTGTCGCTCTCTCCTTTCTCCCCATCGATCGTGTCAAACGCGCGCTCGTCTGGCAATTCACAATTTAGGGGTGAATCGGCAGGTATAGGATGCTCAGCGAGGATGTCGGCGATGGCCTGGCCTTTCACTGCCTTGTGCGATCGATATGCTATCAAGAACTCCATCAAGAGGAGGGCCCATTTAACGAGTCATCCCATCAGTATGTCTCTTGACATCAAATATTTGAGAGGATCCACTTTCGATATGAGGTGGACTTCATGCACCAACGCATAGTGCCGGAGCTTCGTTATTGCAAAGAGTAATGCCAGGCAATGTTTTTCGATAGGGGGTAGTTATTTTCTGCCCCCAGGAGATCTCGACTCAAATAGTAGAGGGCTCTCTCTTTCCCTTGGTCGTTCTCCTGTGCCCACAATGAGCCTAAGGAACCATCAAGGGCAGTTGTGTACAGGATAAGAGGCTTTCCCTTGACTGGAGCGGTCAGTACTGGCAGATTCTGCAGGTATTGCTTGATTTCGTCTAGTGCGCTCTGGCATTTGCGATTCCAGACGAACGGGGTCCCCTTCTTCATCAGGTGACTGTAGGGACGGCACTTGCCGGAGAGGTTAACTTGGAATTTGACACCTGTTTAGGCATCTGCATCGCTACAACTGGGATATTGCCATGAGCGACTCATCATTTGCCCTTGTCGATTTGGACAAAGGTAGCTCAGTAGACAGGGTTAGGACTCTGTCGACTAAGACTTTTGACTTTATGAGCCGTAAGGGTCTCATAAAAGTATTTCTCCCTACGAGTCGTGAAGATCTCATAGATGTATGTTCTCCTTAGAAGTCGTGAGGACTTCTAAGTGGTGTTTTCTCTTGCAAGTCGTAAGGATCTTCCAAGCGTGTTTTCTTCTTATAAGTCGAGAGGACCTACAAGTGTTATTCACCATATGGGGACATTTCTTGCCATTTGTAGAACTTGGCAAAGAAATATTTATTCATGCCCCTGGATTGTATACAAGGGTCAATATGGACCGCCTGTAGGGCAATCTGGGGAATGTGATGGCTTAAGAACATGTTCAGATCCCTGTAGCTTAAGGCTTTTGAATCCTATGAGCCGTGTGGGTCTCATATGAGGGTTCTCCTTACGAGTCGTGAGGATCTCGTAAGTGTAATTTCTCCTTAGGAATCGTGGGGATCCCTAAGTATGTTGCTCCCTTGTGAGTCGTAAGGATCTCACACAGGTATTTCGTCATTACAAGGTCGAGAGGACCTTGCAAGTGTATTTTAACGAGATTGCGCCCTTTTGGGTTTTCACAAACTCGCCAGTAGCCCTGCTGTTTTTACTCACGGAGCCCTTTCGGGTTTTCATCCGTACCCATTTCACTTATGGACGTACCGTTTTTTTTTTTTGAACGTCAGCCCTAGGATGCTGCGGTTTGTAGTAGTTTAAAGACGTTTCGGTCAGTCTTTCGTAGGTCCGAGATCTTTTTTTGGGCAACGTACAATTACGCAGCTGGCTGTTCTCGCAAATCTTCGCATCTTTTGTGTCGGAAGTGATAACTTGCGATCCCTTGGTGTCTACCATGTGACAGTTGTCGGCAGTTCTTTTGCGCTCATCTGTCGTGCTTCTCTGTTCCCGACGAGCCTTGCGCTTCACTCGTTGAACATGTTGTCGGTAGGCAACATATCCCTGCCACCAGTTTTTAAAGGCTATGCAATCTTCGGTAGGGTGTGCAATCCTCTGATGGTATAAGCAGAAGTTAGGATGTGCATCCTCTTCGTTAAGGTGTGTCCTATCAAGAGTGTTTCTTTCGGAGGGTGGCATCTTCATTCCCATCGATATGGCTTTGGCAAACCTTTTCCTTGTCTTGAACCTGCTTTTGCTGGCGGCCGAAGTGCTCCTATCCGGTTGGGGTGTTTCAATCCTTTCGTTCAGTCGCCGACGTTTGGCTTTTTCGTATACGGCGATTTCACACTCCTGATCAGCTTTGCTTTTCAGAAGAGCTTCGTTCAGGAATACGTCAATCATCTCGTCTGACGGTCCTAGGAGTTCCGGTTCGGGATATGCCCCCAGTTTCTCTGTATCGGGAGCTTCTTCACCATCTACTGACGAGTGAGAGATCACGTGGCAACTTGCCATATAATCTTCAGGTTTGTCTAACGAGTCTTCTCCCTCATCTTCATCGCCATCTCTATCTTCAAGGATGTGGTTAAGAAACTCTTGGAGTGTGACCGGAGTTCGCGCCTTCTGGTTATATTCCTCCAGCGCGTCAATATGTTTTTGCAGGTCCGTGCGCTTGTCATCAGGCTTCACGGGCTTTTTGGTCTTCTTCTTCTTCTTCGAAGACTTTGACGGCTGGGCCTGAGCGTTTTGATTATCGCTACCAATTCTTGGAGTCAGGCACGGCTTCAGCATTCCCGCAATGACCTCGGGTTCCAGTGGATTTTTCCACCTGATCGCTGGGCATGTTTGGAGATCCTTCAGTATTCTTTTCATCTTGGCAAAAAGAGCGACCTCCTATGGAGCTTCTTCTATAAAAGAGCATGATGCCCCCGATGTGTCCCCCCTTTTAAGAGCGTGCGGCTGAGGCGGGCTTACTTTTCAATTCTCGGACAATGCGAATTTTCCCGGTTGGTATTGGTCCTCAATCCAGCCTTTGAAAACGAAGCAATTTTCGATTGGATGGCCTACCACTTGGTGATAGGGGCAATAATTGGGATTATTAGCCTCACCGGGTTGCAATGGGCGTTTTGGATCTGGCAAGGTGATGAGCCTATTGCGCACTGCCAGCTCGAACAGTCTCCTTGTTTTATCCCGGGGAAACGAATAAGGGCGCTTCAGTTTCTCATTGAAGAATCGCCATCCTTCATTCGCGATTAATTGATTTTGGACCACTGGGCTGCTGCTGAGCATTGGCGACGAAGGTCGCTTTCCCTTTCCCTTTTTCGTTTCGAGATTCTAACTTCGAAGAAGATGGTCTATGACCCATCTGATCCATTTGGGCCAACTTGTCAATCAAGGCCTGGAAAGTAGTTGGCTTAAAGAACATCATGAACAGGGATATGGTCGCCTGCGGATCAAGAGTACCCACGAACATGCCTACCGCAGGCGCTTCTTCGATGCGTTGCTCGCACTTCGACCATAGATTCTGCCACCGTATCGCGTACTGCACCTATGTTTCGCCTGGCTTCACTCTGGCGTTAATTAATGCGGTGATCAGGGTGCACTCGCTAGCGCTTGCGAACCTTTGTGTAAAAAGTAACTCCATTTCTGCAAATGCCTTAACGGAGTCGTTCGGGAGCTCGAAATACCATTCAAACGCTGTCTCCGACAAGCTGCCAATAAACTGGCGAAGCAGCAGTTTTTCGTCACCTCCGGTGTTGCCGCACAGAGCCCTAAATTGAGCAACGTGCTAGTGTGGATTCCCCGTCACCTTATGTACATGGAATTTAGGGATCGTATATCCTGGCGGGTATTTTATTTGATCGTACCAACCCGGATAGGGTCATCCAGTTTTAACGATTTGGTTAGCCGCTTCGCTCGCCTGATGAGCTCGTATCTGTTGAGCTATATAGTCATCCAGGGCGGCTTTGGAGATCGTCTCCTCTTTGGCCGTTGATAGAGCCGGAAGAGGGTTCGATGTCTCCCCTCTGTCGTCTTCAAGGACAATCGGAGGGTCTTCAGCTGGAGGATCCGGCTGTATCATCATCCCGACCATATCTTGGAATAAAAACGCCATTCGTTTTATGTTGGCCGCTTGTTCCGCGGCCTCTCTGTCTTTCTTTTTGAGGATTCTGCGGAGGAACTCGGCATCAGTTTCTTGTTCATGACGCTGCTCTGACGATGTCTTCGGGCTTTCTTTTGGCCTAGTGAGCATGGCCATCTGTGTTAACATTTCCTGGAGCTTCTGTTGTTGCTCCTGGGCTTTTGTTACGGATCTGGTGAGTGTTCAATGGCCCATAGAGATACGGCTATCCTTTTTCTCGGATGCCATATAAACAGTGTGCACCACCATGCCCCCAGACTTGGGGCGTTTAGATTCAGTGTTCTTAAGATTCGTCGCGGACATGGAGACTTTCTCCGGCCTCCTTCTTTAGTGGGCGGTCGAAGTTAGGGGAACTGTTGCATCGGGAACCCAAATAGATGACATCTCCTGTGGTATGACAGGATGGTCCTTCTCTTGCCGAACTTTCATCTTCTTCGGTTGGCGGGAGTAGTCTTGGTTGATCACCGAGTCTTGGACCTGTCGCCAAAATTTATGAATTTTAGAGGACAGCCGCTGAGAGGGCTGCTCTGGCTTCACCTTTGTAGCGTTCTCCATAGGTGGAGGAGATCTTTTCAGCACAGCAGTCGGAGAGTTCTTGCGGACCCTCCTGAGTGGTTCAAAGCTGTTCCCAGTTGGAACAGCTGCATCAATTTCTACCATCGAAGCTGGCGGAGTCAGTCCAGAAGGAGAGCCGCCCCCAGCCTTCCTTACTCGGCACCAGTGACGACGGCGAGCATGTCGTGCTAACGGGACCGGCTCAGTTATGGGGGTGGCTTCGTCATGCCCCATGTTCTGGCAGAAGGTTGCTGTCGGCGTTAGCCTCTTGAAAACTGGCATCCGTTGAGTGGGGATGGCCAATCTATCGAAAGCAGCCTTTCGTGCAGGGGGAGCAGTTTTGATGACTTCGCCTGGAACGGGAGCTAAAACGGTTAGTCTTGCAAAGACCGACTCCTTAGCAGGGGAAGTCGCTCTGATGACTTCAGGAACAGGAATGACTATCCGCTTTGGGATGGCCGCTTCAGGTATCGCGGGCTTCTTCACGGGCCCACTTGAGCTTTGGCCCAGTCTGTTGAAAACTGAGGTATTGGATTTGGGCGACCCGTTGAGAGGGGTCGCGGTAGTCGTAAGCCGATCAAAGACCGACTTCTTCAGAGCTTCTTGCAACGGCATTGGGGCATTGAAGCTCATGGATGGGAGCATGGTCCCAACGAACAGCCCAGTGGTGGCTTGCGTCACCTGTTCCACCGGCATCATAAAAAGGGAGGCCGCTTAAGGCCCATAGGTCACTCCTCCGACAGGGACGGAGTGGGAGTTATTGCAGTTTGTGCAGTTTGTGCAGTTGAAAGCCATTGATCTTCTGTTTTCTGTACGGAGCAAGACACCAAATCTTAGTACCTCGAATCCAGGGGCAACCATAGCAAACCGTGATTCGTTCGCGAAACACGACACACAAAGTGTGGAGTGGAAAAAGAAAAAGCTCCCACCGTGCGTGCCAGAATCTGTTCTCTGCCGAAAGACGCGATCGGGACGTTGGGACGTCCGGACTGAATTTCGGGGGCAGATGTTATTTGGTGCTATCCGTCCACCTCTCCAAAGATGCCAAGTTGATTTATGGCACCATGTATCGAAGGTTTAGATGGATGCGGCCGTTGTAGCAGACTTCGTCAGATTCCCCCTTATTGTGAGGGGGTTTTGATTGTAGGGACGCTCTTCCCTGCAAGCGCAAGCCCCTGCAGTTAATTACGCTACCGCATCGCGGTAACCACTTTCTCCTTCTCTAGATGGTCACTTCATGTCGTGTGTGTTTGTTTTGTTTTTGGTTGCTCGTGGATTGTATACGGAGACTAATTTATGTTGTCGCCCGTAGGGCGTGGATTAGTCCAAATCTATATTTTCTTAGATTTGGGTATGGTTTGGGTTTAAGGATCGTTAATCTCATTGAGATCAAGATCAACTTAAATGTTTGTTAAGGATACGTTAGTCTAATTTTAGACTAAGATCACCTAACAGGATCATTTAGATCCAACAAAAGAGCATTTGGGCTCTATTGTTTTAGTTTAGGGACTTTGCGGTCCATAAGTTTAAGGACATCATAGTGCATGGAGTTTAAAGACATCATAGTCTAGTTTAGAGACATCATAGTCTGTAAAGTTTAAAGACCTCATAGTCTATGAGTTTAAGGACCTCACAGTCCATGTTAGTTTAAAGACATCATAGTCTGTAAAGTTTAAGGACATCATGGTCTATGAGTTTAAGGACCCCACAATCCCTGGTAGTTTAGAGACATCATTGTCTGTAAAGTTTAAGGACATCATAGTTTTGAGTTTAAGGACCCCACAGTCCGTAAAGTTTAAGGACATCATAGTGCATGAGTTTAAGGACCCCATAGTCCGTAGAATGTCTGGTTGTCGGGACCCGTCACCTCTCTGAAGACGTTGAAGGATTACAACGACACATATCAGAGGAGTGAAGAGATGTACCCTTGAACCAATATTGGTTGGGAGATCTGTAGTCAAATTTGGAACTAAGACCAAAGATTTGTGAGCATATGGGCTCAATTAATCTGAGGTAGGGTTCTGTGGCCAATTTGAGCTCGGCCCGTTTAGTTAAAATGTTGAACATTTAATAATGTTGAGCATTGGTTTGGATTCTGACAGCCTTTTGTTTTTTATTGAGTGCTGAGCATTCATTATAGCTCTGGAGCTTTATTTAAAGAACAGTTTATGTTCTCTCAGCGCACACGTGAGGAGCACGTGGCGCGCTTGGCGCTGAGCGCCAGTCAATAAGCGCAGAGCGCTTCTGTTAAGTAGCGCAGACGTGAGGAGCACGTGGCGCGCTTGGCGCCGAGCGCCAGTCAATGAGCCCGGAGCGCCTCTGTTAAGTAGCGCACACGTGAGGAGCACGTGGCGCGCTTGGCGCTGAGCGCCAGTCAATGAGCGCAGAGCGCTTCTTTAAATTTAGAGCGCTAAGGCTCTACAGCGTTGTGCGCTAGATTTGGAGCGCTGAAGCGCTTCGTTTAATTAGAGCGCTATGGCTCTTTTTAGGCAACTCTGCTCTCTGAGAATTAAATTTTCCCTTATAAGAGACTTTGTCTCATGGATCTAAGAACAAAGTTCTTATTTTATAGGAGATATTTCAATCTCTTATGTTTTTGGTGAAAGGCTTTGCCTTTATGGATCTGTGATCCTAAGAGAATTGAATTCTTCTTCCCCCTTTTTATAATGAGATGTTATGATCTCTTTGTGAAAGACATTTTCCTTATAGATCTATGGTCTAGCATAAGAACTAAGTTCTTTTTCCGATGAGATACTTTGATCTCTTTATTTTACCTTGAAGAAATTCTTCTTCTGCTAAGAGCTTGCTCTTCTCTCTGAACTTTCTCAAAGTTTGTGGGGGGCTTCCTCTGTATCAGACTTGAAGTCTTGGAGCCTTTATATAGTGAAGGCTGATTTATTGAATCAGTTAAAGAGATCTTTTCTCTAATTGATTTGGGGATATTTCCCACCGTTGGATCTTTGATCCTATGGGCTTCTGTTTTACAGAAGGTAATCTTCTTGTTTTTAAGAAGATTGTGAAATCTTTTCCCATACAGAATTTATTCTGTACTTTGGTGATTTTTTAATCATCATTGGATCATTGATCCAAGGGTGCTCTGATTTTCAGAGCATAATCTTTCCTGTTTGGAAAGATTCTGAGGAATGTTTCCTTAACAGAATTTTATTCTAGTCAATTGATGATTTTTAATCACGTTCGTTGGATCTTTGATCCAAGGGCTAAGAACATTTTGTTCTATTGCTAGCGCTCGCGTGCTTTGCACGTGGTGCGCTGCTTAGAGTGCAGTGCTCTTAGCGCTAGCTCTCACGTGCTTTGCACGTGGGCGCTGGTTAGAATGCAGCGCTCTTACCGCTAGCGCTCATGTGCTTTGCATATGGGCGCTGCTTCAGAGTCTTTGACTCTCAGCACTGGCACTGCTATGAAGCGCTGCTTCATTTCAAATTTTGAAATTTGAACAGAGTTTTGCTCTGATTGGGGAAACAGCTCGTTATCCAAACCGAAACCAAATGGGTCGTCAAGCTTGGCAAATTTTGCGGCTTGTTTTGACAAGAATTCAGGGCGAAGAAAGCGGGCGATGAAATCTGCGAAGCCGACTCCGTGCCCTCCAGACTTTAAAAACAGATTCTCATAAATGTTCAACACTTTGATTAGGCTCGGGAACCGGTGTTGAATGGAATTCTCCAGAGTGAGGCCCATTACCACTGATTTGGTGGCAAAGATGTACTCATCAGGAAGAAGTATCTTTTCGTAATGTTCCCCTCTGACGGGTAGGCCTAAAATTTCCGCAAACTCCTCTAAGGAAATAGAGACTTCCCAGTCCGACAGAAGAAATGTGTGGGTTGGGATGTTCCACTGTTCCAGAAAAGCCTTAACCCACCACAGATGAGGCACGGGATATTGGAAGAGGGAAGCATATATGGCAGGATATAGCCCAAGCTTTAGCAGCATTGACTTCTTGGCCGACAAGATATACCAAGCCCACTGCAGGTAGCCGGCGGATTGGAGAGTAGTTAACCCTATCATATAGATTTGTCCCCAAGGGTGCGACTCGCCTTGACATATGTGTCGCCCTAAAATATCCAAAGCCATCGGCGGCTGTACGGGTATTGATGCCATAGAAAGCTGAAGGCGACCCTTCGAAGTCCAGTTGACCTCCTCTACAGCATAATTCACTTGAGGCGATTCGGCGTAGTGAATTGCTGAAATTGGCTCTAAGGGCGCCGGAAAAGAAAAACTGCGCCGACCCTGGATAATCTGATTGTACCATGACCCTCATAGGTGAAGAGATTTCTGCTCCGGGTCATGATCTTTAATAAGCGTGAAACTTTCCGATACACGGGCGCGTCGGCAAAGGCGCTCTCGGAACATACAAAAAGGAAAGAAGAGTCGGAAGCCATAGTACCTACACAAAGAGAGACGAGGGTTAGTTATCAACGCTATGTTATGAACTCTGACACTTAGTACTTAAAAATTATACCGCACTGCAATGCAGAATAAAGGGACAAAAGGGGGACCCACAAAATCAAGATGACGTCCCATCATTAATGGGGCAGTCACTCATTAAGGATGAAATCCTAAGAGAATTCTCATTTAATGAGAAACCTCATTGGGTTAAGAGTAAAACTCCCCTCGAGAGCTGTGCTCTGTAAACAGATTTCACATCTGTCAACTTTAATTAAGAAGGGAATAAAATTCCCCAAATTTTTTTTTCTAAAGAACCATGCTCTGTAAAAACAATGGTATAATCTACCAAAACCCTCAAAAGCAAAGCTTTTTTTAACAGGGTAAAACCCTAAAATCTTTAAGATCTGCAAAACAAACTCTAAGAGTTCTACATGAAAGATGAACAGTGTTCTAATTAACGGGTTAAGTAACCATAAAAATACATCTTAAGATCTACGATCTAAGAAGAGCAAAGCTCTGATAAGAGGTTCGATTATAATCCTTACCAAATTTTTGGGCAGAGTTCTAACTCTAGAAGAAATTTCTTTGGGCAAAAATCTAAGCTCTGAAAGGAGAATTAAATTTTCAGAGAAAAAGAAGAACAAGAGAAGATGAACAGCAGTCATCTCAAGGGCCAAAGGCCCTGCTTATAGGCACAGGAAGTCGATTCAACTTCCAAGAAAATCCAACGGTGGAAAAGCTGCCACCGCTGCACTCACGTGTGAGCCACGTGAGCGCAACGGTGGGGGCATTTGTTTACCCAATAAAAGAGAAATGCTCTGTTCAAAATTTGAAAGGCAACGCCAAGAGTTAAAAAAACTCTGAGGCAGCGCCTCGCGTGCCTTGCACAAAGGCGCCAGCGCCGAAAGTTAAAAACTCTGAGACAGCGCCTCACGTGCCTCGCACGAGGGCGCCGGCGCCAGAACCAAATCTCTCTATTAAACAAAGCCGTTGGATCAAAGATCCAACGGAGATGATAAATCATCAGAATACAGAATTAAATTCTGTTGAGGAAATATTCCTCAAATCTTTCTAAACAAGAAAGATTACTCTCTGTAAAACAGAGCACCGTTGGATTAAAAATCCAATGGTGATTAAAAATCACCAAACTACAGAATAAGCTCTATATGGGAAAATATTTCCCAATATTGTTAAAAACGAGAAAAATATCTTCTGTAAAACAGAAGTCCTTGGATCAAAGATCCAACGGTGGATAAAATCCCCAAATCAATTAAAGATCTCTCAATTAGAAATTTCTTTAACTAAATCAACAAATCTGCTTCAACTATATAAAAGACCCAAGACTTCAAGTCTTGTAGAGAGAAACCCCCCTCCATAAGCTTTAGAGCAAGCAAGAAGAAAGCATTAAGAAGGAAGAAAGAAGAATACCTTTCTTCGAGGTAAATAAAAATAATAATAGAGATCAGAGCATCTCATCTGCATATCCAAGGGTTTAACCCTCATAAAAGAACATAGTTCTTTCCCTGGATCTGAGATCCATGAGACGAGTCCCCCACAAATGAGAATTTAATTCTCATAGGGATGAACTTGTTCTTGGGGATCAAAGATCCAGAAAAGAACAGGGAATTGAACTCTTCATAACAGAATACACGAAGAAAGCCTAGCGCCAAGCGCCTCACGTGTCCCTCACGTGGGCGTTGCTCGATAAAGAGTGCTTAGCACTCAATGGTTGGCACTCAGCGCCAAGCGCCTCACGTATCCCTCATATGGGCGCTGCTCAATAAAGAGTGCCTAGCACTCAGCGGTTGGCACTCAGCGCCAAGCGCCTCACGTATCTCTCACGTGGGCGCTGCGCTCAGTGGTTAGCGCTCAGCACCAAGCGCCTCACGTGCTCCACACGTGGGCGCCGTAAAGAGTGTTTAACACTCCATAAAAATAAAAGAACAAAAAAAGGTGGAAAGTAAAGCAAAGTATAAGGGTCAGAACCCATATGAATGCTCAACATTATTTGCACAGAAAAGGGACTGAGCCCAAGCAAGTGTTTAACACTTTATTCAAAGACTGAGTGAGTTGATTCTAAGTTGACCAAATCCCCAATTCAGTTCAACCGAGCCTATGTGCTCATCTTTTCCCAAATTGGTCTTAGTCCCAAACACAACTACAGATCTCCCAACGAACATTGGTTCAAGGGTACATCTCCTCACACCTCAGATACATGTCGTTGTAATTCTTTAGCGTCTTCAGAAAAGTGGTGGGTCCCGATAACCAACAACTTTTTGGTGCACTCCCAAATTGACGGGCAAATCCCACTGCGGACCGAAACGTCCTTAAACTAACAACGGACCGCAACGTCCTTAAACTAGTTATGGACCGAAAACGTCCTTAAACTAAAACAATAGGGCCCAAATGCTCTTTTGTTGGATCTGAATGATCCGAAATCCTGTTGAGTAGATCTTAGTCTAAAATTAGATTAATGTATCCTCAACAAACCTTTAAGTTGATCTTAATCTCAAACGAGATTAACGATCCTTAAATCAACCCAAACCCAAATCTAAGAATATACGGATTTGGACTAATCCACGCCCTACGGACGACAACATAAATTAGTCTCCGTATACAATCCACGGGAAACCAAAAATAAAACAAACAGTCATGACACGAAGTGGCCTTCTGGAGCAGGAGAAAGTGGTTACCGCGATGCGGCAACATAATTAACTGCAGGGGCTTGCGCCTGTAGGGAAGAGCATCCCCACAATCAAAAACCCCTCACAACGAGGGGAAATCTGATGAAGTCTGCTACAACGGCCACATCCGTCCAAATCTCCGATACACGGCACCATAAATCAGCTTGGCATCTTCGGAGAGGTGGACGGATAAAGCCAAATAGCATCTGCCCCCAAATTCAGGCTAGACGTTTGTCTTCCCAGTTTTCGGCGGTAAACAGTGGTACTAGGGTTTTAGTCCGTGGTACCGTCGCGTTGGCTGATGTATTTCTCGATATACAATGTTTAAGCTGTTGTTTGAGTAACCCGCGACTGTCGTGTCTCTAATCCCTTCGGGGGCTGGACAAGACGTCTTCAAGTAATCTCCTTAGGTCATATTACCGTCGGAAGAGCAAGCGTTAGGAATTTGACATGACGCTTTTTACCTAAGCTTAGGCTCAATTTGGAGCCCCGATGATCCATAACTGCACCCTTCTAGGATGGGATGATCTCCAATGGTCTTTTAGGCTTTATATGAGTTGTCGTCAAGACCCGAAGCTGGGAATATGCCGTTGCTTCATTTTTTGTTTTGACGATGTTGCGCTGATTCTTTGCTGAAATAGGGTAGACATCTGTAGGACCTCTATGCTGTATGTATTGCAATTGAATTTCGGAGCTAGGAATATGCCATTGCTCGAATTTCATTTGATAGTTGCGTCCGCATCCTGTTGAGATGAGGGGGAAATGCCGGGATAGTCTCTAGGTTTTATATGAACCGTCAAGACTTGGAGTTAGGATTTTTCCATTACTCCATTTTTGTTTCGACCTTTGGGTCTTTTGTTGACGTTGCGTCTGCATCCTGCTGGAATGAGAAGGAACGCCGGGATAGCCTCTAGGTTGTACAAGAACCGTCAAGACTTGGAGCTCCTTTTGATGAAGCGTGGTGGGAGGATATGGTCTCTTTTCCTTATTTGTGCCTATAGATTGTATACAGGAGTCGTTGTGGACCTACCTGTAGGGCAGAAAAATTTCATTTTTTCTCTCTCCGCGATGCTCTATCTTTTCAACTTTTTATATCGCGAAAGTCATGATTGCCCAATCATTTCGGCTTTTATCTGCGACGCCCAATCATTTCGGCTATATATATTTTTTATTTACTTGCTGCTTTTTATTGCAAGTCAGGAACTTGAGATCCGATACCAATCTTGGTATCAGTATCGCTGCAACTGTAATATTGCCAGGAGCGAATCATCATTTGCCATGAGAGGACATGGAGCTTGATACCTATTTAAGCATCAGCATCGCTACCACTAGAATATTGTCAGGAGCGAATCATCATTTGTCATGAGAGGACATGGAGCTTGATACCTATTTAGGCATCAACATCGCTACCACTGGAATATTGCCAGATGCGAATCATCATTTGCCGTGAGAGGACTTTGAAATTTGATACCTATTTAGGCATCAGCATCGCTACCATTCAATATTACTGTAGGGTGTTTTTCGTCATCCCATTGAGATGGGAATACGTGCGCACTTGTCAGGCGCATTACAGATCCCCCCTGCCTAGGGTAAGCCGGGTTTTATTGATTATGGGAATCCGAATCTCCGGCAGCCGCGGACTAAGCTGCCGTTAATTACCCCTCGCCTTTGGAGCGAGGGAACCTCCGATTGACGGGTCAAACAGGTCATGCGAACTCAATGTGCAGTGTACGTATGTTTTGAAAGGGTTTTGGATATATCGGAGGCCCCGCAGAGTTTTACCCCTCCCCCCTTGAAATAGGAGTTAAACTCCAAAAGAGGATTTTGAGTGGAGTTAAACTCCAAAAGATCTGGATTAGGAGTTAAACTCCTTTGAGAATTCGGGTCTTGGAGTTGAACTCCCTAAAATTCTTCAGAGGTTCTTCTCTCTTAAGCTTTGGATCTTCTCTTGAGCCTTGGATCTTTTCCAAAGTGGGATTTTCGGAGATGGGTCTCCTTCTTCCTCCTCTTTGTTGGCCGGATCTTGGAGAACAAGAGGGGTGAGATTTTAAAAATCTCCCCCTTTTGAGATCTAATGGAAGATCTGAGCTCCCCTTTGTGGGTTTTGTGGTGAAAAACTATTTATTTTTGGAGAAAAAAGAGTAAAACTCTTGATTTAATTCAAATGAGGAAGAAGGTTTAGAACCTTGAGCAAAGAGGAAAAGGAGGCACAAACCCTAGAGTTTGAAAGAATGAATTATTCTTTTTTATTTCATCATCATGTTGCCTTTTATAGGCTTACACATTTACATATAGCCCCTTGGGCTTTACAAAATGGCATTTTGCCCATCCCATGCCTCATGTGCTCATTTCTTTTGCACATAAGCCGTGGGCTTTACAAAAATTTGGCTTTATGCCCATTTTGCTTATATTCATGCATAAAAAAATTACATCAAAATTATTTATTACATGATTTTTATTTGGGCATGGGGGAGGCCGGCCGCTTCATGTTCGGGCTCGACTCGAGCATGAGCCCACTTGATCTGGGCTTGGGCCCACCTGGCTTGGGGTTGACCTTCACTTTGACTTGGTCAACCGGGGTGCAATTTTCGACCCCAACAATTACCAGGAGCGAATCATCATTTGCCTTTGTCGATTTGAACAAGGATGGCTTAGTAAACTGGGTCAGGATCCTGTCGGCTAAGGCTTTTTGACTTTATGAGCCATAAGGGTCTCATAAAGGTATTTCTCCCTACGAGTCGAGAGGATCTCGTAGGTGTGTTTTCTCCTTAGGAGTCGTGAGGATTCCTAAGTGTGTTTTCTCTATAAGTCGTAAGATCTTACAAGAGTATTTTCTCCTTGTAAATCGAGAGGGTTTTACAAGTGTCGTTCACCATATGGGGACATTTCTAGCCATTGGTAGAACTTGGGGAGGGAATATTTATTCATGCCCGTGGATTATATACAAGGGTCAATATTGGACCGCCTGTAGGGTGACTTGGGGGATATGACGACTTAAGAACAGGTTCGGATCCCTGTAGCTTAAGGCTTTTGAATCTTATGAGCCGTATGGGTCTTATAGGAGGAATTCTCCTTACGAGTCGTGAGGATCTCACAAGTATATTATTTTTTTCTACGAGATTGCGCCCATCCGGATTTTCACAAGCTCACCAGTAGTCCTGTTGTTTTTACTCATGGCGCCCTTTCGGGTTTTCATCCATGCTCATTTTGCTTGTGGACATACCGTTTTTTTGCGAAACTTTCGAGAATAGTTTCGTCACAGGTGCCCATCTGTTTGCCGGTAGGACTTGGGGTGGCTCTATTGCTGAGGTAGCTGTGCAGCCGGTAGGACTTGAGTTGCAACCCTCGCCGTGGAAACTTCGATTGCAATATAGATCTCAATGGAAGACATTGTCGTATTTGGGGGCGGCGCGCCCTGTTTGACGCACTAGTTCTGAGACATTTCGGTCTATTATCGCCATATTTGAGGCAAAGCTTTAGTTTAAGGACATCTCGGTCCGTTGTTAGTTTAGGGACATCTCGGTCCGTTATCGCCATTTTTGAGGTGGATTGTTAGTTTAAGGACTTCTCGGTCCGTTGTCGCCGTTTTTTAGGCGACGTGTTAGTTTAAGGACTTCTCGGTCCGTTGTCGCCGTTTTTGAGGTGACGGAGCTTTTTGGATACTATTCTTAGAGTTCCGACTCAGGAAGATAGCGAGCGGACACAAGCGTCGTCATCTATCATTGACCTAAGGCGTGACTCGTCAAGCGTAGTATTTTTTAAGGAATCAGACGTTTATTGGCCGGAAGGGTCTTTCGCCATGCATATCCATGAGCAGGTAGGCTCCTCTTGATAGACTTTGTCTATGATGTACGAGCCTTCATAGTTTGGCTCGAACTTTCCCCGTTTTGCACGATTGGGGATCATGGGTCTTTTGACAATTAGCACGAGTTCGCCTTGGCGAAAGGTTCTAGGCCTGGTCAGTTTTTCATATGACCGCATCATCCTTACCTTATAAGCTTCCAAATTTTGTTGTGCTATAAGGCGAGTTTCATCGAGGGCATCGAGCACCTAAGGCCGAAGATGATCATTTTCTTCATTTGTCAGCTCGTATCGAACCGCTACTCGTAGAGAAGGGAGTTCTATTTCCATGGGAAGTACTGCTTCCGTGACGAATACCAACGTGTATGGTGTTGTATTCATGGCCGTTTTGAACGTTGTTCGGTACACCCAGAGAGCTTCGTGCAGCCTTTCATACCGGTCTTTTTTTTGTTTCTGGACACCGTTTTCTTTATAATCTTTATATGGTCTTGTTGAAAGCTTCAGCTATACCGTTGGCACTAGGATTATAGACTGAAGAGTATCTCCAATCTATTTTATGTTGTTGTGCGAAATGGCTAATTTTATGACTTCTATAAGCTGGCCCATTATTCGAGATAATTCGTCGCGGAGTGCCGAACCGATAGATGACATGGGTTCTGAAGAAATGGAGCATATTCTTCGTCTTCACCTTCCTCAGTGGTACTGCTTCCACCTATTTAGAAAAGTAGTCGGTCGTTGCCAGTATCAACCGATGTCCTTTGGACGATGCTGGTCAGATGGGGCCAATTATATCGGTTCTCCACATTTCGAACGACCAGCTAGCCACTGTTGGGTGTAACGGATTTGGATGTTTGTGGATGAAGTCCCCGTGAATTTGGCACGAGTGACACTGCTTCGCATATTCGAGACAGTCCTGAATCATCTGGGCCAATAGTAACCCATTCTTTTTATCTTCAGCTTCATCTTTGGCCCAGCCTGATGAGAACCGCAAAGTCCATCGTGAGTTTCTTGGACGACTCTCTTCGCTTCTTCTGGCCCCAGGCATCTTAGCCACAGACAGTTGAACGACCTCTTATATAGAGTATCATTGACGAAGGCGAAGGACAAAGCTCATTTCATGAGCTGATATCTAGACGACGCATTTTAAGCGTTCGTTGGGATTTGAAGTAGTCTATGAAGACTTCCCTCCAATCCTTGACCTTTTCTTCATTCTCTATTTGAAGGGCTGCTTGTTCGGTCGTTTCTTTTCTTTCGGATGGCTCTATTTAGTCTTTCGAAGATATATCTGTTGGGGTGAGAACCCTGCGGCTTTGCACAATGATCCTTACGTCATCGAGGTCTTCATCGGCCAGTTCCTTAGCGAATTTGGCCAATGCATCCGCCTTGCTGTTTTCTGCACGCGGTATACTCTCCACGATGTAGGAGGGGATTTGTGTCAGCAGTTGCTGCTCTCTTTCGCTATACTTTATCAGATCTGGCTTGCACGTCTGATAGTCGCCATTTACTTGGCTAACGATCAGTTGGGAGTCTCCATATATGAGGAGGTATTTGATTCCCATGTCGGCAGCGATCTCGAGACATGCTATCAAAGCTTCATATTCAGCTTCGTTATTAGTCCTTGGCTCCGTTAAGGAGAAGGCGTAACGCAATATCCCTCCTTACGGAGTCACGAAGATAAGGCCCACCCTGGCTTTGATTATGGGGGTGTTTTGCTTTCGCCTCTTCATGGAAGATGCTCCATCGAAGTAGAGTTCTCATTGGGAATCATTCTCTTCTTTCTCTTATTTCTCTTCTTCGATTGCGTTGAACGCATATTCATCCGGCAACTCGCAATTTAAGGGGGAGTCGGCTGGTACCGGATGCTTCGCAAGAAAGTCGGTAATGGCCTGGCCTTTCACTGCTTTGAGGGGGCGATACGTTATCGAGAACTCCATCAGGAGGAGGGCCCGTTTGGCAAGCCTTCCTGTTAATATGGCCCTTGACATCAGATATTTGAGTGTATCCATCTTTGATATAAGGTGGACTTCATGTGCCAAGGCGTAATGTCTGAGCTTATTTATTGTGAATATCAGTGCTAGGCAATGCTTTTCGATGGGGGAGTAGTTGTTTTCTGCCCCCAGGAGAACTCGACTCAAATAGTACAGAGCTCTATCCTTTCCCTGTTCGTTCTCTTATGCACATAGCGCACCTAGAGAACCCACAAGGGCTGTTGTATATAGGATAAGGGGGTTTCCTTAACCGGAATGGTCAATACCGGCGGATTTTGCAAGTATTGCTTGATTTCGTCCAGTGCATTTTGGCACTTTTGATCCCAGACGAACGGGGTCCCCTTCTTCATTAAATGGCTGTGAGGACGGCATTTTCCTTAGAGATTAGCTAAGAACCGCCGGATATATGCAAGCTTTCCTTGAAGAGATCGCAATTGTTTAAGAGTTCTTGGCGTGGGCATTTCTATAATCGCCTTGTTTTTTGAGGGATCGATTTTGATACCCCGGTGCCGTATGATGAATCCTAAGAATTTTCTTGAGGAGACTCCAAACGCGTATTTTAGAGGATTCGTCTTCAGATTATACTTCCGAAGACGTCGGAACACTATTTTTAGATGTTCCCTATATTCCTCGTAAGATTTTCTCTTTACCACAAGGTCGTCGATGTAGCATTCGACAATCTCATGGATGAGGTCATCAAAGATCTTTGTCATTGCCCTCTGGTAGGTAACGCCAGCGTTCTTCAGACCAAAGGACATCACCTTATAGCAGAATATGCCTAGTGGGGTCCAGAAGGCGGGATGCTTTTGGTCTTCAGGATGTATTTTTATTTGATTGTATCCTGAAGATCCATCCATGAAGGAGAAGACCCCATGGGTCGACGTGTTATCGATCAGAAGTTCGATAACAGGCACTAGGAAGTCATCCTTCGGGCAAGCTTTGTTGAGGTCCCGAAAGTCCATGCAAATGCGCACTGTCCTATTTTTCTTCATCACTGGAACGATATTAACGATCCATTCGGGATAATGAACTTCTTGGATGAAGCCGGAGTCTATTAATTTCTTGACTTCAAGGTTGATACTCATCTCGAGTTCAAGTCGCATCCTTCTCGGCGCCTGTTTGACTGGCTTGACGTCCGGCGATATGGCCAGTTTATGTACCGCTACTTTTGGATCTAGACCTGGCATCTCGGAATAGTTCCATGCGAAGCATTCTTTATATTGCATGGGCACGTCTTTTAACGTGGCTACCTGTTATTTGGATAGCAGCTCACTGAAGAACGTTGGCCTCGGATCTTTTTCCGTCCGTAAGTCAATTTTTCTTAGGTTGTCCACCGTGATATGTATCCCATCTTCCAGCTCTTTTGGTACTGGTGGAAACTCTGATATCACCTTATCCTCATCTTCATCTGCGAAGCACATGTAGGGGTCATCCATAGTCTCTCGCCCTCCCTCTTTTGAGAGTGTTATCATATGGCAGGTACGAGTTCGCTTCCATTCTTAATGTTGAGCCGGTCCTATCCTCACGGTATAGGTCTTCTTTGGCTCATGCTTTTATGGGGGGTTACCTTCCAGCTGTCGGATAAAGCGAACCTGTCTTGGTGATACTGGTCTTCTACCCAGTCTTTGAAGGTGAAGCAATTTTCAAGGGGATGGCCTATTGCTCGATGGTAGGAGCAATAATCCGGATGATGGACCTCGTCCATTTGTTCGGGGTCCAAGACTCCGGAGTGTCATCATTTGGTGCTTCATAACAAGATTGAATATCTTTCTCATCTTGTCTTAGGGAAAAGAGTATTCCTAACCCATTTTCTTTATAAAGGACGGGTTCCAACCGAGTTTTTCTTGATTGCACGACTTCTTGGATCCGCTTTGCTGCTTTCGAACGTTGTTTGCATTTTTTGCCCTGTTTTTGCCTCTATTTCGGGATTTTCCCCTTTCGGGAGGACATACAGCGGGCCGAGGATGAAGAGTATTTGTCACGCCCCGCTTCCCGGTGTACGGCGAAGTGGACGCGATGAGGCCCGCTACGTATATACTCAGAAGTACATACGCTAAGCGTATCTAAGCAATATAAAAGTAAATCACAAGAGACAAGAGATATAGAAATAACAGCAACTTTATTAATAACATTCTTTTGTACAATGCATGAAAAGTAAATACAACTGAAATGGAAAGCGATGCCTAAACAGTGGCATAACAGGAAATGAAAATACTGAAAAGAACAAGGTACAATATCTAGAGCTCGGGGTCTTCGTATAACGGCTCCAAGTCTTCACCGGTGGGCTCGATCTCAGCTTGGTCCAACGCACCTGACGACATTCAAAGAAGAAAGAAACAGAATGTCGTCAGCGAATAGATCGCTCGGTAAGTCCCAAAGATAAGGGGAGAAATAGAATAGACAGAGAGTAAGAGAAAGAGGGAGAGGGTGGCTTTTATATTGTTATATTATTGTAGTATGGTGTTAACGCTGTTGTTGTAGCTTGGTACAGAAGAATACCAGTGTATACGAGAGGGGTCTCAGTATGCTAGAGACCAGGGCAAATGGAAGTACAAGGCTCCGTTATACAACCCGGAACAACGGCAATTGGATTTATGTTAGGTGTCTTAATCTTACCGTCTCGTGCCACCTTTAACACCTTCCGTACCAATCTACCCCTTAAACCCCGCGATGTCTTGTTTGTATTGTTATCTTGTAATATTGTATTGATTGCATGATTGACTGACTGACTGACCGAAACCATGATATCAGGAAACGGTTATAACCGTAGAGTCATGTAAATGGAATACTGGGAAAACATGTAAAAGGAATATATCCATGGTTCGGTTCGGTCAAGTGATATAGATTGTTATCTGGATTCTGGGATTTCTGTGTTCATTTTGAGTTGGAATATTAGAGAATATATATTGACTTGAATCATATTCAAGTCAGAATTAGTCAGACTCTAACCCGAGTCAGACTGAAAGAAAGGTAATTTGAAGTTCTGTACTTGTTAGGGGCCTTATTGTAATTTATAAAACTTGAAGGGGTTTTATGTAAAAAGTACTATTGTATAGTTTTTAAGATACACCCTAAGTATTTATTATTCGTCTTTATTATTATAATGAGTGTAAATTTTATTTGTGTTATTCTAGTGAATATATCCTAATAAAAGTATTAATTGATTTATTTAAAATTCATGGTATTTTAATGTAACTTTTAATCTTGTAAATTTTTTTTTTTTAGGAAAAGTGGAAACTTTATATTATAATAAAATAGTTGTTTAAATGATAATTATATATATATTAATACAAGAATAATTTTATATAAATATTTTTATTTTCCAAAATCTCATTTTTCTTAAATGTCATATTTTAAACCTTTCGAGACCGAATGCTCCTTGCGGAGGTCTGAATCTCGCACTACTAGCCCGCGGGTGCACGATGAACCGTACTATCCCTAACGGGTTCCCCAAAGGTAGGTTGTAGTGGCGCTTTGCATAGGTTTAACAAATACCCTTCATTTAGAAAAAAACGGTTTTATAAAGGTAAGGTATTTATTTGTAAAAGGTGTAAATTTCCGTATTTTAGATTCTAGGGTTTCCTAAGCCAACTAGTCTATTTCTAAGTCTAAACGACAAGTCATTAGAAGTCTCAAATCGCCTCTTCACCGTCAATTGCGGCCAGATAAGTGCCAGGTAAGTGGGAAGGAACAACAGTAGTGGGCCTAATTAAAAACCACTAGCCTAGACACACTTGCCTAGACACCACAAAGTCAGTTTAGATAAACGATCGATGTCCATGACATATCGTAATTTCATTTTAAAAGATTTTGTTTTAGAATTGTGTACAACTTAAAATTTCTAGAAAAGGTTTATAAAGAATATGGTATTTTAGCGAAAGGTCTTGTATTTTCGTATTCTAAATTTTAGGGAATATCAATTAAGGTTATATTTATGTGTGTGTAGAGGTAGGTCATTACCTCGTGACTTATTTTAAGGTTTAGTGAAGTTTAGAGGTTAAACATGTTAAATTAAACATAAGGGTATTTAAATGTAAGAATACGGTATTTGAAAACGTTATCATTTCATGTGTGAAAACTCATTCAAATTGATTTCTACAAGTTTATTTATCAAGATGAACATGTTTAGGAATGAGGGAATTGATTAGAAGTAGAAAAATAAACTTTATGGTATTTTTATGAAAAGAATACGATATTACAAGAAAGTTATCATTTCATGTGAGAAACTTTGTTTAAATTGATTTCTATGTGATTAATAGTCATCATGAATATGTTTAGGTATTATGGATTAAGTGACAAGTGGGATTTTGTAGAAAAAACGAATCGGAAATCGGTTTGTTCCGATTTCCGTCAGGTTTCATAAAGTCGTATTTTCTTTCAAAGAAAAGGAAGATAGAAAGAGTGGGACTTACGGGTTTTGGACACGTTAGAGAGTGAGGGGGAGGTAGAGGGTTTGCCGGGCGTCGAATCGTCGTGAGGAGTCCTAGCATGATCGCCGGAATTCGCCGTCGATTTCGGCAGCGCTTCGCCTTTCGCTCGTACCGAGTTCTCTTGAGAATTTGAGAGAGTGGACTTAGGTTTGTAGGGTGAAATGGTAGAGGGTAGGGGTGTTTATATAGGGCTAAGCTAGGGTTAGGGTTTTAATTAAAAAAATATTTAAAAAAATAAAAATTCATTAAAATATCATTAAATTTGGGAGTAAAAGAGGTTTATTGTGCATTCGGTAACTGTTCTGGAGAAAAGAAGTATACAGTGGGGTTGACCAAGTCAACACGGAAAAATTCCGTGTTGACGACTCGGCCGAGTCGGGACACCGATGGGTGGGGAAACTCCTGGGGGGAATTTTGGTGTATTTAGTTTTTTATGTGCAGTATTAATTTTGAGAGTTATGGCTGTTTGACTATTGACTTTCCAAAAAATTAAAACAAAATAATATAAAAATAATGTGGGGTATAGGATTCGAACTCTGGTGGCTTGGTTCAGCAGTGCAAGGTATTACCAATGAGCTACAAGCTCCTTCTTGTAATTATTGTGTTATTTAATTACTTAAAATGATAGCAGCAAGAGTAAATACTCCAAGTATACATTAAATTTTAAAGTGGTTTCTTGTACACTAAAAATGGAGTTATTTCATTCTTGTAGCTTGTAATTAAAAACAAAAATAATTACCTAAATCTTGTGCTCAGGCTAAAATACCCCTTTGTGGACTTTAAAAATATTTTGAAAAAAATTTTGTATAGGAAAAAGTGTATAAGAAAATTAGGGTTGTTACAGTATTATAATCTTTCTTCTCCGCAGATTATTGATTAAAACGCTGCGTCCTGACTTTTTCATAAATGGCCATTTCGCGGGTGTGATTGTCTCGGGTCTTTTGACAAGCTTCTTTTATTAGCTTGTCTATTTGTTCTTCAAGCGACGGATTCAACGTCCTAAGAGCGGGATTTCGCTCTGTTTTATTGTCAAGGCTATTTGGAAGAGCGTTTTCCTCTTCACTGGAGCTGTTTATGACGCGGCAACTGTGGAACTGCTCCTGTTTCTTGGAAAGAACGTATCGGAGCCCGGTTGTCTCCATCTTCCCGTTGGGCAACTTTCGCTGAGTCCCGGGAATATCCCAAACTTTTTTTTAGAATTGGGCTTGCCGAACAGTTTGTTTGAGGGGTATACCTTGGCATCTTAACAGCCTTTTTAATCCCTCCATGCAGTATCTTGGCAGACGGATTGGTTGAAACCTGTCAAGTGCAAAATCGGCACCATGCCAGACTTTTTTTCTACTTTATTTTCTGTAGATTGGTAGAAGAGAATCACCTTTTCACCCCTTCGCCTAGGAGGCATGTAGAAAGTTTGCAGTTCATGTACGCTATATGTATGGAGCGCATCAAGTTCCTTATAGTGTCGAGGTGGAGCCATTGTGATTTGCAGACTCTGATCTGCTTCGGCAAAAGTTTGCATTGACAGGAGGATGGAGAACATTATGTTGGCCTCGTCCTCAGAGTCGCTGCCAAAGACTAGAATAGGAATATATGGTCCGGGATTATTGTTTTCTTTCTGGGGTTGCCCCGAGTAGACTATTTCTTTGTTTTCCTCGGTATCGCTCCCAAAGATCGGGATAGTAGCGACGGACTTCTGTTTATCCTCCAGCTTATGACACCTTTCGTATCCTCGAAGTCATGTAGGAAGTACTTTGCATCTTCATATTTTCGGACCTAGTTTACGGAGAACAGATTTAGCTCCCCTGTAACGGTGTACTCCGAGCCATCTTTGAAGTACTTCATACACCGATATTGTATAGAAGGGATGACGTTGTACTCATATAACCAAGGCCTTCCGAGTAGAGCGTTATAGCAAGTCTTGGCGTTAATGACATGAAATTTGATGTCAGTAACGAGCAGCCTAAAGCGTAACGTCAGTATTACGGACCCAAGCGTCCATGACGACTGTAAGTCGAACTCAGAGATGATAATTTTGTCTCGGGCCAGGTGATGAACGTTCATGCAAATTTCTTTCAGCACCCTTACGTTGAGAAGGTTGATGGAGGATCCGTTGTTGACAAGGATTTTCCCTATCTTGATTTTGTGGTAGTACCCGGTGCCGTATAACGGGCGATTATGGTCGAACGTACCGAGAAGGAGATCTTCATTGCTGAATGTAATGTCAGCCGTGTGGACCTCTGCCAGTTCATCTTTCATCTTCTCTTCCGCGAAAAAATCTTGGAACTGATCGGGCTCTTGTAATGCCTTGATCAGAGAATCTCGTGCCTCTTTGGACAGGAGGAGAGCATCCAATATGCTCAGTTGTGAGGGTATTTTCCTCAAATGCGCTAGGACATTGTAATCCACCTTGTTTTTCCTAAGCGGGTGCCTGGATGCGAGCTCTTTGACAACTCCATCGTCGAGGGCATTTTCCTCAGGGATTTTTTCTTTCCCTTTGTCTCTTTTGCTCGAACCTTTGTTTGTAGGTCCAAGGTTCTTCTCAGGCAGCATGCGGTTTCGCAGCTGAATGTTATCATAGTTCTTCTCCTCTGCTTCTTTTTCGGAGGTGGAGTCTCTGAAGAGAGGGATGAGGAGTATTTCGTCCTCAAAGTCGCTCCCGAAGGTAGGAACTTGGTATTTTTTCCCTTCCGAACTGGTACCAGCCATATGACAGTTGCCGGTCATTTCTTCATGCGCATCCGTCGCACCATTTTGCCGTCAACGAGCTTCGTGCTTCATCCTCTTGAAGTGTTTTTGATGGGCAACGTATCCTTACCACCACTTCTTGAAGGCACTGCATTCCTCGGTGGGATAGGTAACCCTCCGATGATATAGCCAATAATTTGGATGTGAATCCTCTCCGTCGAGGCATATAACCCCGGGTGTGTCTCTTACGAAAGGTGGCAGCTTCATTTACATGGACAGGGTTTTGGTGAACCACTTCTCTGTTTTGATCCTGCTCTTGTTTGTCGCAGGTATGCTTTGGTTCGGTTAGCAAGCACATGAGTAATCGATTGGTTAGTACCTCAAGAAGTATTAACGGTCGCATGAAAATGTGTGAGCAAATCTTTAATATTCATTAAATTAAAAAGTACTAAGGTAGATGGACAAGAGTATGATAGCTTGAATTGAATTCTCCGAGTGTAGGGATGTCCATTTCACACACGTGGGGTTATATGATCAATGTTTGGAAGAAAGATAGGAATGAAGAATAAAGACGATGTTTTATTGAGGGGTAATGTGATTTCTAACATTTTTTCATTACTATTAAGATAGGGCTCATGACAACTGAAAAGCTAGCATAGTTGGAAACTCTTCTTTTCAAAGTATTTCTTTTATGGTTCTTGTCTTTATATGTAAATTTCACCATCTTTCTTTTGTTATAGGATTTTGTTGGCGTAATCTGCTGAAAACCCTCAGGAGACAACACTCCTCCTACTAGGGACACCTAGAGTTTAACGGCTTGTTGCACGTGCTCAGTGCAATCGTGTCTGCCTACGAAAGTGTGCTTAGTTTTCTCCTTTCTTTTTCTCCTCTTAAATAAACTAGTTTGCTCGGGACGATCAAAGATAAGTTTGGGGGTATTTGTTCAGTTGATAAAACTGCACATTTGTATTACATTTTTCCTACTATTTTTATATTAAAAAAGGACTTTATTTTTATATATTATACATATGAGGGTTTATGTGTTAAAACACCATTTTCCATGTGTTAATATATTTTAATTATCATTTGGTAGGAAAATGTATGCAAATAAATCTATTGACTAAATCCTAGTAGAACTAAGGCTACTAAATATTATTTGAGATTATTGTGCAGAATTTTCCAAGTTGTTATGCAGAATTTATCAAACAAATCAAGTTGTTGAAGAAATCTTGCCAAATTAAGAAGCAAAACTTGGAGACCAAGTCTGGAAGCAACCGAGAAAAGATTTTTGAATTCTGAAGATGCCTAGGATTGCCACATGTCACAAGATGCAAGCACAAGAAAATTGATCAAGAGATCTCACCATTGGCCGCGGATCCGTGGCCATACCCCCCTTTGGCCGCGGATCCGCCGCAATATTATGAAGTTGGAAGGAAAGATTTTGGGGCATGATTCTCTACTATATTTTACCAACTTTTGAAGCAAAAGATTCTGGCTTTGCACTATAAAAAGGCACCGAGAGCCTCTTGGAAAAGCTATCAAGCCGAAGAGATCACGAAGCTCCCGACGCTCACGCATCCAGGCTGATCATCGACTGTTCGACTACCTCCTTAGGAAAGATCGAGAAGCAACTAGTTGTAATCATTTTCTATGGATTAAAAGTGTAGTTTGTTCAAGTCGATTAATAAAGGTAGTTATTTTATTTAATTTTTTCTTTTACATTATGTTTTCCCTATCTTTCTTTTCATCTTCTTCTCCCAACATGCGCGAGTAATTCTCCGCTTGTTAGGGTTCGTAGGATTAGGGTAGGCTAATGGACGATGAAAATAACTAAACCCTTTTTAAGTCCTATAAAGTTTAGGAACTTTATTAAAAGAATCATTAACATCCTAATCGGGCGCGCTAGCAATTCTTTGCTAGTTCCAACCGCGATTAGAGATTTGATTAATGATTGTTTTGGTAAAGGCTAGATATGAACGGAGTTCCGTGTCGAGATAAGGGTTAAGAGTGGGATTCCTTTTCTCTCCGGAAACCCTAATCTACACTCATCACCGTCGTTCTAGTTCTAAATCTATTAATGGATAAAAAGAGTAACTTTTAATTAATCGTCCATAACTACTAAATCCTAACGAACCCTACAAGCCCTCTTATTATATTAATTACATCTTTAAAATAATCTAGATCTATATTTTACATTCTTGTTTAACGTAGATCTAGAAACCATTCTATAAAATTCTTTATCCCTCCTTTCTCTTTCAACACACCTAAAGTAAAAGTAAAAGGTTCCACGTTTCCCAGAGGACGACCCGTACTCGTCTCGGTCTAACTACGTGCGACACCGTTATTGATTATTGTTAACTACAAAACACACTTTTCCCTACCAATCAAATGGCGCCGTTGCCGGGGATACGTGCGTAATTTTTATTTTTACTATTTGTGTTGAATTCTTAGACGAGCCATATCATTATTAAAACAAAACTGCAAATTGCATATTTAACGATTTGTGCGTGAATTTTTGCAAGGAGATCTGGAGTCACAGAATTAAGGCGAACAGGAAACAAAGATTAGAGATCCAGAGGAGCACAGAAGGCTATACAAAAAAATTTCATCAACTGTTCCTTCTGCCACGCAGTGGAACCGCGGCAAAAGCACCCCTTCTGCGGCGGAATCGCGGCAATTTGGAGGAATTAGGGAATCAATCTTCTCTGGTATCTTTCTCAACTCCTTCTCTCTCTCCTCAAATCCAATAAAATCTATTTTCTGCAGGATTCTTTGCAAAATTGCGCCGCTCAAAAATCTTTTTGCAAAAGTTTTATGATTGGTTTTGTTTTGCATATTTAATACGGACTTTAAGGGGTAAAGACTAAATCAAGATTAGGTGGGGATTTCATCACCCTTCCTAAGCCCCACAAATCACAAACTGAGCATATAGATCAACCCTTCATTAATTTAAAAAATATCTAGACCAGACTCTAAGGACTGTCGCGCTCAATAAGGACAGAGGAAGGTCGTGAGTAATCTATCGTTTATCCGCATTACTTTTGTAGTGCCTAGGCAAGTGTGACAAAGGCTAGTGGTTTTTAATTAGGCCCACGACGTGGTTCCTTCCCACTTACCTGGCACTTATCTGGCTATAAGGGTAGTACGGAGGCGGTAGAGGATTGATCCTGCCGCTTGTCCTTTGGAAGTCTAGGAGCGGTCTAGAGACTGGACCTGGGTGACCTTAGTTCTAGGGTTGCTTGTGCATCTTAGGGAGATTTGTCTTGAGTCCCACATTTTTCAAAACAAGCCAATTTTAAATCACACACACGCTGCCACTTGCACTAAACCCGCTTAGTGCATGCTCGGCTGGACACGGGATCCTAGTGCCCGTCTTGTCCGCGTTCCTGCTATCGACGCCGAAGTTGGTACTTCTTCATCTTCTTTTCCCCCACCACACACCACATCGACCGTGATGGACGGCACTCCATCTAATTATAACACCACGCTGCTGCCACCTGAAGGTGCGCAGAATCCACCGCGCATCTCTCTCCAAGAGAGATGCTATCCTATTCGTGGTCCTCTTCCTACTTGTCTATCTCTTCCACCACCTAATGGGGATAATTTCGAAATTAAACTCCACTACATCAACCTGCTGCCCAAATTTCACGGGCTTGAGTTGGAAGACGCGTACGTTTTCATCACCAAATTCGAAAACGTATGCACAATGATGGGTACTTCACAATTGACTTTAGATGCTATGCGCTTACGTCTTCTCCCATTCACACTGTGCGACTTGGCAGAAAAATGGCTTTATAATACTGCCGCACACTCTATCACTAATTGGGATGAATTCGTCGTAGCATTTCTTAAGAAGTTTTACCCAAATCATAAGACTGCACATATTAGGAGCGAGATCAACCAGTTCACCCAGCTTCCCAATGAACCATTTTGGAAGTGCTTTGAACGTTTCAAAGATCTGCTTGTCCAATGCCCCCATCACGGAATACAAAGATGGGATTTATGTCGGATTATATATGAGGGCATTAATCCAGCGACAAAGCAGATGCTTGAAACAATGTGTCAATGCAATTTCATGTCTAAAGATGATGGTGAAGCATGGAAATATCTGGAAGATCTCGCTGAACACACGTTGCAGTGGGAAAGCGTAAGACCACCTAGGAGGTATTCACCAGCTCGACGTTTCCATCGCAGTGAAAGCCGAAATGGCAGCGATACAAAAGAAACTCGACGCTATTGAAAACAAGTTCTCATCTTTCTCCCTAAATCAGGTCATGCTTCCTAAGACCGTCTGTGGTTGCTGTTCGGATCCTTCACACTTAACGGAAGAATGTCCTATGAATGCATCATTTTAAGCTAATGTTGCTTTTCAGCAGCGACCTAGAAACGACCCTTATTCTTCCACATACAATCAAGGATGGAGGAATCATCCTAACTTTGCTTGGAATCAAAACCAACAAAGCAATTATCAAAGACCTCCTCCACAGCAACCACAACCACAGAATCAGCCCCCCTTTCAGTCACAGAATTTCCAAAATCCGGCCAACATTTCTACACCACAAGTGGCCGGTATTGACAACTCACTTGCACAAACTTTGGATATGTTCATGAAACAATCCATGCAAAATTCGGCTGAGATGAGGTCTTCTATTGATGCCCTAACGAAAAACTCCTCCCATGGTGAGAGTATCAAATCAATAGAAAACCAAATCGCACAGTTAAACGCCGCAATGAGTGCGAGAGAGAAAGGGAAACTCCCATCTCAACTCCTACCGAATCCTGGCCATTCACAAAGTCATAATGTGAATGCCGTCACTACGTTGAGATCGGGGAGAGTGCTGAACAACCAAGTGGGTGAGCAAGTTGATGATAGTGACACATTTGATACCCCTTCTTCTTCTTTTTCCCCTAACTCGTCTAGTCTTCCACCTTCATCCGAGCCTATTCTCCGTTTTCCCCAAGGCTCAAACATTTCACCAAATCTATCTAAGTCGATTCCCACTCCAATTTTGGAATCGAATCCGTTGCCACAGTCTTCTCTACAAACGTTGGATCCAAAACTTATTGATCGAACTCCATTTCCAAACCGATTAAGGGCCAACCGACCTAACCCGCAAATGGAGAAGATTATGGAAATGTTTAAGCAAGTTAGCGTGAATATTCCTCTCCTAGATGCCATTCAACAAGTCCCATCTTATGCAAGAATCCTTAAAGACTTGTGCACTAGGAAGAGAAAAACTCAAGTGCCTAAAAAGGTTTTCATGACGAGTAATGTTAGCACAGCTTTTACCCAACAAATGCCAAAGAAACGTAAGGACCCCGGCTGTCCTACAATCTCTATTTCTATTGGGGGTAAAAATATAAATCGTGCTTTACTCGATCTAGGCGCTAGCGTCAACTTGCTTCCTTATTCAGTATACGAGCAGTTAGGAATTGGAGAGTTAAAACCCGCCCATTGTACTCTCCAAATGGCAGACCGATCTATCACCAAACCTCGGGGCGAACTAGAGGATGTGTTAATTAAAGTCGGGGAATTCATATTTCCCGTGGACTTTATTATTTTAGATACACAACCTGTGGCAAACCCACGCAATCAAATCCCGGTGATACTTGGTCGACCCTTCCTAGCAACTTCTAACGCTGTAATTAATTGTCGTAACGGTTCTATGAACTTATCCTTCGGGAAAATGACAATTGAGCTTAATATTTACAAGCTAGGAAGCCAGCCATCAGAATCTTCTGCTTAATTGCTGGATGTTTGTTCCATCCACGAGATAGCTTCCGAAAGCTGCATGGATGAGGAGCTTTGCTTTGATGTTCTCGACAATATTAATGAGACATCGTTTGATCTTACACCACTTTACAGTGAGGATATGTTCAATGAGTCCGACCTTAAGATTGAACCTGTTGACTCGTTGCAAAAGTCAGCAGCACTTTCCGAGTCAATATCTTATGCAAGTTTTGAACCTCTTCGGGAGTCCGAATATCATTCGCTTACCCCACCTTCTATTGTCTCTCCGCCAATTCTTGATCTCAAACCGCTACCTTCTCATCTTAAATATGCATATTTAGGAGAGAATGAGACTTTGCCAGTGATTATTTCCGCTTCTCTAGCCTTAGAGCAAGAGAATGCACTTTTGGCAGTGTTGAGATCGAATCGGGAAGCATTTGGTTGGACTATGGCTGACATCAAAGGGATTAGTCCCTTAATTGTTGAACATTACATACATCTGATAGATGAAGCCAAACCAACCCGAGACCCACAAAGACGGTTAAATCCCGTTATGAAGGAGGCGGTAAAGAAAGAAATCGTCAAGTGCCTTGATAGTGGAATAATTTACCCCATATCTGATAGCCAATGGGTAAGTCCAATTCATGTGGTCCCTAAAAAGTCTGGCATCACGGTCATCACTAATGAGGCTAATGAGTTAATCCAAACACGCACCCAAACTGGATGGCGTGTATGTATCGATTACAGAAAACTCAATGCCGCGACGAGGAAAGATCACTTCCCTCTACCTTTCATTGACCAGATGTTAGAACGATTAGCGGGACACGAATACTACTGTTTCTTGGACGGATACTCTGGCTATAACCAGGTCCCCATCGCCGAAAAGGATCAAGATAAAACCACTTTTACTTGTCCTTTCGGAACTTTTGCTTATAGACGCATGCCCTTTGGGTTATGCAATACTCCCGCTACATTTCAGCGGTGCATGATGGGGATATTTTCAGATATGGTGGAAAATTTTCTGGAAATTTTTATGGACGATTTCTCCATTTTTGGAGACTCCTTTGAGGACTGCCTTCGTAATCCTGACGCTGTTCTTACCCGCTGTAAGGATAAGAACTTGACTTTGAATTGGGAAAAATGTCATTTTATGGTCCAAGAAGGTATTGTACTTGGACATATAATTTCACATAAAGGTATTGAGGTTGACAGAGCTAAAATAGATGTCATTCAAAACCTCCCTCGTCCCAATTGCGTCAAAGATATACGATCCTTCCTTGGTCATGCAGGATTTTATAGGAGATTTATTAAGGACTTTAGCAAAATTGCTAGACCCTTAACCCTTCTATTGGCCAAGGACACTAATTTTCACTTCGATTCGGATTGTGAGGCTGCTTTTGAATCGCTTAAAGAATCACTCACTACAGCCCCCGTTTTATCATCTCCGGATTGGAACCACCCGTTCGAGCTTATGTGTGATGCATCAGATTTTGCTATTGGTGCGGTCTTAGGACAGCACATTGATAAGATGCCACATGTAATTTACTATGCAAGTAGGACCTTGAATGATGCATAAATAAATTACACAACTACCGAGAAAGAACTCTTGGCAGTTGTCTTTGCATTGGAGAAATTCAGGCCCTACTTGATTGGCTCGCCTATTGTGGTTTACACAGATCACTCCGTCCTACGACATCTTTTATCGAAGAAGGATGCGAAGGCCAGGCTAATACGTTGGATCCTATTGTTACAAGAATTTGATCTTGTCATCAAAGACAAGAGTGGATGTGAAAACGTTGTAGCCGACCATCTTTCACGCATCACTTCTTCGCCAACTGTGACCGTGCCGATAAATGACTCATTTCCCGACGAACAGCTCTTGAATGTATCTTACGAACCTTGGTTCGTGGATATCGTGAACTATCTTGCGACGGGACTTATACCTAGCGATTGGTCGAAACAAGACAAACTTCGATTTTTATCCCAAGTAAAATATTTTTACTGGGATGAACCATATCTATTCAAGTATTGTTCCGATCAAATCATTAGCAGGTGTGTCCCTAACGATGAATTCAAGAGCGTGTTATCATTTTGTCATGATCAGGCATGCGGCGGTCACTTTGGACCTCGAAAAACGGCGGAGAAAGTTTTGCAATGTGGCTTTTATTGGCTAACATTATTTAAAGATGCATTTGAACATTGCAAAACTTGTTCGCAATGTCAGCATTTGGGTCAGATTTCACGAAGGAATGAGATGCCGCTCCAACCTATATTGGTTGTGGAAATATTTGATGTTTGGGGTATTGATTTTATGGGCCCTTTTCCCAACTCCTTTGGGAATCTATATATCTTGTTAGCGGTTGATTATGTCTCGAAGTGGGTGGAAGCTGTACCGTGTCGCACTAATGACAACAAAGTTGTCATTAAGTTCCTTAAAGAAAATATCTTTTCGCGATTCGGACACCCTCGCGCTATCATTAGCGACAACGGGACACATTTCTGCAATAGGTCTTTCGAGGCCTTGATGCGGAAATATTCAATTACTCACAAGCTTTCTACGCCCTATCACCCCCAAACAAGCGGGCAGGCTGAGATCTCAAATAGGCAGATCAAACAGATATTGGAGAAGACGGTTTCGAAAAACCGTAAGGATTGGTCAACCAAATTGACGGATGCTCTTTGGGCATTCCGCACCGCTTATAAGACCGATCTTGGTATGTCTCCATACCGTCTTGTGTTTGGGAAGGCATGCCACCTCCCTATCGAGATTGAATATAAGGCAATGTGGGCTATTAAAGAGCTTGATTTTGATCTTGATCATGCAGGCAGCTATCGGAAGCTGCAATTGAATGAGCTAAGCGAACTCCGCGATGAAGCTTACGATAATACGGTGATAGTAAAGAATAGGACTAAAGTGTTCCACGATAAAAATCTTTTTAGAAAAACCTTCACATCGGGGCAACAAGTCCTTCTTTACGATTCTCGTCTCCATCTTCATCCGGGTAAGCTTAAATCTCGTTGGAAAGGACCTTTTGTGGTGCGGTATGTACACCCGCACGGAGCAGTTGAAATCGAAAATTTGAAAAACGGTTCGATTTTTAAAGTGAATGGGAATAGATTAAAACCGTATTTTTCTGCTGATCCCGCGGAGGAGCTCCTGTTTTTATAGGAGCCGCTTTATCAAAACTAAATTTCCTCCGCCTCACCTCCATGTTTTTGTAACATTTTCTCATTTTAAGAAATGGAGGTGAGTAAAAATGGATTTGATTGAATATCTGTGCGTGTCAAAGAATAAGTTTGGGGGAATTTTTCATTTAACTATTATTTTACCCCTTGTATCTCTCCCTTAGTATACAGGTCCTTGTTCTCAAAAGGCTACATCAGTGAGGACACTGCTGAAAACAGGTTTGGGGGGGAGGTTTGTATTCACTGAATTATCTTTGACATTGGGCATTAAATTTTATTTTTTTTATATAACAAAAGAGTAGAAAGTAAAAAATTACATCCAAAAGATTGGAATAGTTTAAGAAAACCAAGAAAATTAGAAGTTTTCTTACACGAACTAGTAATAAGTAGTTATGAGCTGTTGTCCCAAGGGTTAGTAAAATGAAAGAAGTCACTAATCTGAGGATAAAAATAAGTCTGAAAAATAGTTTCTATTCTGGAAGCCAAACATTTGAATGTTGATACCCTACTATATGCACTTACACACGTCTTGAAACTCGGGATAGTAGAGGATACCTTGAAATGCTCTTGTCTAAAAGCCAAAGTATGAAGGAAATTAAAAAAAAATGAAGAAAATATAAAAATAGTGAAAAGAAAAAAATGAACACTAGTTTTGTTATCGCCAAGGCAGCAATAAAATAATATAGCGAGGGTGCTTCTTCACCTAGTGCCCTAAGGCCAACTGGTCTGGGAGTCACTGCTAAGCCTTAGATGGTGCAAGACGAGGAAAATATTATCACCTAATTAGCAAGCACATGAGTAATCGGTTGGTTAGTAACTCAAGAAGTATTAACGGTCGCATGAAAATGTGTGAGCAAATCTTTAATATTCATTAAATTAAAAAGTACTAAGGTAGATGGAAAAGAGTATGATAGCTTGAATTGAATTCTCCGAGTGTAGGGATGTCCATTTCACACACGTGGGGTTATATGATCAATGTTTGGAAGAAAGGTAGGAATGAAGAATAAAGACGATGTTTTATTGAGGGGTAATGTGATTTCTAACATTTTTTCATGACTATTAAGATAGGGCTCATGACAACTGAAAAGCTAGCATAGTTGGAAACTCTTCTTTTCAAAGTATTTCTTTTATGGTTCTTGTCTTTATATGTAAATTTCACCATCTTTCTTTTGTTATAGGATTTTGTGGGTGTAATCCGCTGAAAACCCTCAGAAGACAACACTCCTCCTACTAGGAACACCTAGAGGTTTAACGGCTTGTTGCACGTGCTCAGTACAATCGTGTCTACCTACGAAAGTGTGCTTAGTTTTCTCCTTTCTTTTTCTCCTCTTAAATAAACTAGTTTGCTCGGGACGATCAAAGATAAGTTTGGGAGTATTTGTTCAGTTGATAAAACTGCACATTTGTATTACATTTTTCCTACTATTTTTATATTAAAAAAGGACTTTATTTTAATATATTATACATATGAGGGTTTATGTGTTAAAACACCATTTTCCATGTGTTAATATATTTTAATTATCATTTGGTAGGAAAATGTATGCAAATAAATCTATTGACTAAATCCTAGTAGAACTAAGGCTACTAAATATTATTTGAGATTATTATGCAGAATTTTCCAAGTTGTTATGCAGAATTTATCAAACAAATTAAGTTGTTGAAGAAATCTTGCCAAATTAAGAAGCAAAACTTGGAGACCAAGTCTGGAAGCAACCGAGAAAAGATTTTTGAATTCTGAAGATGCCTAGGATTGCCACATGTCACAAGATGCAAGCACAAGAAAATTGATCAAGAGATCTCACCCATTGGCCCCGGATCCGCGGCCATACCCCCCTTTGGCCGCGGATCCACCGCAATATTATGGAGTTGGAAGGAAAGATTTTGGGGCATGATTCTCTACTATATTTTACCAACTTTTGAAGCAAAAGATTCTGGCTTTGCACTATAAAAAGGCACCGAGAGCCTCTTGGAAAAGCTATCAAGCCGAAGAGATCACGAAGCTCCCGACGCTCACGCATCCAGGCTGATCATCGACTGTTCGACTACCTCCTTGGGAAAGATCGAGAAGCAACTAGTTGTAATCATTTTCTATGGATTAAAAGTGTAGTTTGTTCAAGTCGATTAATAAAGGTAGTTATTTTATTTAATTGTTTCTTTTACATTATGTTTTGCCTCTCTTTCTTTTCATCTTCTTCTCCCAACATGCGCGAGTAATTCTCCGCTTGTTAGGGTTCGTAGGATTAAGGTAGGCTAATGGACGATGAAAATAACTAAACCCTTTTTAAGTCCTATAAAGTTTAGGAACTTTATTAAAAGAATCATTAACATCCTAATCGGGCGCGCTAGCAATTCTTTGCTAGTTCCGACCGCGATTAGAGATTTGATTAATGATTGTTTTGGTAAAGGCTAGATATGAACGGAGTTCCGTGTCGAGATAAGGGTTAAGAGTGGGATTCCTTTTCCCTCCGGAAACCCTAATCTACACGCATCACCGTCGTTCTAGTTCTAAATCTATTAATGGATAAAAAGGGTAACTTTTAATTAATCGTCCATAACTACTAAATCCTAACGAACCCTACAAGCCCTCTTATTATATTAATTACATCTTTAAAATAATCTAGATCTATATTTTACATTCTTGTTTAACGTAGATCTAGAAACCATTCTATAAAATTCTTTATCCCTCCTTTCTCTTTCAACACACCTAAAGTAAAAGTAAAAGGTTCCACGTTTCCCAGAGGACGACCCGTACTCATCTCGGTCTAGCTACGTGCGACACCGTTATTGATTGCGGTTAACTACAAAACACACTTTTCCCTACCAATCAACGTCAATGTACTTTTGTAGGTCTGTGCGCTTGTCGTCATACTCGGCAGGCTGCACAGGCTTCTTGGTCTACTTCTTTTTCTTCGAAGACTTTGAAGGCTTGACTCGGGGGTTTTGCCCTTTGTCAACAACTTTCGGTATGGGACGTGGTTTCAACATCCCTTCGATGATCTTAGGTTCAAGTGGGCTTTTCCACCTGACTGCCGGACATGCCTGTAGATCTTTCAGCATTCTTTTGGTTTTTGCTGAAAGAACGACTTCCCATGGAGTTTCTTCCACGAGTGAGCATGATGCCCCCAGCACATCTACCTTTTTGGGAGTGTGCTTCTGGGGTGGATTTACCCTCCAGTTATCAGACAGCGCGAATTTTCCCTGTCGATACTGGTCTTCGACCCAGTTCTTGAAAACGTAGCAATCTTTAATTGGGTAGCTCACCATTCTGTGATAGGAGCAGTAATTAGGGTTGTTGACGTCGCCGGGTTACGATGTATGCCGCAGATCTGGCGATGTGATGAGTTTATTACGCACTGCCAATTCGAATAGTCTCCTCGTCTTGTCACGGGGAAATGACTAAGCGCGTCCTAATCTTTCCTCCAAGGATGGGCGCAGACGCTCTTTGTTTTGGCGAGCAGCCGGTTTTGGGCCACTCGGTTGTTGTTGTATGTTAGCAACGAAGGCCGCTTTCCCTTTACCCTTGCTATTTCGAGGGTCCTTATTTGAGGAGAGATGCCCATGGCCCATCCGGTCCATTTGGGCTAGTTTATCGATCAGAGCTTGGAAGGTGGCTAGTTTGAAGAATGTCATGAACTGGGACACGGTCGTTTGAGGATCAAAGGTCCCGATGAACATGCCCACGGTGGGAGATTCTTCGATGCATTGTTCGCACTTCGACCATAGGTTCCGCTACCGGATCGCGTATTGGACCCAGGTTTCTCCCGGCCTTACCCTGGCATTGATTAACGCCGTGATCGGGGTGCGCTCGCTCACGCTAGAGAACCGCTGTGTGAACAACAGTTCCAACTCTGTGAATGTTTCTACGGAGTCATTTGGGAGCTCTGAGTACCATTCAAAGGCCATTTCTGATAGGCTGCTAACGAACGGGTGAAGCAATAGTCTGTCGTCGCCTCCAGTGTTGTCGCACAGAGCTCTGAACTGTGCGACGTTGCTGGTGTGGGTTGCATGTCCTTTTATACACATGGAACTTGGGGATGGTATATCCCGGCGGGTATTTGATTTGGTCATACCAACCTGGATACAGTCGTCCGGTTCTGACATTTGGCCAGCAGCTTCACTAGCTTGATGAGCTCATATTTGTTGAACAATATAATCATCAAGCACAGCCTTGGAGATCGTTTCCTCCCTGGCCACTGATAAGGCCGGAAGAGGGTTTGATGTTTCCCCTCTGTCATCCTCGATGATTATCAGCGGATCCTCGGCTGGGGGTTCTGGTTGGATCTGTAAGTCGATGTCGCATACCCCCACATGGCTTGTGGGGAGGTGGAATTAGCAAACAACGATTTTTGAAGCAAGCAACATTGACCTAAAACTCGGATCTTATCGGAAACCCTAACTAGCATATCTAAAGAAGGTTCTGATCTACTCTGAAGTGATTTATACCTTCTTGATCAAGTTCTTCAGGTCTTCTTTGTCCTTCTTAGCTCCTTTGTTCAAGCTTGAATCTTCTCCTCCTCTTCTTGGCTCCTAGAAAGCTTGGATGGAACTCGATCATCGGTCTCTTCTATGTCGAAGATGATCCATCCGAGAGTTTATGGTTCAAGCTTCAACCTTAAATATGAGGTAACTAAGATGTCTAGTTTGCTAGACTATACAACTTAGAAGATGTAGAGAAAGATGGATGGAGTATTTTATCTCAAGAACCCTAGGATTCATAACTCATGTGAGGGTTAGGGTTTAAGGAAGAAGGAGGAGAAAACTTGGAGAGAGAAAGAGCAAATGCAAATGAGCTAAGACTTGTGAAGGATGAGAGAATGCTTAAGTGTTTGCAATGATCAAGCATGGATTATTTTTCATAGAAAATAATCAACCATACTTGAATAGTGAAGCCAAATGAATAAACAAAAGACTTAGCCATGCTTTCATTCATGCCTCAAATATCTCCAATTTCTACCTCATTAATCTATTTGCATAAATAGATAAATCTAATAATGAGGTGACTCCTTCTAGAAGCATGTCTTGTGAAATTACAAGAATGCCCTCACCGTATATACATACCCGTATTCGTATTCTGAAAAATACGAATACAACGAGATAATAATAATCCAATAATATAATACTAGAATCTAGCTTAAACCAAAGCCCACTAGTATTATCCGTCTGAACATCATCCGTGTAGCTAGTACACGTATATGATCGGAATCCTTCCGTAAGACCATATGGCTTCTACATCGTTTCGCCTGAACCAGGAAAACCCTCTATGTGGGACTCTAAAGACTCGACAGTACGCTGGCAATGGGTTTAACCATAAGTCCGTCAGCGGCACTAGCTGTACGTAATGGCTACCCAGATACATGTCGAAAAGAAGGCCGACGAGCGAACTCATCCGAACCCCTACTGAGCCTATCCATGACAATCTCCATGCAGTCCTGTTTTTTCATCTAAGAGTATCGCATACCAGGTCTAGGGGGTGGAAAACGTCAGAACCCTAATAATCAGACAAGTCATGTCGGTGTGGCTCAAGACCATCTGAGAATCTATTGGTCCAACTACTAGTAATTCTCAATCCGCCGTGGCCAGGGACTTATGGTGTTTTAAAACCGATCACAGCGCGACATCGACTCTCTATACCGGGAGAGATGAATCCCCAACAGTCGCTCACTGCCTCCATGTGGCTCGGGACTGTACCCAACTAAAATCTTTTTGCACGCCTCAGTAAAGCCGTGGTAAGGTAGTAATCAAAGCACAGTAGGAACTCACACGAGACAAATGATGACCTCAGGTCGACAGACTATCTGCACTCATGTCACCAGAAAACTGCTATCTGACGCTAGGTATAATACCATCTAGCCAGTCATGTCCGCTGTACTCACACCCAGTGAGCACCTGTATACAATCTTAGGTGCACCTCACCAATGGCTGCGGGACCAATCCATCGCCCCTCATCAGAGTCTAGATATGTATACACTAGTCTACTCTGGAGATCGATGCTCAGTCTCGATACTCCGACGACTAGGGATACTTTAAGGATGTGTAACAACCCTAATTTTCCTATACAAATTTTTTCAAATATTTTTTCAAAATCCATAAAGGGGTATTTTAGCCTGAGCACAAGATATAAGTAATTATTTTGCTTTTTAATTTCAAGTTAAAAGAATGTAACAACTCCATTTTTAGTGTACAAAAATTTGCTTTAAAATTAATGTATACTTGGGGTATTTACATTTTCTGTGACTACTTTAAGTAATTAAATAGCTCCATAATTATAAGAAGGAGCTTGTAGCTCATTGGTAATATCTTGCACTGCTGAACCAAGCCACCAGAGTTCAAATCCCATGCCCCACATTATTTTTAATATTATTATGTTTTAAAATTTTTAGAAGTCCAACAGTCAACACGTGATAAATTCCAAAATTTTCACTACACATGAATATACCAGTGTGTTCACCTAAAGACCCCCACCTTTCGACCCCTCGACTCAGCTTGACTCGACCGAGTCGGCCGGCGGACCGGCCGACTCGGGCCGGCGCCGCCGGCCGGACTCGGCCGGACGGCCGAGTCCCCTTCATGAAAGATGTGGCTTTTCAACTTCTTGACCCCCATGCATACTTTAAATGTGCAGAACACTTCCAGAAACCTCTTAATACCCCATTTACTCTATTTTTAATGTATTTTTACATTTTTTAATTTAAAACTCTTCACCTACCCTAACCCTATAAATACCAACCCTACACACTACCCCCTCACCCCAAAACTCTGAGCCAACTCTCAAGAATTCAATAGAAACCTTGTGTGCAATCGAAGTGAGCGAAAGGCGAAGCTCTGGCGAATTCTCCGGCGGAAATTCCGACGACGACTCTAGGAGCTCCCGGCGACGAAACGACGCACTGGCGACTCCTCCCGATCCTTCTCCCTCTCCTGGTTGTCCTAAACCCGTAAGTCCCCATTCTATCTTCTCTATTCTATTCTAGAAATACGGAATTACAAAACCCGAAGGAATCGGAACAAATCCGATTGTCGATTCGGTTTCTTTATAAAACTTCACTTTTCTTTAATAAAATTATGCTTGAACCTTTTCATGTTGACTATTAAACACTAATCAACCATATTGATCAAGTTTCATAATCAAAAGTAATTGCTATTTCATTTTACCGTATTTTCATTTAAATACCACATAGTTTCAATTCTACATATAACATCACAAAACTTGCTATACCTTTAAGTAGATCACGAGGTAAAGACCTACCTCCTCACACACTCATATAAAATATAGCACAATACCCTTGGGAACATAGAATACGGGAAAACGACACAATTTCATTTTAATACCATTTACCTAACAAAACCGTTTTGTAAAGGAATTAGTATTTATACAAATCTTTGTAAAGCGCCGCTACAACCTATTTGGGGAACCCGTTCGGGATGGTGCGGATTATCGCACATCCTCGGGCTTAGTAGTGCGAGATTCAGACCTCCGCAAGGAACATTCGGTCGCGAAAGATTTAAAATACGACATCTTAAGAAAATGAAATATTTAGAATATAAAATATATATTAAAATTATTTTTGTATAAATATATGTATATTTATCATTAAAATACCTATTTTATTATGATATAAATATTCCATCTTTTTCTAAAAATCACAAGAATCAATTTACCTTAAAATACCATGAATTCTATACAAAACCAATATTACAAATAAATATCATTTATCATGAAAATAGGATATTCTCATTAGAAATATCACAAATATAAAATCTACATTTATTACAACTCTAAAGACGATAATAAATACTTGGGGTGTATTTTGAAAACTTTACAAAGTATTTTTACATAAAACCCCCTCAAGTTCTATAAATTACCCTAAGGACCTTAGTAAACATAGGTTTAAGCGGGACCAGTCTCTTGAGCTTCAGGGAGCCGGAGATATGGGTGCTTGCCTATCTAAGGTAGACAACTTAACAACGGTGTTATCAATACGGTAATCGTCTTTGAAAAAGACATAAATCCTGCCGCTCATTGCAGCGGTTACTGATAACATCAAAACCTAATTCAGGATTCAATTTCTTTTCTAATTGTCTGAATCAGTTTGAGTCTCATTATAATCTGACTTGAATATGATTCAAGTACAATCTACAATCTACAATTTACACTATTACAATTCAACATGAATCCATGAATCCATTATTCAATCTATCAACTTGACTGAACCGAACCATGGATATACATTCCATTTACATGATTATACAGTTACATCCATGATTCTACGGTTACATACATGATTCTCCAGTTACATCCATTTACTGATATCATGGTTTCGGTCAGTCATCCAAACATACAATCTATACAGTTTACAATACAATACAACAATACAATCAAGATAACTCGGGGTTTAAGGGGTAGACTGGTACGGAATATGTTAAAGGTGGCACGAGGTGGTCACTTAAGACGTAATTACATCCATGCCGTTGTTCCGTGGTATTATCGACGGAGCCTTATACTACGGGTTACCAAAGTCTCCGGTGTAAGTGGGACTCCTCTCGTATACACTGGCATCTTCTGTACCAAACTACAAACAACAGCGTTAACATAACACTATAACAATATAATACAACATTAAAAGTTACTTTCTTATTCTGTTTATCCTACTTCTCCCTTATCTTTGGGACTTACCGAGCGATTTGTTCGCTGACGACATTCTCTTTCTTTCTTCTTTGCATGTCGTCAGGTGATCTGGACATTCCTGAGATCGAGCCCTCTGCTGAAGACTTAGACCAGTTCAGTGAAGACCCCGAGCTCTAGTTCATTGTACACTTTCCATTCAGTACTTTTTCATTTCTGTTATGCCATTGTTTAGGCATTGTTTTTTATCAATTGTATTTACTTTCCATACATTGTACAGAAAGAATGTGAATAAATAAAGTTGTTGTTTTTATTATATCTTGTCTCTTGTGCTTTACTTTTATATTGCTTAGATACGCTTAGCGTATTTACTTCACAGTAAATATGTAGCGGCCTCGTCGCGTTCTCTGCCCGTATACTGGAAAGCGAGGCGTGAAAGGTTTTGTTGGTGGCCCATACAGGTCAGAGCTGTATGAAATCCCATCATGCTGTTCTGTTCTGTGTGAACAACCTAAGCAATATAACATAAGAACCAGCAACTAAAACATTCTTTACAATTCATGTTCCTTGAATCTTACAATTTCATATTCCTTGAATCTTATCATTTCATGTATTTGAATCTGTCCTAACCTAAATTTTTCAAGGTTATGGATTCCCCAACCAACACAAGCACCAACTTCAACAACACTCCACCTCCACTACCAATCGTACCTACTGTTCCTGCTCCACCCACCGAGCAAACAGTTCTGCTTGAGGCGATCCGCAGCCTCCTAGAAGGACAGCAGCAGCTCTTGAACCGTCCCGAGACTGAAGCACCTGGGGTAAAGCAATTCAGGGCTTAACATCCCAAACAGTTCTCCAGAAAGGGAAGCCCACTTGAAGCTGAGGAATGGGCACAAAGCATAGAAGATGATCTGGCAACGGCACAAGTGTCAGATATAGCTTGCGTTCGTGTGGCAAAATTACAGCTCACGGACAATGCACGGAACTGGTGGAAAGCGAAAGAAAGCCATCTTGATCAGCCCATTGAATGGAAGACTTTTCGCGATAAGTTCGACGCGAAGTACTTCCCTGTGACTACCAGGTTTACCATGCAACAGCAGTTCATTCATCTACCACAAGGTTCTATGTGGGTCAAGTCAATAGATGAGTATGACGCTGAGTTCACCATGCTCAGTCGGTAAAATATGTCATAGTATTTCAAATTTTAAATATCACATACTATACAGCTAACACAAGACCGTAACAGATTTGCGGCACACCTGATACCGACAGATGAGATCAGAGCCCGTCGATTTCAACAAGGTTTGGACACTGAAATCCAGGCTGCACTGGCCACAGGGAAATTTCCAACTCATGAAGATGCTCTGGAAGCTGCCCGCAGTTATGGGGCAGTGATAAAGGCAAGGGGCAGACCTCAGTCTGCAGGAGTGAAACACCCTTCCACTCAAATGGCAGGAGGGGCTTCTTCAAGGCCATCTGTTGAACTTAGAAGACTGGAAGAAGCCAATGATCAGCCAAGACCCGATTTTTGCTTTTATTGCAAGAGGGAATGACACTTGTGGAAGGAATGTAGACGCGCAAAAGGCCTATGCTTGGTTTGTAGCGCGTCCAATCACGGAATTGGAAACTGTCCTTATAGACGCAACTCAGCTCACACACCCGTCAACTACCCGCAGCGGCCAGCTATCCGGGCTCCTGCAACTCATCCTGCACTCCCGGCACCACCTCCGCGTGGATTTCCTGCTCAGTCAAATCGCCAATTCCATCAGGCACTGAGAAACATACCTCGAGTACAGGGGAATATGCTTCCAACTAGGAGGAACGTGCCACGGCGACAGGCTTACACTTTAGCAGCCATAGAAGCCAAGACAGTTGACCAAGGTAACACTAGTATGACTCTTTCACATTTTAAACACTTGCACCACCTTATTAATTTTCATACACTGTTAGTACTTTAGTCACCAAACTTTCCTTGAATCTGTTACACTTTCCTTTTACAAATTTCGAGGACGAAATTTTTATAAGGAGGATAGAATGTAAAAACCCTAATTTTCCTATACAAATTTTTTCAAATATTTTTTCAAAATCCATAAAGGGGTATTTTAGCCTGAGCACAAGACATAAGTAATTATTTTGATTTTTAATTTCAAATTAAAAGAATGTAACAACTCCATTTTTAGTGTACAAAAATTTGCTTTAAAATTAATGTATACTTGGGGTATTTACATTTTCTGTGACTACTTTAAGTAATTAAATAGCTCCATAATTACAAGAAGGAGCTTGTAGCTCATTGGTAATACCTTGCACTGCTGAACCAAGCCACCAGAGTTCAAATCCCATGCCCCACATTATTTTTAATATTATTTTGTTTTAAAATTTTTAAAAGTCCAACAGTCAACACGTGATAAATTCCAAAATTTCCACTACACATGAAAAACTAAATATACCAGTGTGTTCACCTAAAGACCCCCCCCCACCTTCCGACCACTCGACTCGGCCCGACTCGGGCCGGCGCCGCCGGCCGGACTCGACCGGACTGCCAAGTCCCCTTCATGAAAGATGTGGCTTTTCAACTTCTTGACTCCCTGCATACTTTAAATGTGCAGTCCACTTCCAGAGTCCTCCTAATACACCATTTACTCTATTTTTAATGAATTTTTAATGTATTTTTATATTTTTTAATTTAAAACTCTTCACCTACCCTAACCCTAGCCTAACCCTATAAATACCAACCCTGCACACTATCCCCTCACCCCAAAACTCTGAGCCAACTCTCAGGAATTCACTAGAAACCTTGTGTGTAATCGAAGTGAGCGAAAGGTGAAGCTCCGGCGAATTCTCTGGCGGAAATTCCGACGACGACTCTAGGAGCTCCCGGCGACGAAATGACGCACCGGCGACTCCTCCCGATCCTTCTCCCTCTCCTGATTGTCCTAAACCCGTAAGTCCCTATTCTATCTTCTCTATTCTATTCTAGAAATACGGAATTACAAAACCCGACGGAATCGGAACAAATCCGATTTCCGATTCGATTTCTTTATAAAACTTCACTTTTCTTTAATACAATTATGCTTGAACCTTTTCATGTTGACTATTAAACACTAATCAACCATATTGATCAAGTTTCATAATCAAAAGTAATTGCTATTTCATCTTACCGTATTTTCATTTAAATACCACATAGTTTCAATTCTACATATAACATCACAAAACTTGCTATACATTTAAGTAGATCACGAGGTAATGACATACCTCCTCACACACTCATATACAACAAAGCACAATACCCTTGGGAATATAGAATACGGGAAAACGACACAATTTCATTTTAATACCATTTACCTAACAAAACCGTTTTGTAAAGAATTTAGTATTTATACAAATCTTTGTAAAGGGCCGCTACAACCCATTTGGGGAACCCGTTCGGGATGGTGCGGATTATCGCACATTCTCGGGCTTAGTAGTGCGAGATTCAGACCTCCGCAAGGAGCATTCGGTTTCGAAACATTTAAAATACGACATCTTAAGTAAATGAGATATTTAGAATATAAAATATATATTAAAATTATTTTTGTATAAATATATGTATATTTATCATTAAAATACCTATTTTGTTATGATATAAATATTCTATTTTTTTCTAAAAATCACAAGAATCAATTTACCTTAAAATACCATGAATTCCATACAAAACCAATATTACAAATAAATACCATTTATCATGAAAATAGGATATTCTCATTCGAAATATCACAAATATAAAATCTACATTTATTACAACTCTAATGACAATAATAAATACTTGAGGTGTATTTTGAAAACTTTACAAAGTATTTTTACATAAAACCCCGTCAAGTTCTATAAATTACCTTAAGGACCCTAGTAAACATAGGTTTAAATGGGACCAGTCTCTTGAGCCTCAAGGAGCCGGAGATATGGGTGCTTGCCTATCTAAGGTAGACAACTTAACAACGGTGTTATCAATACGGTAATCGTCTTTGAAAAAGACACAAATCCTGCCGCCTATGTGCAGCGGTTACCGATAATATCAAAACCTAATTCAGGATTCAATTTCTTTTCTAATTGTCTGAATCAGTTTGAGTCTCATTATAATCTGACTTGCATATGATTCAAGTACAATCTACAATCTACAATCTACAATTTACACTATTACAATTCAACATGAATCCATGAATCTATTATTCAATCTATCAACTTGACTGAACCGAACCATTGATATACATTCCATTTACATGATTATACAGTTACATCCATGATTATACAGTTACATACATGATTCTCCAGTTACATCCGTTTACTGATATCATGGTTTCGGTCAGTCATCCAAACATACAATCTATACAGTTTACAATACAATACAACAATACAATCAAGATAACACGGGGTTTAAGGGGTAGACCGTTTATGATATCTTGTCTCTTGTGCTTTACTTTTATATTTCTTAGATACGCTTAGCGTATTTACTTCACAGTAAATACGTAGCGGCCTCGTCGCGTCCTCTGCCATTATACTGGAAAGCGAGGCGTGACAGGTTTTGTTGGTGGCCCATACAGGTCAGAGCTGTATGAAATCCTATTATGATGTTCTGTTCTGCGTGAACAACCTAAGCAATATAACATAAGAACCAGCAACTAAAACATTCTTTACAATTCATGTTCCTTGAATCTTACAATTTCATATTCCTTGAATCTTATCATTTCATGTATTTGAATCTGTCCTACCCAAAAAATTTCAAGGTTATGGATTCCCCAACCAACACAAGCACCAACTTCAAGAACACTCCACCTCCACTACCAATCGTACTTACTGTTCCTGCTCCACCCACCGAGCAAACAGTTCTGCTTGAGGCGATCCGCGGCCTCCTAGAGGGACAGCAGCAGCTCTTGAACCGTCCCGAGACTGAAGTACCTGAGATAAAGCAATTCAGGGCTTTACATCCCAAACAGTTCTCCAGAAAGGGAAGCCCACTTGAAGCTGAGGAATGGGCACAAAGCATAGAAGATGATCTGGCAGCGGCACAAGTGCCAGATATAGCTTGCGTTCGTGTGGCAAAATTACAGCTCACGGACAATGCACGGAACTGGTGGAAAGCAAAAGAAAGCCATCTTGATTAGCCCATTGAATGGAAGACTTTTCGCGATAAGTTCGACGCGAACTACTTCCCTGTGACTACCAGGTTTGCCATGCAACAGCAGTTCATTCATCTACAACAAGGTTCTATGTGGGTCAAGTCAATAGATGAGTATGACGCTGAGTTCACCATGCTCAGTCGGTAAGATATGTCATAGAATTTCAAATTTTAAATATCACATACTACACAGCTAACACAAGACCGTAACAGATTTGCGGCACACCTGATACCGACGGATGAGATCAGAGCCCGTCGATTTCAACAAGGTTTGGACACGGAAATCCAGGATGCACTGGCCACAGGGAAATTTCCAACTCATGAAGATGCTCCGGAAGCTGCCCGCAGTTATGAGGCGGTGATAAAGGGAAGGGGCAGACCTCAGTCTGCAGGAGTGAAACGCCATGCCACTCAAATGGCAGGAAGGGCCTCTTCAAGGCCAGCTGTTGAACTCAGAAAACTGGAAGAAGCCAATGATCAGCCAAGATCCGATTTTTGCTTTTATTGCAAGAGAGAAGGACACTTGTGGAAGGACTGTAGGCGCGCAAAAAGCCTATGCTTAGTTTGTGGCGCATCCAATCACGGAATTGGAAACTGTCTTTATAGACGCAACTCAGCTCACACACCCGTCAACTACCCGCAGCGGCCAGCTATCCAAGCTCCTGCAACTCGTCCTGCACTCCCAGCACCACCTCCACGTGGATTTTCTGCTCAGCCAAATCGCCAATTCCATCAGGCACTGAGAAACATACCTCGGGTACAGGGGAATATGCCTCCAGCTATGAGGAACGTGCCACGGCGACAGCCTTACACTTTAGCAGCCATAGAAGCCAAGACAGTTGACCAAGGTAACACTGGTAAGACTCTTTCACATTTTAAACACTTGCACCACCTTGTTATTTTTCATACACTGTTAGTACTTTAGTCACCAAACTTTCCTTGAATCTGTTACACTTTCCTTTTACAAATTTCGAGGACGAAATTTTTATAAGGAGGGTAGAATGTAACAACCCTAATTTTCCTATACAAATTTTTTCAAATATTTTTTCAAAATCCATAAAGGGGTATTTTACCCTGAGCACAAGATATAAGTAATTATTTTTCTTTTTAATTTCAAGTTAAAAGAATGTAACAACTCCATTTTTAGTGTACAAAAATTTGCTTTAAAATTAATGTATACTTGGGGTATTTACATTTTCTGTGACTACTTTAAGTAATTAAATAGCTCCATAATTACAAGAAGGAGCTTGTAGCTCATTGGTAATACCTTGCACTGCTGAACCAAGCCACCAGAGTTCAAATCTCATGCCCCACATTATTTTTAATATTATTTTGTTTTAAAATTTTTAAAAGTCCAACAGTCAACACATAATAAATTCCAAAATTTCCACTACACATGAAAAACTAAATATACCAGTGTGTTCACCTAAATACCCCCCACCTTCCGACCCCTCGACTCGGCCCGACTCGGCCGAGTTGGCCGGCGGACCGGCCGACCCGGGCCTGCGTCGCCGGCCGGACGGCCGAGTCCCCTTCATGAAAGATGTGGCTTTTCAACTTCTTGACCCCCCTGCATACTTTAAATGTGTAGACCACTTCCAGAGACCTCTTAATACCCTATTTACTCTATTTTTAATGAATTTTTAATGTATTTTTATATTTTTTAATTTAAAACTCTTCACCTACCCTAACCCTATAAATACCAACCATACACACTAACCCCTCATCCCAAAACTCTGAGCCAACTCTCAAGAATTCACTAGAAATCTTGTGTGCAATCGAAGTGAGCGAAAGGCGAAGCTCCGGCGAATTCTCCGGCGGAAATTCCGACGACGACTCTAGGAGCTCCTGGCGACGAAACGACGCACCGGCGACTCCTCCCGATCCTTCTCCCTCTCCTGGTTGTCCTAAACCCGTAAGTCCCCATTCTATCTTCTCTATTCTATTCTAGAAATACGGAATTACAAAACCCGACGGAATCGGAACAAATCCGATTTCTGATTCGGTTTCTTTATAAAACTTCACTTTTCTTTAATACAATTATGCTTGAACCTTTTCATGTTGACTATTAAACACTAATCAACCATATTGATCAAGTTTCATAATCAAAAGTAATTGCTATTTCATTTTACCGTATTTTCATTTAAATACCACATAGTTTCAATTCTACATATAACATCGCAAAACTTGCTATACCTTTAAGTAGATCACGAGGTAATGACCTAACTCCTCACACACTCATATATAACATAGCACAATACCCTTGGGGACATAGAATACGGGAAAACGACACAATTTCATTTTAATACCATTTACCTAACAAAACCGTTTTGTAAAGGATTTAGTATTTATACAAATCTTTGCAAAGCGCCGCTACAACCCATTTGGGGAACCCGTTCGGGATGGTGCAGATTATCCCACATCCTCGGGCTTAGTAGTGCGAGATTCAGACCTCCGCAAGGAGCATTCGGTCTCGAAACATTTAAAATACGACATCTTAAGAAAATGAGATATTTAGAATATAAAATATATATTAAAATTATTTTTGTATAAATATATGTATATTTATCATTAAAATACCTATTTTGTTATGATATAAATATTCTATCTTTCTCTAAAAATCACAAGAATCAATTTACCTTAAAATACCATGAATTCCATACAAAACCAATATTACAAATAAATACCATTTACCATGAAAATAGGATATTCTCATTAGAAATATCACAAATATAAAATATACGTTTATTACAACTCTAAAGACGATAATAAATACTTGGGGTGTATTTTGAAAACTTTACAAAGTATTTTTACATAAAACCCCCTCAAGTTCTATAAATTACCCTAAGGACCCTAGTAAACATAGGTTTAAGCGGGACCAGTCTCTTGAGCCTCGGGGAGCTGGAGATATGGGTGCTTGCCTATCTAAGCTAGACAACTTAATAACGGTGTTATCAATATGGTAATCGTCTTTGAAAAAGACACAAATCCTGCCGCCCATGTGCAGCGGTTACCGATAATATCAAAACCTAATTCAGGATTCAATTTCTTTTCTAAATGTCTGACTCAGTTTGAGTCTCATTATAATCTGACTTGAATATGATTCAAGTACAATCTACAATCTACAATCTATAATTTACAATATTACAATTCAACATGAATCCATTATTCAATCTATCAACTTGACTGAACCGAACCATGGATATACATTCCATTTACATGATTATACAGTTACATCCATGATTCTACAGTTACATACATGATTCTCCAGTTACATCCGTTTACTGATATCATGGTTTTGGTCAGTCATCCAAACATACAATCTATACAGTTTACAATACAGTACAACAATACAATTAAGATAACACGGGGTTTAAGGGGTAGACTGGTACGGAATATGTTAAAGGTGGCACGAGGTGGTCACTTAAGACGTAATTACATCCATGCCGTTGTTCCGTGGTATTATCGACGGAGCCGTATATTATGGGTTACCAAAGTCTCCAGTGTAAGTGGGACTCCTCTCGTATACACTGGCATCTTCTGTACCAAGCTACAAACAACAGCGTTAACACAACACTATAACAATATAATACAACATTAAAAGTTACCTTCTTATTCTGTTTATCCTACTTCCCCCTTATCTTTGGGACTTACCGAGCGATTTGTTCGCTGACGACATTATCTTTCTTTCTTCTTTGAATGTCGTCAGGTGATCTGGACATTCCTGAGATCGAGCCCTCTGCTGAAGACTTGGACCAGTTCAGTGAAGACCCCGAACTCTAGTTCATTGTACACTTTCCATTCAGTACATTTTCATTTCTGTTATGCCATTGTTTAGGCATTGTTTTTTATCAGTTGTATTTACTTTCCATGCATTGTACAGAAAGAATGTGATTAAATAAAGTTGTTGTTTTTATTATATCTTGTCTCTTGTGCTTTACTTTTATATTGCTTAGATACGCTTAGCGTATTTATTTCACAGTAAATAAGTAGCGGCCTCGTCGCGTCCTATGCCCGTATACTGTGAAGCGGGGCGTGACAGGATGCGCCTATCGACTACCCAGCTCCCATAAGTATGACTGCCATCACAACGCTGGTAGTCAGACAAAGATCATACGGCTTTATCAACATGTATACAAGATATGAAATACAAAGTAAAACACATCACATGTTAAGATAAAGAAAAACCAAATAGCGTACTATCATATCGAGCAGGATTTTCCTATACATACATATCCCCAGCATCATATACAATGAAGGCCTCTAGGACATACATATCTAACAGGATCATCATTCTAACCATGTCCTGGAACAAGAGTGACATCTGCTTTATATTAGCAGCTTGCTCAGCAGCTTCCTTGTCCTTTCTTTCAAGCACCCTTCGCAAGAATTCTGTATCGGTCTCTTGCTCCTGACGCTGATCGGCTGCTGGATCCAGACTTTCTTTCTGTCCGGTAAGTGCTACCATTTTGGTCAGCATTTCCTGAAGCTTTCGTTGTTGCTCCTGATCCTTAGTCAGCGACCGAGTTTGCGGCCGGTGACTCACCGAAGCACGTCTTTCATCTTTCCCAGAAGTCATGTAGACCGTATTCACGATCATGCCCCCAGACTTGGGGCATTTGGGTCCATCGCCTTTGGAATTTGCCGCAGGCGGTGTGATTTTCTCCGGCCTCATCCTTTTGTGGGAGGTCGAAGTTGAAGGAGCCGTTATGACAGACACATGTGTAGAAGAAGTCCTTCGCTATATGACAAAGGAGTGGTCTTCCTCTTGCCGATCCTTCGATTTCTTCGGTCGACGAGAATAGTCTTTGTCGATCACAGAGTCGTGGACCTTCCGCCAGACTCTATGAATTTGCGAGGAGAGCCGCTAATGGAGCTGCTCCGGTTTTGCCTGCATAGTAACCTCTACAGGTGGGGGAGATTTCTTCAGCACCGCCATTGGAGAGTTCTTTCGCACCCTTCTAAGCGGATCAAAGCTGTTCCCGGTTGGAACAGCAGCGTCAACCTCCACCATTGGAGCTGGCGGAGTAAGTCTAGAGGGAGAGTTGCCCCTAGCTTTTCTCACCCAGCGCCAATGGTGACGTCGAGCGTGCCTTGCAGCAGGGATCGCCTCAGTTTTGGAAGCGGATTCTTCATGCCTTTGGCTTTGCTGAGGAGCTGCAATTGGTGCCAACCTATTGAAAACCGACGTCCTGATTGAAGTTTGGGTAGAAACAGCCAGCCTTTCAAAAACTGATCATCTGACAGGTGAAGCACCTTTGACGGCTTCGTCTGTAGGAGGAGTTGGGAGGGCTATCCATTTTGGGGTAGCCCCTCCAAGTACCACGAGCTTCTTTACGATCACATTTGTGCTTTGGCTCAGCCTATTGAAGACCGAGACGCCAGATTTGGACGGCCCGTTGAGAGGGGCCGTTGTGGTTGCCAGTTGATCGAAGACCGACCTCTTGGGAGCTTCCTCTTACGATGCTGAGGCACCGAAGCTCACTGGTGCGAGCATGGTCCTAAGGAACAATCCATTAGTGGATTGCGTGACTTGCCCTACTGGCATTGAAAAAAAGGAGGCCGAGTTGGGCCCGTAGGTCACTCCTCCAATTGGGGTGGAGCGAGAGTTGCTATTACAAGAGGTGCAGTTGGAAGGCATCAATTTTCTGCACATGAGCAAGACACCAAATTTTAGTACCCCGAATCCAAGGGCAATCATAGCGAACCGTGATTTTGTTCGCGAAACACGATACACGAAGTGTGGAGTGGAAAGAGGAAAAGGTTCCACCGGGCGTACCAGAATCTGTTCACCGCCGAAAACAGAGACGAACTGGGATAGATCGTCTAGCCTGAATTTGGGGGCAGATGCTATTTGGACTTATCCATCCACCTCTCCGAAGATACCGAGTTAATTTATGGCACCATATATCGGAGGTTTGGACAGAAGCGACCGTTGTAGCGTGATTTTATCAGATTCCCTCTCATTTATGAGGGGTTTTTGATTGTGGGGACGCTCTTCACTGCAGGGGCAAGCCCCTGCAGTTAATTACGTTATCGTGTTGCGATAACCACTTTCTCCTGCTCCGGAAGTTCACTTCGTATCGTGTCATATTTTATTTGTTTTGGTTGCCCGTGGATTGTATACGGAGACTAGTTTATGATGTCGCCCGTAGGGCGCGGATTAGTCCAAATCCGTATATTTTAGATTTGGTTTGAATCAAGGATTTGCTTGACGAGGTCCACGTTGGTAACTTGTTTTGCCAACGGAAATGAACTTAGGACGTAGATCTCACATTTGTGAGGTCCATCCGTTCATAAGATATTTGAATTTGATCTAGAGATCGCTAATCATATTTGAGACTAAAATCAACTTAGAAACAAGTGAGCATATGAGCACAATTATATTAGTTTAAGGACATCGCGGTCCAACATTACCATGTCTGGGGCGAATATTAGTTTAAGGACGTTCGGTTCATTATCGCCGTGTTTGGGGCGAATATTAGTTTAAGGACATTTCGGTCCAACATTCCCATTTTGGGGACGAATGTTAGTTTAAAGACATTTCAGTCCATTGTCAATCTTGCGCGCACGTGTATTTGTTACGTGGCGGAGTGAACAATGGTAACATGGAATGCACCCAATTTGGTGCAGTCCGATTAGAGGTGTGCACGTCAGTTTGGAAGTGCATCAATGTGGGATGTATCATTCCATGTCTTGATGAAATTTTTACATCAAGTTGGGACGAGAAAAGATTTGTTGGTTGTCGGGACCCGCCACCTCTCTGAAAACGTTGAGAAATTACAACGACATATATCAGAGGTGTGGAGAGATGTACCCTTAAAACAAATCCCGTATTTGAGGGAAAAGGGGGTTGTGGTGGACCTAAGAATCGTTAGTCATATTTGAGACTAAGATTACCTTAGGAGATATAGGATAAATATCATTTTGGGTATCATCAATGAGAGATCGTTAGTCATGTTTGAGACTGAGATCAGTTTGGAAATCACGAGCAATATGGGCTCGTTTGATTTAAAACCAAAGAGGTTTAACCTCAGGAAACTTAGCTAATTTGGACTGAGATTGGGTTTCTATACTACCCAGCAGTGCTGAGCACTAAGATATACAGTGCTCACGTGTGTTTCACGTGGGGCACTGGAACAGTGCTAAGCACTAATCTTTTCTGACGACTCACATGTTTTTCACGTGAGGCGCTACTATAGTGTTAAGCACTAATTTTTTCTGACGCTCACGTGTGAAACGTGTGAGGCGCTCAAATATGGGCGCTGCCTAATCAGTGCTAAGCACTTAGATATTTTGACTGAATATAGAGTGCTAAGCACTTTGCATGGCACTCACATGGGAAGCACGTGAGTGTTAAGCATTGATTTCAGGCTTTGTTTGTTCGCCCCTCTTTCATTTAGACAGAAGTGCTAAGCACTTAGCTAGAGCTCTGGTGCTCACGTATGAATCACGTGAGGCACTCGGCCTCGTGTATTTCACATGATTGCTTTATTTTTGGGGTGCTGGGTTGTTTTATTTGGTGGCTGCCTAATCAACCCAAATGATTTTTCTTTTATTCTTTGGACGCTCATATGGGAAGCACGTGATGCGTTTTAATTCTTCTTTTGTTTGTTTTAGGCACTCACGTGGGAAACACGTGAGGCGCTATAATAGTGCTAAGCACTAATTTTGCTCACGTGTGTTCCACGTGAGACGCCAAGTTTTTGTTTATAGAGATGTTAATTTCTGTTAATGACATTTTAGTCATTGATGATCATCAAGATTTCTGTTTTGAAGATATCATCATTTTTTTATTGGAGAACTAAGTTTTTCTTTTATTTTTATAAGAACTAAGTTCTTTATGTAGGGTTAAACCCTAATTTTGGAGGAGTTAAATTCTCATATGTTCTTTTTCCTTCTCTTTCTTTTTAACCTAGTTCTTTTCCCTTAGGTTTTGAATCTGAAGAACAGAATCTCCCCAATGAGTATTAAATTCTCAACTTGTGGGGAGATTTGCTTTTGCAAATCTCAACCGGAGGAAGAACTAAGTTCTTATGTGAAGGGTTAAACCCTTGGATAGGTAAAAGAGATATTATGAGCTATGTGTTTTCTTTACCTAGGGTTTTAAGGAGAAAAGTCTTCTTCTTTGAGAATTAAATTCTCTGTTCTTTCAAAAGCTCACTGTATTATTTTTTTTTGCTGAAGCTTATAGGGTTTTTCTTCTTCTTTGAGACTTGAAGTCTCGGGTCCTTTATATAGTGGAGACAAATTGTTAATTAGTTTTGAGAAAATCTCTCATTAAGAGATTCCAATTGATTTAATTGGTCTCAAAATTTATTTGGGGAATTTTACCCACCGTTGGATTTTTGATCCAAGAATTTCTGTTTTACAGAACATGTTTTCTTGTTGTTAACGAGATTAGGGAAATATTTTCCCATATATAGAATTTTATTCTACTGAACGGTGATATTTTATTCACCATTGGATTTTTAATCCAAGGATGCTCGATTTAACAGAGCGCAATCTTTCTCTGTTTAGAAAGATATAGGAAATATTTACCATCTCATTAGATTTTTTATCCACCAACTTTCTGTTTAACAGAAAATATCCTTCCCAATAAAATTTAATTCTATACTTAATCACCATTGGATCTTTGATCCAACGGTTCCTTGTTTAACAAGAAGTATTTCACAAGAGTAGAATTTAATTCTACGTAAAGAGGCGTCCTCACGTGTTCAACACGTGAAGCTTATTTAGCTTTTCTAATTTGGCGCCTATATGCCTTGCATATGGGCGCTCACGTGTTTAACACGTGAGGTCAATTTGGCCTTTGGCTATTTACTCTTAATGCTCATATGCTTATGCATAGAGTTTAACTCTATCTGAAGATAATATTTCAAAAGGGTGTTCTCTTGTGTTTAACACGTGATCCCTAGTGAAGATTTTCCTCTGTGCTTATGGGCGCTCACGTGTTTAACATGTGAGGCCCATTTAGCCTTTAGTTGTTTGATTGCAGCGCCTATATGCTTTGCATATAAGCGCTTACGTGTTTAACACGTGAGGCTTGTTTAGCCTAAGTTGTTTGATTGCAGCGCCTGTATGTTTTGCATATAGGCGCTCACGTGTTTAACACGTGAGGCTTATTTAGCCTATAGTTGTTTGGTTGCAGCGTCTATATTCTTTGCATATAAGTACTCACGTGTTTAACACGTGAGGCTTATTTAGCCTGTAGTTGTTTGACTGCAGCGCCTATATGCCTTGCATATAGGCGCTCACGTGTTTAACACGTGATGCTTGAGTAGTGGGGAATTTTCTCCCCTTTTCTCTCTTTTTATGAGGGAACATATACCTCTATTTGGAATATAATTGAAATTTAAAATGAATTATCATTTATGAAAGTATTTATTTGATTTGGGCTTTTATAAATTAATATATAATTATTTCCATACAAGTTTAATGTTAAAACTTAATTAGCGTTTTCCTAATTATGCTATAAACCAAGCTTATTTTGTTAAACCATATTTAACTTGTCATGGCATGTTAATATTTCATTTGTGATATTGGTTTTATTTGTTTTCGAAAGAAAATTAAAAGAAAAGAGAAAAGAAAAGAAAAGAAAAGAAAAATGAGAGAAGACAAGCGGACATCAAGGTATGGTCATTAGAGAGGGAAGGGGGAGCCATGGTTACTACGACCATTTCTATTTGTTCACAACTCATTTGCATATCTCATCTTCTTCTTCATCTTCTTCTTTTCATCTTCCTCCATCTTCTCTACCACCACAAACCACCATCCAAATCATCTCAAAACATCATATAGAGTTCACTAAAAATGTTCCTAACCTCATCCTAAGCATCATGGTAGGATCAAGTTTTCGTTTTGATGATCGTTTTCCATCTTGGAAATTTCTTGAGTTGCTTTATTAAGGTAAAACTCTCACTTGTGATCAAGTTTCTAGATTTCTTGCTTCCATAAACTAGTTAGAGTTAGTTTAGAGCTTAAAGTTTAAGCTTTGTAAACTCGAGTTTTTCAAAAGTGAGGTTTAATGGATATAACTTGTAGTGGTAGTGTAGTAGAGGGTTTAGAGAGTGATTACTGGCCTAGTAGTGATAGTATCCCTGGTCTAGATAAGTTTTGAAGTTCCTAAGATGAGTTTAAAACTTTCCGATATTGGTTTTCATTGAGTTTTGAGGATCAAATCGAATCTTGGATAACTTAGGAATTCTGAAAATTAAATAGAGGATACAGAGAGATGTATAAACCAGTAGAAAGCCACCGTAGAATACCGAGCCCAATCCCCCTTTTAAAACCCGCAAATTAATTCATATGGGCTGCAAATTGCGGGTCAATTTTGGAGTTAGGGTCTGAGGTTTGTTCTATAGCTCACTCACTCGATAACTAAGACTGCACTATATGCTAAAAAGTCCCAGATCACCTGGAGAAAAATCTGGAGTTGTTTTACTTGGTTTTGACGATGTTTTATGATATTTGGATACTTGGTTTTTGGATATTTGTGTTTTGACTCGGTCATTTGACGTTTGTACGTCGACGCCGGGGAGTATATTGTCATTTTAGCACGCGTTGACTATAGGTTCTAATCTATGTGCGCTTCGCTCGTGGTTTCAAATTCGATTAAGGTTTTTATGCGATTTTGGTTATGGATTTGATTGTAGGTACAATCGCATGGACTTCCGAGACGACGAAGAAGAGCAAGGCATCCATCGACTTCGACTAGGGCGAGACGATAAGGTGAGTAGATGCATATCTATGGGGGAAGTCGGATGGATGGCGTATAGCATCCCCGCAACCGTAGAATTTGGATACGATATAGATATTGAAATAGTATACTTAGTCTATAGGTTTTGCGAGACTACCATATTCGTATAAGTCTATACTTAGTAGAATGATATACCCCCAGTACTATTTCTTAGCCTATGAGCTATATCTCCTTAAGTAAGTATACACACACACATATGATTACCTTATATGGTATAAGTTTACTAATGATACAAGGATATTTACGATATGATGATATGAGCCAATATGATATAATATGATAGTATGAGGCGATATAATATGATATGATACGAGATGACATGAGATGATATGTTATGAGATGAGATGAGATAATATACGCGACTATAGATCCGTACTATTGATTTGATAATATCGTACGATAGATATTCCGTACGTGATATAACGAGGATGGATCGCCGATATTTGTTTCGACTCGAGGAATCTTATTTAAAATCACAAAGTAAATATTATACGATATTTAAAGCCATACCTAATTTCAAAACTAACGAACCGTTGCATACTTTTAAATGATCACTTCAAGGGGACGCTATGACTTTCTAAATGGTATCTTCTTAAAAAAACAACGTAGCCCCATATTTTCTACAACAACGTTTCGTAATTTTTTAAACTATAATTGTATAGCTCATACGTAGTTGCATATTTTTATACTTGTTCGCGTTACGATTTCTTTATTCCGTTTACGCTCGCATTTCGATTTCTTATTTCTGCATATGCTCGTGCTTTGATCATTTACGATGTATATTGCGTTTATAACTTTAGTTTTACTTAACCTCGTACTAGGACATGCACACCATTACCGATGATTTACATGTTGCACGTGCACATACATGCATCCTCACACACACATCATCAGTAATTTCCATGCCACGCATGTTCCCGCCAAATTTTTTTTTTGGTTAAGAGCTATTTGTTCCCTTATAAAAAAAGGGAGAGAAGAAAAAGGAAAAGAATTCCCATGGTTTGGCATCACGTGTTAAAGAGGCGAGCGCATATAAGCGCTGAAAGCAAATAACAAAAAGTCCAAACAGCTCTCACGTGTTAAACACGTGAGCGCTCATATGCAAAGCATATGAGCGCTGAACATAAATAACCAAAGACCAAACATGCCTCATGTGTTAAACACGTGAGCGCTCATATGCTTTGCATATGAGCGCTGAAAATAAACAGGCTAAAACCCACACTAAGGGTCACGTGCTAAAGACGTGAGTTCCCTTGTCGCATTCTTTTGGCAGCGCTCATATGCAAAGCACGTAAGCGCTGCAATTTAAAATACTCTCTAAGGATAGAATTGAATTCTATATAGAATTAATTCTAGTTTTTGGAAATATTTTCCCTGATCTTTCTAATATGAAAAGATCTTTCTCTAACAGAGAATCTTGGATTTAAAATCCAATTGTGATAAAAAAAAATATCACTAATTAAACCATCTAATAGAATTAAATTCTATGTGGAAAATATTTCCCTGATCTTTCTAAAATAAGAAAGATCTTATTTGTTAAACAGAATTAAATTCTATGGTTAGAAAAATATCTTCCTAATCTTGTTAAACTAATAAGATATTCATATGGTAGAATAAAATTATATGTTAGGAAAATATCTTCCTAAACTAACAAAATATTCATATGATAGAATAAAATTCTATGTTAAAATATCTTTCTAATCTTATTAAACTAACAAAATATTCATCTGATAGAATAAAATTCTATCTTAGAAAAATATTTTCCTAATCTTCTATAAGCAAACAAGAAATCTTCTATGTTAAACAGAGAGCTCTTAGATTAAAAATCCAACGGTGAATAAAATTCAGCGATTGATCTAAAAGATCATTTTGATTGATTATGAAATCAATCATGATCTCTCAATGAGAGATTTTCTCAACAAATCGATTTTTCTCTTCTCCTATAAATAGGAGTAAACATATTAAATCTAGGGGGAGAGAAAAAACCCATAACTTCTGTAAAAATACAGAAGGCTCTCCAAAAGGTTCCACAAAACAACAGAGAATTTAATTCTCAGAGATCGTCTTCCTCCTCAAATCCCTAGGTAAAGAAAAAAGCACATATCAAAATATCTCGTTTACCTATCATATCACATCTATCAAGAGCTTAGTTCTTTCTCTGGATCTGAGATCCACAAGATAAGTCTCCCACAAGTTGGGAATTTAATTCTCATCGGGAAGATCTTGTTCTTGAAAATCAAACATTCAGGAAAGAACAAGGTTGTTCTTAAAGAAGATGGGATCCATAATACTTCGGGAACTTAGTTCCTTCAAATCAAGAATTAGTTCTTAAAGAATTTGATCCCAGATTCTCAAATTAGTGATCTTTGTGATCGTTAATGGTAAAAATTCCATTATCAGAAGTTTAACCTCTCTGAAAACACGAACAGGAAAATATGGATAAAAGAACATGGAGAATATGGAGTCCTTAATACTCCAGGAATTTAGTTCCTTCAAATAAAGAACTTAGTTCTTAAAAAACCTGATACCAGATCCTCAAAATAGTGATCTTGGTGATCGTTAATGGTCAAAATACCATTAACAGAGATTTAAGTTCTCTAAAAATATCAACAGAGATTAAATTTCCAAAGAACTCGGTGCATCACGTGAAAAGCAGGTGAGCACCCATGGCCAAGTTACATAGCGCCTCACGTGAAACACACGTGAGCGCCTGAAAAAGTTAGTGCTTAGCACTAGTGCAGCGCCTCACGTGAAACACACGTGAGCGCCAAAACTCAATGCCTCACGTGAAATACACGTGAGCGCCTAAAAGAAGCCAAAATGTTACATTTCAGAAATATAAAATAATATTTTTGGAATTTAAATAATAAAATAATAAATTTCACGAAAACTATACGATTGTGAATTTGGGTTTTCGTAAAACGGTATAATTATACACCAATATTTGGAAAATAATTGGAGATTAATATGAATTATTAATTAAAAAGGTATTTATTGGATTTGGATATTTTATAAATAATTATGCAATTAATTACATGCAAGTTTATATTAAACTTGATTAGTGCACTACTAATCATACTTTAGGCCAAATCCACTTTTGTATTAACCATGACTAGAGCACCGTGACATATTGTATTTGTTTCATGCATGGTTCATTTGTATTTGTGGACTTTTTGTTTTAAATGTGAGAGGAAAAAGGAGAAAAGAAAAAGAAAAGAAAATGAAAAGATATTTTGATGAGAATGGACAGGAGAGCATTGGCAAGAGAAAGAGTGAGAATGAGAGAGAGAGAGAGAGAGGGTGTATGGCTCCTATCCTTTCCTTCTTCGCTTCATTTCTTTTCTTCATCATCCTTCATCTTCATCTCCTTCGCCTCTTCCTCCACGTCACTACCATCACTAAAACATCTCCAAAACCACCTCAAAATCCCACCCTACCTTCACAAAAAAGGTGCACAACCTCATCCTACACCTCATGGTGAGCTCAAGTTTGGATTTTGAGCACATTGAACCATCTTGGAATTTTCTTCAGTTGCTCCAAGAGGTAAACCCTTCACTTTCCTTCATATTATCTACTTTCTTAACCTCCTATTGTGTTTAGAGTTCGATTAAGATAGATTAGTGATCTTGGAAATTTCTAGGATGATTTTATTAGATGATTTGAGTTGTAGAGATGTGATTGAGGTTTATTTAGTGACCCTAAACCCTTAGTGATGATATTCTGGACAACTTGAGACTGGAAACCCCAAAACACGAACTTTGATTTTTCCCGACATCGGTTTTTGACGAATTGTGATGACTATATAAAATCTGCTATGACCCGAGAGCTCTATAAAATAAGTTGCCATCACAAAGAGGTGTGCAGGCTATTAGGAATTTACCCAGAGACCCGAGACCCCAACTCCTTACTATGGCCGGAGATTTATTCCCCCAGGCCGCAAATTGCGGCCTGGTCTTGGTGATTTGGTTTGGGTTTTAGTGCACAGCTCTGTTACCTGATATCTAGGCCTACCCTATATACAGAATCTTTTAATTTCACCTAAGGTAGAATCTGGGAGTGTTTTTCTATGTTGCTGATTTCGGGTTACGACTTTGGAAAACTTGGTGTTGGTATTTGAGTTTGAACGCGGTCGTTGGACATTTGTACGTCAACGCTGAGGGTTATTTGGTTTTTCTTGCATGCTTGGGCTATAGGTTCTAACCTATGTGCACTTCACATGCCATATCGGTTTCGGATTTGGTTTTGATATCGTTACGATGTGCATTGATTTGTAGGTACCTTCGCGTGGACTTCCGAGATGACGAAAGAGAATAAGAAGTTCATCGACTTAGTCTAAAGCAAGGATTAGCAGGTGAGTAGATCTATATCTACAGCGGAAGTCGGGTGGATGGTGTATAGCACCCCCGCAACCATAGTAATAGAAGAACCGATATGTAGAATATATTTGGAGAAACCTAAGCTTAAGTACCTACGGATATAACCATAATGATAAGTACAAGATGATATGATGAAACAAGATGACTTGAATTGATATGTTGATATAAGGATGCAAGGCGATTTATACACATATACTTATGCCAAGATATGATATGAGATAAAGGTGTGTGTGTGTGTGTGTGTGTGTGTGTGTGTGTGTGTGTGTGTGAGAATAAGAGATGATATTATGTATAGGACGATAAATCCTTATTCTAATTTGATGACACCATATGATGGATCATACCGTACGTGATATGATTTCTCGGATGATTGATCCGCACTCTCGACTCGAGGATGATGTACGATGAATATACCGTTCATATTATCTGTATTATTTCCTCGTGACATATGTACTACATTCCTAGCACTTACCTGTATATGGCTTCGTCTGCTAGTACATATGCACTATTACCGATGATGCGCATGCTACACATACACAGATTAGTCGGCTCACACATTCATCATCGGTAATTGCTATGCCACTTACACAGTAGAACTGTTATATCACCGTATTGCTCTTGAACTGTTAAATTATAATTCACTGTTCAATACTTATTATACAACATGCTTACATGATAACACTTGAGATACTTACAGTACTGTTCTATGCTTGCATATACTGCACTTTATGGTTACATGCATATGAGATACTGTTTTCATAAGATCTCTGGATTTGAGAACCGCTGATATATTTCAAAAGTCTTATGATTGTTTTAAAAATGCGGTTTCTCGTGGTATGATTTGTGGCGTCCACCATGAGTTTTCTCGGTTCTGAGCTATGAGTTACCCGATTCGAGGAGTGAGGAGGCACCGTCTGCTGGTACATGGTGGACTCGGTATGGTACCCCGAGGTAAGAAGATCGTATAGAGAGACGATGAGCCCGGCAGGGGAGCACTACCGACCGGAGATAGTTTGGGCTCGACAGATATCTGGAGGATACCGACCGGAGTCGTGAGATCAGATGGATATGAGGGCTGATCCGGTGAGACGGCGCCCGAGATATGAGGATTTACGTGTCAATATTGGACACGGGTTTTATGATATTTTCAAGTGTCGATCCTGGACACTCAGGTTTCATGATGATGGATGTGTCGTTGATGGACACACGTTGGATGATACACATGTATACATGCATATATTTCAGATGACTGGATATTACATACTGATTACTAGCATGATATCATTGTTGGACACACATGTATATGCGGTCACCATAGATACCATGGTATTACCTTCATATTACAGTATGACCCAGGGATCGTTATTCGTTCGATTTCTACCTGCTGATATTTTCTACTCACGAGTTGGCAACTCACCCCCGTTGTGCCACAGTTTTCTTGCAGGACCGCCCGCTCGGATCAGTAGCGGCTCACTGGCACACAGCTTTCTTTAGGGTGTTTTGCATTGGTAGGTGGGATACACATTTGGATCGTGACCACCCTTGTACCTACTTATTTCTATTATATCTAGTTAAAGCTCAATCAACCAGAAACCAGACTTTGTATTTTTGGTAGACCTGGACACAGACTTGTATATTCTCGAGACTTAGAGCAAGATGGGTGTATTGTCTCTTATCTGACCTCGATGATGTCTTAGTCTTATTTACTTTCTTTCTGTGATTGATCTTTGCCTTGGGGCGTCGTATATATGTATTGTACGTGGTTGTGATTTCGCCAATTGGCAAAGAGCTAGCTCCCGCTTCGGGATGCCTATATTCTTGCATGTATATAGTTTTGGATCAAAATATACAAGGGAGGTGCTGCCCAAATTTCAAGGACGAAAATGTTTCCAAAGATAGTATGTAAACTGTTGCATTTTCATATGATATTACTTGTACTGTTAAAAGAAGGCTTGAATTCTTTATGCCGATATTTCAAAACCGCTCCTCTATTATTTTCCGCAAAAAGCTTTAGATTTCTGTGCTTCGGCTTACTTGAATTACAGCGGGGTCCTATAGACTTCACGTAATTCTCGTGCTGGTCACATGCTAATTCCGGGTCGTGACACAAAACCTCAGCGCCCCACGTGAAACACACGTGAGTGCCCCAAAAGACTAGTGCTTAGCACTATTTTAGCGCCTCACGTGAAACACACGTGAGTGTTGTGTATCTGAGTGCTTAGCACCGCTTGGTGTTACAGAAACCCAATCTTAGCCCAAATTGGCTAAGTTTATATTCGTAATATCCAAACTGATATCCAAACCGATTTTCATCCCATACCTTCTAAGTTAATCTTAGTCTCAAACAAGACATATGATTTTTAGATGATCCAACATGATCTTTTCCCTCAAATACGGAATTTGGTTCAAGAGTACATCTCTTCACACCTCTGATATATGTCGTTGTAATTCCTGAACATTTTCAGAAAGGTGGTGGGTCCCGACTACCAACAACTCCTTTCTCGTCCCAATTTGATGTAAAATTTCATCAAGACAGGGAATGATACATCCCATATTGATGCACTCCCAAATTGACGTGCACATCAAATCGGATCGCACTTTAAATTGGACGCATTCCATGTCACCATCGTTCACTCCGCCACATAACAAATACACGTGCGTGCAAGATGAATGTTGGACCGAAATGTCCCTAAACTAATATTCGCCTCAAACATGGCAATAATGGACCAAAATGTGCTTAAACTAGCATTCGTTCTAAATAGGGAATGTTGGACTGTGATATCCTTAAACTAATATAATTGAGCCCATATGCTCATTTGTTTCTAAGTTGATCTTTGTCTCTAATATGACTAACGATTCTTAGATCAAACCTAAAAATCCCATGAACTGACATACCTCACTTATATAAGATCTGCGTCCTAAGTTCATTCCTGTTGGCGAACCAAGCTACCAACGTGGACCCCGTTAAGAAAATCCTTGACCCAAACCCACATCTCAAATATATGGATTTGGACTAATCCGCGTTCTATGGGCACGACATAAATTAGTCTCCGTATACAATCCACGGGCAATCAAAATAAACAAAATAAACACACGACACGAAGTGAACTGCTGGAGCAGGAGAAAATGGTTATCGCAACGCGATAACGTAATTAACTGCAAGGGCTTGCGCTTGCAGGGAAGAGCGTCCCCACAATCAAAAACTCCTCACAAATGAGAGGTAATCTGATAAAGTCTACTACATCAGTCGCATCTATCCAAAGCTCCGATATACAGTGTCATAAATCAACTTGGTATCTTTAAAGAGATGGATGGATATGTCCAAATAGCATCTGCCCCCAAATTCAGGCAAGACGTTCAATCCTAGTTCATCTCTGTTTTCGGCGGTAAACAACGCACACGGATAGAACTCGCTACGCTACTGCATCACACTATAACCTGTTAGCATGTTAGATTCTATTAGTACTTTCTTTACAATGCTATATAACATGCTTATATGAGCACACTTGCTATACATTACACTATTGTTATGTGCCTGTACATATCTTTTCATGATTACCGTATTCTTATGAGATTCTGTTTTCATGAGATTTCTGAATTTGAGAAACCGCAGATATTATTTAAGAACTTGTGAATGTTTTTAAAATGCGGTTTTCTCTTGATATGATATTTCGACGTCCACCATAAGATTTCTTGGTGCTGAGCAATGATTACTATCCGATTCGAAGAATGAGGAGTCACCGTCTGCGGGCAAATAGTGGACCTGGTACGGTACCCAGGGGTAAGAAGATCGTATAGAAAGGCGTTGAGCATGTCTGGGAATACTACCTACCGGTGACAGTATTGGACTCGGCGGATATCCGGAGGATACCGGCCGGAGTGATATGAGACAGATGGATATGAGGACTGATCTGATGAGACGGTGCCAGTGATATGAGGGCCGATCCGATGAGACGGTGCCTGAGATATGAGGATTTATGTGTAGATGCTGGACACGGGATTTATGATGATTTCGAGTGTCGATGCTGGGCACTCAGGATTCTATGATAATTTCGAGTGTCGTTGATGGACACTCCTCGGATGATATGTATATATATACATGATGTGGATGATATGGTACCACATATTGATACATGCATGATATTATATATTTATATACATATGTATACACGATCACCTTCTATACCACACGGTATGATATTATTATTACAATATGACCTGGGTAGATCGTTATGCATTCGATTTCTACCCGATAATGTCTTCTACTCATAAGTTGGCAACTCACCCCCGTTGTGCCATAGTTTTCTTACAGGACCGACCGCTCGAATCAGTAGCGGCTTGCTGACACGTCCTTCTTTTGGGTGATTTACTTAGTAGGTGGGTTACGGTCCAGATCGTAACCACCATTGTATATTTTATTCTTTTATAATCTAGATAAAAGCTCCATCAACCAGACTATGTATATTTGTGGACTTAAAGATCGATTTGTATATTCTTTCGACTAAGAGGAGAGACTTGTATTATTCTTTTATATGCCGAGTTTGGACTTTGTGAGTTGATGTTTTAGGTTTTTCTTTACTTCTCTGAGTTGATCTTCGCCTTGGGCGTCTTATATATTTATCTGCGTGTTATGTTTCCGCCGATTGGTGATGAGCTAGCTCCCGCTTGGGGATGCCAATATTATTAGTGTTTATGTACCGGTTTTGATCAAAATTTACAAAGGAGGTGCTGCCCAAATTTCAAATGATGAAAACGTTTTTAAACTTTAGTACACAATCTACTTGTATTTCTGTAAGTTTTACTTATACTTTGAAATGAAAGAAACTTGATTTCATAAATAACCAGTTTTCAAAACTTCACATCCACTATTTTACTTAAAAAGTTTAGATTCCCGGTTTTCGGTTTACTTGGGTTACGGTGGGGCCCTATAGACTTCACGTGATTCAAGTGCCAGTGAAGTGTCATTTCCGGATCGTGATAATAGGGCCATGGATTAGCGGTCAATAGGCACATTTGCGGCGGTTCAGCGGCCGAATTTTGGGCTTAGGTGCCTAAATTTTTTTCTTGGCTATAGTTTTGCCTGCACATAATTTTCATGCAACCTGAAAAAAAATTGAACAACTTTGAAATTCGAACAGAAACCACTACTTTTGAATTGTGAATTGGAAAAATTCTTCGATCGATATTTTAAGTTCGTGCAAAAAGTCTAACCTCTAGCCCGGCTCTGATACCACTGTTGGAAACTTAGGCACACTAGCAAGCTAATTTTAGAAGATGGAAATATAGATTTCAAAATTTTCTAGTTTGCTAAAGTTCCAAAACCATGAATCGAACTAAAAAGCTAAAACTTGTAAACAAAAATCTAGTGAGCTATGCTAATCTACTATATTAGCAATACTCACATTCTCAAGTTTTGTTCAAGAGCTCCAATGTGATTGGACTCGAGCAAGCTCTCAACACCTCCGGATCGCGCTTGCAAGCCGGTCTTCTTGAAAGAACCATGTCCAAGCTCTAGCTTCATATGAAAATAACCTAGTGAAGCAACAAAGATTCACAACTTGCTAAGAAGTGAAGCTTATGGATGTGATGAGAGTGTTCTAGTATTTTTCTATCTTAATTTTCTTTTTGATTCTCAACTCATGAGATAGTAGAAGAAAAATGAAGAAGGAGGAGGAGGAGCCATGAAGAAAGAGAAGCCAAAATGGTAGAATAAAAAACCTCATCCAAATCAAGCATGCACATTTTGTTTTTGTTAAAAGAATTTTACATTTTAAAGTTGCAACAATGCTTGAATAGTACGTGTAATTAATTTGCCCATTCCCTCCACCATTTCTTTCTTCCACCTCATTTCTTAATTTCTTTAAAAAGAAATTCCTAGAAACGAGGTGTCCCCCTTCTGGAAGTATTCTTGTATAAATACAAGAATACGTCCTCGCAAATACATGCCCGTATTCGTATCAAATTATGAATACCTAAGAGATAGAAAAATACAATGAACATAATAGTAGAATATATATATCGAAATATATATGTGTAAATTATTAAATCAGAACTTGATTTAATAATCCGGCTTAATCCTAAGCCGGTTAGTATTACCATCTACCCGATTGAAGTCTGCATAGCTAGCACGCATATCTAATCGAAACTTTGGACGTATGAATATACAGCCACTACATCATTTTGCCTGAACCGGGAAAATCCTCTGTGTAGGACTCTAAAGACCCGTCAATATGCTAGCAGTGGATTTAACCACAAGCACGTTAGCGGCACTAGTTGTACGTAATGGCTACCCAGGTATTAAGCGAAAACAAGGCCGACGAGCAAATTTATCTGTACCCCTACTGAGTCTGTCTATGACAATCTCCGTACAGTCCGGTCTCTTCGTCTGAGATAATCGCATACCATGTCTAGAGGATGGATAACACCCCTACTAACCCGATAAGTCATGTCGGTCTGAAGCTCATCACTCACTAAGAAACTACTATATCATATCAGTAAATCTCATCCATCTTGGCCAAAGATTTCTGGTGATGGCTGACCCAACACAGTGCGACATTGACTCCCAATACCGGGAGAAACGAATCCCTGACGATTGTTCACCGTCTCCATGTGGGTCGGGACTGTACCCAACTAAAACCCATTTGCACGACTTCTTTGAGCCGTGGTAAGGTCGTAATCTAAGTACAGTAGAAACTCACACGAGACAAATGAAAATCTCAGGTCAAAGGACTAACCTGTACTCATGCCGCAAGAGAACTTCTATCTGATGATAGGTATAATACCATCTAGAAGTTCTCGGCGAGTCCGTCCGGTGTACTCACCTCCAGTGAGCACCTATATACTATCTTAGGTGACTCAACACCAATGGCTTGTGAGACCGGCCATCGCCCCTCATCGGGATTTCGAAAAGTATACACTAGTCTACTTCGCAGTATCGATACCCAATCTCGATACTCTCTCGACTAGGGACATTTAAGGATGTGCTTAAGAACCACCCAGCTCCCACGTATATGATCCCCATCATAATGCTGGTAGTTAAGCAATAATCCTACGGGCTTTATCAAAACATATACATAAAATAATAAAAACAAACCAGATACCATACTATCATCTCAAGTAAGATGGTTCTACCTGTATAGGTTCTCATTCAATTTCATAATCGCCTGCCTGCAATTACAATAATTGCCCCGAGGGTACTTTATCCAACATTTACTTGCACCCTAATGGCCGATCTCCATCTAGCTGCACCTCCTGGATAAATGTAGGACAACTGGTGGATAGTCTGGTCCAGCACTACATCTGCAGATATCATACTTTATTAGATACCGATATATTTAACATGATAACAAAATCTATTAAGTATTTTAATTTTTTACCTGAAGAAGATAAAGAAAACCACCTATAATTTTGTGCTCCTGCAGAGCAACAAAGGTCAACTCCTCATACAGGTAAGCCAGCACGGCACTCCCCTCTGACAATGTGCCACATATGTCTAGATCGGCTAATAATGGTAGCTACATGAAGTGTCCCATATTCTTCGATATGTCGGGAAATAATGATGTCCCGAGCTGATGAAGAATATAAGCCCGTACGTACTGCTCGACCTTTGCCTGATCTGCATCATCTCCGGGGGGATCGAATGCTTCGCGAAGCCATTTAAGCCTGATAGCACCTACTTTCATTTGTGCGGGAGCCCAACCAAGATGCTCAATGCAAAGCTCTTGCAAGTCATAACCCGTATCCTCTATCATCAGTGGACCGTGAATGCGCAAGCCAAGTAGTATAGCAACATCTTGAAGGGTGATCGTCATCTCCCCCATAGGCAAATGAAATGTGAAGGTCTTTGGCCTCCATCGCTCGATCAATGCGGTAATGAGAGGATGGTCAAGATGAATGCAGTCAATTCTCAAGTAGTGCTAACCCAGCCTGCACACGTGCTAACCCAGCCTGCACACGTGCATCTCCAATCGCCCATGACCTAACCTGCTACAAGTGAGCAGTACATGTCACAACGACGTTCTTCTGCACATTAACCCAACAAACTCGTTAGAAATATACAATTAGAAGCAGGTACAAGTATTATATTGAATTGGATTAATTTCTTACCGTCACGCATGTCGTCGCCCGATGTTGGTCCGACAGGTATAAAACAGACGGATCTAAGGTTCTGGGTCCATCGATACAATATCTGCCAAAAGTAATAATTCAAAGATAAGTGTCAATTATACATCAACGAATGCAATATGTAAATGTAGGTAAAATACAATACATCGAACGAACATAATACGTAAGTGGCGACAAATGATACAATACATCAGGCGAGACAATACAATACTGTCAATAGGATACAATACATCACCGAACACGAAACATAAAATGATACAATACATAACGGTTCTTACGGATACAAGACATCAACGAACAAAATACATAACTGAATAAAAAGCTACAATACATCATTGCAGTTGATTCTGAAGTTGATGTGAAAGCTTAGGACATCGCGATTTTTTATGACCATAGGTTTTGCAATTGCATGTTCTGTTCTTTCACCCCTTCGCACCCTTCATCTATAGCACCTTTGATACAACAGTTTGGAGGCCTGCCTTTCTTTCTCGTATTGTTGGGTGGGAATATACATGGCCCACGATATTCCTCACAGTGTCGTTGATCTAGAACTGGGCTAAACAAAGGGGCATAAAACTCTCGTGTGTAATACTCTCCACGGCATAACATCTCGTATGATATGTTTGCTCCCCTTAAGCTCATGAACAAGTTGACATCACATGTTTTCATGAAAGCATTTGTAGTATAGGTATATTATAACTACAACGACATCCATTATCGTTTATACCAACGTCATACGTAATTCCATCTTTATCTACCACTTCACAACGATGTTTAGAGAATCAATGAAGTTGGCAATGTTTTGCATCCGCGTTTCTTTTAGCCAATTTACTCTCATTTTTCGGAGTGAACAATGTGTCCCATTTAACCGCTGCTTCACGACAAATGACAAAGTACGTGTTGACGGTAGAAGTTTCTAGCAATCAATGTCTGTATCGGTAATGCACGAGCTCCTTTCAGAACACCATTAAAACTCTCGGAGCAATTCGTAGTTATAATACAATATCTTACATTGTCTTCCATACATAATGCCCAACGATCTTTGTACCCCCTAAACTTTTGTTAATCCAAGTATCTGCCTTCGGATTTAATGCTCTAATATGAGCTCTTTTTTAACATAAATTAGAGGATCCGAAGCACGACCGGCTTCATACAACAAGAGCTGTAATGATTCGTTTTTGATTTTTTTCGAGAAATTAGCTCTGATATGCCTTAAACAGTAGCGATGATAATAGGGCATTCGCCAGCCTTGAACTAGTGCCCTTGGAAGTCCCTTCATTCGATCGGACAATCATGTAATTTAGCGACAGCTTACACTAGGGATATGTTGGATATGTATGCCCTGGAGGCTATTATTGTATATAGATATATAGTGGATGCTTGGACATATGTATGTACAGGAAAATCTTGCTCGATATGATAGTATGCTATTTGATTTGTTTTTATCTTAACATGTGTATATGTTTTACTTGTTATTACATATCGTTAATACACGTTGATAAAGCCCGTAGGATTATTGCTTGACTACCAGCGTTATGATGGCGATCATACATGTGGGGGATGGGTAGTCCATAGGCACATTCTTAAATGTCCTTAATCGTAGGAGTATCGAGACTGGGCATCGATATTCTGGAGTAGACTGGTGTATATGTTTCTAGACCCCGATAAGGAGCGATGGTTGGTCCAACATCCATTGGTCTTTGGCACCTAAGGTCGCATACAGGTGCTCACTGGGGTGAGTATACTGGACGGACTCGCCGAGAACTTCTAGATGGTACTAGACCTATCATCAGATAGCAGTTCTCGGGTGACATGAGTACATGTTAGTCTTTAGAACTGAGATCGTCGTTTGTCATGTATGAGTTCCCACTGTACTTAGATTACTATCCTACCACGGCTCTACTGAGTCGTGCAAATAGGTTTTAGTTAGGTACAGTCTCGAGCCACATAGAGGCAGTGAGCAATTGTTGGGGATTCGTCTATCCCGGTATAGGGAGTCGATATCGCACTGTGTTCGGTTGGCCAGCACCAGAAGACCTAGTCCAAGACAATTAGGATTTACTGATATTTAGATCAGTAGTTTCCCGGATTAGTTCTGAGCCAAATCAGCACGAATTATCGGGTTATTAAAGTCTGACGTTTACCACCCACTAGACCCGGTATGTGATACTCTTAGACGAAGAGACCGGACTGTACGGAGATTGTCGTAGATATGCTCAGTAGGGGTTCGGATGAGTTTGCTCGTCGGCCTTCCTTTTCGACAGGTACCTGGGTAGCTATTACGTACAGCTAGTGCTGCTTAAGTGCTTGTGGTTAAACCCACTGCCAGCGTACCGTCGAGTCTTTAAAGTCCCACACAGAGGGTTTCCCTGGTTCAGGCAAAATAATATAGTAGTCGTATTTTGATACTTGCAGGATTTCGATCGAATGATTGTACTAGCTACCCGAACGGTTGATAATACTAGCCGGCTTAGGATTAAACCGGATTATTAAATCAAGTATTGATTTAATAATTTACATATATATATTTCGATATGTATATTCTAGTATTATGTTCATTATATTATTCTATCTTTTTGGGTATTCATATTTTGATACGAACCGTATTTATACGGAAATATATTCTAGAAGAAGGACACATCATTTCCTTGTTTTTCTTTTCTAGAAATTAGAAATGAGGTGGAGGAGTGAGGTGGCATGAGAATGGTGTAAGGCATGGAAGAATAGGGCAGTTCATTTGTCTACACTATTCAAGTATGGTTGGTTTTTAATATTGCAACATATCATTTATTAAAATCATGCTAACAATATTGTTATAATGAGATTTTTTCATTTCACCATTCTTTTTCTCTCTCCCTTTCTTGAGCTCCTCCTCCTTCTTCCTCCCTACTCTTTCATATGTTGAGAATCAAGGGTGGAAGTGAAGTAAAAAAACACTAGAATAACACTACTACATCTCTAGACATCCTAATGTAGCAAGTTAGGACCTTTAGTTGCTCCACTTGGTTTTTAGTGTGGAGCTAGAGCCATGAACCATAACCCTCGGGTGGATCATCTTCGACTGAGGAAGACCGGCAGTCAAACTCGATCAAGGAGACCCAAAGGAGCTAAGGAAGAGAAGATGAAGACCAAAGGACTCGATCTCTTGGTATAACCCTCTTCCATAGTAGCTAAAACTATATGTTGTTTTCTAGTTCATGTGTTTGGATTCTATTCTAGATTTTGTAGTTTCAAGCACCTCTAGAATTTTTTGTTTTTCGTTCCACATAGACCGCAGTTGTGGAGGCTAAAGCGCTAAGAACCCTAACATGGTATTAGAACTACTAGGCAGGGATACCGACCCATGGGGGTTCTCACTATGTGACAGTAGTGGCGAAGCGCAGGGTCTTACCCCTAGGATGCCCCATGCGGTTATATGGTCCGGCGGGTTGTAGTACGTCGCGAGGGGACTGCAAAAAAAGTAGTTTCTAAGGGACCTATGGGCGCCACGGCCAGTTTCCGCTGCGCTGAATGATCCTAATATGGTATCAAAGCCACCCAAACACATTAACTAGTTTGTTACGACATTTAAATTCCATCGTTTCGTCGCGCAAAAATTGCCGACAAAATAGTCCCAAAAATCCAAGTTTTAGCATGTTTGCACTCCCTGCAGGCTCACGGTTTGGACTGAGAAGCTGCGGGGTGTGGCGTGGGTACCCTGGGGGTCGCCCGGAGGGGACGAAAGTCGGGCCCACCCCCTATAGGGGTAGTCTCAGGTCTGCCCACCTCCCCAGGCCACCTCGTGGTGGCCTCGAGGGGTGGGTACCCCTCCTAACCTTTCCGAGTGACTGTTAATTTTGGGTCCTTCAACCCCGCGAAGGTTCAGGCAAGTTTCGAGTTTGTTTTGACTCTTGGATTGGCTTGAAACGATGGTTTTTTGAGACTTAATGAACTGTTTTTTCCGGCTTTGGAAAACTTGTTTTGTTTGCTATTTGTGCGCGGAATTTTATTGTCGTAGTTTTTGTCACTTGCTTCTGTAATGTGTTTATGTGTTGTTTAACGTCTTCTAATCGCTATACGTCAATTAGAAGGGGTTACACATCTTGTTTTTCTATGACGTTGTTTGTGATATTTTGTGATGGTTTCGACGGATTGTCGTGATGGATAGCCTTTAGTGCAATATTTGTTGTACAGTTTTGAATTAATTTGTATATTCTTTATTATGGGGTGAGCGTCCGACATGTGGACTGCCGTTTCTGCCTGATTGTATATTCTTTTATTGGGGCATGACCGGGTTGAGGTCGATGTCACCATTGTATATATTATTTCTTTTCTGTACTGGGATTACCCTGGGGCGGAGTACTCGAGTAGCCGGGTTCTAGAGAGCAACGGGCCTCCATCTCATGGCGTTGAGACCGAAGTGTCTTACTCTAGAATTGGCGGGCTATTTGCCGCACTCGTAGGGGGTATAGGATGACCCACAGTGGAGTGCTCAAGTTACCGGATTCCGTAAAGTCCTGGATGGCTCATTCACTTCATTGATTGGGGTTGCCTCGCTTCCAGAATTAGCGGGTAACTTGCCGCACTTGTAGGGGTCTTGATTTTACATTGTACAGGCTATCAACACGATCGAAAACGTCGAGTTTCATTTGCGGCTCAAATGAAATCTAGGGCTCCTAGATTATCCGCTTTTCCATATTGCTTATCGCTTTTCTGTAATGTTGCTTAAATCATGCTTGAGATGACTATATATTTATAAATAGATAAATAAATGTTGTATATGTTTTGCATCCGTGCTAGTCCATCCCCCGCTCTGCCGTTAGTTAAGTAACCTAACGGTGCATGACGGACCCCGTGGCGAATGCGGATGGCATATGCATACATTCTATTTTTGTTCTTTTCTGGTGTGATAGGTATTAATTGATGGAACCGCATTAATTTTGATTAATGCAAGGAAAAATAAACCTAAAAGATAATGTCAAAACAAATTTTCGAAAAACTATAGTCCTATTCTTTTGCTTTGCATAGAGCTATTCAGTCATGAATATCCCGCACCTCAATCGAGGGGGCAAGAGCCTTGATCCCTTCACGGGGAGTGATCTCTTGAGCAAAATTTTATGTTACTATAGATTACTCGGTTTTCTTCAAAACCACCAGTTTTCAAAAGCGGAGCCTAAACCACTCCTTTTCAAAACTACTCGGTTCCTTCAATAATACCAAGTTCATTACGTTAAAGGTTTTTCGCCAAAAACCAGCCGTAGCCCTCCGTCATTTCAGATTGGTTGTGCTTAGTATTCGTGTTACGCATTTTGATCTTTAGTCGAGACATAGTGTTCGGTAGCTATGTAATTCTTTTCTGTTGTATGTTAATGAAATTGGTTAGGACAGTCGTGCGATCATTTTGATCTTTAGTCAAGGCTCGTACAAGTGGGTCTAATGCAATCAAGAAAATGACGGGTAGAACTTGAACCTTTTGACATTTTGATCTTTAGTCAAGGTCACTTGGGTCCTAGGGGTGAAAATCACATCGGGAGTTTCAAATATATACCTTCTAGAGTGTGGTGACTAGAGTGTCTTTCATATAGATTATCACACGATGATGGTTGGGTCCCGATCCCACTGATGAGTAGGATTACTCTTGGGAGATATTTTTCACCTCACAATTAACTAACCTATTGGGTGTATAGAAAGGTGTTAACAGGGCTACACCTCTGCGGAAACGAAGTTTATTTTAATTAGTTCCGTGCGAGAGCACGAGGAACCTCCCTCGAAGTATCAACACCCACCTAGCTTAATGGTTAGCGAACTTGTAAGGTGTAAATGATCCCAACTAGTTCTCATTTTAAGGTTTGAAGGAGAATTCGAGGAAATAGTGGGAGCCATCCTGATTAGATAAATTAATAACCAATCCAAATCTTTTCTCTCTCTCCAGGCAGCAACCATGTCACACCTTAATCAAGATAATAAAATGTATGACTTGACCGACCCGAATTCTTATTCGCGGCTGGGGAACGTCGGTTCGGCTCTAACTTGTGACAACTGTCACGAGCATGAGAAAGGGAAAGAGAATTGCATGAATTCCTTGATGACCCCGGTGAAGAAAAAGCATACCAATGCATCTCCTTCAGATGTTTTTATTATTGAGAACTGTTTTTCGGCCGGTCCTACCTCCTAGGTACTAGATACTAAATCAGGATCTCATATCTATAATTTAATGTAGGGACTGAGAAAAAGTAAGATGGTTGGACCTGGTGATATGACCTTCAAAGTAGGGAACGGAGCACAAGTTGATGCTACTACTATCGGTGAATATCACCTAGTATTGCCAAGCGGCAATTCTATGATTTTGAACAACTGCTACTATATACCTTCTATACTTTTCAACATCATATCAGTTTCTTTACTTGATAAAAATAGATATAACTTTGTTCTAGATAGAAAAATCATGAACATTTACCTTAATCGGGTATTGGTTGCAGAAGGTACACTCTTTAATGGTATCTACGTTCTAAATCAAAACATAGTTTTCAATATACAAAACACAAGCAAGAGGAAGGGTTCAGATATGAACGAAGCCTACTTATGGTATTGTAGACTTGGTCATATCAATGAGAAAAGACTATCTAAGTTATAGAAGGATGGATATCTGAATCCGTTCGAATTTTCATCCTATGAAACTTGTCAGTCTTGTCTCAAAGGAAAAATGATCAAATCTTCGTTCACCGGACTCGGAGAAAGAGCAACAGAGCTCTTGGGACTCATACACAGCGATGTATGTGGTCCAATATCTATATATGCAAGGGGTGAGTTCTCATAATTCATTACATTCACTGATAATCTCTAGATTCGGAGATGTATTTCTGATGAAACACAAATCTAAAGTTTTTGAGAAATTCAAAGAATATAAAAGCGAAGTAAAGAACTCGACTGGAAAAAGTATTAAAATCCTACGATCTGATCGAGGAAGTGAATACTTACGCATGGAATTTTTTGATTTTCTAAAAGAGAATGGTATTCTCTCTAAGCTTACTCCTCTGTATACACCACAGCACAACGGTGTATCGGAGCAGAGGAATCGTACCCTATTGGATATGGTTCGCTCCATGAAAAGCAATGCTGAGTTAGCTCTTTCATTCTGGGGACATGCACTAGAGACAGCTGCATATCTATTGAATCAAGTTCCGTCCAAATCTGTGCCTACTACTCCATATGAAGTATGGAGTGGCAAGAAACCATGTCTTAAATTCATTAAGATATGGGGGGTGTCCGGATTATGTTAAAAAGCACAATCCGGACAAACTCGAGGCACGTTCAGTGTTGTATAAATTTGTGGGATATCTAAGCATTCACGAGGATATCTTTTCTACCATACAGATGAACAAAAGATTGTTGTCTCTAGGAATGCCACCTTTTTGGAATGGCAGTTTCTTACAAAAGAAACCAGTGGGGGCATGGTAGAACTGAAAGAAATTCCAGATACACAAGCAATGATTGAAGATTTGGTGGAAGCACAGGATTCAACAATCCCGGACGAATCTCAGCCACTCCGCAGATCTAGTAAGATTTTTCATCCGCCCGCCCGAGAGATACTACCGTTTTCTTATAGACGGGGATCGAGAGGATTGCATCTTGGAAGAAAATAATCCTGCTAGTTTCAAGCAGGCCATTACCAGTAGGGACTCTGATAAATGACTGAATGCTATGCGATCCGAATTGGAGTCCATGTACACCAACAAAGGTTGGACCTTGGATATTGCTCCTCCTGGGTTAAAATCCGTTGGATGCAAATGGATCTTCAAAAAGAAGATTGGTGTAGATGGACAGATGGAGAGCTAGAAGGCTAGACTTGTTGCAAAAGCTTTTGCTAAAAAACCGGTGTGGACTATGACGAAACCTTTTCTCCAGTGGCTATGCTGAAATCCATTCAGATCCTATTTGTCATTGCTGCCTTCCATGACTATGAAATCTGGCAGATGGATGTAAAAACAGCTTTTCTGAACGGAAGTTTGGAAGAGTGCTATTATATGGATCAGCCAGGGGATTCATAGACAGTGGGAGCAGCGGAAAGGTGTGTAAGTTACTTAAATCCATTTATAGATTAAAACAGGCATCGCGGAGCTGGAACATCTGTTTTGATGAGACAGTCAAGGAATTTGACTTCGTCAAAAACGAGGATGAGCCTTGTATCTATAAGAAGATTGTAGGAAGAACTGTCGTATTCCTAGTCTTGTACGTGGACGATATTCTCTTGATGGGAAATGACATTCCTATGCTACAATCGGTCAAACTATTTTTATCACAAAGGTTCTCCATGAAAGACCTGGGTGACAACTCCTACATTCTGGGGATTAAGATCTACAGAGATAGATCCAAGAGATTATTAGGATTTTCACAATCCAAGTACGTAGAGGCCATACTAAAGAGATTTAGTATTGAAGATTCCAAGCGCGGTAATATACCCGCTTTGCACAGAGTCACCCTCTCAAAAAAGATGTCTCCCAAGACTGATGAGAAGAGGGCTTGCATAAGCATTAAACCCTACACTTCGGTGATAGGATATATAATGTATGCGATGCTATGTACCAGACTAGATGTAGCTTACGCGCTTAGCGTGGTGAGCCGGTATCAGTCAAACCCAAGGGAGAACCACTGGACAGCAGTAAAGAACATTCTTAAGTACTTAAGAAGGACTAAGGAACCGTTCTTGGTGTACAGCAATGGGGACCTCCATGTGGAGTCTTTTACCGACTCGAGCTTCCAAAGTGACAAGGATGACAGCAAGTCTGTCTCGGGTTTTGTGTTTACCCTCAACGGTGGGGCGGTCTTTTGGAAGAGCTTCAAACAGGACACCGTCTCAGACTAGACGATGGAGGCCGAATACATTGCTGCCAACGATACCACAAAAGAAGCAGTCTGGATAAAGAAGTTCCTTACTGAACTTGGGGTAGTTCCGTCCATTGTTGATCCAATACCTTTGTATTGTAACAACAATAGGGCTATAGCTTTAGCAAAGGAACCACGGTTCCATCAGAAATCGAGACACATCTTGAGACGATATCACCTGATCGGGAAGATCGTAGATCGCCTGAAGAACGAGGTGCGGAGAGTAGACACAAAAGAGAACACGGCGAATCCATTCACCAAGGCCATCCCTCAAGCCCAGTTCGAGAGACTATTTAAGATGTTAGGTATGTGATACGTCAACAACTGGCCCTAGAGCAGACGGAAAACATGAAGGACTCCAAGCTTACCCTCTATTGGGTGCCTCCTTCACTACAAAAACTTATACTGCACTAGAACAAAGGTAGATCACACTATCAACCTACTGACTTTCCAAATTATAGTATGCCCTCAATGGTCTATAGTTTCTGGGCATAAAAATAGCACCAACTCGTCAAAGGTTCATCAGACTGATATCATGCTGTAATACTTCGACAATTCTTTGAAAATCTTTCCAAATTCCAGTTATGCATTATAGCTATTTGCATTCCACAGAGAGAGAAACTTGTAGCATTTGAGACAACAAATGGAATTTTTATCAAGAATTCTAATTTTGTTTAGAATAATATAAAATATAACATTCGAGAAGTTTAACGTGTGTTCATGGACATGCATATTCATAAACCTACGTAGTATCATAGTATATATTATATATATAGTTTTATATATAACTAATAATATTTTAAAGATATTACAAATCTCCGATCCGTCTCTACTAAATCTGAAGAAAATATATTGGAAATAATCTATAAATACGTAGCCCCCTTTAACCATAAATCTAAGGATTAAAAGAAAATATTCTACTCTAATATATATAGAATGTTTAAGGTTTGCCTGCAATAGATAATTGTCAATAAAATATCATAATATCATGAGATGTTTAAATAACATGCTGACAATTAATATACGAAAATATTCCTAACGTATGGCTACCAGAATATATATATATATATATATATATATATAAAATTTAAATATTTTATATATGTTATTTAAGATTCATATAGATTTAGTCTACGGATAAATATTAATAAAAGATATTCTAGCACCATAACGGGTTTCACGCAAGCGGGTCGGGTCCGATAAACACATATACTAACCAAACCAATCACAACCTAAATAATAAATAAAAACAAAATCCAAAATACTAACGTACGATCGTGCTAGGGTGTTACATTATACCCAACCACAAAAGAATCCCATCATCGAAATTCACGAAACAGAAAAAGGCAAAAACAATGAAGATACGGATCTAAGGAAAGAGGTGTGAAAACTTTTGTCGAATTTCGTCTTCACGTTCACAAGTAAATTCTCCATGCAAATAATTTCCCTACGAAACAAGCACTAGAGTGATCACTCTATTCTTGAGAACCTTTTCTCGTCAATCCACAATAGTCGTCAGTTGCTCTTCATATGTCAAATCATCCCTCACTGTTAATTCCGAGTGGTTTAGGACATGTGTCTCATCTCGAACATACTTGCGAAGTTGAGATACATAAAACACATCATGAATACCCGCCAAGCATGGTGGTGAAGCTAATCGATAAACTATTTCTCCAATACGCTCAATGATATCGAAAGGCCCCACGAATTAAGGCCTAAGCTTGCCTCGACTACCAAACCGAATTACTGCCCTAGTCAGTGATATCTTCAAGGACGCATGACCACCAACAGCAAACTCTAATGATCTTCTTGCAGTATCAGCCCGAATTTTCTGTCGATTTTATGTCACCTTCATATGATCACGAATCAAGTTAACCTTTTCCACGGTTTGCATAATTAGTTCCGATCCCAACAATTTTCTTTCTCCAACATCGTCCCAACAAAATAGCGAACAACACTTACGACCGTACAATACTTCAAATAGAGCCATCTGTATAGTCGCCTTAGAACTGTCATTGTACGAGAACTCCACTAAATATAAATGATCCTCCCACGAACCCTTGAAGTCTAACATGCAAGCCCTCAACATATTTTCAAGAGTTTGGATCGTTCTCTCAGACTATCCATCTGTCTGAGGATGATAGGTCATACTAAATTTAAAGCAAGTTCCCAAACTTTCTTGTAGACTCCTCCAAAAATGAGATAGCAACCGGGTGCCGCGAACAGAAACAATACTCATGGGTACTCCATTCAATCTCACAATCTGCTACATGTACCTCTCCGCTAATGCCTCCGTCGATTGACCGACTCGAAATGGTATAAAATGAGCTGCCTTGGTCAGTCGATCGACAATCACTCATATTGCGTTATTGCCCTTTGGACTCTGTGGTAAGGCTGTCACGAAATCTATGGTTATATGTTCCCACTTCCATTGGGAAATCGGAAATGGTTGCAACAAACTAGCTACCTTTTGATGTTCAGCCTTGACTTGCTGACACACCAAGCATCTCGACACATAATGAGCGATCTCTCTTTTCATGCCTTGCCACCAAAAGTGCTATCGCGAATCTCTATACATTTTCGTGCCTCCTGGATGTATCGAATATACGGAACTATAAGCCTCCTTCATGACTTCTTCACAAATTTCTCCTTCAGGCACACACAAAAGACTTCCATACCTCAAAGAACCATCTTCATGAATCAATAAATCCGTCTGAAGTTCTGCCTCTACTTGTCCTCAAAATTTTTGCAATCTAGGATCGTGCAACTGCGTTGTCTTAGTGCTATCAATAAGCGATAACTGTACTTGCAACCGCATCAACTGTCCCATAGAATCTGGTAGTACGAGCTCCAACGTGAATATCTGAAAATCCTCTATAATCTCCTTCTGTGAAGTCAACATCCGTATTGCTGGTAACCAACTTAAAACATCTGGTACTATATTAACTTTCCCCGGATGGTACTTTAGATCAAGATCATAGTCGGCCATTAGCTCCAACTATCTACGCTATCTCATGTTGAGCTCTTTCTGTATGAACACATACTTTAGGCTCTTATGATCAGTAAATATCTCGACCTTCTTGCCCAATAAGTAGTGTCTCCAAATCTTCAGCGCAAAAATAAACACTACTAATTCCAAGTCGTGAGTTGGGTAGTTCTTCTCATGAGTCTTCAACTACCTCGACGCATAAGCTACAACCTTTCCATGCTGCATCAAAACACATCCCAAACATTTCCCACATACGTCACTGTGAATAACCAATCCTCCGGAACCATCTGGCACTGTTAAAATAAGAGCGGCTGTCAACCTTTGCTACAGCGCATCAAAAACTAACGGACACTTCTCAGACCAAACAAATGGTATCTCCTTCATGTTAACTTGGTTAAAAGTTCTGCTATACGAGTGAAGTTCTCCACAAACCTTCGATAGTATCCAGCAAGCCTAAGAAAACCTCTGATCTCCCCTACATTCTTTGGATTCGGCCAATCATGAACAGCTGCAATCTTTTCAGGGTTAACCATGATTCCTTCTCCGAATACAACATGACCTAAGAACTTCACTTCATCGAGCCAAAACTCGCACTTGCACATATTAGCATACAGTTTTTTTTGTCTCAACATCTGCAGTGCAATTCTAAGTGTTCTTCATGCTCTTCTTTTCACCTCGAGTAAACCAGAATTCATCGATGAATACTACCGCAAACTGATCTAGAAATGGTGAAAAGATCCGATTCATCAAGTCCATAAATATCACAGGTACATTAATAACTCCAAATGGTATAACTAAATACTCGTAATGCCCATATCGAGTTCGGAATGCTGTCTTGCAAATGTCTTCTGTTTTCACCCGAACTTGGTGATAACCTGATCGAAAATCCAACTTCGAGAATACTCTCGCGCCACTGAGTTGATCGAATAATTCGCCTATGCAAGAAAGTAGGTACTTATTCTTGATGGTCACCGCTTTAACTCTCGATAATCGATGCACATTCTCCGTATGCTATCTTTCTTCTTGACCCAAAGAACTGGAGCTCCCTACGGTGAACCGCTGCTGCGAATCCAACCCTTCTCTAATAATTCAGAAACTTGTCTATTTACCACTTCCAGTTCTACCGGTGCCATCGGATAATAAGCCTTCGAAATTAGCGCTGCTCCAGGGATAAGATCAATCGCGGACTCCACATCTCGTTTTGGCGGTAAACCCGAGATGTCCTTGAACACATCCATGAAATCTCGAACTACTGTCAGCGCTTCATCTGCAACTTGTTCCCGAACATCACCTCTCAGTACACACACAACAGTTCCCCTCATTATGAATTTTCAAGTCTGTTCTAAGACTTGTACGATATTAGCCCACCACACTTCTACTGCGCTACTCTAATAAATTGAGGCGGGTCTTTCAGAACTACTTCAATCAAACATCGTACACCAGATCGACCTTGAAATGGTCTGTACCAGCTCCTGCTGGAGTCAATCTCGAACTACTACAATCATCATATGCTCTCTATGTTTCTCCTTGTTCATCAAAACGCAGATGGATCTCACTACGGGACAAGGAAAAGTAACATGGATTCAAGTTTATGTTAAGACATAGATCCGTAAGCAATGAAACTGAGAGAAAAACAAAGTAGTACAACGAACATAAGTCGAGGAAAATGAATAAAAATAGGTCTCCCAAGTTACCTAAATAGAATACCGCATTGTAACCATGCTGCGGTACATAGTTACAATCACATAACTCCATTCAAGTCATTCAAATCCTACTATCAGAATCAAGGAATAAGATGGGAGAAACAATAAAGAATCAAGAGGATTACAAGATGAGATGCAATGTCGTTTCCATATCGTCGAAATAAAAGAGTTTAAGGATGATATATAATTCAAAAATTCGAATGACAATACAATAATGTGGCAGGACATGTTCCTATGATTCTGGGTCTTAAGGTCAATGTATTGGGTACCATACCCAACTACAAATTGAACCAAGCCTAGCTAACCTATGCTCTGATACCAACAAAACCGTGGCACGTCCCGCTTCCCAAAATACGTAAATACGAAACGTGACAAAACCAATCATGCTACCTATGGTGAGAAAATATCCTTCCATAATCACATTACGGCTATCAATCAGATATCAAGAACATAAAATAAATATCTACCTATCATATGTCCAAACTGCAACAATAAATAATAACGAGAAATGTAGCGGAAACAAATAAAGATCCAACAAGAAATAATATCCTAATCTCGTCCCTTATGTGATCACAACGACTAAACTAAATCAGCAGAAATTTCTTCACTGCTCAGCTTGCATGTCAAAGTATTCTTGATCTTCCTGCTATAAGCTTAAGGGATCTGGGGCATACAAAACCTAGACGTCAGTGCGTCATAAATATTATAATAATAATAAACTGAACAGTGTGCTATATAGAATGTCACGTGTAAAATAAGGTATGGATATAAACAAAACAATCACAGGTATTATAACAGCAGGCTATAGGTATTCAAATATGTCATGTATATCCTAAGGTCTGTGTTTCTAGCTTAACTATTATACAGGTAATTGAAACCAATGAATGTACTCCTCCATGTAACTCAAAAGTATATATCCCGTTACCTTCCAGGACCACGAACCAAAATATATCTCGTTACCCCCCGAGATCACGGATGCAAGATGTATGAATCAAGAATGATTCTGTTCCGTTACCCCCCCAGAACCATGAAGACATGTAATATCCTTTTAAGTTACACTTCAGTTACACTTTTGATTTCCCCATTTTCCCAGATTTCATTTTCCACGTCAGGCATGAATAATATCTATCTAATGTCAACACAGGAATATGCAGATACAGATTAGACAACAGGTCATGTCTATCAGGACAACAAGTCAGGAATGTTGGCATCGGTAAGTATTACAGATAAGTAGGTACAAGAAAGATAGAAATGTCAGTAACAAAATGACGGGTTATAAGCATGTCAAGGTAGTATATTAAATTAGATAAAATGTTTACTTGTGATAATATCGTGCGAACAGATCATGATGAAATACGGTTGTAACCGTTATCTAGGTGCGATAAATAGTATTACGAAAAATAATCATATTAATTCTTACACTTCGATTTACCAATTGAGCAAATTAGAATAGTTTGTATAATTTCTAGTAATTGATATAATATGCATAACGTTATAAAGTGCAAATTATAAAACTTGTTATTGTTAACCAATTAACGATATACGAATTATAGATATAAACGGTATAATAATAATAATAAGTAATATTACGACAATATATATATATAGCATGTAGTAAGTTGTAAACTTGTCTTGGTCTCGACGAATACGGATATGAACATGGAACGACGGAAAACCCGAAGCACTCCAAGCTTACCCTCTATTGGGTGCCTCCTTCACTACAAAAACTTATACTGCACTAGAACTGTCACGCCCCGCTTCCTGGAATACGGCGAAGGGGACGCGACTGGCCGCTACGTTTTTACTGTGAAGTAAATACGCTAAGCGTATCTAAGCAATATAAATATAAATGCACAAGAGACAAGATATAATAAAATAGCAACTTTATTTATTCACATTCTTTTTACAATACATGGAAAAGTAAATACAACTGAATGAAAGCAATGCCTAAACGGTGGCATAACAGAAAAGGAAAAGTATTGAAATAAAAAGTGTACAATGAAGCTAGAGCTCTGGGTCATAGGAAAGCTGGTCCAAGTCCTCACTAATAGGCTCAACCTCCTGAGTGTCCAGATCACCTGACAACATTCCAAAGAAGAAAGAGAAGGAATGTCGTCAGCGAACAATCGCTCGGTAAGTCCCAAAGATAAAGAAAAAATAGAATAGACAGAGAGTAAGAGAGAGAGTGTAGCTTTTAAAGTTGTATTATATTATTATATTGTTGTATTTAATGTTAACGCTGTTGTTTGTACAGAAGGATGCCAGTGTATACGAGAGGAGTCTCTATATGCTAGAAACTAGGGCAAACGGAATGTACAAGGAACCGTTATGCTACGGTACAACAGCAACGGAATATAGGTTAGGTGTCTTAATCTTGCAGTCTCGTGCCACTTCTAACACCTTCCGTACCAATCTACCCCTTAAACCCCGCGATGTCTTGTTTGTATTGTATTGTAACTTGTATTGTCTTGTATAGATGGATGACTTGCCGAAACCATGATATCAGTAAATGGATGTAACTGTAGAATCATGGATGTAACTGGAGAATCATATAAATGGAAGTATATCCATGATTCGGTTCAGTCAATACAGATTAAATATATTGAATATATGTATTCATGGATTCTTGTTGGATTGTAGATTGTAAATTGTACTTGAATCATATTCAAGTCAGATTATTTAATGAGACTCGGTCTGAGTCATAACAATTGGAAAGGAAATTGAAGTCCTGATTGTTTTGATGTTATCGGTAGCCGCTGCACATGGGCGGCAGGATTTGTGTCTTTTTTAAAGACGATTACCGTGTTGATAACACCGTTGTTAAGTTGTCTACCTTAGATAGGCAAGCACCCATATCTCCAGCTCCCTGAGGCTCAAGAGACTGGTCCCGCTTAAACCTATATTTACTAGGGTCCTTATGGTAATTTATAGAACTTGAGGGGGTTTTATGTAAAAATAATTTATATACTTTTCAAAATACACCCCAAGTATTTATTTATCGTCTTTAGAGTTTTCATAGTTGTAGATTTCATATTTGTGACATTTCTAGTGAATAAACCTACTTTTTCATAATACATGGTATTTAATTGTAAAGTATTGAACTTGTATGGAATTCATGGTATTTTATTGTAAAGTGATTCTTGTGATTTTTAGAAAAAGTTAGAATATTTATATTATCACAAAATAGATATTTTAATGATACATATATATATATATATATATATATTTATATAAAAATAATTTTAATATATATTATATTTCTAGAAATCTCATTTTCTTAAGATATTTGTATTTTAAATCTCTCAAGACCGAATACTCCTTGCGGAGGTCTGCATCTCGCACCACTAAGCCCGAGGATATGCGATAATCCGCACCATCCCGAACGGGTTCCCCAAATGGGTTGTAGCGGCACTTTGCAAAGATTTGTAAAATACTTAATCTTTTAGAAAACGGTTTTATTAGTAAATGGTATTTATTTGAAAGGTTTCGTTTTCCCGTATTCTATGTTCCCGAAAGATATTGTGCTATGTTGTATATGAGTGTTGTGAGGAGGTAGGTCATTGCCTCGTGATCTACTTAAAGGTATAGCAAGATTGTGATATTTTAATGTCAAAATGAAACGACATGGTATTTTACTGAAAAAGAGCGATAAAAATTACAAAATGAAATATTTTGCTATGGAAGTTGTTCAACATGTTTTGTTAATGATTAATAGTCAAGATGTAAGAGTTTAATATGGTTGTGTTAAGAAAAATTGAACTTTATAAAGAAAACCGAATCGGAAGTCGGATTTAACTCCGCTTCCGTCGGGTTTTAGTTTTACAAGTTTTTAGAATGGAATAGAGAAGAGGGAGGTGGGACTTACGGTTTTAGAGATTATAAAAGAGGGAGAGGAAGCGGTAGGAGGCACTGGTGCATCGTTTCGTCGCCGGGAGCTCCTAGGGTTGTCGTCGGAATTTCGCCGGAGCTTTCGCCTTTTGCTAACTTCAATTGCACACTAAACTTCTAGGGATTTTCTTGAAAGTTTTGATCAGAATTTTGGAGTAAGGGGGTGTGTCTGGGGGTTGTATTTATAGGGTAAGGCTAAGGTTTAGGGTAGGTGAAAGGGTGAATTAAAAATTGTATTAAAATGTATTAAAATAGAGTAAATAGAGTTTTAAAGGGGCTCTGTTACTGTGCAGGACAATTAAAGTATACAGGGGTACTGGGGAGGTCAAGAGTCAGACTTTTCATGTTGGGGACTCGCGGTCCGTCCGAGTCCGGTCGGCGACGGCGGCCCGAGTCGACCGAGTCGCTGGCCGATTCCGGCCGAGTCCGGGGTGCAAAGTGTTCCCCGTCATATCATATACCCCCTGGGACAGTTAGTTTTACATGTGTAGTGGGGTTTTTACGAGTTATGCACATGTAGACCCTTGGACTTCTAAAAATTTAAAATAAAACAATATTAAAAATAATGTGGGTGATGGGATTTGAACTCTGGTGGGTTGGTTCAGTTGTGCAAGGTATTACCACTGAGCTACAAGCTCGTTCTTGCTATTAAAAAGCAAAACAAACTTATATCTTGTGCTCAGGCAAAAATACCTCTTTCTATATTTTTGAAAAATTTGTACAGAAAGTTGTACAGGAAATTTATGGTTGTTACATTCTACCCTCCTTATAAAAATTTTGTCCTCAAAATTTGTAAAAGGAAAGTGTAACAGATTCAGGAAAAGTTGGTGACTGGAGTACTGATAGTGTGTGAAGAATAACAAAGTGGTGCAAGGGTTTGAGAATATGAAAGTGAATTACTAGTGTTACCTTGGTCAACTGTCTCGGCTTCTACGGCTGCTAAGGTGGAGGATTGGCGTCTCGGCACATTTTTTCTGTGTATGCCGGTACATCGATGCCTGATTGGGTAGAGTTGGTCCAGGTGGAGGTGGTGCTGCGAGTGCAAGACGAGGTGCAGGAGTCTAGATAGCTGGCCGCTGTAGGTAGTTGGCGGGTGTGTGGGCTGAGTTGCGTCTATAGGGACAGTTTCCAATTCTATGATCGGATGTGCCACAAACTAGGCACAGGCCTTTTGCGCGCCTACAGTCCTTCCACAAGTGTCCCTTTCTCCTGCAGTAGTAGCAGAAGTCTGGACTCGAGTGGTTAATTGCTTCTTTCTGTCTCTTGGGTTCAGAAGGTTGTATAGGGTAGGCTCCTCTTTCTATCTGGGTGGCAGAGCGCTTTATACCGGTTGCTTCTACTTCTGATCGGTTCACTAATATAGCAGTCTGCTGCAGTCCAACCAGGAGGCTTCGGATTTCTTCAAGCAGAACTGTCTGCTCGTTGAGTGGAGCAAGGACGGCAGGTGTGAGTGGTAGTGATGGGGGAGTGTTATTGACATTGGTGCTGGTGTTGTTTGGGGAATCCATAACCTTGAATGAAAATTTTAGGTTAGGACAGATTCAAAGTATATGATAAGATTCAAGGAATATGAATTGTAAAGAATGTTTTCAGTTGCTGGTTCTTGTATTATATTGCTTAGGTTGTTCACGCAGAACAGAACTGCATGGTAAGGTTCCATACAGCTCTGACCTGCATGGGCCACCAACAAAACCTGTCACGCCCCGCTTCCCGGAATACGGCAAAGGGGACGCGACTGGCCGCTACGTATTTACTGTGAAGTAAATACGCTAAGCGTATCTAAGCAATATAAATATAAATGCACAAGAGACAAGATATAATAAAATAGCAACTTTATTTATTCACATTCTTTTTACAATACATGGAAAAGTAAATACAACTGAATGAAAGCAATGCCTAAACATTGGCATAACAGAAAAGGAAAAGTACTGAAATAAATAGTGTACAATGAAACTAGAGCTCTGGGTCGTAGGAAAGCTGGTCCAAGTCCTCACTAGTAGGCTCGATCTCCTGAGTGTCCAGATCACCTGAAAACATTCCAAAGAAGAAAGAGAAGGAATGTCGTCAGCGAACAATCGCTCGGTAAGTCCCAAAGATAAGGGAAAAATAGAATAGATAGAAAGTAAGAGAGAGAGTGTAGCTTTTAAAATTGTATTATATTGTTATATTATTGTATTTAATGTTAACGCTGTTGTTTGTAGCTTGGTACAGAAGGATGCCGGTGTATACAAGAGGAGTCTCTATATCTAGAGACCAGGGCAAACGGAATGTACAAGGAACCGTTATGCCACGGTACAACAGCAACGGAATATAGGTTAGGTGTCTTAATCTTGCAGTCTCATGCCACTTCTAACACTTTCCGTACCAACCTACCCCTTAAACTCCGCGATGTCTTATTTGTATTGTTTGTGTTGTATTGTAACTTGTATTGTCTTGTATAGATGGATGACTTGCCGAAACCATGATATCAGTAAATGGATGTAACTGGAGAATCATGGATGTAACTGGAGAATCATGTAAATGGAAGTATATCCATGGTTCGGTTCGGTCAATAGAGATTAAATATATTGAATATATGTATTCATGGATTCTTGTTGGATTGTAGATTGTAGATTGTACTTGAATCATATTCAAATCAGATTATTTAATGAGACTCAGTCTGAGTCAGAACAATTGGAAAGGAAATTGAAGTCCTGATTGTTTTGATGTTATCGGTAACCGCTGCACATGGGGGGCAGGATTTGTGTCTTTTTCAAAGACGATTACCGTGTTGATAACACCGTTGTTAAGTAGTCTACCTTAGATAGGCAAGCACCCATATCTCCGGCTCCCTGAGACTCAAGAGACTGGTCCCGCTTAAACCTATATTTACTAGGGTCCTTATGGTAATTTATAGAACTTGAGGGGGTTTTATGTAAAAATAATTTGTATACTTTTCAAAATACACCCCAAGTATTTATTTATCGTCTTTAGAGTTTTCATAGTTGTAGATTTCATATTTGTGACATTTCTAGTGAATAAACCTACTTTTTCATAATACATGGTATTTAATTGTAAAGTATTGAACTTGTATGGAATTCATGGTATTTTATTGTAAAGTGATTCTTGTGATTTTTAGAAAAAGTTAGAATATTTATATTATCACAAAATAGATATTTTAATGATACATATATATATATATATATATATATATAATTTTAATATATATTATATTTCTAGAAATCTCATTTTCTTAAGATATTTGTATTTTAAATCTCTCGAGACCGAATACTCCTTGCGGAGGTCTGCATCTCGCACTACTAAGCCCGAGGATATGCGATAATCCGCACCATCCTGAACGGGTTCCCCAAATGGGTTATAGCGGTGCTTTGCAAAGATTTGTAAAATACTTAATCTTTTAGAAAACGGTTTTATTAGTAAATGGTATTTATTTGAAAGGTTTCGTTTTCTCGTATTCTATGTTCCCGAAAGATATTGTGCTATGTTGCATATGAGTGTTGTGAGGAGGTAGGTCATTATCTCGTGATCTACTTAAAGGTATAGCAAGATTGTGATGTTTTAATGTCAAAATGAAACTACATGGTATTTTACTGAAAAAGAGCGATAAAAGTTACAAAATGAAATATTTTGCTATGGAACTTGTTCAACATGTTTTGTTAATGACTAATAGTCAAGATGTTAGAGTTTGATATGGTTGTGTTAAGGAAAATTGAACTTTATAAAGAAAACCGAATCGGAAGTCGGATTTAACTCCGCTTCTGTCGGGTTTTAGTTTTACAAGTTTTTAGAATGGAATAGAAAAGAGGGAGGTGGGACTTATGGTTTTAAAGATTAGAAGAGAGGGAGAGGAAGCGGTAGGAGGCGCCGGTGCGTCGTTTTGTCGTCGGGAGCTCCTAGGGTTGTCGTCGGAATTTCGCCGGAGCTTTCGCCTTTTGCTAACTTCAATTGCACACTAAACTTCTAAAGATTTTCTTGAGAGTTTTGATCAGAATTTTGGAGTGAGGGGTGTGTCTAGGGGTTGTATTTATAGGGTAAGGCTAGGGTTTAGGGTAGGTGAAAGGGTGAATTGAAAATTGTATTAAAATGTATTAAAATAGAGTAAATAGGGTTTTAAAGGGGCTCTGTTACTGTGCAGGACAATTAAAGTATACAGGGATATCGGGGAGGTCAAGGAGTCATACTTTTCATGTTGGGGACTCGGCGGTCCGGCCGAGTCCGGCCGGCGGCGGTGACCCGAGTCGGCCGAGTCGCCGGCCGAGTCCGGGGTGCAAAGTGTTCCCCATCATATCATATACCCCTAGGACAGTTAGTTTTACATGTATAGTGGGGGTTTTACGAGTTATGCACGTGTAGATTCTTGGACTTCTAAAAATTCAAAATAAAACAATATTAAAAATAATGTGGGTGATGGGATTTGAACTCTGGTGGGTTGGTTCAGCAGTGCAAGGTATTACCAGTGAGCTACAAGCTCCTTCTTGTTATTAAAAAGCAAAACAAACTTATATCTTGTGCTCAGGCAAAAATACCCCTTTCTGTATTTTTGAAAAATTTGTACAGAAAGTTGTACAGGAAATTTATGGTTGTTACAAGAACAAAAGTATATCACACTATCAACCTACTGACTTTCCAAATTATAGCATGCCCTCAACGGTCCATAGTTTCTGGGCATAAAAATAGCACCAACTCGTCAAAGGTTCATCAGACTGATATCATGCTGTAATGCTTGAACAATTCTTTGAGAATCTTTCCAAATTCTAGTCATGCTTTATAGCTGTTTGCATTTCGCAGAGAGAAAAACTTGTAGCATTTGAGACAACAAGTGAAATTTTTATCAAGAATTCTAAGTTTGTTTAGAATAATATAAAATATAACATTGGAGAAGTTTAATGTGTGTATTCATGGACATGTATATTCATAAACCTAAGTAGTATAATATTATATTATATATATATATATATATATATATATATATATATAGTTTTCTATATAACTAATAATATTTAAAAGATATGACAAATTTACGATCCGTCTCTACTAAATCTCAAGAAAATATATTGGAAATAATCTATAGATACGTAGCCCCCTTAAACCATAAATCTAAGGGTTAAAAGAAAATATTATACTCTAATATATATATATATATATATGGTATCTAAGATATTTAAGATTTTCCTGTAATAGATAACCGTCAATATAATACTATAAGATATTTAAATAACATTCTGACAATTAATATATGAAAATATTCCTAATTTATGGCTACTAGAATATATATATATATATATATATAATTTAAATATTTTATATATGTTATTTAAGATTCATATAGATTTAGTCTATGGATAAATATTAATAAAAGATACTCTAGCACCATAACGGATTTCACGCAAGCGGGTCGGGTTCGATAAACACATATACTTACCAAATCAATTACAACCCAAATAATAAATAAAAACAAAATTCAAAATACTAAATAATATCGTTAAATAACGTACGATCGTGCAAGAGTGTTACAATAGTGCCGAGACACCAGGCTTTTACTATGTCGGCCGTAGAGGCCGAAGCCATGGATCAGGTAATCACTGGTAAAATTTCTTTCTATCCTTTTTAGCAATTTCAAATTCATTTAATCTTTTGTCTTTTTTTCCTCACGCAACTTCAGTATGATTTTAGTAGTCCCTGCCCCCGTCTTTACGATTTCTTTAACCTAAAACACCCTTACTCTGTTACAACATCCCGGTTGTGTAAATTTCAAGGACGGACTTTTTCTAAGGAGGGTAGGATGCAACAACCCTAAAATTCCTATACATTCGTATTATTTTTGATATTGTATTTATTTACTTTTGAATATTTCCATTTATGTTCTTTTCTATTAAATATATTATTTTAATTCTTCCATCTATTTTTCCTAGAGCCTAAAGCCTAAGCCCAAAAAGCTATTATTCTTTTTCCTTCTTTCTTCCTTCCTGTGCAAACTCAACACATAACATTTATAATTTGTCATTTCAAAATATTAGATAAGAATAGTAACAACCAAAATTTGCAATATGCTATCATTGCAATCACAACACTTGCACAATCAACTATTAAACCCACATTTCTATTCCTATTAACTCCCAAATTAAAATCCCACCTCCTCTTAACACCCACTGTTCATTCAAAGAAACCCATGCCTCCTCATCTCCCCACCTCTTCCCCTCCCCCCGTATCCGAGCCACCTTCTTCTCTCCCCTCCCCCGCTCTTATACTCTCACCTTCTCTCTCCTCTCTCAAATCCATCCCAACTCACCTGACCCAAACCAACCTGGTCGGTCACCTCTTTTGGCCGAGCACCACCTCATTCCCTCCGTCAACAACACCACTAACCTGACCCCCGTCACCGTCATCAATGAGAACAGCATCAACCGCAACAACAAACCGTGCAACTCACCCTCGATCTTCGACAGCCCTTTTCGACGTATTCCTGGCTGACAAACGAGGCTCCATAGCTAGGCTCGAGTCCGCGTGAGCACCACGATCAATTTCATGCCTCCTGATCTTTGTTTCGTCAATGTTTTAGTTTTGCGCACAAAATTGTTCAATGAAATGCCCTAATGAGTTTTCCATCGTTTCTCATGAGTAATTCATATCCTCTAATCGATATCTCTTTCTTCGTCTCAGTCTTGCGATATAATTCGACCTTCATGTTGTCAGCATGAATTTACTGATAATATCCCATATTTATGATTTGACTGCTTATTATTCTTTGTTGAATATTATCATTAGATCTAGTTTTTATAGTGTGGTGTTATGAAGGTTTAGAAAATAGGGTATTGACATCGTATCGTATGAGTGTTTTCAATATTGAATAGCAAATATCAGATGATATATCAACGACACAAGTCAATATCGGACGTTTATTTCGAATGTTGATGTTGGGAATGTAAATATATAAAGTGGTTTGATTTTTTTTTACTTGTCTATCCTTATCTTTGTTATATTGCTTATATTATGCTTAACGTATTTGTTTTGAGAAATGACATTCTCGAAATAAATATATCGCAGGCTTGTCACGATGCATTACCGCTCTTTTGGGAAGCGGGGCGTGACAAACTTTGAATATTACATGAATGAAAAAGAAAACACTCTCTCACATGTAAAAAAGCCCTGCTATTCAATCACGACGATCACATCTATTCCATATCAAAACCACAACTCAGACAAGATATATGCAAACTCTACTAATTGACGTATAGCAATTAGCCGACGTTTAGAAACACATATACAAAAAAAAAGATAAACAACAATATTATAATTTCGATTTAGAAATATTACATATTGCCTACTCAAATATAACATTCAATGAAATCTGGGTGTAAAGACCCTAAATTTTCTATACCTTTGTATTAATAAAATACCGTATTCATTTGTTTTGGCATTTTCTGTTTTCTATTAAATTTATTATTATTTTATCCATCTATCTATTTTATATATTATTTTTTTAGGTCCAATTTCTTTTCCTTGTATTTAAGTTTTTAACTGATCATTCTCACTTTCTTGTGTAAATCTGCAAGCCCTAAACCAAGTCTCCCGACCCAAATCAACTAACTCATATTTTTCAAACCCATAAACTCTTTAACATAAACAAACTACAGCTCACTACTAATACCTTCTCATTCCTTTTTTTTCTTTTAAAATTCTCGAGGCCATAAGCCCAATCCTTATCATTTCTTTTTTCTTCCTTCTCATTTTCTCAGCCAACTTTCTCCTCTTCTTTTTTTCTTCTTCTTTTCATTTATTTCTTTCTCCAAATGGTTCATCTTCCTCTCGCAGCTAACCTTTCATGTACTCGGCCCTTGAACCGTCACCACTTCCATCTCTTCATCTCCCGTAACCCCCTTCACTCTCTTCTTCTTCACCTCCTTGTAACCGATCCACCAATCTCTCTTTCTCTTTCACTTTCTTAAACTTCTAATATTAAAAAAAAAACCAACAATCATCACTTTCCATCTTTCCACGTCAAAAAAAAACTGAGAACCAAACCCCCACGCCGCCGCTGCTCATGCTCGCCTTCGAAGATTCCGACGAAACTAACGAGCACCGGACCCTCCTATTTCTCTCCGACCCAATCGAGAAAGTCCTACCCCTCCGCCTACCTCAACTCCTCGGCCGCCGCTGCCTGCCTCCGACGACGGCCGGTTCCTCCCCGTCGACGATACCAACACCGAGCTCCACCCCTTCGTTTCTCTCGATAATTGTGTAAGTCCCTCTTCCTTCTCTCTTATCACGTAATCTATCAATCTCTTCAATTTCGATTTCAATTTGTTCGAATCTAATTTCGTAGCTTGCTGTGAATTAAACCCCGAGATCATTGAATCCATGGTTTTAGGGTTTTTACCCAAATCAAGAGCTTAGAAGTTTAAACCTTAGCTTTCATTGCTTAGACCATTCTGCTTTCTGTTGTTTGACTTTTGATTGGGATTTTGAGTGCTAAAGTTGCTCCCTTTGATTGCATTCATTGGTTGTAATTTAAAGTTTTTTCCCTCTTTCGAGAAGTTAACATTTTGCATATAGGAATCCCTGAAGTAATGCATTTTAGTTCATGCTTTTGTTTTAGATTCATTGCATAGAAGTAGCTCATTCCATTTTTGCTAAATATCTAGTCCCCTTCTAAATTTTAGGTTTTATATTTTAAAACTATTAATTCGTTGAGGAAATAAGGTTTAGAATTTCAGGTTGTTGTTAAGTATGTTTTTCTTCATTTCATGGTCTTAAGTCTCGTAAATAGAATATTGGATAGATTGTGGTGGTATCAAGCAATTGCCGGTGAGGATATAAAGCAATTAAAATCTAAGATGACAAAATAAGAATAATTATATGATTATTTCAACCAAAACACACAACGGCCGGTAGGTTTTCCTGCAAAACTATGATACTTTGACATTTAATTGAAGTTTGAAGGAAATCATCACTTTCTAATACTGTTACATAAACGGCTTCATATATTAGTAATTCGAATCTATAAACTCATATGAATAAACTATTCTGAGTTTAAGGTAAGTCCCTTCTTTCCTCCGTCTCTTTCCCTTCGTGCCTCTGTTATGACTTCAATAAACCGATGTCCCCTCGCATCGTAAGTCCCCTACCCAATCCCTCTACTCTCTTTGTATCTATTTCTGGTATTGACTGCTTCTAATTTTATTCTGATCACTCTTCAACTTAATAAGCCTCCTGTTTTTTTGTGTATACATATTATTTTAGTTCTTGTATATGTAACTAGTTGTCCTTGCCTGGATCCTGCAATTCGCTAAATCATATCTCAACCATTATATTTCTTTTTTTAAAAAAATAATAATTTTCAACTTGTTATCAGGTTGAAAATTTTGCTTTAAGATTTATACAAAATTCTATGTGTCATACACATAGGACTTGCATATTGATTAAAAAAACTGTTTTCTTTAACATTTCTATCTTAATTTAAAATCCTACAACATTAATTACTATTGCTTTCTATGATGAGCATGGTAGAAGTCTTCAACTTTGTGTAGATTTATATTATCTGTAATGTAACATGCAGCAACATTTGGTAGTAGTTTCAGGCTAATGATCTTTATATAATAATTCTATACGATGTAAAATTATTTGATCTATAAGTATTAAATATTTACTGGTTTAAGCATAATTTATTTCATTCTTTCTTCTACTTGGCTTATAATTTGGAGATTTTAATTGTTACTCTGTCCCTTTGATTTCAACTTGTAGACAATATATTATTTTTGGAAAAAAATACCTTTTGAGAGAATACTAGATATAAATCGAGGAATAGAAGATGTCCCTTGCTCTTGCTCAAGTTGTAGTGCTGCAGCGTTCACAACCTCTTCAATAGTAATGCTTCATGCTACTGCATGATGATGGAGTTTTTATTAAAATACCCTAAAGTTATGTTTTCACTGAAATACCCAAATTTACCAAAATCATATATTATCAAAACACCCTTAACTTTCTAAATAATATTTTCATTAAAACATTCTTGAGAAGTTAAAATATAATATTTTACATAAAACCCCTCGAGAATTAAATGGCTTATTTTATAAAAATACCATGAAGTTCTAAATGACCTATATACCTATGTACATGATACCTAATATGACTTAGCAATGAACACTTGAATACTTGATATGTTTATATGACCACTTGATATGATTTGTACCAAGCCTTCATGTTTGATCTTGCTTCACTCAAATCGTGAATACAATTGGCATGACTTCTTCTTGACATGACTACATGATTCTGGACATGAAAAATTATATTAAAAAGGAAATTAGCAAGTTCAACTCAATTCTGAAAACTTGATATCATATATCACCTTTTGTATTCATGTATTCGATCAAAACTCATAACATTAATCATAGACTTATATACACGGGGTGTTGGGGTAGTTTGAGTATGAATCCAACGAAATCTCATGAGTCTCATTACTAAAAATCATGTTGATGTGGTACCGGACTGAAACGGTACAAATCATGTTGCTGTGGTACCGGGCTGAAACGGTACAAATCATGAATTCACTAATAAAGGCCCGTGTTTCCAAACCCCTGGACGATAGCCTGTTGGGTTTGGAATACTTCAATAATAATTGAAGTCCCGATTACTTTTGGGCCCGTGATTCCTTGTCCCTGGACGATATCCTTAGGTTCGAGAATACTCTTGAGATTGGTTGACATTCACACTTAAACTTACGTTAGTTAGATTACTTTGTAGAGACCTATTAAGACACATACCTCATGTTCACTCACACACACTTATTACATGTTATGCTATATATGCCATATTCTATTTCATTCTGTACTTTTTTATGCACCATATATCTTTCTCATTCTTTCTGGGGACTTACCGAGCGCTAGTTCGCTGACGGGCATTCCACCCACTTTTCTTTCTTTGGAATGTTCGTCAAGTGGTCTAGAAACTAAGGAGGTGGAACAGGAGTACAACCAGTTCACAGCACAGGCCGATCTCTAGTTTATTTCAGCTTTCATTTCAGTAAGCCATATGTTCAGGCTCTTATGTTTATGTTCTTATTTCAGATATCTTGTATCGGTTTAAACCTTGTAAGTTGGGAATGTAATTATATAAAGTGGTTGGATTTTTTTTTTCACTTGTCTATTCTTGTCATTATTATACTGCTTACATTACGCTTAACGTATTTGTTTCGAGAAATGACCTTCTCGGAATAAATTCGTCGCGGGCTTGCCACGTCACCGTTTTCATCTACTGGGAAGCGGGGCGTGACACTGGGCCAAAAAAAGATATACCAAAAACCCTAAATCCAAGCACCCAAGCCACTGTACGAGGTAAAAGGCTAAAACTCACTTTCTGGCAGCAAACTGCGGTGGAATGTCGGCCCAAAATGAACAATATGGTGTCACGCCCCGTTTCCCAGTGTACGGGGAAGTAGACGTGACGGGACGCAACGTATTTAATCAGAAATAAATACGTTAAGCGTAAATAAGCAATATAAATGAATACATAAGAATAACAAGAGATGTAATAATTAAACAGCAACTTTTATTAACATTCTTTTTTTACATTACAACTGATTTGAAAAGGAAATATACAATGATAAAACAAATGCCTAAACAGTGGCATACAAATGAAAAGGTAAGTACAAGTAAAAACTAAAAGTCTGGCTCCTTTGTGAACTGATCCAAGTCTTCCTGGCTGGGCTCGATCTCCTGAGAGTCGGGTCCTTCTGACGAACATTCCAAAGAAAGAAAGAAACGGGAATGTCGTCAGCGAACTAGCGCTCGGTAAGTCCCAAAAGAGATATAGGAATAGTTCAAATAAAGGGAATAGAACTGGTAATTGGTACAAGTATATGTTTGTTATGCTAACGTAGTTATTTGTAGCTTGGTACAGAATGTATCAGTGTATACGAGAGGAGTCCAACTTGCTCCGTGGACTATGGTAATCGGTAGTATAAGATCCGGTCAAAACCCATGGGACAACGGCACGGATGTTCAAGTATGTGTCTTTTGGTGACCATCTCGTTCCACTTCTAATACATTCCGTACCAGTCTACCTCGTTAAACCATGTAATTTATATTGTATAAATTGTAGTTATCGGACTTGCCGAGACCATGGATATAAGTTGTTCATGTAAACAGTTTCAGGATGTATCAAGTAGTCATGTAGTCAAGTCAAGTCATAGCCAAGATTCGGTCAAGTCAAGTCATGTTTGTATGTTGATATTGTTCTAGTATTCAGGTTCAGGTTCAAGTATACATGTTGGATTCATGTTAGATTTGGACTCAGGTTTGGATTGGATTCATATTAGACTTAGATTCAGACTTGAGTCAGACACTTTAAACATAATTTTGATCCTGAATCAGGTTTGGGTATTATCGGTAACTACTGCACATGAACGGCGGAATTTGTGTCTTTTTCCAAGACAATTACCATTGATAACTCCGTTAAGTTTTTTTACCTTAAATAGGCAAGCACTCACTTTCTCCGGCTCTCTGAAACTCAAGAGAATTGATCCCGCTTAAACCTATATTTACTAAAGTCCTTAAATGTAATTTTATATAACTCGAGGGCGTTTTATAAAAAATATTTTATATACTTTCAAAATAAACCTCGTGTATTTATTTATATTATTTAGGATTTCCATAATGTGTATTTTAAGGATGTGAGGTATATTAGTGAATATTTACATAGCTTGAATAATTCAAGGTATTTTAGTGTAAAACCTGCCTTGTATTGATACTTGATAGTATTTTAGTGAAACTTGTCATTCTTTTTATTTTTAGAAAACCTGAAATTTTATTATATCTTGAAAATATGTGGTTTGATAATATTTATATAATTATAAAAATTAATTTTATTATTAATTTGAAAATCTCGCTTTTCTTAAAAATCTTATTAAAAATCTTTCGAGACCGAATGCTCTATGAGGAGGTCTGCATCTCGCTCTACTATCTCGAGAATGTGAGATAATCTACACTATCTACTAGCGGGTTTTTCAAAATGGGTTGTAGAGGTATAATCGCAAAGAATTTTGATAATACCATTCAAAGAAAACCGAGTTTTTATAGTTTATGGTATTTTGATGAAATGTTGTAATCGCCACAAAAATAGGTTTTCAAGAGTATCATGCTATGTCAATATGTGTGTATGTGAGGGTTAGGTCATTACCCCGTGAAGTTTTCTAGAGGTAATAGTTATCAAAAGAACTAAAAGATGAATATATGAAGTTCATGGTATTTCCATGTAAAAGTTAGGTTAAAGTTATATAACATGACGTTTTAAGGTGAGGATTGTTTTTAATTATTAGTTTTCATGATTAATAAGTATGGTGTAAGAATATACATGAAGAAAATGTAAGAAGAATGGAATTTATAAGGTTTTTAAAGAAGATGTCAGTGTTAACTCCACTTCCGACATGTTTTATAAAACAAGGCTTTTTATGTAGAAAGAGAAGAAGGGGGTGGGACTTAGTAGCTAGAAAGAGGGAGGAGAGGTAGAAGAAAAGGTGGTAGCTTTCGTGACGTCGTGGGGTCGCCGGAATTTGCGTAGATCCTCGCCGGAAGTTGACCTTGGGCTAACTCCACTTCTACTCCACTTGTACTTAGAAAAATTTGATAATTTTGGCTAGGGATTTCAGAATGAGGAGGGGCTAGGGTATAGAGTTGTATTTATAGTGTGAAATTAGGGTTTTGGAATTGAAATAATGAATTAAAATGCATTTAAATTGGATTTAAAGGTGAAATTGAATTCTCTGTTTATTTCAGAGTAAACAAACAGTGTAGGGATAATGGGGGTAGGCCAAAGGTTTTATGTGCAAAACACGGGGGCTAATCCCTACGGATCACCCGCCGTCGCCGGTCCAAGGCCCGATCTCGCCGGCCATTCTATGGAGTTGGGGGTTGGATGCTTGCCACGTGTTCCTCTCTGTGTACACAACATTTTACGCATGTTTGTTTTTCCTGACTGTTCATTTTTGTGTGCAGTGCACGTGTAAACTTTTGGGCTTCCAAAAAGTTTAAAAGAAAAATAAGAAAAAATAATATGTGGATGATGGGATTCGAACACAGGGGCTATGTCATAACAGTGCAAGGCTTTACCAATGAGCTACAAGTGCTTTCTTTCTGTTCTTAAACAAGAATAACTTTTAAATTGTGCTAAGGCTTGCAAACTCCTTTCTGTGCTTTAAGAAGAAAAATTTTGTACAGAAAATTCAGGGTCGTTACATATGGTCTCATGTTTCTACAGTGACAAACTAGTACCAAGTATAGCACTCTGCAATATACTAAAAAATTTTCAGAGGCCAAAAAATTTTCAACAGAAACTTGGATTTAAAGTTTATCAAATACAGAACCATTTCGGTTTCGGAACACTAACATCGTCTACAATTAGTTTAAGTTTTTGGGCTGGCTCTAATATCGGTGTAAGTTTGTAGTGCTCATGCCGTGACAATTATGGCCTATGCGGAATCAAAAACTTTAATTTTTACTTGAGCACTAGAAACTTTAACCCTTGGAATCGAATCCAAATACTAAACTAATATAACTAAAAGAGTTAATCTATTAGGTTGAGAACTACAACCTTTGAAAATATGTCCTTCCGGTTTTTTTTTGGTCCTCTTCTTAACCTCCTAGGGTTCTTGGATCGAGCATGCGAGGTAGTCTTCTCACGTCAAAGATGATTCATCCGAGAATGCCGGTTCAAGCTCTAGTTTCTAGTAATGAACTAAGAAGCAACTAAAGATCAAGACTTGCTAAAAAAAATGATACTCGGAGATGTAGTATTAATGCAAAAAAAAACTCTCTTTCTTTTTCCTTTAAAACTCAAGAAAGAAAAAGAGGAAGAAAATGAAGATGATGGCTACTAAAGATAATCATAGAATTATCTCTCACTCTATTTCTTATCTGTTCATATATTTTTTAATAAAACAAAGTGAGTGGATTTGTGAGTGAGTCACAAGTCCACACACATCTTGAAACAACAAGAAGAGATGAGAAGAAGAGAGATGGCACCTCACTTTGTACACATATACATACAAATAAATAAATAAATACTCACACACACACATACAATTATGTATACCCGTATTTATAATAAATACATATACCCGTATTTCTACCAAAATACGAATACCGTATTTATATTAAAAATACAAAATACGTGTATTCATATTAAGAAAAAAATATATGTATTTATATTAAGACACAAATACCCGTATTCATATAAATACACGTACTCATATAAATACCGCATTCGTGTTAAAATACAAATACCTAAAGAGAGTATTATAATACTAACTCACATATCTGGCTATCTTTTAAACCAGCTAGTATTACCAAAATGCCCGAATAAAACACGTGTATAAAATACACGTGTTTAACCCGAGCGTATCCAAATACGCATACTACATCGTTTTGCCTGAACCGGAAAACCCTCTGTGTGGGACTCTAAAAACTCGACAATACGCTGGCAGTGGGTTTAACTACAAGCACGTCAGTGGAACTAGATGTACGTAACGGCTATCCAGGTATCCGTCGAAAGGAAGGCTGACATGCAAATTTGTCATTATCCCTACTAAGCCTATCTGCGACAATCTCCATACAGCCCGGTCTGTTCGTTTGAGAGTGTCGCATATCAATTCCAGGGGGTGGAAAATGTCAGACCCCTAATAACTTAATAAGTCGTACCGATGTGGCTCAAGACCATCCGAGAAACTACTGTTCTAACTATCAGCAAATATCAACTACCCTGGCTAAGGTTTTATGGTTTTGGCCAACCATACACATCGCGACATCGACTCTCTATACCGGGAGAGACGAATTCCTGACAATCGCTCACTGCCATCATGTGGCTCGGGACTGTACCCAACTAAAACATGTTTGCAAGACTCGGTATAGCCGTAGTAGGATAGTAATCAAAGTACAATGGAAACTCACACGAGACTAATGACAATCTCAGGTCGACAAACTGACCTGTACTTATGTCACCTGCGAGCTGCTATCTGACGTTAGGTATAGTACCATCTAGAAACTCCCGACGAGTCCGTCCAGTGTAACTTATAACCTAATGAGCACCTGTATACAATCTTTGGTGTCGTACACCAATGGTTGTGGGACCAGCCATTTCCCCTAACAGGAATAAGAAACGTATACACTAGTCTACTTTGGAGTATTGATGCCCAATCTCGATAATCCTACGACTAGGGACATTTTAAAGATGTGCTTATAGACTACCCAACCCCCACAAGTATGATTGCCATCACAACGCTGCTAGTCAAGCAAGAATCCTACGGGCTTTATCAACATGTATTAGAGATATGAAATAACAAGTATAACATATGCACATGTTAAGATAAATACAAACCAAATAGCATACTATCATATTGAGAAAAAATGTCCTGTACATATATATCCCCAACATCCTGTGCAATAAAGGCCTCTAGGGCATATATATCTTAACATGTTTGATCATACAAATTCCAATCACAGTTATATATATGTGTGTGTCAACCTGTGTGCCATGGAATGGAACTTGAATGGAATTGAATGTTTCATCATGCACATTCGGCTCTCCGGGACTGCACATAGCCGTATTGAGCATGCGTGTAAGTTCCCCTTGTGATTCATAAGCTTGATGTGATTGTAATGTTTCTTGAGATGATTGTACATCTTCTTGATGCGATTGTACAGTTTCTTTCATCACCAACACCTGTATTGATGGATTTTCAGGATACAAGATAAGCATCATACTTGTATTCTCGTCATCGGCTACTTCAACGCTTATGCAGTCCTGACTTGTGATCGGAACCTTGCATACCAATTCGATCTTATAATCTCTAGGATTTATCCATGTGGTTGCATAAATCTTTTGCTTCAACTCATTGTATGAGCATGATTTATTAACTCTCCCCGTTTTACTTTTCCCACCAACGTAGTTCGGCTTTCCACTCGCTTCAATATTTAAGGTGCCGTTATAATGATAAATCAACACAGCATCCTCATTTGCCATCGCACCTAATATTAATAATAATTATGAAATTATCGAAAACTTAAGAAACAAATTTATACACTCTACGTCATTTACAACAACAACATTCAATTCCATAACACTGATATCCTAACCCCCAAAAATACCACAACTATAATCCCTAAAATACCCTAACACTAGAATACACTAACACCCTAACCCTAAAAATATTCTAAACTTACCCCCTAAATACACTAACCCTAATCCCCCAAAATACCCAACCCTTAACACTAAAATACCCTAAATTACCATATCCCTAACCCCAAAATACCCTAACCCCAACCCCCAAAATACCCCGAGCTTAACACTAAAAAAACCTAAATTACCCTAACCCTAACACTAAAATACCCTAACCCCGAAAATTCACTAACCCTAACCCCCAAAATACCCTAATCCCCAAAAAAACCCTAACCCTAACACTAAAATACCATAAATTACCCTAACCCTGATCTCCAAAATACCTTAACCCTAACAATAAAATACCCTAACACAAAATTACAATAATTTCAAACAAATAATTTCAAATTAAAACTCACTGGTGAAGAAGAGGGGGTTCGGCCTCGACGTGGAGAGGATCGGCCACAGTGGAGAGGGCTTCGAAAGAAGAGGATGAGGAGGGCTGGAGATCGACCATGGAGGAGGGGAGCTCAGCTTCGAAGATGAAAGGCTCGGCTCTGAAGGAGGAGGATGAGGGAGAGAAAGAGAACTCGAGAGGATGTAACAATCCTAAACTTTCTGTAAAAAAATTTCAAAAATACAGAAAGGGATATTTTTGCCTGAGCCCAAGATATAAGTTTGTTTTGCTTTTTAATAGCAAGAAAGAGCTTGTAGCTCATTGGTAAGACGGCGACCGACCCCGGCCGGACTCGGTCCGAATCGGCCGGCGACTCGGCCGGACCGCCGAGTCGTCAACACAAAAGTCGTGCCTCTTGGCCTCCCCATCACTCCTGCATACTTAAATTCCTTGGATCGGTTTCAGAGCTCTTTAAAATCCCATTAAACCCTATTTTTATTACAAATTAATACAATTTTCAATACACCCCTTCACCTAACCCTAACCCTAGCCTTACCCTATAAATACCACCCTAAACACACCCCCTCACTCACAATTCTGTCCAAACTCTCAAGAAATTCCTCTAGAAATTTGTGTACAAGTGGAGTTAGCGAAGGGCAAAACTCCGGCGATCTTCCGACGACGACTCTAGGAGCTTCCGGCGACGAAACGACACACCGGCAAATCCTACGTCTTCATCTCCTTCTTCTCTTGATTTTAAACCCATAAGTCCCACCTTCCTCTTCTCTAATCTATTATTAAAACTGTTTTTACTAAAACCCGACGGAAGCGGAGTTAAATCCGACTTCCGATTCAGTTTTCTTTGTAAAGTTCAATTTTCCTTAAACACAACCATACAAAACTCTTACATCTTGACTATTAATCAGTAACAAAACATATAGAACAAATTCCATTTCAAAAGAATGTATATTCCAACTTTTATCGCATTTTTTCAGTAAAATACCATGTAATTTACTTTCTACCTTAAAACATCATTAATCTTGTTATACCTTTAACTAGATCATGAGGTAATGACCTACCTCCTCGTAACACTCATATGCAATATAGCACTGAAGACTTGGACCAGTTTATTGAAGATCCCGAGTTGTAGTTACACTTGTACACATTTCATTTCAGTACTTTCATTATGCCATTGTTTAGGCATTGCTTTCATTCAGATGTATTTACTTTTCATGCATTGTACCAAAGAATGTTAATAGATAAAGTTGCTGTTCAGTTATACCTACTGTCTTTGTCTCTTTTGTATTTTTATTTATATTGCTTAGATACGCTTAGCGTATTTACTTCAGAGTAAATTCATAGCGGCCTCGTCGCGTCCTCTGCCCGTATACCAGGATGCGGGGCGTGACAGAGGAGAGGGGGGAGGTGCGAGAAGAGAGAGAGATCTCGAGATATATTAAAGAATCGGAGAGAGAGAGTGTGTGTGTGTGTCTGATGTATTAAAGAGGGGAAGGGGTGGGGCCAACTGTTAAATTGTGTATCAGACAATTCCGTACTTTGCAAGTGCGGAATAGACTTGGCCCAAACAGAGACTTGGGTCTCTGGATGAGGGCCAAATCTCTGGATTGGCTATATTGGAATGGGAAAGTCTTATTCGGCACTTGCAAAGTGCGGAATAAGACTTGGCCTCATCTTTTATAAGGCCAAGTTCAATTCCGCACTTTGCAAGTGCGGAATTTGACTTGGCCTGCCAATTTCACCGGAGTCCCCTATTCCGCACTTGCAAAGTGCGGATTTGACTTCAACAAATCCCAAACTGCCAATCCAATGTGGCGCTTATGGGGCAGTTGATTTGACCCAAATGTGCTAATCTTCTAAATAGTTTCAAAACGTGTCTAAATCCCTAATTAGTTTCTAAAACATGCTTAATCCCAAATTTTGTCCAACTTTCTCTCTATGGACAAAATTTGGGATTTAGCACTAATTATAAACTAATTAGTGATTTAGGGTAGTTTTAAAATTATTTAGAGATTTAGCACATTTGGGTCAAATCAATGACACGAAGACGCCACGTAGGATTGGCACATAAGGTGAGTTTTAAGCTGCACTTGCAAAGCGTGGCTTATACGTGAGCCTCTCTAAGCGTCCCAAGATTATTCCGCACTTTGAAAATGCGGAACTCCAGAGACTTGGCCCCCAACCAAAGAGCCAAGCCTTGGGTCGCTGGTTGGGGTCCAAGTCATATTTTGCATTTTGAAAGTGCAGAATAGACTGGCCACAACATCCAAAGAGCCAAGACATCAGACTTGGCTCTCTGGTTTGGGGCCAAGTCTTATCCTGCACTTGTAAAGTGCGGAATAGACTAGAACCATCTCCAGCAACCAATCTTAAAACTCTTCGCCTTTCGTTGGTTCCAACGCTCAATTTGTTAATTTTTGCAACTAGACAAGCTGAATCGGACTTCAATTTTTGCATATTAAACCAAAAACCCACGGTCTAAAAGTTCCAACAAAAATAGGCAGCATCCCCTTTGTAAATTTTAAATAAATTCATGTACAACATCAATAAAATAAATGCTATCCAACACGGGTGCTAACTCGACGCCGGGGACACAATCCATGCAAAATATACGACGCCTAAAGGCGAAGAACAACAAGCGGAGCGCAATAAACAATATATATAAATAAATAGATACATCTCATGAAATTCGATAAAAAAAACAAATACAAAAGAGGGCGTCACATCAAGCAAGACAAAGCCCATAGAATCCTAGATCGGCTGGGACGGCGCTGAGATGGACCGAGTATATCCTCCGGTTGTGTGGCTGGCTGTGAGGGTCCAGCTTGGTCCGTAGCTCTAAAAGGACCAGCTTTCCCTCTGTGTCGGCGACGTTGACGTTGATAAGCCACGATCACCGGTGCTCTAGGGGGTGGAGGAGGAGGATCCAGACATCGTATCGGATGGCACTGGAAAAAATGACCGACCGATCTCCAAATGGGCTCAATCCCACTAGCCGATGTCGTATGTCCTCCTATGACACTGTCCGCGACATCATGGACCTGAAACAAGAAATCCTCTTGTAACATAGATAAGTAAATACCTCAATATATAATATTAAGGAATTACATAATAAAAATATAAAAGCAATAACAAAGTGTTTACCATCTCACGCTTTACGGGTCCCTGCGGCTCATACGTCACCCGTGGAGAAAACGTCGTCTGAATGTACCGCTGAGTAATCCTCGAGTACCAGCCTTGGTAACCTTTTAGCGGTAAAGGCGGATCTCTCTGGTATACAACAAGCAAAGCTCGTACATCCCATCGAACGATGTAGATATATCAAAGAGCCCTTCAATCAACGGCTCTACCTCTCCGTGTGACCCGATCAATAAGCTTTACCGGATCACCAGCCCGAACTGTCGTAATACACGGTTTGGTACATGATATGTGACGATACCAAAACAGATAATAGGTGTCCGGGCATGCCGGATATCTGGAAATTGTAAACACAAATCCAGTAGAGCCTGGTAGATATCTAGAGTATATGGCATCCAGAGGACAGCTCGGTCCGAGAGCATATCTAACTCATTTCGGTAAAACTCGAGCGACCTGGCGGGTGTCCTATTCCATGTCCGACTGACGTTAAACCTGTAACGCAACAATAAAGCATTGTAATTCAGGAGTCACACCTACGATTCACAACCTCAAATTTCCCAAAGGTTGATTTTAATTATAACACTTATACTTTACCTGCTCCCTAATGGCTGATCTCCATCTAGCTGGACCTCCTGAATAAATGTAGGACAATCGGTGGATAGTCGGGTTCAGCACCCCAGCTACAGATATCATATTTTATTAGATACCGATATTTTAACATGACAACAAAATCTATTATGTATTTTAAATTTTTTACCTGAAGAAGATAAAGACAGCCACCTATAATATTGCGCTCTTGAAGAGCGACAGAGGTCAACTCCTCGTAAAGGTAACCAAGTACGACACTCTCCCACGACAATACGCCATATACGTCGAGATCGACTAATAATGGTAGCAACATGAGATGTACCATATTCTTCGATATGTCAGGAAACAAAGAGGTCCCGATTTGATGAAGAATATAAGCATGTACGTACTGCTCGACCACCGCCTGATCTGCATCATCTCCTGGGGGATCAAATGCCTCGTGTAGCTATGAAAGTCTAATAGCACCTCCTTTCATCTGTGCGAGTGCCCGACCAAGATGCTCAATGCATAGCTCTCGCTAGTCGTGGCCTGTATCCTCTGTAACCGGTGGAACATGGATGTGCAAGCCAAGCAGTACGACAACATCCTGAAGGGTGATCGTTATCTTCCCCACAAGCAAATGAAATGTGAAGGTCTCTGTCCTCCATCGCTCGGCCAATGCTGTAATGAGAGAATGATCGAGACGAATGTAGTCAATCCTCGAGTAGTGATAAAACCTTGCACGTGCTAACCCAGTCTGCAGACGTGCATCTCCAATCACCCATGACCTAACCTGCTGTAAGTGAGCAGTATATGTCAAAACGACGTTCTCCTGCACATTAAACAAACAAACTCGTTAGAAATATATAATTAGAAGCAAGTAGTACAAGTACTATATTGAACTTAATTATTTTCTTACCGTCGCGCATGTCGTCGCCCGATGTCGGTCTGACAGGTATAAAACAGACGGATCTACAAGTCCTGGGTCCATCGATACAATATCTGCCAAAAGCAATAATTCAAAGATAAATGCCAATTATACATTAATGAATGCAATACGTAACTGTAGATAAAATACAATATATCAAACGAATACAACACGTAACTGGTGATAAATGATACAATACATCAGGCGACACAATACAATACTGTCAACAGTATACAATACATCACTGAACACGGTACATCAAGCGACACAATACATAACGGTGCTCCTAGATCATTGCGGTTGATTTTGAAGTTCACGTGGAAGGTTAGTACCTTGCGATTTTTATGACCATAGGATTTACAATTGCTGTACATGTTCTGTCCTTTCACCCCTTCTCGCCCTTCATCCATAGCACTCTTGATACGACTGCTTGGAGGCCTACCTTTCTTTCTCGTATTGCTGGGTAGGAATATACATGGCCCACGATATTCCTCCAAGTGTCGTTGATCCGGAACCGGCTAAACAAAGGGGTATACGATTCTCGATAGTATTGTACGTAATACTCTCCACGGCATAATATCCCGTACGATATGTTTGATCCCCATGAAGCTCGTGAACAAGCTGCCATCGCATGTTTACATGGAAGCATTTGTAGTAAAGGTATATATTACAACTACAACGACATCCATTATCGTCTATACCGACGTCATACGTAATTCCATTTTTATCTACCACTTCCCAACAATGCTTAGAGAATTGACGAAGTCGGCAATAACTTGCATACACATTTCTTTTAGTCAACATGCTCTCATTTTTTGGAGTGAACAGTGTGTCTCATTTAGCCGCCGCTTCACGACGAATGACGAAGTACGTATTGAGACGGTAGAAGGTTCTAACAATCAATGCCTGTATCGGTAATGCACGATCTCCTTTAAGAACACTATTAAAGCTCTTGGAGCAATTCGTAGTCATAATACAATACCTTACACCACCGTCCATACATAATGTCCAACGATCTTCGTACCCCATAAACTTTTGTTAATCCAAGTATCTGCCTCTGGATTTAATTCTCTAATACGAGCTCTTTTTTGCGCATAAACTAGAGGATCCGAAGCACGGTTAACTTCATACAACAAAAGTTGAAATGATTCATCTTTGATTTTTTTTCGAGAAATTAGCCCTGATATGCCACAAACAGTAGCAATGATAATGGAACATCCGCCAGCCTTGAGCTAATGCTCTTGGAAGATTCTTCATCCGATCAGACAGCCATATAATTTGGCAACGGCTTACACTGGGGATATACATATGAATACATGCGAAGAACCATTTCCAGTTTACTTCAGTTTCACCACCGACAACGGCAAATGCCAAAGGATACAACCCTTCATTTGCATCCACCCCGGTAGCAACAAGCAAAGTCCTTTTATATCTACCATATAAGTGTGTGCCATCAATGCTCAGTAGAAATGGACGACAATATTCAAATCCCCTAATTGATGGTTCAAATGCTCAGAACACGCCGGTAAACTGGACTGCTGTTGGTGTCAGGTTTTCGTAGGTGATCTTGTAGACTGTACCGGGATTGCTCTTCGTGATTGCCTCGAAGTACCGCGACAAGGTTTGATATGATTTCTCTCAATCCCCAAATATCATGCATAAAGCCTTCCTTATCGCCTCCCACGCTTTGAAATAAGAAATATTAATTTGATATGCCCCTTCCATTTTATCTTTGTAAGTCCATGTCACGCACCCCACAAGCTTGCGGGGAGGCGGAATATATGAAAAACAATTATCAAAGCTTCGTAACACGGACTTGAGCACACGGATCGTGTCTAAACCATTACTAGGAAACTATGAAAGGTTTAACTACTCGAATTCGAAGTTATACCTCACGTTACTTGTCCTTCGGGTCTTCATCGCTGTCCTCCACACCTCGTAGGCTCTTTGGAACGTCGGCACCTCAACGGTCTCCTCAAGTCAAAGACGATCCACCCGAGAGCTACTACTCCAAGCTTGACCTCAAACTTGAGGTAACTAGGTTTCTCAAATTGCTAATCTAAGCAGCCTAGGGGATATACAGTAGGATTATGGATTCACAAGTCTTGCTAACCCTTGATCTCAACACATGAGAGGTTAGGGTTAGGATTTGAAGAGAGAGAGCTTGAGGAGAGAGAAGGTGAGAATGAGCATCCTTTTGGATGAATGATATCATTTGAATATATGAAGCGTATGATTTTATTAAAATGAATAACAAATAAATATGTGTCATCATGCTTCATTAATTCATAGAGTGATTCATCTCATGAGTCATTTAAAACATTAATGCAACATTAACTCCATGGATGATTCATTCTCATGACTCATTAATCCAATAAATGCAAATGCCACCTTAGCCTCCAAGTCATCATCCTTCTAGAAGCTTCCCGATAAATTACGAGAACGCCCCTCCTATCCATGAAAACACGGAAAAACTTTAGACTGTATAAATCCAATAATCTGATACTAGAATCTGGCTTAAACCAAAACCGACTAGTAAAAACTGTCCGAACATCGTACGTGCATAAAGACACGTATGAATCCGAACCCTGTCGTAAAACCATACGACCTCTATATCGTTTTGCCCGAAGCAGGGAAACTCTCTGTGTGGGACTCTAAAGACTCGACACTACGCTGGCAGTGGTTTTAACCACAGACCGCAAGCGGCACTAGCTGTACGTAACGGTCCCCAGGTAGATGTCGATAGGAAGGCCGATGAGGAAACCCATCCGAACTCCTACTGAGCCTGATGTGACAATCTCCGTACAGTCCGATCTGTTCGTCTAGGACTATCGCATATCGGGCCTAGGGGGCGGTAAACGTCAGATCCCTAATAGCGGTATAAGTCGTGTCGGAGTGCAGCCCATTACACTTTGAGAAACTACTGGAACCTACCAGTAAATCTCGTTTGCCTTGGCCATAGACTTTGCGTAATGGCTCTCCATACACAGCGCGATATCAACCCCCAATACCGAGAGAGATGAATCCTGTCTAACCGCCACTGCCTCCAAGTGTTTCGGGACTGCACCCAACTACTACCTGTTTGCACGACTCCTTTGAGCCGTGGTAGGGTAGTAATCTAAGAACAGTGGGAACACACTTGAGGCGAAGTAGCAGTGTCAAGTCGACGGACTAAGCTGTACTCATGTCACCTGGGAACTGCTATCTGACGATGGGTATAAATCCAACATGCAGTTCCCGGCGAGTCCTGTCCGGTGTACCCGTAACCTAACGAGCACCTGTATACTATCTCCAGTACTACGTACTGATGGCTGTGGGACAGACCATCTCCCCAACTGGGATGAGAAGCATACACACTAGTCTACTCCGGAGTATCGATGCCCTGTCTCGATAATCCTACTACTAGGGATCTGTATAGGATGTTGCTTATAGACTACACAGCCCCCACTAGTGTGACTGCCATCACAACGCTGGTAATCAAGCAAATATCCTAAGGGCTCTACTAATATGTATAAGCGATACGTTATAAGAAACATATGCACATATTAAAGTAGACACAAACCAAGTAGCATGCTACCATTTTTAGCAAGACTGTCAATACAACTGTGAATATCCCTGTTACCCTCCGAACGGCGGCCTGGACGTTAGGACGTCCGTGCCTGAGGTTCGGGGCAGATGCTATTTGGTTTTATCCGTCTATCTCTCCGAAGATGCCAAGTTGATTTATGGCACCGTGTATCGGAGGTTTAGACGGATGCGGCCGATGTAGCAGACTTCGTCAGATTCCCCCTCAGGGTGAGGGGTTTTTGATTGTGGGGACGCTCTTCCCTGCAGGCGCAAGCCCCTGCAGTTAATTACGCTACCGCATCGCGGTAACAACTTTCTCCTTCTCCAGAATTTCACTTCGTGTCGTGTGTGTTTGTTTTGTTTGTGGTTGCCCGTGGATTGTATACGGAGACTGAGTAATGTCGTCGCCCGTAGGACGTGGATTAGTCCAAATCCGTATTTACTTAGATTTGGGTTTGGTGTTTTTAGTTTAAGGATACGTTAGTCGCGTTGCGGCTAAGATCAACTTAAACGTTCGTTAAGGATACGTTAGTCCTGTTTGAGACTAATATCAACTTAACGTGATCGTTTAGATCCGACAAAAGAGCGTTTGGGCTCTATTGTTCCAGTTTGGGAGATTCATAGCCCAATTTGGGACTAAAGTCTGTTTGGAGGATACGTTAGCCATTTTTGAGGCTAAGATCAACTCAAACGTTTGTTAAGGATACATTAGTCCAATTTGAGACTAAGATCAACTTAACGGGACCGTTTAGATCCGACAAAAGAGCATTTGAGCTCTATTGTGCCAGTTTAGGAACGTGGTAGTCCATATTCCAGTTTAGGGACGTGGTGGTCCAATATTAGTTTAGGGACGTCTCGGTCCGATATTAGTTTAGGGACGTCTCGGTCCGATATTAGTTTAGGGACGTCTCGGTCCGATATTAGTTTAAGGACGTTTCGGTCCACGAGTTTAAGGACCCCGCAGTCCATATCGATGTGTGGTCGTTGGGACCCGTCACCTCTTTGACGTCGTTGAGGAATTACAACGACGGATGTCAAAGGAGTTCGGAGATGTACCCTCGAACCGGATGTAAATTGATTTAGAAGAGCAATTTTGCTCAGTCAATTTAATTTAAGGACTTATGGCCAAAATTGGGCTAAGTCCAGTTGAAATGTTCAACATTTTATTTGGTTTTGCATTGCATTTTTTTTTTTTTTTTTTTTATTTGGGCCTTGCCCAGAAATGATGCAGAGCATCAATTTGTTTTGGGCTCTGCCCTTTTAGGAATGATGCAAGGCATCAATTTTATTTGGGCTCTGCCCTTGTATAAAGGATGCAAAGTATCAATTTATTTGGGCTCTGCCCATTTATTGCCTTGCAATTTAATTAGGCCTACTAGGTCTTTTTGGTTTGGGCCTGGCCCTTTAGAAAATGCATTGCATTTATCAAGCGCTTTGCGCCAATCAAAAAGCACAACAGTGCAAATTCATAAGTGCAAAGCACTATTAATTTGAGAATCTTTTAGATTCAAGAACCAATGGTTCATAAAAGAAGTGCAAAACACTATTTGATTTCTTGATCTAATTTAGATTAAAGAAAAACAAGTTTTTTCTTTTTATTTCAAGAACCAAAGGTTCATAAAAGTGCAAAGCACTATATTTTTTTATTTCTGTTTTTTCTTGTTTTAGAGAACCAGTGGTTCATATGAAGTGCAAAGCACTATTAATTTAAGAACCTTTTAGGTTCAAGAACCGATGGTTCATAAAACAAGTGCAAAGCACTATTAAATCCTTTGATCTAATTTAGATCAAAGAAGAAGATAAGTTTTTTTTTTTATCTTAAAGAACCAAAGGTTCATGAACAAGTGCAAAGCACTATTAATTTCAGAAACCTTTTAGGTTCAAGAACCGATGGTTCATAAAACAAGTGCAAGGCACTATTTTATTTATTTATTTATTTATCGTTAAAGATCTATGATCTTGTTCATAAGAGAATTTTCTCTTCTTTAAAAGGTTTTTACCTTTTTTTTTATTCTTCAAGAGTTCTCTTCTCTTTTTCTTTTTAGCAAGATGTTCATGCCTTTGAATTGAGGTCTAGGATCCTTTTTATAGTGCCCATAAATTAGTTAAATTTGTTAAAGAGATCTCTCTCTGAGTGATTTGGGGAATTTTCCCCACCGTTGGATCTTTGATCCAAGGGTTTCTGCTTTACAGAAGAAAATCTTCTTGTTCTAAAAAGAACAGAAAAGATTTATTCTGTTTTGCGCAACTCCCCCAGCGCGTGACACGTGTCGCGCAGCTGTGCTTGCGCAGCTGTGCAGACACGTGTCGCGCAACTGAATTTTTTTTTTTTTTACCTTGCGCAGTTGCGCGCGCTGACACGTGTCGCGCAGCGCACTGCGCAACTGCGCAGACACGTGTCGCGCACTGCGCAGTTTGCGCAGTTGCGCAACTGATTTTTTTTTTTTCTTCCTCCTTACAAGAGCTTTGCTCTAAAGCTCTTATGGAGTACGCTACTTCATTTATTTTAACTTTAATTTTCTTTTTAATTTTCAAGACAGAGCTTTGCTCTGATTGGAGAAAAACAGAAGTATTGCTTGTTTTCCCGCCTTGGAATTTAAACAGAGCTTTGCTCTGATTGAGGTAAACAATCCCAAGCTTCCATTAAGTAATATACAAACTAGTATGATACAGTAATAGCTTTCTAGGGCATAAACACTAACAATCTCCCACTTGCACTAGGGTCATGTACTGGCATATTCAGACCTATCATCTCGAATAGCCTCCCGAACTGCGTCTGAGGAATGGCCTTTGTGAATGTATCAGCAGTGTTATTCTCTGTATCTACTCTCTTTACCTCGATCTCCCGGTGATCTACGATCTCCCTGATCAGGTGATACCGCCTTAAGATGTGTCTGGACTTCTGATGGGACCTGGGTTCCTTCGCTAAAGCTATAGCGCCGTTGTTGTCGCAATACAGAGGTATTGGACCAACACTGGTAGGAACCACCTGAAGTTCTGTGAGGAACTTCTTCATCCAGACAGCTTCTTTTGCGGCATCGCAAGCAGCTATGTACTCCGCTTCCATTGTTGAGTCGGCAACGGTCTCCTGCTTGGAACTCTTCCAACAGACCGCCCCTCTATTGAGGGTAAAGACATAACTCGGCATGGACTTAGAGTCATCCTTGTCACTCTGGAAGCTGGAGTCGGCAAATGCCTCGATCTGGAGGTCTTTTCCGCCATACACCAAGAACATCTCCTTAGTCCTCCTCGGGTACTTAAGAATGTTATTTACTGCTATCCAGTGCTTCTCCCCTAGGTTTGCCTGATACCGACTTACAACGCTCAATGCGTATGCTACATCTGGTCTGGTTCATAACATCGCATATATTATAGAGCCTACCGCAGAAGCGTAGGGTATAATCGACATGCAATCCCTTTCCAAATCAGTCTTGAGAGACATCTCTTTGGAGAGGGTGATTCCGTGACAAGCCGGTAGGTTACCGCGCTTAGAATTTTCCATACTGAATCTTTTCAATATGGTGTCTATGTACCTGGACTGCAAAAGTCCCAACATCCTCTTTGATCTATCACGATAGATCTGGATCCCCAGAATGTAGGTGGCATCACCTAGGTCCTTCATGGAGAACTTCTATGACAAGAATCTTTTGACTGACTGTAGCATAGGAATATCATTTCCTATTAGGAGAATGTCATCCACGTACAAGACGAGGAATACAACAACTCTCCCTACAATCTTACTGTATATGCATGGTTCATCTGCATTTTTGATAAAGTCGTATTCTTTGACATTATCATCAAAACAGACGTTCCAACTCCGCAATACCTGCTTTAGTCCATAAATGGACTTAAGCGGCTTGCACACTTTATCGCTGCTCCCACTCTGAATGAATCCCTCTGGCTGATCCATATAGACGCACTCTTCCAAATTACCATTTAGAAAGGCCGTCTTTACGTCCATCTGCCAGATCTCATAATCGTGGAAGGCAGCAATAGCAAGAAGGACCCGAATGGATTTGAGCATAGCCACTGGAGAAAAGGTTTCGTCATCGTCCAAACCAGGTCTTTGACGGAAACCCTTTGCAACAAGTCTAGCCTTATAGGTTTCAACATGTCCATCCACACCAATCTTCTTTCTGAAGATCCATTTGCATCCTACGGGTTTTACCCCATCTGGAGCAATGTCCAAAGTCCATACTTTGTTAGTGTACATGGACTCCATTTTGGTCCGCATTGCATCTAGCCATTTTACCGAGTCGCCACTCTGAATGGCTTGCTGGAAGCTAGTAGGGTCATCATTATCAATGATGCAATCTTCTCGATCCCCGTCTATGAGAAAACCGTAGTATCTCTCGGGCGGATGAGACTGCCTACTACTTCCGCGGATAGGCGCTGGTATGTCCTTTTCTTCTGAAACTTCTGGTTCTACCATACTTTCAGTAACAGCTTGTGGTTATGGAATTTCTTCCAGTTCTACTGCGCTCCCACTTTTCTGATTTTCTAAAAATTCAGCTTCTAAGAAGTGGGCATGACGAGAAACAAAAACCTTTTGTTCCTCTGCGTAATAGAAACAATATCCCATGGAGTTCTTTGGATATCCCACAAACTTACACTGTACTGAGCGTGCCTCAAGCTTATCCGGATGCTGCTTTTTTACAAAAGCTGGACATCCCCATATTTTCAGGTACTGAAGATAGGGTTTCTTCCCACTCCACATCTGATATAGTGTGGTAGGCACAGTCTTGGTTGGAACCTTGTTCAAAAGATATGCAGCTGACTCTAGTGCATAACCCCAGAAAGATCGCGGTAACTCAGCATTACTCATCATGGAACGAACCATGTCCAAGAAGGTTCGATTCCTCCTTTCCGATACACCGTTGTGTTGTGGTGTGTATGGAGGAGTAAGCTGAGAAAGAATTCCATTCTCTTTTAAGTAACTCAGGAACTCGGCACTTAAGTATTCACCACCTTGATCAGATCTCAGTGTCTTGATATTTTTGCCTGTTTGGTTTTCCACTTCATTCTTGTATTCCTGGAATTTCTTAAAGGCCTCGGATTTATGCTTCATTAAGAAGATATGTCCATACCTAGAGAAATCATCCGTAAAAGTAATGAAGTAGGAATAACCACCTCGCGCATGTGTAGACATTGGACCGCACACGTCACTGTGTACGAGTCCCAAGAGTTCGCTCGCTCTTACTCCGTGTCCAGTAAACGGAGTCTTTGTCATCTTTCCCATGAGACAAGATTCACAAGTAGCATAAGATTGATATTCGAACGGATTCAAATATCCTTCTCTATGTAACTTAGTTAATCGTGTTTCATTGATGTGACCTAGTCTACAATGCCATAAGAAAGCCTGATTTATTTCTGGAGACTTTCTTTTAAGTGTGTTCTGGACATTGAAAACCTGAGCTTGACTCAATACGTATATACCGTCATCTAATGTACCGGACCCAATCAGAACTTGTTTTAGGTGGATGTGAACTAAATCGCTTACGAATGTAAAATCATATCCCTCTCTCGAAAGTGAAGATACTGATATGATATTACAAGTCAAACTAGGTACATACAAACAGTTACGTAGAATCAATATCTACCCACTTGTCAAACCTAGGCGATATCCTCCCACGGATTCAGCATTTACGCTCATTCCGTTTGCAACTCTGAGAGAAAAATCACCTACCCTTATAACTCTATGGTTTCTCAAAGCATGTAATGAATTACAGATATGAAATCCTGCTCCGGTATCTAGTACCCAGGAAGTAGAGTTAATTGACAAACAGTTCTCAATTACAAACACACTTGAGGCCGAAGCCACAACATGCTTCGTATCCTGGCTACTGGCTTCCAAAGCCCTGCAATCCTTCTGCCAATGCCCAATCCCATAACAATAGGAACATCCCTTTTTAGCTACACCAAGTCCCGAAACTTTTGCTCTTCCCTTTCCTCCTACTTTACTGACACCGTATATCGGCTTTGTAGAGGTCTTCTTCTTTTCACCCTTTGCTTTCGCCCTGGATGTAGAAGAAGAAGGTCCTCCATTAAGCAAAGCTTGTGTCTCCCTGGTTTCTTTCAGGGTGTAAGTAGAGAATAGGGACTGTGGAAACAAGTCAGCGTATGATCTATTTCCCAACGTGGTCTCCACGTCCTTGAGCTCATTAAAATAGCTAGTCATCGTAAGGACGTTGTCCCCTACAGATGACCCGACAGCCAACCTTGCTTGAATTAATTCGTTCGAGGTCTCATCTCTTACGATATGAGATTGCTCTCCATATAAATCTTTGTTATGGAGAAAGATGGAAACTAAGTCCATCTTCTCGTGCTGCTTCTGGTATACACCATCAACTGAAGCTAACACGAAGCATTTGGCATTCGCATTATCCTTTTCCCTTGTCTGACGGATATCCATATCTGTGACGGTGGAAACTGGACCTGGGACGGCGGGATCTTGAGTAGTAATAGGGTGGTCCAGCTTGTCATAGGCAATGGACATCTGGACGACCTTTGCCAGTCATATAAGTCAGATTCAGTCAAATTGTTATCTAGATGTAACCTAGTCATGGTCACAAGGTCGCTGCAATGAGAGAGAGAGAAGAAAACACTTTAGCATGATACTCTTGCAAGTTTAGATTGGTTTTTAGTTTATCTAAACTGGATGGCTCCCACTGTTTCTCGAATCCTTTCTCAAACCATAAAAGAAGAATTAGCCAGGACCGATCTCACCGTACAATACTTGCTTAACCGTTCAGCCAGGCCGGTGTCGGTACTTCGAGGGAGGTTTTCCATCGCTTTCGCGAAGTTCCTTAATTAAATAACCTCTTTTCTCTTTGGGCGAAGCTCCGCTGACACCTTTCTCGACACCTACTTGGTTTATAGCATTGATTGTTTAAGCGACGAATCTCCTGATAAGCAGCATATACTCACAGTAGGACCGGGATCCAAATATCATCGTATGATAATGTTGAAGGAATCCTAACAACATTCATCAAACTCCAAATGGTATGCAATACTAGCAAGTTTCAGTTTCTTTAGAAACTCCCGAAGTGGATTTTTGCCCCATGTTCTTATGACCTTGACGAAAGCCAACAAATCATAAGTCACATATAAAGTTCTGCCCATCGTTATCTTGTTAATTTGAACCCACCCATACATACCCTTGACGAAAGCCAACAAGGTAATACGACTGTCCCAAACCAACTCATCTATCTATGCAACAAATAAATACTCCAGCAGCTACCAAACACTATGCCTTGACGAAAGCCAACAAACATAGCTTGAATACTACTGACCATCCATAAAAAATGACGGAGGGCTACGACTGGTTTTGGCGAAACCGTGAACGTAGTGAACTTGATATAATCGAAGGAACCTGATAGTTTTTTAAAAGGAGTGGTTAAAGCTCCGCAATTAAAAAATTCTGCTCTTTTAAAATAACCGAGTGGTTTCTTTTAAATTTGTTCCAACGATTCAACTTTGGTTTGTTTTCTTTGCATTAATATAATGCGTCCCATCAATTAACCTATCATTGCAGAAAACAACGAAAATACAACGTCCTCTTATGCCATCCGCATTTGCCACTGGGTCCCGTCATCACCCGTTAGGTTACTTAACTAACGACAGAGCGGGGGCTGGGCTAGCACGAGTGTAAAACATAAGTGACGTCTAAATAGCTATCATATATAGATATTGTACATTCGTCAGACGCAATAATAGGCATTCCAGATCACTGGTGAACATTATTGGATATACAAGCAATCCGCGTTTCCTTTGAGCCTGCAACGAAAGACGGATTACACAGTTGTGATGAATAGCCATTACCCCACCCTAGACCCCTACGGGTACGGCAAACTACTCGTCAAGTACCCGAAGTGAAGCGGTCTCCCTCAACAACGTGAGTAGGCCACTAAACACTTCAACGTACCCAGTTTGTGTACCCCACCTTGGGTCTATCCTAGGAGCAAAAAACAGTAAATGAAATAATACAACGGTGGCTACAAACGCAACTTGGATGTGCCCCGCAAAAGAATATTACATCATATTACAATTTACATCGAATGAATGAATATAAAACCCATATCAAACCCCGGCTAATCATCACAACGATCCAATCAAGTTCATATACACAAACAGTAAAATCATTACAGAAAACCCCCTGCCAACCGACATACTAGCAGTTAGGGGAGGTTTACGAACACATTAAACATTACAGATAAAAACCCGATTAGTAAATAACTTAGAATATCGATCGACAACCTTTTTCCGTGTCTACCCCAAATGCAAGCCAGCACAGAAGTAACCTGGGCAGAAACAGAATATACTGGAAAACAAAACACCACAAAATATGAATTACTGCGCAAATCCGAGTCAACTCGGGGTTGACTCGGCGGCGGATCCGCGGCTAAAAGCACCATTCGGCCGCGGATCCGCGGCCGTCTTACCGAGTTAGGTCCTCGTATTTTCCCAGAATTCTTATAATCCCCTGCTGTTAATTTTCAGGCACATCAAATAATTTTTTCGACACGTTTAAAATTGACAGAAACTTGAGGGGTCCGGGGTTTTGTTTTCGCGTTTTTCCGACGATCGAAGTTCTAATTAGTTGCCAACAAACTAGTAAAGGTTTAGTTGACTCTGATACCACTGTAAGTCCATGTCACGCATCCCACAAGCTTGCGGGGAGGCGGAATATATGAAAAACAATTATCAAAGCCTCGTAACACGGACTTGAGCACACGGATCGTGTCTAAACCATTACTAGCAAACTACGAAAGGTTTAACTACTCGGATTCGAAGTTATACCTCACGTTACTTGTCCTTCGGGTCTTCATCGCTGTCCTCCACACCTTGTAGGCTCTTTGGAACGTTGGCACCTCAACGGCCTCCTCGAGTCAAAGACGATCCACCCGAGAGCTACTACTCCAAGCTTGACCTCTAACTTGAGGTAACTAGGTTTCTCAAATTGCTAATCTAAGCAACCTAGGGGATATAGAGTAGGATTATGGATTAACAAGTCTTGCTAACCCTTGATCTCAACACATGAGAGGTTAGGGTTTGAAGAGAGAGAGCTTAAGGAGAGAGAAGGTGAGAATGAGCATCCTTTTGGATGAATGATATCATTTGAATATATGAAGCATATGATTTTATTAAAATGAATAACAAATAAATATGTGTCATCATGCTTCATTAATTCATAGAGTGATTCATCTCATGAGTCATTTAAAACATTAATGCAACATTAACTCCATGGATGATTCACTCTCATGACTCATTAATCCAATAAATGCAAATGCCACCTTAGCCTCCAAGTCATCATCCTTCTAGAAACTTCCCGACAAATTACGAGAATGCTCCTCCTATCCGTGAAAACACGGAAAAACTTTAGACTGTATAAATCCAATAATCCGATACTAGAATCTGGCTTACACCAAAGCCGACTAGTAAAAACTGTCCGAACATCGTACGTGCGTAAAAACACGTATGCGTCCGAACCCTGTCGTAAAACCATACGACCTCTATATCGTTTTGCCCGAAGCAGGGAAACTCTCTGTGTGGGACTCTAAAGACTCGACACTACGCTGGCAGTGGGTTTAACCACAGACCGCAAGCGGCACTAGCTGTACGTAACGGTCCCCAGGTAGATGTCGATAAGAAAGCCGATGAGGAAACCCATCCGAACTCCTACTGAGCCTGATATGACAATCTCCGTACAGTCCGGTCTGTTCGTCTAGGACTATCGCATATCGGACCTAGGGGGCGGTAAACATCAGACCCCTAATAGCGGTATAAGTCGTGTCGGAGTGCAGCCCATTACACCTTGAGAAACTACTGGAACCTACCAGTAAATCTCGCTTTCCCTGGCCAGGGACTTTGCGTAATGGCTCTCCATACACAGCGCGATATCAACCCCCAATATCGGGAGAGACGAATCCTGTCTAACCGCCACTGCCTCCAAGTGCTTCGGGACTGCACCCAACTACTACCTGTTTGCACGACTCCTTTGAGCCATGGTAGGGTAGTAATCTAAGAACAGTGGGAATACACTCGAGGCGATGTAGCAGTGTCAAGTCGACGGACTAAGCTGTACTCATGTCACCTGGGAACTGCTATCTGATGATGGGTATAAATCCAACCTGCAGTTCCCGGCGAGTCCTGTCCGGTGTACCCGTAACCTAACGAGCACCTGTATACTATCTCCAGTACTAAGTACTGATGGCTATGGGACAGACCATCTCCCCAACTGGGATGAGAAGCGTACACACTAGTCTACTCCGGAATATCGATGCCCTGTCTCGATAATCCTACGACTAGGGACCTGTATAGGATATTGCTTATAGACTACCCAGCCCCCACTAGTGTGACTGCCATCACAACGCTGGTAATCAAGCAAGGATCCTAAGGGCTCTAGTAATATGTATAAGCGATACGTTACAAGAAACCTATGCACATATTAAAATAGACACAAACCAAGTAGCATACTACCATTTTTAGCAAGACTGTCAACACAACTGTGAATATCCCAAGTTTCCATTAAGTAATATACAAACTAGTATGATACAGTAATGGCCTTCTAGGGCATAAACACTAACAATCTTGGATGGCAGCCAGTGTCATATCAAGCCGCCTCTTCAGTAAAGGCAAGATGCACTGGCATATAAATGTTGATGTGGCCTGTTTGTGCCCCGCAACCCCTACAGTGTTTCGGCACCGATACTCCGGATTATATTCCTTTATAGTGAAGTGTGTCGAATGCGCCTACCATTTTGATATTATTGCATGATTTCCAAGGGAATTGTCCAGGGCCCATACCTGAATTGTTATCACACACCACGGTGTACTTTGTTTTAGTACTCGTGGCCGTTTTGAATGACATACACCTCTTAATGGACCATGCACTGACTTCTTCAATCAATTTTTCCTTCGTCGCAAATATCTGTCCGACTTGAAATCCGACATTATCGTCCGTTCGCGTCGCCCAACGTGTATCATTGATGATCATATCCTTAGTAGCATGAGCTTCTACCATGGTATCATCAATCGCCTTTTCAGGATGTGGCTCTTCGAACTTAATATATTCGTTGTTAGCATATGCTTGATGCACCTACTGATCGTCCATTTCATCTTGGTCCGCGTACCGCATACTGTCTTCTTGCATGCCACTATCTTCTTCACAATCAGTATCTATATCATCACCATCTCCCTTGTTCTCATGGTCATCTATCTCTTCAACATGACGTTTGGAAGATGGTCCCGCGTAAGGTGTTCCAAATCTTAAAGATGCACCGACACCAAACTCCCCTTGTATTGAACTTTGTGTTCGCATATACTCCGGTGCAAAAAATGAAGACCTACGTGATATATAAGGATAGAAATATCAATTATCAAATAACCATGATTCGATATACGATGAGTATCGCCAGTTTTATTTAATATAGTATGTTGCCTATTCGCTCCAGCCATCCCCATTGTGAAATCCGTATTGTACGGATTTGACGTTGACTGGCCATACAAATTCCAATCACGGTTATACATATTCGTGTCAACCTGCGTGCTATGGAATGGAACTTGCATGGAATTGAATGTGTCATCATGCATGTTCGGCTCTCCGGGACTGCACATAGCCGTATTGAGTATTCGTGTAAATTCCCTATGTGGATCACAAGCTTGATGTAATTGTGCTGTTTCTTGAGGCGATTGTACATTTTCTTGATGCGATTGTATAGCTTCTTTCACCACCAACACCTGTATTGATAGATTTTCAGGATACAAGCTGAGCATCATGCTTATATTCTCGTCATCGGTTGCTTCAATGCTTGTGCAGTCCTGACCTGTGATCGGAATCTTGCATACCAATTCGATCTTATAATCTCTCGGATTTATCCGCGTGGTTGCATAAATTTTTCGCTTCAGCTCATTGTATGAGCATGATTTATTAACTCTCATCATTTTACTTTTTCCAGCAACGTAGTTCGGCCTTCCACTCGCTTCAATATTTAAGGTGCCGTTATAATGACAAATCAACATAGTATTCTCATTTGCCATCGTACCTAATATTAATAATAATTGTGAAATTATCAAAAACTCGAGAAATAAACTTATACACTCTACAACATTCAATACCCTATTTTAATTTAAATCCAGTGTTTATAAATTTTACCTAACCCCTAAAATACACCAACTCCAACCCTCACAAAAACACTAAATTATCCTATCCCCAAAATAACCTAATGCTAACACTAAAAAACCCCTAAATTATCCTAACCCTAACCCTAACCCCAGCCCCAACCCCAACTCCCTAAATACCCTAACTCTAACCTTAACCCTAAAACACACTAAATTACCCTAACCATAACACTAACATACCATAAATTTCCCTAACCCTAGCAATACGACACCCTAACCCAAATCCCACTAATTAAAAGCTAAAAATTAACAATAATTTCAAACAAATTTATTTAAAATTAAAACTAACTTGGGAGAATGAGGGTTCGGTCTCGACGAGAAAGGGATCGACCACAGTTGAGAGCTTCGAAGGAGGAGGAGGAGAGAGGCTCAAGATCGACGCTGGAGGAGGGGGCTCAGCTTCAAAGATGGGTCTCGGTTCGGAGATGAGGCTCGGGTTCGGATGAGGAGGAGGAGGGAGATCGAGATCGAGATCGAGATCGAGAGGAGAGAGAGAGAGAGATGAGAGGGAGAGAGACCAACAGAGATGGTATAATATATTAAAGGATAAAGAGGGTGGGGCTATACGAATGTGGGTGAGCCAGTATATTCCGCACTTTGCAAATGCGGAATATACTTGGAAAATAGAGATGAAGCTCTCCGGAAGAGGCCAAGTCGAATTTCACACTTTGCAAGGATGGAATAAGTCTTGGCCACACTTAGTTGCTTTCTGGACGGGGCAAGTTGAATTCCGCACTTGCAAAGTGCGGAATAAACTTCGCCACAACCGGACCAAGTTCAATTCTACAAGTGCGAAGTTTGACTTGATACTTTTGAAATTGAGTATCCTACGTGGCGCCTACGTGTCATCAATGTGACCAAAATATGCTAAATCCTTAAATAGTTTTAAAAGCGGAATAAATCCCTATTAGCGTATAATGAGCTCTAATCCCCAAATTTTGGTCTCCTCTCTATCGATCTTCAGAAATAAAAACCCTGATTTTATCTTTCAACAATGGCGGAACTGGATCCCTTTGAAAACTTCCCCCAATTTGATCCATCCGTTCTCTCCTTCTCCGATCCCAATCTTTTCCCCAATGGCGATTTCCCCTTACCTGAGTGCTTCGGTTCCGATCTCAATCTCGACGATATCGACGTCGATCTCGATTTCTCCATCGAGGATCTCTTTCTTCCTCAATCTGAAGAGAATCCAAACGGATCATCCCCAAATCCCCAATCTAATTCCAATTCCAATTCAAATCTCACCACCGATTCGAATTCCAATTCCAATTCCAATCCGGGATCACCTGAATCTGGCAACGCCTCGATCGCTTCGGGAGTCAACACCCATCAACATCTCAAGAGGAAAATGGATGAAGATGACAATGATAATGATAGAATTGGAAACCCTAACCCTAGCCCTGTGAATCGGAAGAGACGATCTGATGAAGTGAACTCGTCATGCACGTTTAGCACGGCGGCAACGGAAGAGGACGAGAAGCGGAAGGCGAGGCTGATGAGGAACAGAGAGAGCGCCCAGCTGTCGCGGCAGCGGAAGAAGCATCATGTCGAGGAGTTGGTGGAGAAGGTGAAGGCTATGAGCTCTACCATCGCCAATTTGAATGGAAAGATCTCTTTCTACATGGCTGAGAATGCAAGATTGCAACAACAGTTGAATGGTAACAGTGGGAATGGCAGCAACACTAATGTTAATGGCAATGCTGTTTATCCGCTGCCGCCTCCTCAGTATCTTTTCCCGTGGGTTCCTTATGCTATGAGGCCTAGTGGGGCTCCGGTTCCTTATCTCCCGATACCGAGGTTGAAGCCCCAGCAGCCTGCGGCTGCTCCGAAGGCGAAGAAGCCTGAGAATAAGAAGAGCAAAACGAAGAAGGTTGCAAGTGTGAGCCTTTTTGGGGTGTTGCTTGTTATGATGTTGTTTGCAGGTGTGATGAATCTTGGATTCGGAGGAAGTAGAGAGAAGGGTAATGGTATAGTTTTGAGTGTTAATGGGCATGGTCGCGGTTGTAGTTTAAATAATACTCAGGAATCTGGACCGTGTAGTGGAAAGATTGGTAGTAATAATTGGAGTGGTAATAACTCTAGTGAGGGTCTACCGACATTTCTTTATGTGCCGAGAAATGGGAAGCATGTGGAGATAAATGGGAATCTGATAATACATTCAGTGCTTGCCGGTGAAAAAGCTACGGCGGAAGCAAAGTCAAAGGGCCAGGAAAAGCAATTATCCGACAACAGAGGTATTGGTTTGGCTATCCCAGATCAAGTGCCTTCACCATTGGCTGTCTCTAATGGTGCAGTTCAGGTCGAGAGACATCCTGGGGCATGCAGGAATTCGTCTGAACACCTAAGAGCTCTTTCTTCAGATTATCATATTAGGTATGGGGACAGTATGCAATCAACTCTATCTGATGGACAATGGTTTCGGGAAGGATTGGCAGGTAATACAGCACATTTTGCTTTTGTTTATGTCTCATTATATCTTAAGATATTCTGTTTTTATAGCCTTGGATCTTTCTGAATTGACCACACATGATTGGTCATATGGGATGTCTAGAAACTGTGCTATCCATATCAAGGGTTGCTGGGAGTGGTGATATTATGCACATTAGTGGGTGACAATCAGAGACACAGATCAGATGTAGCCGGCTTGTTAGGATGTCTCTCGATTATTGGTTGTGATTACAGAAGTAAGAGGATTCCGAGGTGTACGATAATAGAACAAGTGGTTTTAACTTTGTTAGATGGGGCAATCTTAGAATGCATACAGCATCGGTGCATTCTATGCATGATGTGTGTGTTTTTTCTGGTTGGGTAGTCGGTACTAAAAAAATGAGGAGTTCAAAATGGGGGGAAAAGCATTTTGTAGATGGATAGAGGATGTGGGGGATGATGTGTGCATGCACTCTAGCTAGTTGCATATGGGCAGCATACATGCTTGCCTATGTGCAGGTATACATGTATTGATAAAACAAATGGTTAGAAGAATTTTGAGTGTTGTTGGCTGGCATCCATATTGATGTAGAATAGGGTGATTGGAGCTTTTAGGGGAGCTGATATTAGGTTCTACCTGGGGTTACTAAGAAGTGTGTGTCATAATGGCCATGACTTATTAGGGATCAAATGCGGTTCAAGGTTAAGGTCTGACCTTATCGTTATTTGCAAATGGATTCATGTAGATTTAGAATCAGATGGTTGAAGTCTGAGACGGTTTAATGGATTGGAGTATGTTTAGGAACAAGGGAATTTGTTCACTAGATGGTTGCGCATGACTACAGTAAACATTGAGATGGCGATCATAGAGTAATTTTGTGCGATAAATTACTTAGGGTTAGGGAGCTGGATGATAAGAGTTAGAGAAAGAGAAACTGAATACTAATCCAAGAGCTTCTTATTCTCTGAAACTAACTCGAAATGACTTACCGCAAATTTGGGGCCTCATGACTCGTCAATAGGCTTTCATTTAATTTACGGATCTCGCATGACACTCAGCTACTGTGAGACTTCTAATTTAAGCGGCTATCCCCTACTCCTAACCCTGATGAAAAAACTGAATAGGTAAAACATTTGCTTAAATTGATGATAAGCTGCAGTAACCACCTGTTCTGGACCAATTGCTTTGGTTTCTGGCTATATGCCATGAGGCGTAGCGAATTTTATGTCACCCCGCACGTGATTTTTTCAGTAGATCCTCGGGGAGTAAATATGGTTGGTTGGCTGGCAAAAGTTGTTGGACAGGATAACTGCATTTGTATCTATTTGTTCTATTTCAGAGACTTATAATTTCTCTCCTAGATTATAACATGAGCGGTAACTGATTGCGATTGATATGGTTTAGACATGTGCAATGGAGACCTATAGATGCTTTAATTAGGAGAAGTGACAAAATTGTAGTTAGCTGTGCAACGAGGGCTAGGGGTAGATCTAAAGGAACATGGACATAGGCACTTTTAACTGAGAAGACAACCCTTACCGAAGTAGAATGGAAGAAGTGATTCATATAGCAGACTAAAAAATAAGGCTTGTTGTTTATTGCTCAGTGACTTGGTTGTTAATAAGATACAATAAAGTGTATTTGGGAACCTTCTCGTGTGGTCACCATCTTGATTGGTTACTGCATGTATGCTCCATTAGTTTACTATACATAATCATGAGTGTATTAAGAGACAAGGGAGTGAGGGTGTCTTGCTGGCTGTTGTAGTTTACCTATCAAAGTGACACAAAAAGTTTGGATAAAGGCTCAATTTGTTGTCATGCAATGTACTGTGAGAGACTAGATCCCACTCGATATTTTTTTGGAATAATATCGATCCTTCAAAATTCTTCTTGACAACATATCTGTAGAGGGTTAAACTATTTATTATTTTATGAACAAAAGTAAGTTATTAGTTTAGTACAAGAGATGATAAGTTATGATGTCCAGGTTTAGATGGTATATCTACCATGGGTATGATCTTATGCAAGTAATGGTAGTAATGATATCTAAAGTCAACCTATAGCTGAAGAAGCCTTAGGTGCAAGATTTAAGGTGATAATTTTGGTGGAAAGCAGAGATATTTATTACAGTTGCTTGATTTTTTAACTTAACTTTTCCACGTGGCAAGCTTAAGGCATTGCAACTGCTTCTCCCCCCCCCCCCCCCCCTTTTGGGGCCAAGAATTTAGGAAGGCATAAATTGGTGGATCTTATTCACTACATGAGCACTAAGTAAGTTGCATGCTTTATTAGTATGAGGGAAAATGACCAATTATATTTCATTATCCGACTGCCCCATTTTAGATATGCCTTTGGGTTGTTTGTTCAATGGTTTGAAATCTCGGGCGATCCCGATCCGACTTGGCCGACCCCGATCCCAAAACTAACCGTCGGAGTTCCGATACCGAGAGCGATACCGAGATTTCAAACCTCAGTATTGGGTTCTCCAGTTGGTTATTTCGGTTTTAGTGTGAAGTTTGTTTATAGGTTGGGCCGTTGGGGAGTCTAAAATGGATTATTGGTTTATTTGGCAAAGTTAATTACTAATAATATGTTAAAATTTTGATGTTATATGGACACCATATTTATAAAACCATTGTAGACATCATTAATTGCTAAAAAAACATATTAATTTGTTTATATTTATTTTAACTATTTACTTCACATTTTAACGAATTTTTAAAGTTCGTTTATTCAAGGGATAAAAAATCCGATATTTCCAATTTGAGATAGCCGATACGGCCGAGATGGTTGATTCCAATCCTAAAAATGATCGTCTGGCACCGATTCTGATACCGATATTTGAACCTTGGTTTGTTCTTTACGTGGTGCTCTTTTTGTGAAATTAAGTTGTCATATGTTTGCCATCTTGCTGATTGTTTTTATATTGGGGGATGCAACAATGTGGCAACATGGTTATAAATAGACATGTGATTATGATTTCCTGCGGTATGATTTGAGCCTTCAGTCTAATAAAGACTGCTTCTTCTTTGGCCCATATTCTTTTGTTTCTTTACCAGTGGAGGATGATGCAAGATTGATTAGTGTTCCTTTCCTTCTTTTAAAGTAAGCCAGGTTTTTAAACATGGATTAATCTCTTTAGCTGTGTCAATGGCAGTTTGATGGCATCAAAGAATGGTTTTATCCCATCTAATTTCTAATAACATGCGTGCTTTCTAATCAACAGGACATATATTGATAAAATCTTAAGGAGATCATTACATTTGTTCAAAATGCCTTACAACTAACATTGTCTTCTTAAACTGTAAGATCATATGGTTTCTGCGCAGAGATGGTTTAGAAATATTTTCAGATGTGGCTTCACTGTCTTTATGTATTTTATATAGGTCTCATTACACTCGATTAAGATGTCCCTTCAACAATTCCTAAGTCGTAGTAGGTAATGTAAATAAAATTTGCCAGCTTATGGATTTAAAGTAACGACAAGAATACTGCCCTGTTCCCTAAATATTCAATTAATCTCTATTAGTTTCTTATGTTCTTTAGACCTCAGCCATCATGGTCCTTTGTTAGGGTCGTCTCTTCCTTAAAGTTGCCTAAGATAGGGGTCCTACATCAACAAGTAGAGGCTTGACATACATTTAGTCAATTATCTTATGGAACATCATTGAACTCGAGTTGTGAGCCACAGCCGAGGCCGATTTGATGGGGAGAAAACTTCAGTAATGACATACCATTTCTTTTTATATCTGCTGCAATGCTTAATGCTTGGAGCTGTTTTAAACTTTTTAATATTTCCTAGTTCCAACCTTCCTCATACCTTCTAAAGTCTGATATTTCCTAAACCTAGGGAATCAAATTAACCCTTGGCTGTATTTCGGCGGCAGCAAAGTGTAGTATCATATGACAATATATGGAATAGCCAAAGGCAGTATGGTATCTAGGTTTTTCGGTAGTTTGTACTCATCCCAAGAAGAGCTAGGAGGTTTGTTCGTACATTCTTCACCATCTTTTGTGCTGAATTGCAGCTTGCAGAAAAGCAGCCAATCTTTCTTGCTGTTCTTGAGTCCCATACAAAATTTTTAATGCAGTCACATACATTTGGCCAAAGTTAACCGTTTATCGCTGGAGACTGAACTGAGACGTTGGAGACGTCTAGCCTCAATTTGGGAGCAGATGTTATATGGAACATATCCATCCACCTCTCCGAAGATACCAAGCTGATTTATGGTATCGTATATCGGAGATTTGGATATATGCGACCAATATAGCCGATTTTTTAGATTCCCCCTTAATGATGATTGGTTTTTGATTGTGAGGACGCTCCTCCTTGCAGGCACAAGCCCTTGCAGTTACTTACGTTATCGCAAAGCGATGATAACTTTCACCTTCTCCAGTAGGTCACTTTATGTCGTGTTTTATATTGTTTATTATGGGGTTGCCCTTGGAATGTATACGGAGACTAATCTTTTCATGCCCGTAGGACGCGTATTAGTTCAAACCCATACATTGGATTTGAGGTTTTGAACCGAGGACATAGATCTTACATAAATGATGCCAATAAGTTCAGGGGTTTAAGGATCGTTAATCCAGTCTTAGATTAAGATCGACTTAAAATGTGTTTAAGGACCGTTAATGTTGTTTTAGATTACGGTCGACTTAAAATATGTATAATCGGGATTGATTTTCCTTTGAAAATCAACCCCGATTATGAAACTTTAGGGAGTTGGTCTAAATCTTAGACTAGATGTCGGACTGTTTCCCAACAGTGTTAAGCACTAGGCCAAACATTTTGTTTTGGGCTTTAGATAACCCAACAATGCTAAGCACTAGGCCCAGAAACTTAAGCTTTATCGTAGACCCCGCTTCATTATTCACGTGTTCTTTATGTGAGAAGCCTGGTTTCTTGGTGTTAACGTGTTTCCACATGAGTAGTGCTAAGCACTGGTTCGCATGACACTCACGTGAATGACACGTGGACTGCTATCTTTCTGATTGATCACGTGTCTTCCACATGAGTAGTGCTAAGCACTAGAGTCGGCGCTCATGCGTCTTCCACGTGATGTCTATCTTCAGGGCTCCTTTGAGCATTCACATGGTTCTCACGCGAGTCTTCGTTCTCTATTTTCTAAGACTCACGTATATTCCATGTGATCCTTTCCATGTTCATGCAGAGATTTAACTCTGAAAATTAGAGTTAAAGTCTAAAAGTGTTGCAGATCTTGCAAGAAACCAAGTTCTTATTGGGATAAAACCCTATTATATTTTGGAGGAACTAAGTTTCTGGAATATCAATTCCACGTTATGTTTTTCCATGTTCCCTCTTTTATGTGCAAGGGGTAAAGCGCCATAGTTTTCTTCAGGATCTTCGATCTGAAGAGATGAGAATTAAATTCTCACCTTTGGAAGATTTGTCTTGTGGATCTTAGATTCTGAGAAAGAACTAAGTTCTTAAAAGAGGGTTAAACCCTTATATCATATAGGCAAAACAGAGATATTCTTATTTTTGTCTTTACCTAGTGATCGAACAAAGAATGGTCTTCTTCGAGAGAACTAAATTCTCTATTGTTTTTTTAGTGGAAGCTTAAGGGGAAATCTTCTCGCGAAAGTTTAAGGGGAGTCGTGTATATTTTGAAGTTTATGGAGGGTATTCTCTCTGTGAGACTTGAAGTCTCGGGTCCTTTATATAGAAGAGGAAAAATATATCAATTAGCTCGAGAGGATCTCTCATCGAGAGATCTCGATTGATCTCGAAGATCACTCGGGGAACTTTATCCACCGTTGGATTTAAAATTCAGGAAATTTTGTTTAACGGAAACTATTTTCTGTTCGTTTTAGGAAGGTTGGGAAAATATTTTTTTTAACAAAGAATTCGATAGTATCTTTTAATTTGGTCGGTGATATTATAATTACCGTTGGATTTTGAATCCAAAAGCTCTCTGTTTAACAGAGAAAATCTTTCTAATATTAGAAAGATTAGGGGAAATATTTTGCAAATAGAATTTAATTCTAAATAGAATTTAATCCTATCTGAAGCTAGCGCTTTAAACTGATGCGCTCACGTGATTTTCACGTGAGGGCTGCCATATATATATGGCAGTAGCGCTCGCGTGTTAAACACGTGCGGCCTGTATGGGTTTTAATTTTATCTGAATTCAGCACTTACATGATTTGCATGTGAGCGCTCATGTGTTCAACACGTGGGGGCTATATCACATGATTTAATCATCTTTGAAGCCGGCGGTCACATGCTTTGCATGTGAGTGCTCATGTGTTAAACACGGGGGAGGGTTTCGTTTCATCTTCTCGTGATTTTCTGAGCCATCTTCTTTTTCAACACTTTCTTTTCGTCAGAGTTCGAGAATCGTTCCAACTTAAATCATGTGCAACATTTTTTGTGCCAAGACTTGAATGTTCTTATAATTTGGAGAAGTGTTCATCTTCTCCTTCACTTTCACAGAGAAAGAACCATGGCTTGCAATCGCCCGCATGTTCCTCGACAGCCATGAGAGGTGCCCATTAGAGAGATTATTCTTCGTTTCGCTGCACGTCAAGCGAATCCCGTTTTTACATATGCTTAGTGTGACACGTGATGCACGAGCTCATGGCCTGTAAGGATCTCTTCCCGCCGGCTCTATTTGGCTTCGAATGATTTTCCTGGCCATCCTCGACAATATTCATACTCATCCGGTGGAGATGACTCTAACGATGCTTGACGCAGCGGAGGATAAGATCGACCGCGTTCACGAGGCATGCTCGATTACAAAGCCTTTGAGGGACCGTTCGATTCACATGCTGAGTCAAATACGGGTCGGCGGTCTGTCATGTCTTCCTTTGCCGACGAGGACCGTGGCGCTGATAGGTGGGGATGGACTCTTCATGAGAACTGCCGTTACGACGTCGTAGAGAGGGCTGAGAAGGAATTAGAGAACTTTGTATACTGTTTTATTAACCCCTGTAGTCCCGATCCCATGTTTGGTGGTCTTTTTCCTGTATATTGAAATAAATATTTAAATGCATATTTATTATTATTTGATGAATTTTTCACGTTAAACAAATTCCCCCCACTACTTTACCCATGTAGGTATGGACATGGGTTAAGTAGTGCAGAGTACACAACTGCTCTCATGACTTTCAGAATCTGAGAAGGTAGTGTGCGGATATAGGCGTCGCAATTCTACGTCTTGAAGCTCGTGATCTGCACCTTTCTCCTTTTTATGGCGTCTTCATCCACCAATTCGTTATAAGTGGCCCTTGGATAGAATGCGGCAGTCAGTATTGACAGTTCGCGGGCAGCAATGGCTTAGGAAACAGGTTTAGATCCGTTGCCCCAGTTCTTCATTTCATTGGCATGCAACTTTAACGAATGCGTGGCCTGTGAATATTATTCAAAGTCAGTATTGCCCTCCTTGTAGGGTAGTGATTGCTTAGGAAACATGTTTAGAACAGTCATCTGAGCCTTAGCTTAGTTTATTTACTCGTTCCGGAGCGTTCAATTTATACTTCCCTTAGGCATGCGGATAAACTCATCCTAAAGTCAAACATGCATAACCCCTATCGACATAGGCGTCCGTTAGGCTTGCGGTGCTAGGTTAAGTCAGTCGCATCGTTACGTCAGCAGATATCATCTTGATCCACGTCCATTCAGGTCGCTGGTTCTCGAATAGCCGTGTACTTGCTCTATCATCCAACCATACCGCTGCAGGATACGTCTCAAGTAACTTTCCTAGACCGGTATGTCCGTATTGCCATCAGATTGTTTAGTGTTGGACGCACCGTAACACATTACCTTGAGGCCAGACTCCTTTCTTTGAAGGGTCTCAGGGAAGTCATAATCGCGCCCTTCCGAGGTGAGATGACATCTAATGGTCTTTAGGCTTCACATGTATTGCCATCAAGAACTGAAGCTAGGAATATGTCATCACTTAGCTTCATTTGGACCCTTTGGTCCTGTCGACGTTGCGTCCACACCCTGCTGGAGAGACGTCGAGATAATCTCTAGGCTGTAAATGTTGTCATCGAGATCTAGAGCTAGAATTTTGCCATTACTCCGCTTTAACTTTACCCTTTGGTGTTTTCATGATGCTGCGGCTGCACTTAGCTGGAGGGACGCCGAGATGATCTCTATGCTGTAGATGTTGCCATCGAGATCTGGAGCTTGGACTTTGCCATCACTCCATTTTAACTTGACCTTTTGGTCCTTGCTTGCGTTGTAATTGCACTTCACTAGAATAAGTCGGACGTCTTTGAACTGCCTATAGATGTCGAGATTCGAACCTGGCAGAAAAATTTCATTTTATCAATTTTTTATTCTCCGCGATGCTCTAGCATCTTAGCTTTTCATATCACGAAAATCGCGATTGTCCAATCATTTCGGCTATTTAATCGCAGTGCCCAATCATTTCGGTTATATTTCATATGTAGTTTTTTGAGTAATCCCAATCTTGATATTAGTATCGCTATAACCGGAATATTGCCAGGAGCGACTCATCATATGTCGTTGCCTATTCGGGCCAAGATAGCTTAGAAGACGAGGGCAGGATTCCATCAATTAAGGCTTTTCAATGTACGAGCTGTGTGGGTCTCGTAAAGTTATCTTCCTCTTATGAGTCGAGAGGATCTCATAGGTGTATTTTCTTCTTAGGAATCGTGAGGATTCCAAAGTGAATTTTGTAAGTCGGAAGGATTCTACAAGAGTATTTTTCTCCTTGTAAGTCGAAAGGACTTACAAGTGTTGTCCACCATGTGGAACTCGAGTTTATTTATGCTTATTTGTGCCTGTGGATTGTGTGCAAGAGTCAAGATCGAACCACTTGTAGGGCTATTTTAGAGGGGTATATGATGGCTTAGATACATGGTTTGATTTGCAACCTAAGACTTTCGAATTTTATAAGCCCTGATGGTCTCATAGAGGGATGATTTTCAAAGGATCTCGTAAGTGTATATTCTTCTTGGAAATTGTGGGGATTTCCAAGTGTCTCCCATCTTTGTGAGTCGTAAGGATCTCCTTTAGGTGTTCTCCCTGCGAGTCGAAAGGACTTTGTAAGTGTTTTTTTTAACGAGTTTTCTCCTTTTCGGGTTTTCACAAGCTCGCTGGCAGTCCTGCTGTTTACTCACGGCGCCCATTCGGGTTTTCATCCGTGTCCTTTTTGCTTGTGGACATACCTTTTTTTTAACGATGAAGCTCTCGGATGTGGCTTCGCTGTAGGTGACCCAATTGTTTAAGGACACCGCGGTCTAACATTCTTATGTTCGGGACGACGAGCTAATTTAGGGACATTTCGGTCCAATATTATCATTCACCGAGCGACGAGTTAGTTTAGAGACATTTCGATCCAATATCATCATATATGGGGCGACATATTAGTTTAGGGACATCTCGGTCCAACATTCCCGTGTTCAGGACGAAATGATAGTTTAGGGACATTTCGGTCCAACATTAGTTTAGGGACATCTCGGTCCAACATTTCCGTGTTTGGGACGAAGTGCTTAGCTCTCAGAGTTCTAACTTAGGAAGATAAGGAGCGGACATAGGCATCGTCATTTATCATTGACCTGAGTCGTAATCTCTCAAGCATAATATTTCTTGAGGAATTGTTCGTTTATTGGTCGATATATTCTTTCTCCGTGCATATTCACGAGTTGGTAAGCTCCACTTTGGTAGACTTCATCTATAATATACGGGCCCTCATAGTTTGGCTCGAACTTCCTACGCTTTGTGCGGTTAGGGATCATGGGTCGTTTGAAAACGAGTTCGCCTTGGCAGATCGTTTTGGTCAGTCTTTCGTATGCTTGGGTCATTCTCGCTCGATAGGCTTCCAGGCTTTGCTATGCCGCGAGACAGATTTCGACAAGTGCATCAAGTTCTTCGAGCCGGAGGTGAGCGTCGTCCTCATCCGTGAGCTCGTGGTGAACTGCCATCCTTAACGAGAGGAGTTCTATTTCCAGCGGAAGCACCGCTTCGGCTCCAAACACCAAGGCATAATGTGTTGTTTTTGTGGCTGTCTTGAACGTTCGGTATGCCCAAAGAGCTTCATGCAGCCTCTCGTGTCGGTCCTTTCTATTAGTGGACACCATCTTCTTTATGAGTTTCGTCAACGTCTTGTTGAAGGTTTCAGCTAGACCGTTGGCTCGAGGGTTATAGACGGAAGAATACTTTCGGTTTATCTTGTGTTGCCTGGCGAAGTGGGTTATTCTATGGCTCATGTAGGCTGGTCCGTTGTCCAAGATTGTACGTCGTGAAACTCCGAACCGGTATATCACATGCGATTTGAAGAAGTGGAGAATGTTATTTGTTTTTACCCCTCTCAGTAGTATCACCTCCGTCCATTTGGAGAAGTGGTCGGTTGTCGCCAAGATGAATCGATGCCCTTTTGATGACGCCGGTTCAATGGGACCGATGATCTCGGTTCCCCACATCTCGAACGGCTAGCTAGCTACGATCGGATGCAACAGATTGCGGTGCTGATGTATGAAATCCCCATGAATTTGACATGCATGGCAGCACTTCGCATATTCGATTCAGTTTTGCATCATCGTAGGCCAGTAGTAACTCATTCTCTTGATCTTCAATTTCATCTTAGGGCCCGCTTGATGGGACTCACAAAGACCGTTGTGGATTTTCTGGATGACCTTTTTGGTTTCTTGTGGACCTAAACACCTCAGCCATATATGATCGAAGGACTTTTTGTATAAAGTTCCGTCGGTTAGAGCAAAAGACAACGCTCGTTTGATGAGCTGGTGCTTTTGCTATGCATCTTTAGGCGTCCGCTGGGACTTGAAGTAGTCTATAAAGACTTGCCTCCAATCTTCTTCTTGGGCTTGAAGAACCTTCTCCCGAAGTATCACTTCTTTTTCCTCGGGCGTTTCCACTAGGGACTCCGAAGGAAATTCAACTGGCGATAGGAACTTGCGACTTCAGACACTAATCCTTGCCTCATCGAGATCTTCATTTGCCATTTCTTTAGCAAGTTTTGCTAATACGTCTGCTTTGCTGTTTTCCGCTCGCAATACGCTTTTCAGTATACAAAAGGGAACTTGCGTTAGCATTTCCTGCACCTTTTCGTTATACTTTATTAGCTTCGGCTTGTATGTCCTGTAGTCGCCTTTCACTTGATTGACGACTAACTGTGAGTCTCCGTATATCACGAGATCCTTGATGCACATGTCGATCGTGATTTCGAGACCGGCAATGAGAGCTTCATATTCAGCATCGTTGTTGGTTCTTGGTTCTGTCAATGAGAAAGCATAGCAGAGTATTCCGCCTTGGAGAGTTACGCAGATGAGATCCACCCCGGCTTTGATTTTTGGGGTATTCTTCTTCCGGGCCTTCATTGAAGATGCTCCGTCGAAGTATAGTTCCCACCGGTATTTTCCGGTTTCTTCTATCTCTTCACTTGTGCTGAATGCATATTCATCTGGCAGTTTGGTATTCAACGGAGAGTCGGCTGGAATTGGATGCTTCGCGAGGAAGTTGGCGATGACTTGGCCTTTTATCGCTTTGAGTGGGTGATAAATAACCATAAACTCCATCAACAAAAGGGTCTACTTGGCGAGCCTCCCGGTCAGCATAGCTTTAGACATGAAGTATTTGAGAGGGTCCACCTTTGATATGAGATCGATTTCGTGCGCCAGGGCGTAGGTCTGAGCTTTGACAATGCTTTTCGATGGGAGAGTAGTTGCTTTCCGCTCTCAGCAGGACTCGACTTAAGTAGTATAGAGCCCTCTCATTTCCTTAATCGTTTTCTTGTGCACACAACGCACCGAAAGAACCATCAAGTGCAGTTGCATAGAGGATAAGGGGCTTACCCTTAACCGGAGCGGTCAAGATTGATGGATTCTGCAAATATTGCTTGATTTCCTCCGGTGTCGGTTGACATTTCTGGTCGCATATAAATGGGGTTCCTTCATCAGATGACTATACGGAGGACATTTTCCCGAGAGGTTGGCGATGAGCAGTTGGATATAAGCGAGTTTTCTTTGGAGAGACCGCAGTTGTTTGAGATTTTCTCGGAGGGGGCAATTCCATAATCGCTATGATCTTGGAGGGGTCGATTTCGATTCCCCAGTGGCGGATTATAAAACCCAGAAACTTTCCTGATGTGACTCCGAAGGCACATTTCAGCAGATTCATCATCAGGTTATATTTTCGAAGGCGCTTGAAAACTGTCCTTAGATACTCCAAATGTCCTTTATACGACATGCCCTTGACTACGAGATCGTCGATGTAGCATTCAACGATGTCATGTATCACGTCGTCGAATATCTTGGTCATTGCCCTTTGATATGTCATCCCGGCATTCTTCAGTCCGAAAGGCATCACTTTATAACAGAACACGCCTAGCGGGGTGCGGAAGGCTATATGTTTCTGGTCCTCGGGATCCATCTTGATTTGATTGTATCCTGAAGATCGATCCATAAAAGAGAATACCTCGTGAGTAGAGGTATTCTCTGTCATCAACTCTGTGACTGGCACGGGGAAGTCATCTTTCGGACACGTCTTATTGAGGTCTCGAAAGTCCACACAGATCAGAACGACCCCGTTCTTTTTCATCACGGGGACGATGTTGGCGATCCAATTGGGGTACTGGACCTCCCGGATGAAGCCGGAGTCAAAGCTTTTTGACTTCGGCGTTGATGCTCATCTCGAGTTTGAGCCACATCCTTCTTGGCGTTTGCTTGACCGGCTTTATTTCCGGCGATATGGTCAATTTGTGAACTGCAACACCTGGATCGAGACCTGGCATCTCGGAGTAACTCTACGCGAAGCAGTCTTTGTATTTCATGAGTACTTTTAGACCAGCTACTTCATCTGACAACAACTCGCTGACGAACGTGGGTATATAATCTTCTTTGGTTCCTAAGTTTATTTTTTTTCAATTCGTCAGTAGTGGTATGAACTCCATCTTCCAGCTCTCTAGGTGCTGGCGGTAGCTTCTAGATTTCCTCTTCTTCATTGGTGAAACAGTCGAGGCGCTGAAGCGTATCTTCATCCTCCTCTTCATCAAGGAGTCTTATCATGTAGCAAGCATGGGTGAGCTTCCGCGCTTTAGGGTTCTCTCGCATTGGCTTGCGCTTTTGTGGAGGTTCCATTTTGCAGTTGTCGCTTAGTTTGAACTTGCCTTGCCTGTACTGGTCTTCCGTCCAACTTTTGAAGATGAAGCAATTTTTGATTCGATGACTAACGACCGGATGATAGGGACAGTAGTCAGGATGATCCAGAGCATTAGCTTCATAAAGCAGCTTGCACTTGGGCATCGTTAATATCTGATGCTTCGTGGCGAGGTTAAATATTTTCTTCTCTTTGTCCCGGGGAAAAGAATATCCCCGTCTCATCCTTTCTTCAAGAGATATGGCTGGACAACTTTGCGGCTTGGCCATGGATGATGTCCTATCTTTGGTGTGGCCACTTTGAGCTCCTTTATTTTTAAAGGAAGGTGTGGACAGCTGTCGAGGATGAGGATCATGATCATGACTCGTCTCTCTCATGGATTGCTTGCTCGTGTGCGAGCTTCTGGCTATTTCACACAGAGTTGTCTGACCCATTTGATAAGCTTCTCTCATCAACTTCTCATTCAGGTCCTCTGTTGGCAGAGCCGTAATGTTTTGCGGAACTTCATTATATCTACCGCCCGAGGATAATTGCATATATAGGGCCATCAGTGACTCGAGTGGCAGTTAAGATGATCCGATTGGGATACGTTGCTTGGCTGAGTTGTCTGCTATCCATGCATGTTCCTTTTTGCTTGAGGCATAGCAACCGTGAGCTCGCTTCATCTTTGGTTGTATATAGCCCAGCTCAGTAGTGTCAGACTTTCCATAGGACGCTGGTTGGCGGGTTCCTGGCACTTCCCAGTTCCTTTTGAAATACCGGGCCTGAAGGGCAGTCTGCTCGAACGGTACTTCCTGCTGGTGAAGGAGTTCCTTCAGGCTCTTTGTATAATATCTCGGCTTGGGGATCGGTTGTAATCTATCGAGATTTGGTTCGACTCCATGCTAAACCTCTTTCTCCATCTTCGTTTCTTTTGACTTATAAAAGAGAATCACCTTGTCCCTTTTATGTCTGGGAGATATGTGGAAGGTTACTAACTCTTGCACGTGGTAGGCGCTGAGTGCATCGAGCTCTTTGTAGTGAGGCGGCGGAGCCATTGTAATATGCAGGGCTCGATCGGCTTCATCGGGGACTTTTACCCACGGATGAATTGAGAAAATTGTATTAGTTTCTTTTTTCGAGTCGTTGCCGAAAATCGAAATAGGATATGACGAGCTTGGTTTATCGGTTTCCTTTTGAGGCTGACCCGTGAGTACTATTTCTTTCTCGGAGTCGCTTCCAAAGACAGGGATGATCGCCGTCTGAACTTGTTTGTCTTTGGGCTTGCCGCACTTTTCCGTGTCTTCGTAGTCCAACGAAAAGTACTTCACATCTTATTTCCGTACCTCGTTGACCGAGAACGGATTGAGCTCCTCTGTGATGGTGTGCTCCTGGACAGCCTTGAAATATTTCATACACTGATGTTGTGTAGAAGGGGATGACGCCATACTAGTGTAGCCAAAGTGTTGGAGATAGTGCCCTCAGAGTCAATTATTGGGTCACAGGCACGTGATTGCAATGATTGAGGGGAGGACCTATCCCGGTAGAACAGTCTTACTCGAGATGATAGTATGCTATCTGGTTTACCTTTATCATCGTGTACTGCTTTAGGTGACCTTACGAGTCGCTATTGCACGTTGATAAAGCCCCTTGGATTCTTGCTTGACCACCAGCAGTATGAGGGCGATCATATAAGTGGGAGCTGGGGGTCTACAAGCACATCCTTAAAAGGTCCCTAGTCGTGGGAGATTCGAGACAGGGCATCGTTTCTCCAGAGTAGACTAGTGTATACAGTCGAGACCCCGACGAGGGGCGGTGGCCGGTCTCACAAGCCACTGGTGTCAGTTGGTTCACCTAAGATGTATACAGGTGCTCATTGGGTTATGAGTACACCGGACAGGACTCGCCGGGAACCTGCTAGTTGGGATTATACCAGACGTCAGATAGCAGTTCCCAGGTGACATGTGTACAGGTTAGTTCATCGACCTGGGATCGTCATTTGTCTCGTGTGAGTTCCCACTGTACTTTGATTACTACCCTACCACGGCTCAAAGGAGTCGTGCAAACAGGTTTTAGTTGGGTACAGTCCCGAGCCACATGGAGGCAGTGAGCGGATCTGCAGGGGTTCGTCTCTCCCGGTATTGTGGGTGAGGTCGTGCTGTGTCTAGGAGAGCCAGAACATGAAAAGTCCTTAGCCAAGGCAGGAGATTTGCTGGTAGGTATTCCAGTAGTATCTCAGGGTGTTCTGGGCTACACTCCGACACGACTTGTAGCGCTTTTGGGGGTCTGACTTTTACCAACCCCCTAGGCCCGCCATGCGATACTCATAGACGAACGGACCGGACTGTACGGATATTGTCACTGACAGGCTCAGTTGGGTGTCGGGGTGAGCTTCCTCATCGACGTCCCATTTGGTCAATACCTGGTGGCCCGTCACGTATTGGCTTATACCTCTGACGTGCTAGTGGTTAAATCCACAGCCAAGGTATTGACGAGTCTTTAGAGTCCACCACACAGACAGTTACTCAAGTTTCGGGCGAAACGCTGTAGAGGCCGTATGGAGATATGGCAGGGTTCGATCAGATACGTGCGGTATTGCACGGATCGTGATCGGACGGTTTTTACTAGCCGGCTTTGGCTTAAGCCGGATTCTAGTATTAGATAGTGTAGTTTTGTCTCTTTGCATTTGTGTTCAGTGGGAATACAAATGCGGGCATGTATTTGCAGTAGTGGGGTTTTCCTGTAATTTATTACGGGATCGGTTTTTTGAAGTTGCCAGTTTGCATTCCGTTCCGGCCGGTTTTCTTTCATTCCTTCTCGGCCGGGCTTTGTGATGGAGGGTGTTAATTGCAAGTTTGCAATTAACATTTTGTGAGGGGTTTCTTTGCATAAGTGTGGCTTCATAATCATGAGATTCCTTTCTTTTCCATTTGATGGCTTTTCATTTGATGGTTTTAGAAAAAGGATTGATTTGTGAGATGAGTGAGAAAGGATGTGAGGTTTATATTATCTTTTTGATATATTGTTTTTTCTCTCTCCAATCTCCACCATTTTGTAGAGGGGCCGGCCACTTTTGAGGGGGAGAGTGAGAGAGCTTCATTTTTGGGTGTGAAACATTATCTTCATTTTCATGTCTTGAAAAATTGAGAGCTCCAATTTTTTCCTTCTCTCAAGCTCATTCCTTTCCTCCAACCATGGCAACCTCATAACCCCAAGAGACAAGTTCACTACACTATTCTATAGCAAGCCTTGGACGCGTCGGCTAGCCAACTTCGCGCCCGAGTTGCCTCGGTCAAGAGGCGGGAGCCCGTAAAAGATTCCGGCTACGTGGTGCCCTTTCCGACGAGCGAGGAGGTGACGGAGATTCCGCGGGAGATCGGAGTGGAGACGAAGACCGAAGGACACGGATCGCTTGGTATAGCATCTCTACTCTTTTCTATTTTGCTAGTTGCTAGGTTAATGGCCCGATCCGGGTGAAAAGTCCGCGGCGGTGCCGTTTTGCAAAGTTCGCAAAGTTTTTGTTTTCCGCGTTTCCGGCGTCGGATCGACGGCCGGGGCGCCCCCGCGGGCTTACAATGGTATCAGAGCCACGCCGTTAACCTTCCCTAGCTTGCTCTAGTATGTTTAGTACTCGATCGAACGAAAAACCCCAAAAACCGTATTTTCCCATGCTTCAGGTTTCTGTCGTTTTTATTTTGTCTCAGAAAATTTTTCAGGCCATCTCAGAAACATGTGTGGACAATTCTAAGACTTCTGGGAAATTTTCATACACTGATCTCCTAGTACGGCCGCGGAAGCGCGGCCAAACCCCTGGTTTGGCCGCTCTTCCGCGGTGGAAATGTTTTATCACTGCACCAAAATTTCTCAGTAGGCTTTGGACTTGGAAATAGGGCTTTTGGGATATTTTCTTTGGGCCCAGTTTTTCTGTAAGTGCTACAGTAGTATTTGGGGCCCACTTGATAATATTTGTTCGATCGGATATTTTAAACATGCTAGTTCACAGTTTTTACATTATATCTGCGACCGTGAATGTCACTCGATCGGTAAATCCGGTCTAACTGCTATAGCCCGGTTAGACGGATTTGCGAACGTGACTTTCACGTTGATGTTCTGTGATTGTACTGTGTTGTTGCGGATCGGTCGGTGGGGATAGCCTGGTTGCAGTGGTAGTACAGTTCTGTTTTATATGTACATTGGATATTGCGGGGCGAGCGTCCGACATGTGGACTGCCGTCACTGCCTGTTTGTATTATTATTTTGGGGCACGACCTGGTTGCGGTCGATGTACCCGTTGTATGTATATTTACTTTCTGTACTAGGATTACCCCGCGGAGGGGTGCACGGATAGCCGGATTCTGGAGGGCAACAAGCCCGCATCTCATGGCATTGAGACGGAGGGGGCTTCACTCTAGGATTGGCGGGCTATTCGCCGCACTCATAGGGGGTATAGGATTGACCCAGGAGGGGTGCCCAAGTTACCGGATTCCGTGAAGTGCTGGGTGGTCCATTCACGTAGTTGAAGGGGGCTGCCTCGCTTCAGGTTTTGGCGGGTGACTTGCCGCGCCCGTAGGGGTCTAGGTTTTCATTGCACAGGCTATCCACACGACCAGGGGAACGTCGGGTTTCAGTAGCGGCTCTGTGAAACCCGGGGATCCCAGATATCTGTATTGATCTGTGTTGCTATACATTTCTGTGTTGCTTTTATCACGCCTTGAGCGAATACTATATATTGGTATATATATTAGTAGATGTTGTATATGTTTTACATCCGCGCTAGTCCAGTCCCCGCTCTGTCGTTAGTTAGCTAACCTAACGGGTGATGACGGGACCCAGTGGCGAATGCGGATGGCATATACGTACATCAGTATATTTTCGTTCTTTGTGGTGTGATCAATTGATGGGACTGCATTGATTCGGATCAGTGCAAGTTAAACAAACCTAATCTGATGTTGTTGGAACACTTTTTCAAAAAGCTGTTATTGCAAGGACGTTCTCTTTTGTTTTGCACAGTGGTATTCAGTTGGAATATCCTGCTCCTCAGTCGACGAGGCAAGGGCCGAGATCCCTTCACCGGGAGTGACCCCTTGGACAAAAGTTTGCGTCAGGGCAGTAACTTCACTATAGCCGTTTACTTTTGCTTTGCATCGTGGTATTCAGTTGGAATATCCTGCACCTCATTCTACGGGGAAAGAGCCGAGATCCCTTCACCGGGAGTGACCTCTTTAGCAAAGGTTTTCGTCACTATATTTTTTAAAAGCTATCCGTTCCTTCAACGATATCAAGTTCATTACGTTAAAGGTTTTCGCCAGAAACCATTCGTAGCCCTCCGTCGTTTCATATGGATGGTCAATAGTATTCAAGCTGTGTATGTTGGCCAAAGTCAAGGCACAGTGTTTGGTAGCTGTTGGGTATTCATATGCAGCATAGATAGATGCGTTGGTTTGGGACAGTCGTACTGCCATTTTGGCCAAAGTCAAGGGTAGGTACGGGTGGGTTCAAATTAACCAGGAAAATGACGGGTAGAACTTGACATGTGACTTATGATATGTTGGCCAAAGTCAAGGTCATAAGAGCATGGGGCAGAAATCCACATCGGGAGTTTCAAAAGTACTGAAACTTGCCAGATATGCGCATACCTTCTGGAGTGTGATAACGTGAGCGGATTCCGTCACGTTATCATGCGATGAGAGTTGGATCCCGATTCCCACTGATGAGTTGGTTTACTCCTCGGGTGATCCCGGCTAATTCTTCTTTCAGGTTTGGGGAAGAATTTGACGTTACAGTGGGAGGTTTCCAGATTAGATAAAGTGACAACCATTCTGATCTAGGTTAGAGTGCACGCTGAGTGTTTCTTTTCTCTCTCTCTGGCAGCGACCATTGACCCGACCCTAGACTATGACTCAGTGACCAAGTTGACCGAACCTTCTTAACACTGGCTTTTGGATTGTCAGAGTTGCAGACCTCTTTGCCACTCCTACTTTTACTCTTTTCTCCGGGACACCCCGTATTACTACGAACGTCCACTTCCATTGGACAAAACCATCGTATGGTTATATACGAACTCGAAGGACTTCGAGGATGGTTTCCGGTTCTGGAGAAAACGAATAGGACTATTCAGTTGTCTTTACCTTTTACCTTCTCTCAGGTTGCGAGTACTCCTTGGTTTAGGAGATAGTACACCTATTACGCAAATTGGATAGTCTTTTTCCAAACCTTAGGCTGGTGCCGACCGGTAGGGAATGAAGAAAACGGTGTACAGAAGGTATTAAGTTCAGACAAAGCAAGGGATTAGTTAGAGGGCAAAGTAAATTGCGACTGCTATTCACGACCAAACCATGTACTTCTTTGTCAATCCTAAATCATCTATGAATTAAGTTCATTCGGTTGTCTTTTATCTTCACCTTCTGTCGCATTGCGAGTGCTCCTAGGATTAGGACAGTACACCCATTATGCTTATTGGATAGTCTTCTTCCAAACCATAGGCTGGTGCCGAACGGTAGGGAAGGAAGAAAACCATTTGGCCTAAAGGGGTGTACAGAAGGTAATGACTAAAGACATGTAAAGGGATTTGGAGAGGTGGCAAAGAATTATACAGTTATAGTTGTGAATCTGGATAATGGAAGAGGCATTACTAAGAATACCAGGATACCCCATCGAAACATCTCAATGTTTCGGTTTCACTGTGTACTGTTAAATGAAAACTGATTTCCCAATTAGTCACTTGCTCCAGGGTATGTATTTACCAGGTAGGATTCTCACATCTGTATGGTTTTACAGATGATGAGTGGGAGTAAGTTATTGGGAATTAGGTGACCATCCTCATTATATCAGGATTCGTTGTAATTGGTGATATTTGAGGAAGTCACCTGGTTTGTTTGCCGGTCGGCAAATATTTGGTTTTGAATATCCGTTGTTGTGCACCAATTTCAAATTGATATAGATGTACGTCTATTTTTATAGAGTGAGACATCTTTTTTGAAATTATGTCTATGACATTTACCTATACCAGTGGATGGTTAGGTAAGGAGCATTGAACAGCGGTGTAATTTTTCTTAACCAAAAGTACAGTTTTCAACCTACGACACACAGTGAATGAGTCACCAGACTCAAGGGACTTATACAGAGTATTATATATTGTCCAGTGTCCATTAGGACAGAGGGGTAGGTCCTCGTACTATATTCTGTTTACTTTTAACTTCTCTAGTTCTTAGACATGTGTTTCGTAGAAACACAGGGTCTAAGTTTTGAGGAGTTATAGGTATAAGAGTAAAGTAGAGAACCAAGTGTTGCAAGTATCGGGATTCTTCAAGGTGATCGAAGATGTAGATACTTGTGAATGGTATTCAGTTGATAGTAATGATTAAGAGAACTAGCTTCTCTTTCAGGTTACTCATAATTGGAAGTACTCCTAAGTTGAGTGACGCTGATCGGCCTCTCTTCCATTTAGTTGACATGCACTGGAGACAGCTGCATGATTTGAATCTGGTTCAATTAAATCAGTGCCTCTGTTTCTTGGATATAGAACAGTTCATATCTTGACATTGTTAAGATAAGGGGAGTTGTCCGGCTTATGCTTGAAACCAGACTCTGGACAACTCAAGGCACATTTCAGTAGTGGCTGTTTGTGGGTTGACCCGGGCTATGACGAGGGTTGATTTTCTACCATCTGGAAGATCAATAGTGATATTGTTCTTGACTCGCCACAGTTTTATTAAAAATGGATTTTTCAGAAAACAGTAGTGGGAGTATGGTAGAACTGGAAGTGATTCCAGAACCACAAACGATTACTGAAGATTTGATAATGAACCAAAAGATTCAATCTGGATTGACATTCCATTGGCCACTCCGCAGATAAGGTGGGTAACCTCAGGCACCCGAGAGGTACTTCGGTATGCTCAAGGACGGTGGCAGGGAGGTTCTTGTTTACCCAGACTTGCCATTGCTATTGTTCCAGGTTGCGAGACCCGGCGGGAGGATGAGTATAGCGTCGTTCTAAACTTGCTTTAGAAGCGTACGTGTATATGACTCTGCCAGAGGGTTGTCGTAGTCAGTGGGAGCAGCGGAAGCACTGGTGGATATCAGGCTTATGTCTATTTATAGACTTAAGCAGATATAGCGGAGATAGATCATCTATTTCTGATGTGACAGTCAGAGGTTTGACTTCATCAGAATAAGGGATGGATCTGTTAAAAAGGTAGTAGGGTGTGATGTCCTGGTGTTTGATGACATACACAGAGTAGGAAGTGATATTCCTATACTACGATCGGTTATACTTTGGTCGTCACACAGTGGTTTCTCCACATAAGACTTGGATATAATATCAGACATTCTGGTTACTAGATCTATGGTTTTAGATCTAGATTTGGGTGGTTTCCCAATCTGAGTACTTTGACAGCATTCTATGAGTATTTAGAATGGACGACTCCTGGCACGGTAGTGTACCTGCAGGTAATGGAGTCACCCTCTCTAAAGGTGTCTTACAGACTAAAGGGGAGAGGGATACGCATGATTGACAGATCACTTGCTTAGGCAATTGAGTCAATCATGAGATGTCAAGTACCACACCAGATGTTGTTCTTGCAGTAGGTGCAATAAGATGATATTGATCCAATCCTGGAGAAATAGTCGGAAGCAGTTTTAGAACATAAGTGGATGTTCTAGGGATATGATAACGGCAGTCTTCTTCGGTAGACAGTTATCATTCCAGGCTTCCAAGGTGACCTGGATGGCAGAGTGGCTGTCAGAGTTATAGTTTTTCCTCTAACGAGGGGCAGTATTTTGGACAGGTGGTCCAGGTGGATACTGAGGGAAGGCATGGCGCAGGATACTGATTAAGTTCAGTTGACGATACAGTCTAAGAAGTTTGGATTTGGAGTTCATTTATGAGCTAGGTCCCATCAGACATCCAGACATTCTAAGACAGGTATTGCTCATTTCGGGAGATAGTTTTCTCTGCGAAAATGAGATATAGAGAGACATAGAAAGGAACATCAAAGCGGATCCACTCACTGAGGCTATTCCTCGAACGCAATAGTTTCGCAAACGAGCTTTGTGAGACTGACTATTAGAGGAGTTGGGTGTTCGGTATCACACGGGCTGTGAGTATGCGACATCGCAATAATTAGCCTTGAGTGCAAGTGGGAGATTGTTGGAGATAGTGCCCTCAGAGTCAATTATTGGGTCACAGGCACGTGATTGCAATGATTGAGGGGAGGACCTATCCCGGTAGAACAGTCTTACTCGAGATGATAGTATGCTATCTGGTTTACCTTTATCATCGTGTACTGCTTTAGATGACCTTACGAGTCGCTATTGCACGTTGATAAAGCCCCTTGGATTCTTGCTTGACCACCAGCAGTATGAGGGCGATCATATAAGTGGGAGCTGGGGGTCTACAAGCACATCCTTAAAAGGTCCCTAGTCGTGGGAGATTCGAGACAGGGCATCGTTTCTCCAGAGTAGACTAGTGTATACAGTCGAGACCCCGACGAGGGGCGGTGGCCGGTCTCACAAGCCACTGGTGTCAGTTGGTTCACCTAAGATGTATACAGGTGCTCATTGGGTTATGAGTACACCGGACAGGACTCGCCGGGAACCTGCTAGTTGGGATTATACCAGACGTCAGATAGCAGTTCCCAGGTGACATGTGTACAGGTTAGTTCATCGACCTGGGATCGTCATTTGTCTCGTGTGAGTTCCCACTGTACTTTGATTACTACCCTACCACGGCTCAAAGGAGTCGTGCAAACAGGTTTTAGTTGGGTACAGTCCCGAGCCACATGGAGGCAGTGAGCGGATCTGCAGGGGTTCGTCTCTCCCGGTATTGGGGGTGAGGTCGTGCTGTGTCTAGGAGAGCCAGAACATGAAAAGTCCTTGGCCAAGGCAGGAGATTTGCTGGTAGGTATTCCAGTAGTATCTCAGGGTGTTCTGGGCTACACTCCGACACGACTTGTAGCGCTTTTGGGGGTCTGACTTTTACCAACCCCCTAGGCCCGCCATGCGATACTCATAGACGAACGGACCGGACTGTACGGATATTGTCACTGACAGGCTCAGTTGGGTGTCGGGGTGAGCTTCCTCATCGACGTCCCATTTGGTCAATACCTGGTGGCCCGTCACGTATTGGCTTATACCTCTGACGTGCTAGTGGTTAAATCCACAGCCAAGGTATTGACGAGTCTTTAGAGTCCACCACACAGACAGTTACTCAAGTTTCGGGCGAAACGCTGTAGAGGCCGTATGGAGATATGGCAGGGTTCGATCAGATACGTGCGGTATTGCACGGATCGTGATCGGACGGTTTTTACTAGCCGGCTTTGGCTTAAGCCGGATTCTAGTATTAGATAGTGTAGTTTTGTCTCTTTGCATTTGTGTTCAGTGGGAATACAAATGCGGGCATGTATTTGCAGTAGTGGGGTTTTCCTGTAATTTATTACGGGATCGGTTTTTTAAAGTTGCCAGTTTGCATTCCGTTCCGGCCGGTTTTCTTTCATTCCTTCTCGGCCGGGCTTTGTGATGGAGGGTTTGCAATTAACATTTTGTGAGGGGTTTCTTTGCATAAGTGTGGCTTCATAATCATGAGATTCCTTTCTTTTCCATTTGATGGCTTTTCATTTGATGGTTTTAGAAAAAGGATTGATTTGTGAGATGAGTGAGGATGTGAGGTTTATATTATCTTTTTGATATATTGTTTTTTCTCTCACCAATCTCCACCATTTTGTAGAGGGGCCGGCCACTTTTGAGGGGGAGAGTGAGAGAGCTTCATTTTTGGGTGTGAAACATTATCTTCATTTTCATGTCTTGAAAAATTGAGAGCTCCAATTTTTTCCTTCTCTCAAGCTCATTCCTTTCCTCCAACCATGGCAACCTCATAACCCCAAGAGACAAGTTCACTACACTATTCTATAGCAAGCCTTGGACGCGTCGGCTAGCCAACTTCGCGCCCGAGTTGCCTCGGTCAAGAGGCGGGAGCCCGTAAAAGATTCCGGCTATGTGGTGCCCTTTCCGACGAGCGAGGAGGTGACGGAGATTCCGCGGGAGATCGGAGTGGAGACGAAGACCGAAGGACACGGATCGCTTGGTATAGCATCTCTACTCTTTTCTATTTTGCTAGTTGCTAGGTTAATGGCCCGATCCGGGTGAAAAGTCCGCGGCGGTGCCGTTTTGCAAAGTTCGCAAAGTTTTTGTTTTCCGCGTTTCCGGCGTCGGATCGACGGCCGGGGCGCCCCCGCGGGCTTACACAAAGTCTACCCAGCAAAGTTTTATAGCAGGTCTCGCCTTCAATGACGTGGAATTTTTGTCAGTGACGAGTTGTTTAAAGTGGAGTGTCAACACTATGGATCCCAACGTTCTTAAAAACTGGGAGTCGAATCCGGAGATAGTGATTTTCTCTCGGCCAAGGTATTGTACGTCTATAGACAGCTGCTTGAGCATCTTAACATTAAGGAGGTTGACCGAGAAACCGTTGTCGACGAGAATTTTATTTATCCTCTGATCATCGCAATACCCGGAGATGTAGAGCGGTCGATTGTGCTCGAACGCCCCTAGGAGAAAATCTTCGCTGAAGGAGATGTCGGGTGTGTATACCTCCACCATCTTGTCTTTCGTTGCTTTCTCTGCAAAATGTTCTTGGAAGCGGTCCGGTTCTTCGAGGGCCTTAATTAAAGACTCTCGCAGTTCTTTTGATAAAAGCAAAGCATCGTATATGCTCAAATGTGAAGGTAACTTTTCAGGTGGGCTAACACATTGTAGTCCATCTTATTCTTCTTGAGGAGATCCTTGGCGGCAAATTCTTAGCCACCTCTTCATCAAGAGCAATCTCTTCGGGCATTTTCCCATTACCCTTGTCTCAGTTCTTTGGATCATTATTTATAGGCTTGAGATTCTTCTCAGGGAGAGTGCGGTTCCGCAAACAGATGTTGCCGCAGTCCTCCGTCTTTCCTCCGTTTTCTGAGGAGAAGCTTATATAGGGAGGTCAACGGGAGGTTCATCTTCTGAATCATTTCCGAACGTTGGTACTACCGAATTTCCTCCTTCCGAAATTTGAGCCTTATATGGCAGCTTTCGGTGATCGTTTTTGTTTGGCCGTTGGCCTCGGGACTATCACGTTGGGGCGGGTGAGCCTTGTCCATCCACTTCTTTGTTTTCAGATGCCTATTGTGGAGAACGTATTTTCTCCACCATTTTACGAATGTCTTGCATTCGTCGATGGGATGACAGACCCCCCGATGGTAAAGGCAAATATTTTGGATGCTCTTCTCTACCTTCGAAGTCCATAACCCCAGGGGTGTACATCTTTAAAGGCGGTAGCTTCATCCCTTTGGATAAGGCTTTGGCAAAATGTTTCTCGGCCTTGCCTTTCTACAACAGTATTTTCTGCTTCGGTTGCAAGTTCTGCTTTGGTTGGGGAGTTACATAACTCGTCTCTTCCGCGGCTTCCCTTTTTAGGCGTTGCTGCTTGACTTTCTCGTAGATAGCCAACTCACGTCTTTGATTTCCTGGCTTCTTTGGAAGGCTTCCCTTATGAGCTTCTCAACTGGGTCTTGTTATGGTGAACTTGGGGCTTCATGTACTGATTCTGCTTTCTGCTCGTCGGAGTCGCTCTTGGATGCAAGTGGAGCTTCATTTTCATAGATGGAGGAGTGAAGACTATGTGGCAGCTTTCCACATGGCCTTTTGTTCCCTCTTCTGAGTCATCGTCCTCATCCTCATCCTGTCTGTTATTTTCGAGGATGTGCTTGATAAACTCCTCAAAAGTAACGGGCGAATGCGCCTTCTGGTTATATTCTTCGAGTGCGTCTATGTATTTCTGGATGCTCGTGCGGCAGTCGAGATACTAGTCGAGATACTCGGCTGGTTGTACGGGCTTATTTGCCTTCTTATTTTTCTTTTTGGAAGATTTCTTGACTTCGGGGCTTTTCCCTTTATCAACAGTTTTCGGAGTGGGACGCGGCTTCAACATTCCTGGTATGATATCCGGTTTAAGCGGGCTCTTCCACCGGATCGTATCGCAGGGCATGTCTGGAGATCCTTTAGCATTCTTTTCGTTCTGGAAGACAATATTACTTCCCACGGGTTCTTTTCAACGACCGAGCAGGATGCCCCTTGCACGTTGTTCCCTTTAGAGATGTGCCTCTGAGGAGGGTCACCATCTATTTATCGGAGAGTATGAACTTGTCGTGTTTATACTGGTCCTCGACTCAGTTTTTTAACACGTAACAATCCTCGATCGGATGACTTACCACCCGATGTTTTGGGTAATAGGTTAGGCTATTAACGTCAGGGGCTTGGGCCGATCGCCGTGGCTCAGGCAATGTCAGAAAGCCGCTCTTTGTTGCGAGGTCGAATAACTTTCTCGTTTTATCACGAGGGAAGGAGTATTCCCGTCCCATTTTTTCTTAAAGAGTGGGTCCCATGAGGTTGTCATTTTGACGACCATTCAGACTTTGCGTGTTAGCGACAAATGCTACCTTACCCTTATCTTTGATGTTTCACGAATATCCATTGGAAGAGGAAGGTCCTTGGTTCATTGCATCCAGATGAGTCAACTTGTCGATGAGCTCTTGGAAAGTCGTTGGACTGAGAAGGGCCAGATATGGGAATGCTTGCACCTTCTTGTTGAGAGTGCTCACGAACATGCTTATGGCCGGAGCTTCAGTGATCCTTTGTTCGCATTTGGACCAAAGGTTCCTCCATCTCATCGTGTATTGGACCCATGTCTCGTTTGACCGGGGCCTCTCGTTGACCAAGGCGGTTAAGGTAGTGCGCTCGCTTGCACTAGTGAATCTTTGACAGAATAGGAGCTCCATCTCGCCAAAAGTTTTGATCAAGTCATTGGGAATCTCCGAATGCCATTCGAATGCTACGTCTGCCAGACTACTAACGAATTGTCGCAGGAGCAATATGTCGTTACTCCCAGTATTGTCGCATTTGGATCTGAACCGGGTGATATGCTGCTTCGGATTTCCGGTTCCTTTATATATGGGGAATGTCGGAATTGTGTATCCTGGCGGGTACTGAATCTGATCATAACACACTGGGCAGGGTCAACCAGTCTTTATCAACTTGCCGACGGCTTCACTGGCCAGGTGAGCCTTGAACTGCTGGGCGATGTATTCGTCCAGCTGTGATTTGGATATGACTTCCTCCTTTGCCGTTGATGAGATCTGGAGGGGACTGGAGGTATCTCTTTTGTCGTCGACAACGACCACCGGCGGTTCATCTGCTGGTGGTTCGGGGTGAGCCATCATCCCGAGTATACTTTGGAACAAATGAGCTATCTTGTCCATTTAGATTTCTATTTCTGCAGCTTTCTCGTCCTTCTTCTGGAGCATCTGCTTCAGGTAGTCCGTATTAGACTCCCGGTCTGCTCGTTGGTCGGATGAGTCGTCCAGATTTGCACCGGGTGGAGACTCATTATTTCCGCCGCCCGAGCTATCATCTCCTGCACCTTGTGTGGATCTTTTATTATAGATCACATGATTGGTCTGTGGGAGATGGAAGTCGTGCTCTCGTCCTTGGAGTTCACCATATAGATGGTGTGAACTATCAATCTTCCAGTCTTGAAGCGTTTGGAATGCGGGCCTTTGGAATATGCCTCGAACCTTTGCATCTTCTCCGACAATTCTCTCCTGTGAGAGGCCGGTTTCGGAGGGACCATCATAGCAGAAGCCTCCTTTGGTTGATGGGAATAGCGTTTATCATGGCTCTTCAGCTTCTTTGGTCGGGAGGAGTAACCTCTGTTGATCATTGATCCATGCACCTCCTTCCAGACCTTATGAATGGTCGAGGAAAGTCTTTTCGCCGATCGAACCAATTTTGGTTCATCACTCCTCTCGGCGAGAGGTCGAGTTTTCTTCAATATAGGACTTGGAGAGTTGTGCTTCACTATGTTCAACGTCTCAAACTTGTTTCCGGTTGGAACAACAGCCAGCACCATTGGAGCTGGCGGGTTAGCCCGGATGGCATGCTGCCCCCAGCCTGCCTCACTCGGCGCCAGCCTGCCTTACTCGGCGCCAGTATCGACGTCGAGAATGTCTTGAAGTTGGGGCTTCTTCAATCTCAGGGGTTTCATGGACTTGCCCTTGGATAGCTTCTGGGCCGGAATATCCTGCCACCAGTGTTTTTTTGAAGCTGGGACATCTTCCTTTCTGCATGGCTTCGAGATTGGAGCATGGGCCAGTCGCTGAAAGACTGGTGCCCTTGGCTGGACCGGAGTATGAGCATGAGCATGGGGTGCTAGCCTATTGAATATGGACCGACGTGGAGGTGAAGCACTCTTTGGCGCCTCAGATGTAGCGGGGGCTGCGGATGTGAGCCTCTTAATGACCATTCTCTTTGGAATGGCCGAGACGGTTGGAACGTTGGAACGTCAGAGCAGCAAAGCTCAGCCTTTTGAAGACCGATTTCTTCGGGATTATGGGATTCTCGGCCGGGCCCATGGAGTTGGGTTTTAATCTCTGGAAGACCGATCCTTCATATTGAGCAGGCTTATTATCGGGGCCCGCTGTGGTAATTGTCGCCCTATTGCAAACTGACTTCATGGGTGTCTCCTCCTTTGGCGCCCGGATTCCAAGAGAGGGAGGTGGTAGCATGGACCCAAAGAAGAGCCTATCAAGTTGCTGGGCCACTTGGGCCATCGGAATGCAAAGCACCGGGGCTATGGCTTTGCCCTGACCAGGTTATTCTGGTCAGAGCAGTGTTGAAGCCAGCGTTTCATTTGTTGCTGCTGAATGAGGCCATTGGATCTCTGCATAAGGAGATCACCAGGTTTAGTTTGCCGAAACCCAAGGATATTCATAAACATAATATATCGCGAAACACGACACATGAAGTGTGGAGTGGAAAGAGGAAAAGGTCCCATCGGGCGTGCCAGAAGCTGTTTACCGCCAGAGACTTGACTGAGACGATGGTATATGGAACATATCCATCCACCTCTTCGAAGATACCAAGTTGATTTATGGTACCGTATATCGGAGGTTTGAATAGATGCGACCGATGTAGCTGACTTATCAGATTTCCCGTCAATGATGATGGGTTTTTGATTGTGGGGACGCTCCTCCTTGCAGGCACAAGCCTCAGCAGTTAATTGCGTTATTGCAAACCGATAACTTTCAACTTCTCCAGTAGGCCACTTCGTGTCATGTTATTGTTTATTATGGGGTTGCTCTTGGATTGTATTTGGAGACTAATCTTGTCATGCCCATAGGGCGTGGATTAGTCCAAACCCGTGCATTGGTTTTGAACTGAGGACGTAGATCTCACATAAATGAGATCTATAAGTTCAGGAGTTTAAGGATCGTTAATCTAGGCTTTAGATTAAAATCGACTTAAAATGCGTTTAAGGACCGTTAATGTTGTTTTAGATTAAGATCGACTTAAAATATATATAATCAGGGTTGATTTTCCTTTGAAAATCAAAGAAGTTTGAACCTTCAGAGAGTTAGTCTAATCTTAGACTAGATGTCGGACTTTGTTTCTCAACAGTGCTAAGCACTAGGCCAAACATTTTGTTTTGGACTTTAGATAACCCAATAGAGCTAAGCACTGGGCCCAGAAGCTTAAACTTCATCATAGATCCCGCTTCAGTGTTCACGTGCTCTTCACGTGAGAAGCCTGGTTTTTTAGTGTTGAGTGTCTTCCACATGAGTAGTGCTAATCACTGGTTCGCATGACGCTCATGTGAATGGCACGTGGACTGCTCTCTTCCTGATTGATCACGTGTCTTCTACGTGAGTAGTGCTAAGCACTAGAGTCTCAGCGCTCGCGTGTTTTCCACGTGAGGTCCATCTTCAGGGCTCCTTTGAGCACTCACATGGTTCTCACGTGACTCTTCGTTCTTCTTTTTCTAGGACTCTCACGTGTCTTCCACGTGATCCTTTCATGTTCATGCAGAGATTAACTCTGAAAATTAATGTTAAACTCTAAAAGTTTTGCAAATCTTGCAAGAAACCAAGTTCCCGCTTCTTTTTGTGAGAACTAAGTTTTTATTTGGATAAAACCCTATTTTATTTTGGAGGAACTAAGTTCCTGGAATATCAATTTCACGTTATGTTCTTCCATATTCTCTTTTATGTGCAAGGGGTAAAGCGCCATAGTTCTCTCCTGGATATGAAGAATAAGATCTTCTCGATGAGAATTGAATTCTTACCTTTGGGAGATTTGTCTTGTGGATCTTAGATCCCGAGAAAGAACCATCATATAGGCAAAAGGGAGATATTCTTATCTCTGTCTTTACCTAGTGATCGAACAAAGAATGGTCTTCTTCGAGAGAATTAAATTCTCTGTTGTTTTTTTATGAAGCTTAAGGGAAAATTTTCTCTTGCGAAAGTTTAGGGGGAGTCTTGTATATCTTGAAGTTTATGGAGGGTAATCTCTCTGTGAGACCTGAAGTCTCGGGTCCTTTATATAGCAGAGGGAAAATATATCAATTAGTTTGAGTGAATCTCTCATTGAGATATCTCGATTGATCTCGAAGATCACTCGGGAAATTATATCCACCGTTGGATCTAAGATTCAGGGAATTTTGTTTAACAAAAGTTATTTTCCGTTCGTTTTAGCAAGGTTAAGAAAATATTTTCCTAACAAAGAGTTCGATTCTATATTCTGATTTGGTTGGTGATATTGTAATTACCGTTGGATTTTGAATCCAAAGGCTCTCTGTTTAACAGTGAAAATCGTTCTGATATTAGAAAGATCAGGAGGAATATTTCACAAAAAGAATTTAATTCTATTTGAAGCTAGTGCTTCAAACTGATGCGCTCACGTGGCTTTCATGTGAGGACTGCCATATATATATATGGCAGTAGCGTTCACGTGTTTTGCACATGAGCGCTCACGTGTTCAACACGTGGGGGTTATATCACATGATTTAATCATCCTTGAAGCCGGCGGTCATATGCTTTGCATGTGAGCGCTTACGTGTTAAACACGTGGGGGCTATATCACAGGATTTAATCCTTCTTTAAACCGACGGTCACATGCTTTGCATGTGAGCACTCACGTGTTTACCACGTGGGGGCTATATCACAGGTTTTAATCCTCCTTGAAGCCGGCGGTCACATATGAGCGCTCACGTGTTAAACACGTGGAAGGGTTTCGTTTCATCTTCTCTTGGTTTTCTGAGCCATCTTTTTTTCCAACACTCTCTTTTGGTCAGAGTTTTGGAATCGTTCTAACTTACATCATGTGCAACATTTTTTATACCTAGACTTGAATTCTCTTATAATTTAGAGAAGTGTTCATCTTCTCCTTCACTTTCATAGAGAAATAACCACTTTCACAGAGAAAAAACCATGGTTTGCAGTCACCCGCATGTTCCTCGACAACCATGGAAGGTGTTTATTGGGGAGATTATTTCTCGTTTCGCTGCACGTCTAGCGAATCCCGTTTTTATAGATGCTTAGTGCGGCACGGTGATGCACGAGCTCATGGCCTGTAAGGGATCTCCTTTTCCCGCTTGCTCTATTTGGTTTCGAATGATCTTCCTGGCCATCCTCGACGATATTACTCCTCATCCGGCGTAGATGACTCTACCGATAATTGACGCAGCAGAGGACAAGATCGACTGCTTTCACGAGGCATGTTTGATTACGAAGCCTCTGAGGGATCGCTCGATTCACATGCCGAGTCAAATACGGGCTCGGCGGGCTGTCAAGTCTTTCTTTGCCGACGAGCGCGGCACTGACAGGTGGGGAGGGACTCTTCGTGAGAATCGCCGTTACGAAGTTGTAGAGAGGGCCGAAAGGGAGTTAGAAAACTTTGTATTCTGTTTTATCAACTCCTGTAGTCCCGTGTTTGGTGATCTTTTCCGTGTAGATTGAAATAAATATTTAAATGCATGTTTATTATTATTTGTTAAATTTTTCATGTTAAACATTAACCTAAATTTTCACTTTTTCTAGTCATAACGTAGGAAAATCCATGGCTCTAGAAGGCCCCAGGACCAAGGATGCGTAGATTGGACCACATCTCTTGTTATCACATCTTATATCGTATGATTACGAATGTGTTTGGATTTCGGCCGCATTGACACAAGCCCTGCAGTTCTGTCACACTCTGTGTAATCTCTGCACTTGTCAGCGCCTGTAAGGGAAGACTCTGGGAAGGGTTTGCAGTTGCAGGAATGAATCTTAAGGGTAAATAATAAACTAAAGAAGAAATTAAATGACGACTAAATAGCTTAAACTTAGCAACAGCAAGCCTTTATCATGAAGTTTGATATCTGGTCGTATTAGATGAGTATTTCTATACTGGGTAGCAAATATTGGAGAATATATCAGGATACTGATCAGTATTTATATTGAGTGTTTATATCGGTGATTTCTATATACATATCGGACATATCAGACTATACTGGGTATCACTCATAATTGGTTTAATTAACTAAAACAACAAGGCAACAAAAGATCTATGCTAATTGCTTTAAATATCACAAAGATTACACAATACATTTTAATCTTATCGTTCCATTTTCTATTTGTGCTTAACTATCTTCCTGTTTCTAGCCAACAGTTTGAAACCTTCCGTCAGCCTGTCATTACATTATCCTGAAAAACATTCCACGAAAGAATTTACTTTCTTGGATGAGACTGATTTGCTTGCATCGTCAAATTATTCAAAAAACTATTTTATTTCTTCATGTTTACTTTAGGTAATGGGGTTTTCCAACCCCTTGAAAGATAAAGCTTACTAGATTGTCATTGGACCTGATAAACACAAAATCCAGCGATATTTGGACCGATATGAGGCATCCATTATTTAGGCAAAATTTTTTTAATATGCATGTATTATTGCTTGTACCGTGAGGGGGCCCTATCTGATTATTGGGCGGATATATCGGCGATACGGCCGATAGTTGAAACAATTTGCAGATATTGTTAATGACTATTCCTAACCCTAACCCAAATCTTGATTAAATGAACTAACTATTTTCTTAGCTGTCCCCATTCATATTTGTTTAAGGCTACCTATATTCCTGATTGCTCCATTAACTATAATTTTCGCCTCAATTTCCGACATTTATTCATTTGTTTATCTCTGTTGCAATCGGTCCTCACTCATTTTATCCTAGGAGCTACATCTTGCAGTCTTGCTTCTTATAAGAGTGTAATTTTCTTATCCTACCTCTTATAAGTATTTGCTAAATCATCCATGTCAACGTTCTCATTTGAGCTACACTTATTTGACTTACTTATTAGTTGACAACTATTAGACCCATAAAACAATGCTAAACTTGTAACAATGCTATGAATCCCCCACAACACCCCCTGCTCCCTGCCCCCCCCCCCCCCCCAAAAAAAAACCCAAACAATAAAATAAAATAAAAATAAAATGAATGAATGAATAAATAAATAAAAAAAATTGTAGGGTTTTTACGATTATATAACTACTTTAAAAACAATTATCTACTTTAACCACCCTGCATCTAGGAATCTGTCTCCTCATTCTAATTATAGACGAATGATCGATAATGAACGAAAGTGGTTGCTCCTAATATATCTTTGCCATCAGACTTCAAGTTACATTCATTTTTTCTCACATTTTGCTCAAAGCTATATTGCATACATCATGCTCTTGTTTCTGTAATATGAAAAGATGAATAGTGAAAAAATATATTCCATCCTCCCCCTCCATCTTCATTTAGGGGGAGTTAGCACCGAGGTAGTTTAAAAACACAGGTTGCTAATTTGTGGGATTTGAAAGCTTAGTGCCAGTGGGATGGGGATTTAAATTGTGAATTTAATGTTTGGGGCTCAAGGGAAGTCTTTCTGAAATACATGTTATTTGGGAGGAAATCACACCTTGGGTGACTCAATAGCTAGAATATATGATGCTGGAGATCAGTGCTAGACTTTGGGTTTTTATTTTGCCCAGTTATGTATGATGGTGCCTGGATGCTGACATGCCTTTAACCTTTAAGCTGTACTGATCGTATACCTTGTTCTGGTTCACAGCTTATTAGTCGTGCTTTGTGCTTTCTCTTTAGTTTCTTTTTATGTTTTCTTTTTGTTGTTTTTTCCTTTCTTTTTGATGTATGTTGTTTCGTTAACTTATTTTAATGGAACGCGGGGGGATTTTTCCACTGTCTTTATCTAAAAAATAGCCAGTATATATTATTTTGAGCTAAAATCCCTTCTTTTGTTCCTTGCTCAACGAGGCCCTTTTGTGCCCTAATTTTCATATATTATATGAAGTTGCTCAATATCCGGCAGGTTGATACCTTCCAAGTGTATTCTCGCGAAGACGGGGTAGGCCAGCCTTAAGAAATCCTGACCTCCTCTTTGGTTTTGATTCCTACCATCAACCATGAATGCGATTTATAATCTCTCTATCAAAGCTACAACTTTAATCTATCATCCCACCAACAATTTTTAGGTCATTCTCTTATCAATGTGTCTTCACCCCTTCAGATGGGATCTATAAAAAAATTTGGATCAGCAAGTTTATATGGTAGTTGTTGGGTTATGTTGACGTTGTTGAACACCCATTCACATCTAACCTTCAAAACGGCAAGTAATAATGGATATGATCCTAAAGACTTCCTCTCCTTCAAAACGGCAAGTAATAATGGATATGATCCTAAAGACTTCCTCTCAGGATGGAAAATTGGGTCATATTTAGCCATTCACTGGCCTGTCGTCGTTAAGTTCTCAGTGCATATTAAATGCGATGGATACCTGAGCTTTAGATAGAGACGTAATGGGTTATGAGGGAAGCAAGCTAATGAAAGGAGGTGCGCTACAAGGCCATGGAGAAAGTTTTGAGAGATGAAAAAGATAAATAGATTTTAATCATCAGGTCAATTTTATAGAATTCGATGTTAGAATACACACACACATATGTATATGTGTGTGTTTTGTCTGTCTGTCTGCTGTACATACATATGCGCGCGCGCGTACACACACATACACAACCTATCATTATACATCCACAAAACATTTGTAAGCTTTATTTTTATACAGAGAGGTCTACAAAACTAAAAAAATAATAACAGTAGCGATTCATGAATCATCTTTCAGTGACTTCAAGCTTCCAAACGATTGTATTTGACAGGGATCAACTGAATTACATAATTATTTTTCGGGAATTATCATGATATTATCATGATTCTATTTCCAAATTTAGATCCCACTAAAATCTCGTCAAACTCCAAGTATTTTAATAGATGAGATATAAAGTCCTGATAATTTATATCTACGCAGATAAATATTAACTAATGCACAAATCTCTTTGAATTCCAGGGAAGTTTGACAGTTCTCTTACGATCACAGTTGTAAGTTATCAAAGAATCTTCCATAATAGTTCTTAGTGTATGCAAACTTACAATTTAGTAACCATTGCCCTCGAGTTTCTGGGCCTTTGTAATATGATACGATCCTTTTGTGGTCAAGGACATGTCAATCTGTTTGAACTCTAATCGTAACGTGTGCTGATACTTGAAGATGTATAACCCTACGACTAGGGTTAGGGTTTTGGTCTCAATCGAAGCGAATTTTGCCCAAGATCTCATTGATCTGGGCCTCTGGTGATTATCGTTTGCAAGAAGCCATCCATCTTGTCGATCATCTCTCCAAGAAGGAACCTCTCTTCGAGTGATCGATCTCAAGAATTGGCCATTGCAATCTTGATCTCCGTCTTCTGTTCAGCTATTGGTTGTATAAGCATTGGTCACACTCACACATGTAGTTATAACGCGATTCTTAGATTTATAGTCAACTGCAGGCGTTCCAAAAGATAAAAAGTAACTGCAGTTACTCCTGAGTTGATTTATTGAACAACTATTATCGGTTATACATGCTAGTTTGTGTGCTTATATTTTTAGCTGGAATTTGACGAGTTGCTTTTTGGCAGGTCCAATATTAAGTTCGGGTACATGCACCGAAATATTCCAGTTTGAAGTCTCGCCAAGTGGAATTGTACCTGCAACAACGGTCGTCAACGTTACCGAGACACTCCCTCCAGGAAAAATCAAGAACAGAAGAATTCTCTATGGCCATCAAATTCCACCCAATGGATCAGTTCTTAATAACACACAGCACTTTGCGAAACCAACTGAGAGCAGCAATAGATTTAATACTAATAATAACTCTGCATCCTCGATGGTCGTCTCTGTTCTTGTTGACCCAAGAGAGGCTGGTGATGGAGACGGCAACAGAATGATCACGCCAAAATCAGTCTCTCGTATTTTTGTAGTGGTCCTTGTTGATAGTGTCAAGCATGTTACTTATTCCTGCATGCTTCTATTGAAATTGCATGCTCCTCTTGTAAACAAACTTTGATATGAGCTGAAAGCATCGAGAACTTATAGAGACATGTTGAACTTGTAATTGAAATAGAGCAACCTTTTTTTAACTTGGTTATACATATACATATTGGCATTGATAAAGTTGGTGTTTTTAGTTGGGAGTGCCGTTGTGGTGGTAACATATATTGCTGAACAAGCAAATTGTGATCTACATGGTTTAGGTCATAAGATCTTCCAAAATTTGTGTGGGTCCAAAACCGTTTGCGCATGGATTTAATGGTTGCAAAACTAATGGCATTTTGTATCACTGGATCCATAAGCAAACCATTTTAAATTTGCACGATCCCGGCGTTTTATGTTGTAAACATTGTGGCTTGACATGATCAAAATGACAAATCTTTCGATTATGAAGAATAGACTAGAGATAATGAGGAAACAGATCCTGCAGTGGTCTTTCACATGTGTCAATGGACCTGCTGGCTATTTTGCAGTTAGGCCTCTGGATTTGGGCCTGCAAGGGCCAATGGACATCGCTGGCTATTTTGCAGTTAGGTTACTGAATTCCACTGGCCCATGTGAGATCACTGTTGGACATGCAGAGTCCATGCAGTCCCGTTTTCTCAGAGACAATAGCTTACTAATTGTTCACATGTAAGAGGATCTTAAAGCATGAAATATTATATAAGATACTTGAAAGATGCGTATAGAGGGATTGTATACGGAGGATGAGGCCTATAGGCCTACAGCCATAGGCAAATAATCAACTATCAAGGAAGAGAAGAGGTGCAAATTACAATGTACAAAACAAGTGATAAAGAAAGATGAGAAAAAAGTTGAGACTGAATCTTTATGAAATTGGGGTGCATTATGTGAACATGATTTTTTCTACTTTTTGAGGGTTTCTTGGATCTTTTGCTAAATTTATGTATGTTGACTGTGTAGGATGTGATTGAGATTTCCAGTTGCTGGGACAGAATTTGATAGACAAAAAATAATGTAGACAGGAGATGGATCCAAGAAAGTTATAGTAATAGCATGTTGTTTTTATTTCTTGATTTTTTCAATGAAAAGTTGAGCTGCCACCTACCTAAAGTATAATAATAATAATAATAATAGTAATAATAGTAATAATCTAATTACCTCAAAATCAGCTACCTACGTTCTTTAACTCTCGAGGTAGATCGTAGTAGTTTTGCATAATCCTAAACTTCTCTTTAACTGTTGCTGTCCAGAATTTGAAGAGAAACAAAATATTCGACAATACATAGCATATGGATAAATCCTTGTCACCGAAGAGATTCAAGTTACTTCTCTTTCATAAGCAAAAATAGATAATTGTCAATTAAATTATTCCAGCATAACAAAGGCTCTGAATTTGGCAGGTCCCAATTAAGAGCCATTTCTTCAATTTCGTCTGGTGGTTTCTTGAATTTAAAGTTCATTCCCTGATCATCTGTATAATACTTTTAGATTTAGTATATATGAACTAGCGCAATGGGGGTGTAGATCTCGTTCTACGGATGATGGGCAGATCTCGTTCTGATTAAAACGAAAACCGAACTACAAAATAAAACCTTAGGTTGTCATGCAGTAAATCAAGCACAATATAATATATATCTAACTATCACATATTCAATAGCCACAATAAATAATAATAGAATCAACTTTGGAAGCAATAAAGAAATATCAAGTTTCAACACGATCCAAGAAAAATAAAATAATAACAGTAGTTATCCCTTATGGGCTCACAAATGATCCAATAAAATACGAGAAAAATAACTAGACCATAAAATAGCTAAAGAAATAAGACGTCTTGCTGCTCGGCAATCATCTTGAAGTAATCTTTGTCCCTGTTCTAAAACCAAGGTATTTGGGCCATGTAAAACCCAGACATCAGAATATCGTATATAATATAATAAAAATACAACGGAATAGGTGAGTTAACATATCATTATACAAGAAGTCAATATCGTGTGCATAGTCAATGAACAATTAATGGCAATAACAATGATATAACATGGCAAACAAGATACGGTAAAACAATTATGTCATGTGTACCCTATGGGTCCATGTTGCTAAGTTATTTATTCTACATGCATTTGAAACCAATCAATACAATTCATATTGTAACTCAATAGTATCCCGTACATGTGCGGGACCACGGTGTCATGACTCTCGGGGTTGAATCCGAGACATGCCGATAGACAGTAAAACAATGTCGAGATGGATGAATGGTGTCAGCATCACCATTCCGGAGCCTGAAACTCGTGTTGACTGATCAATCTCTAGTAATCAATAACTCTTGAGTTACAATTCATTCCATTCTTTATTTCCCCTTTTCCCCACAGTATATGTTCATATCAATAATCAATACATAATGTTACCTAATGCCAATACAAGAACAAGCGTGTACGAGTAATGTCTATCAAGACAACATGTCAGGTCAATCAATCAATAGCAAGAATTGTTGGCATTCGGGTAAACATCACGATACAGGTGGTTTATCATGATAACAATTTCAATACAATAATAGTAACAGGTTATCAGGGATACCTGTCAACAATCAGTATAAACAATCAGGTAATACGTATCATGAACATGTCAAGTAACGTGTCAGGTAAGATATATCGTATGCGTGAATCGACGTAACATATTAGTTTCAACAGATTTAATCATACAGACGTCTGATCCAAGTTTATATACAGCACACGTCTGGTCTACCTCATATTCTATTACAGACGTCTGTGGGAGACGTTTAGTTCATCACGTTTTATATGCCAGACGTCTGTATTAGTAACATATAATTACCAAAAACATTTCCTAAATCAGAAATAAATTAATTAAATAAAATCCTAACATTCCAAACTATCTAAATACACCATAAACTTTGAAGCCTCCGTAGACCCTCTAAATGATGTCGGATCGCGATTCAGCGGGCCACAGAACGCTAGTCGCTGAGTGATCCGTCCTTCAAAAACAGTGCACGTTCTGCCGTATTCGAATTGTCGAGGAACTGGTCGATCGGATCTATGGATCAAAAGTTATGGCTGATTGAAGATGGACCTAACGATTGGGCTTCCGATCTGCCCGTTTAATTAAATTTCTTTCTATCCAAATGAAACAGGTATTCTTCTGCGATTTGCTCGGCATCAATATACCTACCTAGTTAGAAGTAACAAGTTCCCATTACATTCTAACATGTGCCAGCAAAGCTTAAATTGAGAGGTGAAATGAACTACACTGGAGAGAGACCTTAGGAAAAGTCTTTATTCAGTTAGTTCGGGCCCCAATTTATTCACTTCACTCCAAAGAAGTATGAATCCCATCCATATTTTGCAAATATTTCAGCTCACAATGACATTTTGTCTTGCCACCTCATATATATCATACAAGTTGTATGATTATTTTCTAAGTTTAGGGGCCCCATTGAATTAGTGATGAACAACAATACAGCTTATAACGGGGTTGAAAAAAAAAAGAGAAAAAAAGATCGTGTTTGGACTTGCCCACTGAAAACAGGAATTAATATGAAAGCTTTTCCTTAATGGCCTTTGATAACAACCCAATTATTAATAACACTAAATTAGGCAACAAAAGTTAATTTCTACACTCCTTTTTGTATCATCAGATCTAGCACAAACCATATGGCTCTTCTAGTCATGTACTTGTGCTAGGCGAAGTCAAAATACGTGGAAAATGCCAAGTGCCTGTTTCGATGAGCTTATTTTTAAGTGATTATTTACCATGATCATTTTTAAGTGATTATTTCTGGAAAAAGTCACTTATAAGTGCTTATGTCAAATAAATTGTTTAGCGTTTGGATGATTTTGTATGAAAAATGATTATAAATAGATAGTGTGTTTGGATTAAAAGATAGATAAGTGATTATTGAGTGTAAAATGACCAAAATGACGTATCATTAATACCTTCTTAAAATTTGGATGAAAAGATAAGGGTATTATGGTATATTGCTTGATCAACTCTACTATTACATAATCACTTATGGAATAAGCTGAGAATTCCTAGCTTATTTTTAAATAGGAAAATATGTCATTTTTAAGCTAGCCATGGTGGGACCAATGGTGAAATTATCACTTATTGAATAGTAAAAGAGAAATCCAAGCACATTATCTATTCGAGGCCCATCTTGATTTGATTTTTAATCACTTGGTGACCAAAAGTAATCCAATCCAAACAAAACAGGCCCTAATTAGTGGTGAAGACTCTGATGGTGAACAACAGGTCTACGAATAAACTTCAAACTTTACTTACTTGCATTAGGTTAAATAAAGCCTATTATTTAAAAGATTATTTAGAATAACTTATAAATTAATAAAGATCTATCTTTTGGAGTGTCCTATTACTTACTTACTTGCATTAGGTTAAATAAACCACTTAACAACACATTAAAGATCAATTTTTTTTTTCCCAAAAAAAATTGTGGTTCATTAAAAGCCAGATAATAATGAAATGAACATGACCAAGCAAGCCTTCTTTATACAATACTATTGTAACATTAAGTGCCTTCCAATCACAGCATGTTCGACCAAGCGATAAAATACAAGAAAACATACTATCAAGCCGTAGTGCCAACCCCAACATCATCCCCAAAAACCAAAAACCAACTAGATGTGCACTGCATGGTGGCACATTAGGAGTGTCCGCTTATTTAGGACATCCCTTGTTACTATCGTCTTCCATAGTCAATTTCAAAACTTGTACCGGATTGATGACTATTAAGCCGTGTAGATACGATGAATAAGATATGCAACCAAGCTTTACCACAAAAACATTTTCTTTTTCGAGGAAAAAGATTCAGTAAGAGATTACTTTATTTGGGAGCACCTCTGGCTCTATGTAATATGGAAATATTCTATTGGAGTCCAAAAGCTGAACTGCATTTTTCTGTTCACTCCAAAAAAGTATATATCACATCCCTATTATAAGTTAGAAACTTAAAATGATTTGCTTCTTTTCATACCACATAATGTCATTATTTGATTGTAAGTTTAGGACTCTCCTTACAAAACTTAAGATATATATATATATATATATATATATATATATATACACTCACAAGGAAAGGGATGTGGGTTTGGATCTGCCTACATGAAAACATTAATAGCTAGCAATCAGTGAAGTGGCTGGCTTAGATTTTAGATGTTGTTGCTTAATGACCCTTGATAGTAACTCTTGTGAATAATGGAGAAAAAACAACAACAAAGTATAGATTCATGGAGAACCATATTTGATATATTATGGTAGATCCGGTTATCCATTTTTCATAACTCGTAAAGCATAAGTTTAATCTTCTTTCAATCTCAACCATCCGAATATTCATTCAATTATGAACGATGGATAGCCAATCCCCGCCCCGAAAATAGAGATCTTTATTAATTACATTAGAATATGTTTTGGACAATGAGCACCACTTGATTTGACCATCAAGGTCCAGAACACAAACAGACAAAATGCCATTTGATTTTTATATCGTGTGATTTTACAACGACCGGATGCAAACTTGAGGTTTTCTGATAATAAATTATGCATCTCCATTATATTAATATAATAACAATATTAAAGTCACTTGAAAGTCGATGTGTATATATAGACGATGAAGAATAAGACGGATGCTGCAGATCGTCCAAAAAAGAATATAAATGTCTTTTTTTCTTTTATACTTCTCATATAGTAAGCAAATTTTTCTCACAACTTTTCTTTATTGTTCTCAATATCTCATGTACTTAAAGCTAATCCATGCACTAATTATATATCATCACTTGCAGCTAACTACCAAGTTCTCTTGTCTTTGTTCTTGGAAAGAAATCACCCATACATGCTAGATCTTTGATTTTCTGGTCAAAATAATGCACTAATTAATTATTGGACATGGCCATTATCATTTTTTTAGGTCAGCAACTTGTTGGCCTTTAGCTAGTGAACTTTTTCAGTGGAAGGTACGTTTGTAGATACACGTGTGGCCTGTTCGCTTTGTTTCAGTCCAAAACTTTGTATTAGTTGTCCTAAACACCAGCAAAGTTTCATGCGCACAAGCAAGGAGCCCCACACACATGCGTGGGGGATGAACGGAAATTTTTCGGAAATATAGGGGCCGGAGAAAAATTAACTCAGGGTTTAGAGAGGCGAAGAAAAGGTCAAATGCAAGTTTACATAGAATCAAGGGGGCGGAGCCAGGATTTTCCAGGATTTTTCAGGATTTTTTCTGGTGTATTCTTAGTGGGAAGGGCCAAAAACAAATTTACATGTAATCCAGATGGCGGAGTCAAAATTTCCTGTAATTTTTCCCGGTGTATTGTAAGTTGAAAGGAACAAATGGGAATTATCTTAGATTCCGGGGGGCTGAGCATAACTTTTCCGCTATAGTAAGAAGAAAGGCTGAAGAATTACTCTTTAGTTACAATATATAAAGAAATATATAAAGAAAAGAAAAGAATGGTTTGGTCATAAATCAAGTTAAGCATGATATATATATATATATATATAAGACATTAAATTTTTTTAAAAAGACAGCAAGATTCTGTGATCTCTCTGCAAAGTTCAATGCACTTTTGAATAATTGTGTACAGATGAAGTTGACATGCCTGCTAAAATGCAAATTCAGTATTGTTTTATTAATAAAAGAAGGGTAAATTATTAAAAATCCCCAGACCCGCTTTGGAGTTGTCTAAAAACCCTGATATATTCAAAATTGCTGGGAAGGGCCTACTGTTTAAATTTTTTCTGAAAAACCCCTGGGCCGCATTTCATTTAGGCCTAATTTATTCCCTCCAACTACTTAGATATTACATGCAACTAGTATAAAAGGGTTTTTAATTGGGACCGGTGATTTTTTAATAAGAGCAAAAGTTCCAGGGATTTTACACAAGTTTGAAGCGGACAGAGGGCTTTTTGACAATTTACCCTTAAAAGAATGTGAGAAAATTTTAAATTTGAACAATAGAGGCTAGTAGAATGTGATGAAAATGGTGTCTACACCATGTATACTCCCTTGCTCAAAAGCCATAGAGAGGCTATGAAACAACTGGATGCTTCCAGTTACTCTCTGGTGGAATATTAAAAGGGCAAATTATCAAAAAGCCGCCGCCCTGCTTCAACCTTGTGTAAAAACCCTGTGCTTTTTGCTTTTGTTAAAAAACCCTTGGGCCCAATCAAAACCCTCTTATACCAGTTGCCTGTAACATGTAAGCAGTTTCCTAAAATATTTAAGCAGCTGTAGTTGCCTGTACGTAATATCTAGGCAGCTGCAGTTGCCTGTAATATCCAAGCAGTTGACGGAATACATGGCCTAAATGAAATACAAACCAGGGGGTTTTCACAAAGATTTTGAACAATTGGCTCTTCCTAACAATTTCGAAAGTTACAGGGGTTTTTAGACAACTCCTGAGCGGACCGGGGGCTTTTTGACAATTTACCCATATTAAAATGTAATCTTAAATTCGGTTTATAACTTTTTGTAGGCTTAAACACGTTAAAATGGTATCAAAAGCCACCAAAGGGAAATTCCAGTAGTTTTAATTTGCATTTAAAATAACGTAATATAAGAAAGCTTTCAGTCTATAGAGACAAGTTAGACTATAAACATACAAGTTATCATGAGGATTAGAGGACGAATGATTTATATTCTATATTCTATAATACTCTTGGATCCATTACAATAATAATGCATTTTAATAACCCTCTCTCAAAGTTAAACAAGACAAATAAATTGATTCACTTGGAAAAAAATGATGAGAAAGACATAAAACGATACTTAATGAGCTAAATTTTAAATGGGGTTAATATAGTAATTTAGTATCACTCACATCAATAGTTTAAATGAGATATTAGTTTTTCAAAAGTTTTTTTCAAAGAGCATGCAAACTTAGAATTGTACACTTAGAAAAGAGAGAAAGAAAGGCAGCAGAGAGTAGTATTTATCATTCAAAACATCAAATCCTGTCCTATCAATCAATTTCAGACACCATATTAATTCTTTGAAGCCATTTCTCGCAAAAGTTTTGCAACCAATTACTTCTACTATTATTATAAACTCCAAACCCAGAAAAAGAGTGAACTTTTTTTTCTGTTATTTGCTGTATAACTCTGCTTCAACCAATCATATAAAGCCAAACAAGAAAAAACAAATTTCTTGGAAATTTCATATGGTGAACATTTTGCATATCTCGGTGTGGAGTTGGATAATTTAGAATTTTCAAAGACAACTTATTTCATGAAACTCTCAACTAAAGTAAAATAAAAAATTTTAAAAAATCAAACCAATAAATTAAAATTTGCGGGCCTTTACATATATTTGGGTGTAATGAGACAAGTTGATGGAATTCATGTTCCGTTATTTTCAGGTCACAAACAAACCTTCATCACATTACAATCCCATTTAATATGACTTCTTACTAATAGACCCAATAACGACATTCTACCAAGCAATTAGGTTTGTCATTAATTTAACCTAACACTAGAGGGACCAGTAGCATTTTTATTATAAGATTGGATCCATAGGGGACCCCTCGAATGGCCTATTGAACTCAAACATTTTTTTCACAATTGTCATTCACTACCAACTTGGCTTTCCTTTTTGAGCATGATCCCTAACATTATACTACAAACAGGGATTTGAACCCTAGATCTATTGTTCAGCCGCCAAAGGCTTTATCAGTAGACTATAGTAGAACTCACATGGGGTGTTAAAATTGACAATTAAGTTTTAGCTGCTTGGCAAGCAGTTGAAAGTTATTCATGTCAGATTTATCTAATTATGCGCCATCATTAATTATGATTTATTAAAGTGGGCTGGACCAATATTGTATAGTTTTGAGATATTCTGGTAGACCCAATAAAATTATGTGATATTATTAGGTTAATTGGATTTAGCACATCTCTTATCGGATATGATATGATCAGACGGTCAGTGTAGGCCTTCATCTTATTGGATCTTATATGGGAGGATCCAATAAGATTCATTATATATATATATGTTAGATCTTCTCTCTTGCTCTAATCCTAATAATTGGCTTTTCCTATTGAGAGCCGCCTGAAGTAGAGAAAGAAAAGGAAGATCTAGCTCGGTCGTGACTTCCGCGTGTTCTCATGGCTATGGATGGAGATACGTCCAAATCTTGCTTTTAGATTTTTGATATGTGTTGTAGATGAAATATAGGGGTGTATTTAATTATAGAATATTACAGTTGGTATTAGAGCCAAACCTATGTTTTTTTTCCCCTAAAACCATGATCTAGGATACAATTTTCTTATACTATTTCTAATTTTTTTTCAGTCTCGATTATGCATAATTATTATTGAAGTTCTACTTTTTTTTTATCCTGGAGAAATAGATTTTTTGTTAATTTAATTAGGTTTCTTTTATTACCTGTTTGGTATTTACATTGATTGAGGGAAACAGATTGTTGAATTTTTTTTTCTGATGAATCAATGGGTTTCGGTCGGCAGTGCAACTTTGTCTGGTCTAGGCCCTGGAGAGTTAGGTTGGCGGCATAGGCCGTGGTGTTGCGCGGTGGTTAGGGGTGGTAATTGAACGAGCCAGCTCGGGTTCGATTAAGGTTCGGCTCGGTATCAGCTCGTTCAAATTCGGTTCATTTATTAACGAGCCGGACATGAGCCAGAAAGCCTGGCTCGTTTATTAAACGAGCCGGACTCGAGCTCAGCCAGGCTCGTTCGGTATTGACTCGGGTTCGGCTGGGTTACACAGTTTGAAAAAAACAGTAATATGTAATATATAGCAGATTCTATACAACTCTCAGAACAGTTAATTCAATTAAATGACAGTATATAAAGTGTACTGAGATAAATATAAAACCCAGCACTTAGACCCATTCAATGCCCTAGATGTTAATGTTTTTTTAATTTTTCCATATCTCAAAACCCTGAGTTTTAAGCATTATTGTTAATTATGTGTTTTTCTTGGAAGATACTATTAATATGAGTAAATGAGCTGAAAACGAGCCGAACTTACAAACGAGCTCTAAATGAGCTCAGTTGAGCTCGGCTCGTTTAGTTAATGGACCACAAATGAACCGAACACGAGCTGGGCATGTTTAATCGAGCCGGACTCGAGCCGAGCATCTCGAGCTCGATTAACTAAACGAGCCGGACTTGGGCCGACAAAAAGAACCACGAGCCGAGCTTGGCTGGCTCGAGTTCGGCTCGTTTACACCCCTAGCGGTGGTGGTTCCGGGCGAGCGGTGTCCGGGTGCAGGTTAGAGGTCGGGTTGCAAGGGCGAGGCTTGGTCTCGAATTTAGGGTTAGGTTTTGTATTTTTTTTATTGGGTAAAAGGGAAGATGATGAACGGTGAAATGATAATTTTAATTTAATTTTTAAAAAACCCGATCCGGTTATTTAAACCCGACCCAATTCCGGTTTAACCTGACCCGTTCAGTGGACCCAAACTCGCCCCGAACCGGGTGTTTATCTCTCTCTCTCTCTCTCTCTCTATATATATATATATATATTCAGTTCAGCCGGCCCATGGCCCACTAACGCCTGTCCATAGCCCACTTATTAACCTAAATAACAATTTATTATGCAATTTTTTTGAAATTGCATATGAACACCCGCAGCGACTGTTTTGCAATATTTTTTTTACATTTTATTCATGTTTCAATATCTTAGCAATTTATACATGTATCAGTGTTATATGTATTCTTTTATTGCAATTAGTTAACTATTATGCTATTAATTTGCTATAAAATTGCTATCAAGCCTCTGTTTGCATGTGACATATTCTTTATATGTTAAGGTATTATAGCACAATTTAAATCAAGAGATGCATAATGTTCCGTATCTCAAGAGTATGATTCAATCAACAAGTTAAAAAGGACAAGTATTTATACTCCCATTCGAGAAAGACTCAAAATTGATATGTGTGTTTGTCGCCAAAGCGGCTCACACATTGAGATTTGAAAGTTGTTTCTCATCCGGTTTTGGGATAGTCTCATTCGGGTAATATATCGTAACCTGTCCAAAGGGGGCTATTATATGTTACATGAGATGGCATGTACCATATTGCGGTGACAATATACTAATTTAAAACTTATCTGTCCAAAGGGGGTATTTTTGAAGTTAGTGTATTCTCATTGGCTGTGTCCATACGTTGTTTCTCCCAATCAGAGCAAAGCTCTGTTTTGAATTTCAAAATTCAAAAATTGAAGCAACGCTTCAGATCTCTTACGCTGCGCGTCACGTGTCAAAACCAGACACGCCAGCGCTAGGAGCGCTGCGCCCTAGGCAGCGCACTCCAATAAGAGTAAAGCTCTGTTTCAAAATTCAAATTTTAAAATTGAAGCAACGCTTTAGATCCCTTGCGCTCTGCGCTGCGCGCCACGTGTCAAACACAGGCGCGCTAGCGCAGTTGTACTGCGCTCTGCGCTGCGCGCCACGTGTCAAACGTAGGTGCGCCAGCGCCAAGTGCGCCAGCGCTGGAATTAAAAGAATTCCCCACCGTTAGATCAAAAGATCTAATAATAATAATAATAAATTATTAATTAATCAGAATTAAAATTCTGTTCGGGAAAGATCTTTCCAATCTTGTTGAAAATAAGAAGATTGCCTTCTGTAAAACAGAGGCCCTAGGATCAAAGATCCAACGGTGGGGAAATATCCCCAAATCAATCAGAAAAAAATCTCTTCAACTAATTTAACAAATCAATTGGCCCTATATAAAGGCCCCAAGACTTCAAGTTTAAAAAAAAAAAACTCTCTGCAAACTTTGAGAAGAACTCAAAAAAGGAAGAAAGGCAAGCCTTTGAAGAAAGAAGATCATTTCTTCATCTTTAAAGGTAAAAACGATTAATTCTTGAACAATAGTGATAAAAATATCTCATAAAAAGAAAAATCCTCTTCTAAAAGGATCTTAGATTTATAAAAAAGACCAAGATCTTTGATTAAACATAAAGGATTAAAAGATCCAATCCTTAAAATAAAGAAGTACTTTACTTCATTCACAGATCTTTTGATCTATAAAGGCAGAGCCTTTTGATAAGAACAAGAACTTTGGTTCTTGGATCTTGAGGCAAGGCCTCCTTGGAAGAACAAAAAACTTGTTCTTTGATCTTAAATCTGATCTGATGCGCTTTGCGCTAATGGAAAGTGCTTTGCACTCTTGAACTGCGCTTTTGCGCTCCTTAGACCGGCGCTCAGCGCCAAAACATGCTACGTGTCAACCACAGACACAGCTTGCGCTTTGCGCTTTTGAAAACAGCGCATTGCGCTCTTGGGTCGGCGCTCAGCGCCAAGCGCGCTACGTGTCACTCACTGGCGCACCCATGAACTGGCGCAGCGCACTCATAAAGCGCAGTGCTCTACAAGCCAGCGCTTAGCGCTAAGCGACACGTGTCATCCTTATGTGCGCTAGCGCAATGCACTTTTTAATTGGCGCAAAGCGCCTGACGCGCCACGTGGCGCATTATATGAACACCATTTTACTCCTGATAAATGCTATGCATTTAATTGCATCCAATGTCAGAGCCCAATACTTGGCATTCTTAAAAGGGCAGAGCCCAAATAAAGGCCTAACAGGCAGAACATAAAATAAAACGTTAAACATTTTTAACTGGACTTAGCCCAATTCTGGTCATAAGTCCTCAATTTAAATTGAACTGAGCTCATCTGCTCTTCCAATCAATTTACATCCGGTTCGAGGGTACATCTCTTTACTCCTCTGATATCTGTCGTTGTAATCCTTCAACGTCGTCAGAGAGGTGACGGGTCCCGACAACCACACATTGCTACGGACTGTGAGGTCCTTAAACTCATGGACTATGATGTCCTTAATCTCAACCGTGATGTCTTAAAACAAATATCGGACTGTGGAGTCCTTAAATCCATGGACTATGATGTCCTTAACCTTGACCGTGATGTCTTAAAACTAACGCCGGACTGTGGAGTTCTTAAATCCACAGACTATGATGTCCTTAACCTCGACCGTGATGTCTTAAAACTTACATCAGACTGTGGAGTCTTTAAATCCACGGACTATGATGTCCTTAACCTCGATCGTGATGTCTTAAAACTAACACCGGACTGTGAGGTCCTTAAACTCACGGACTATGATGTCCTTAACCTCGACCGCGATGTCTTAAAACTAACAATGGACCGTAATGTCCTTAAACTAATTATCGACCGCAATGTCACTAAACTAAACAATAGAGCCCGATTGCTCTCTTGTCGGATCCAAATGATCCCGTTAAGTTGATTTTAGTCTAAAATTAGACTAACGTATCTTTAACAAACGTTTAAGTTGATCTTAGCCTCAAATAAGGCTAACGTATCCTTAAACCCAACCCCCAAACCCAAATCTAAGAAAGATACGGATTTGGACTAGTCCACGCCCTACGAGTGACAACGTAACTTAGTCTCCGTATACAATCCACGGGCAACCAAACACAAAACCAACACCCACGACACGAAGTGACCATATGGAGAAGGAGAAAGTTGTTACCGCGATGCGGTAGCGTAATTAACTGCAGGGGCTTGCGCTTGGAGGGAAGAGCGTCCCCATAATCAAAAACCTCTCAAGCGAGGGGGAATCTGACGAAGTCTGCTACATCGGCCGCATCCGTTTAAACTTTCGATACACGGTGCCATAAATCAACTTGGCATCTTCGAAGAGGTGGACGGATAGCACCAATTAGCATCTACCCCGAATTTCAGGCAAGACGGACCTGCGAGGTCGCGTCTCTGTGTTCGGAGGGGAACAGATTCTGGCACGCCCGGTGGGACCTTTTCTTCTTTCCACTCCACACTTCGTGTGTCGTGTTCGCGAACGAATCGCGGTTTGTTAATGGTTGCCCTTGGGTTTCAAGGTACTAAGATTTGGCGTTTTGCTTTGTGCAGAAAGCAAAGGATCAATGGCGTTCATCTGCTCAAAGTGTTCCACATGCAACTGCAACCCATATCCTGCCCCAATTGGGGGCATAACCTATGGGCCCCAAGCGGCTTCCCTGTTCATGATGCCCGTGTAACAGGTCACTCAAGCCACCACAGGGCTGTTTTTCCGGACCATGCTCCCGCCAACGAGCTTCACCGCTCCCGTGCCCGTACCAGAATCTCCCAAGAAGTCGGTCTTCGATCGACTTACAGCTACTGCAGCCCCTCTCAACGGGTCGTCCAGCACCAGCGCCTCGGTCTTCTCCAGATTGGGCCAAAATTCCTGTGGGCCCACAACGAAGCCTGCAATCCCAGAGAAGGTTATTCCGAAGAGAGTAACCAAGCCTGCTCCTGAAGTCGTCAAGGCGGCTTCTCCTGCCAAGGGGTCGGTCTTTACAAGACTGACTGTCCCAACTCCCGCTCCTGCTACTCAAAGGACATCAGTCTTCAATAGGCTGACGCCAGCAACGGCCCCTCACCTGAACAGAGGGCAAGACAAGGCCATCCCTATCGCTGAGCCAACTCCATCAGCTCGACACGCTCGACGTCGCCACTGGCGCCGAGCGAGGAAGGCCGGAGGCAACTCCCCTTCTGGGCTAACCCCACCAGCCCCGACGGCGGAAATTAATGCTGCTGTTCCAACCGAGAACAGCTTCGAGCTGCTGAATAAGGTGCGTAAGAATTCTCCTACCGCCGTACTGAAAAGATCTCCTCCTCCGGTGGAGAATGTTGCGGAAGCAAAGCCAGAACAGTCCCCTCAGTGGATGTCCTCCAAGATCTACAAAGTCTGGCGGTAGGTCTGGAACTCAGTGGTTGATCAAGATTACCCTCGCCGACAAAAAAGGGCGAAGGTTCAATAAGAAGAAAGCCATCCTGCCAAGCCACGAAAAGCTATCTGGGTGCCCACCGCCACGGCCCTCTCAACTTCGACCGCTTACAAGAAGAGAAGGCCGGAGAAGACCCCCGTTCCTGCGACAAACGTCAATGGCACTGAGCCTAAACGCCCTAAGTCTGGGGGCATGGTGGTCTACACCGTCTACATGGCATCCGGGAAAGAGGATAGCCGCGCTTCGACGGGCCACCGACCGCTCACCCGATCAATAACAAGGGCTCAGGAACAGCAACGGCAGAAGCTTTAGGAGATGCTGACTGCCATGGCCGCACTCACCGGGCCAAAAGAAAGCCCGGAGGCGTCATCGGAACAACGTCGCAAACACGAGACTGATGCTGAATTCCTTCGGAGGATGCTCGAGAAGAAGGATAAGGAGGCTGCGGAACAAGCGGCCAATATAAAGCAAATGACTCTTCTGTTCCAGGACAAGGTGGGTATGATGATCCAGCAGGACCCTCCAGCTGAAGATCCTCCGATTATCCTCGAAGATGACAGAGGAGAGACATCGAATCCTCTACCGGCTCTGTCAACAGCCAAAGAGGAAACAATCTCTAAAGCTGCCCTGGATGACTATATTGCTCAACAAATACGAGTTTGCAAGGCAAATGAAGCGGCTGGCCAGGTCGTGAAGACTGGGCGACCGTATCCAGGTTGGTATGATCAGATAAAATACCCGCCGGGCTATACAATCCCGAAATTCCATGTCTGCAAGGGGACAGGCAATCCCCATCAACATGTCGCCCAGTTCAGGGCTCTTTGTGGCAACACCGGCGGCGATGATAAGCTCTTGCTTCGCCTATTCGTCGGCAGCTTATCGGAGACGGCGTTTGAGTGGTACTCCGAGCTTTCAAACGACTCCGTCAAAACTTTCGCAGAGATGGAATTGCTGTTCACCCAGCGATTCGCGAGCGCTAGCGAACGCACCCCAATAACGGTGTTGATCAATGCAATGGTGAAGCCGGGTGAAACTTGGGTTCAATATGCAATCCGATGGCGAAATCTGTGGTCGAAGTGCGAACAGCGCATCGAAGAAGCACCAGCAGTAGGCATGTTCATGGGCACCCTAGACCCTCATGCAACTATTTCACAGTTCATGATGTTTTTTAAACCGACCACGTTCCAGGCTTTGATCGATAAGCTAGCCCAGATGCATCAAATGGGTCACAGACCATCTCCCCCGAAGCCGGAACCGCGGAACGACAAGGGTAAAGGGAAGGCGAGCCTCGTTGCGAACACCCAACAACAGCCCAGTGCCCCAAAGATAGCGGATCAACTGGAGGAGAGACGACGCTATTACAATGAGAAAATGAAGCGTCCTTACTCATTCCCACGGGACAAAACGAAGAGCTTGTTCGAGCTGGCGGTGCGCAACAGGCTTATCAATTTGCCAAATCCAAGGCGACCACCGCAACCCAGCGAAGTGAATAACCCCAATTATTGCCCTTAACACCAAACGGTAATCCATCCGATCGAGGATTGCTTCGTCTTTAAGGGATGGATCGAAGATCAGTACCTACAAGGCAAGTTTGCGCTGTCTGAGAAGTGGAAAATAAACCTACCACAACCGCACACTCCTAAGAAGACGGACACACCGGGGGCAACGTGCTCTTTTGTTGAAGAAGCCCGATGGGAGGTCGTTCTTTCGGCCAAAACCAAAAGGATGTTGAATGATCTCCAGACATGCCCGGCAATCAGGTGGAAGAATCCGTTGGAGCCCCAGATTATCGAAGGGACACTGAAGCCGCGCCCAACTCCAAAGATTGGTGGTGATAGCCAAAGTGTTCACACCCAGCCGTCAAAATCTTCGAAAAAGAAGAAGAGATCCAAGAAGTCCGTGAAGTCTGGCGACAAGCGCACGGACCTACAGAAACAGATTGACGCGCTGGAAGAGTACAACCAGAAGGCGCGAACCCCAATCACGCTTCAAGAGTTCCTCGGCCACGTCCTTGAGGACAAAGATGATGGAGAAGACTCGTCGAATAGATCTGAGGATTACGTAGCAAGCTTCCATATGATCTCTCATTCATCGCTAGACAATGAAGAAGTTCCCTTCACAAAGAGACTGGGGGCAGGTCCCGAGCCGGAACTTCTATGGCCGTCAGACGAAATGATTGACGTCTTTCTGAATGAGATTCATCTGAAAAGTAAAGCCAATCGGGAGCGTGAGATGGCCATATTTGAAAGAGCCAAACGCCGACGACTAGAAGAAAGAGTCGAGACACTCCCGCCGAATCAAGGAACATCCGTCGCGGATAAAAACAAGTTCAAGACGAGGAAAATGTTTGCTAAAGCCATATCAATGGGAATGAAGCTACCACCCTCTGAAGGAAACACTCCGGTGAAGCAGAAATACATCCTAACTACTGCTTATACCATCGAAAGATTTCGCACCCTACTGAAGAGTGCGACGCTTTTAAAAGATGGTGGCAGGGATATGTTGCTCACCGGCAACATTTTAAACGGATGAAACGCAAAACTCGTCGGGAGCAAAGAAGTGCGACTGAGGAGCACGAAAGAAATATCGGTAACTGTCGCATGGTCAACACCGGGGGATCGCAGATTCTCACTTTCGGAAGCGATTCTAACGAAGAGATGGCTCTTGGCCCTCTCTTTAAAGAATCCACCTTGGGGAAGGAGGAAGAACCGAAGGCCTGCGAAAACATTCAGTTGTGCAATCGCACGCTTCCAGAGAAGAATCTCGGACCAACGAGTAGAAAAGATAAGGGAAAAGAAAAGGTCTATGAGGATATCGCCCTGGATGACCAAGTCATGAAAGAGCTGACCGCCAAGGACCCGCCAAAGAAGAGTAAGGTGGACTATAACGTTCTGGCGCACTTGAGAAAGTTACCCTCGCAGCTTAGTATTCTCGACGCCCTTCTACTATCCAAAGAAGCGAGAGATTCATTGATCAAGACGCTACAAGTGCCAGAGCAATTCCAAGCCTTTCTCGCCGAAGAAAAGATGAAGGACGAGCTGGAGGAAGTACACACAGCCGATATCACCTTCGGCGATGAAGATCTCCTCCTCAGGACGTGCGATCACAACTGTCTTCTCTATCTCTCAGGATACTACCACGATATCAAGATAGGTAAAATCCTGGTTGACAATGGGTCTTCCGTCAATCTCCTCAAAGTGCGAGTGTTGAAGGAAATCTGCATGAGCGTCCAGCATCTCGCTCGTGATAAAATCACCATCTCTGGTTTTGACTCCCAGTCATCGCGGACTCTCGGGTCTGTGATATTGACATTATGATTTGGGCTACTTGTTACGGATATTAAATTTCATGTCATTGACGCCAAGGCATGCTATAACGCTTTGCTCGGCCGGCCTTGGTTACACGAGTACAACATCATCCCTTCTACACAACATCAGTGTATGAAATACTTTAAGGATGGTCTCGAGTATACCGTAACAGGAGAGCTGAATCCATTCTCTGTGAACGAAGTCCGCAAGTACGAAAATGCAAAATACTTTTTGCCAGATTTCGAGGACACGGAGAGATGTCGCAAATCGGAGAACAAAACTATCACCACCATTCCTGTCTTCGGGAGTGATACTGAGGAAGAGGAAGAGATAGTTTATCTAGGCCCGCCCCGGTACAACAAGCCAGGACCATCCGCTCCCATGTTGATCTTTGGCAGTGACTTGGAAGATGAGGTCCATGCTATATTCTCCGCTCGGCCTACAATACAAACATTCATTGATGAAGAGCAAAGTTTGCAAGTTACCATGGTTCCGCCCAAACATCATAAAGAACTAGACGTGCTTGATACGTACAGCGTGGAAGAGCTGCAGACGTTCTATGTCCCTCTCAGGAGAGAAGGCGAAAAGGCGATCCTATTCTACCGTTCCGGGAAAACCAAAGTGGGGAAAGAAATCTGGCACGGCGTGGATTCTACACTTGACAGGCTCCAGCCCATCTGTCTGCCTAGATATTACACAGAAGGCTTGAAAAGGCTATTGAAGCGCCAAGGGATACCCTTCAAATAGACCGCTCGAAAAGCTAAGTTCTATGACAGGATCTGGAATGTTCCCGGAACTCAGCGCAAGTTGCCAACGGGAGAATGGAAGCGATTGGGCTTGGATATATTCGATCCAAGAAACGGGAGCTACTCCGCGACTGCTATGTCGTACATGACCTTGATGAAGAAGGGGATGCTCAATGGGAGAATGCTAACCTTGAACCAGAAAGAGCCCCCGACATGAAAATGCCCAGCCCGTCGTTCGAAGAACAAATGGACAAGCTTATAAGATAAGCTGGTCAAAAAGTTCGAGACGACCATAATTGCGAAATGGCCATCTACGAGAAAGCCAGGACGCAACGCCTTCTTCAACAAGCTGCGAAGGATGAAAATGCCTCTCCTTGTCAATTTGTCGTACAAAAGGCCCGGCGCAGAGGTAGAAACAAACCAAAGAATGGAAAAGGTGTTCGACAGCGACAAAGCGGGACCAAGAAGTCACGCGAACGGGAATCGAGCGGTCCGGATTTGTCCCTTATGAAGAAGATGAGTCGAGCATACTCTTTTTCTCAAGACAAGACAAAGAAGATACTTGATCTTGCCATAAGACATCAAATGCTTACACTCCCGGAGTCCAAACACCCTGAGCAAGCTAACGAGTTCTCTCGTCCAGACTATTGCTCCTATCACCGAGCAATAGGACATTCTCTTGAAGACTGCTTCACCTTCAAGAACTGGGTCGAAGACCAGTATCAGCTCGGCAGATTCGCTCTATCCAGTAGTTGGAGGATAAATCCGCCACAGAAGCACGAACCAAAAACCACGCATACAGCAGAACCAGATCAACATCAGTCATGGAAGCGAGCTCGTACTTGTCGTATGATAACACTATCAAAAGAAGAGCCTGACGGTATGGATAATCTCCCATGGTGCTTCAAAAACAATGATGACGATATGATATCAGAGTTCCCACCGGCCCCAAAGGAGCTGGAAGATGGAATACATACCACTGCAGATAACCTCAAGAAAATTGATTTGGGGACGGCGAATGACCCGCGACCAACATTTGTCAGTGATTTGTTGTCTGAGGAAAAGGTGGCTACGCTAAAAGACATGCTTATGCAGCATAAGGATTGCTTCGCATGGAATTATTCCGAAATGCCAGGACTAGATCCAGAGATTGCTGTCCACAAATTGGCAATATCCCCAGACGCCAAGCCAATCAAACAAGCACCGAGAAGAATGCGGCTCGAGCTTGAGATGAGCATCAACGCCGAGGTCAAGAAGCTGATCGACTCTGGTTTCATCTAAGAAATTCAGTATCCTGACTGGATCGCCAACATTGTCTTGGCAATGAAGAAAAATGGGACAGAGCGCATATGCGTAGACTTTCGGGATCTCAACAAAGCTTGTCCAAAAGACGACTTCCCAGTACCAGTCACCGAGCTGATGATAGATAACATATCCACTCACGAAGTTTTCTCCTTCATGGACGGCTCATCAGGATATAATCAGATAAAGATGCATCCCGAGGACCAGAAGCACACCGCTTTCCGAACCCCTTTGGGTATATTTTGCTATAAGGTGATGCCCTTCGGTCTAAAGAACGCCGGTGCCACTTATCAGAGGGCCATGACGAAGATCTTCGATGACCTCATACATGAAATCGTCGAATGCTATATCGATGACCTCGTGGTGAAAAGCAAATCATACGAAGAGCATTTAGAGCATCTGAGGATCGTATTTCAGCGCCTCCGGCAATACAACTTGAAGATGAACCCTCTCAAATGCGCGTTCGGGGTGTCCTCAGGCAAATTCTTAGGATTCATCGTCCGACACCGAGGTATCGAGATAGATCCGTCAAAGATCAAGGCGATCATGGAAATGCCTCCGCCAAGGACTCTCAAACAATTGCGGTCTCTCCAAGCGAAGCTCGCGTATATCCGGCGATTTATAGCCAATCTCTCCGGCAAGTGCCGTCCTTATAGTCACCTGATGAAGAAGGGAACCCCGTTCGTCTGGGATCACAAATACCAAGGCGCGCTGGACGAAATCAAGCAGTATCTGCAGAACCCGCCAGTGCTGGCCGCTCCGGTCAAGGGAAAGCCTCTCATTCTTTATACAACCGCCCTCGAAGGTTCCTTAGGCGCATTATGGGCACAAGAGAACGACCAAGGGAAAGAAAGAGCTCTCTACTACTTGAGTCGAGTTCTCCTGGGGGCAGAAAGCAATTATTCTCCCATCGAAAAACACTGCATGGCGTTGATCTTCACGATAACGAAACTCAGGCACTATGCATTGGCACATGAAGTCCGTCTCATATCGAAGGTGGATCCTCTCAAATATTTGATGTCAAAAGCCATATTGACAGGTCGGCTCGCTAAATGGGCCTTGCTCTAGATAGAGTTCTCAATAACCTATCAGCCTCTTAAGGCAGAGAAAGGCCAGGCCATCGCCGATTTCCTCGCTGAGCATCCGATACCCGCCGATTCCCCTTTGAATTGCGAGCTGCCAGACGAACACGCGTTTGACACGATCGACGGAGGTGATACCCGATGAGAACTTTACTTCGATAGAGTATCCTTCATGAAGAAGCGCAAACAAAACACTCCCATAATCAAATCAGGGGTAGGCCTCATCTTCATAACTTCACGAGGAGGGATAATGCGCTTTGCCTTCTCCTTAATAGAGCCGATGATGAATAATGAAGCCGAGTATGAAGCCTTGATAGCAGGTCTCGAGATCGCTATCGACATGGGAATTGAAAACCTCCTCATATACGGAGACTCCCAACTGGTCGTCAGTCAAGTAAATGGCGACTACCAAACGTGCAAACCGGAGCTGGTAAGGTACGGCGAGAGGGTGCAGCAACTGCTGACCCAAATACCTTCCTACATCTTGGAAAGCATACCGCGTGCGGAAAATAGCTAGGCGGATGCATTAGCCAAGCTCGCTAAAGAACTGGCTGACGAAAACCTCGATGACGTGAGAATCATTGTGCAAAGCCGTCGGGTTCTTGCGCCGGCGGAAATATCTCCGGAGTCGTCCGAAGAAAAGGGAGCGACTGAGCAAATGGCCCTGCAAATAAAAGACCAGGAAAAGACTGAGGATTGGAGAGAAGTCTTTATAGACTACTTCAAATCCCGTCGAACGCCTGAAGATGCATCCTCAAAGCATCAGCTCATGAAGCGAGCCCTATCTTTCGCCTTCGTCAATGATACTCTGTACAAGAGGTCGTTTGATTCTCTGTGGTTGAGATGCCTGGGACCTGAAGAGGCGAAAAGAGTCGTCCAGGAAGTTCACGACGGACTCTGCGGTTCTCACCAAGCAGGCCCGAAGATGAAGTTAAAGATCAAACGGATGGGTTATTATTGGCCCACGATGATCCAGGACTCCTCGAGTATGCGAAGCAATGCCACTCGTTCCAAATCCATGGGGACTTTATCCATCAGAATCCAAATCCACTACATCCAACGGTGGCTACCTGGCCGTTCGAAATGTGGGGAACTGACATAATTGGTCCCATCGAACCAGCATCGTCCAGAGGACATCGATTCATTTTGGCGACGACTGATTACTTCTCTAAATGGGCAGAAGCAGTACCGCTGAGGGATGTGAAGACGGAGAATATCCTCCACTTCTTCAAGACACACGTTATTTATCAGTTTGGAACTCCGCGACGGATCATCTCCGATAACGAGCCAGCCTACAGAAGCCACAAGATCAGCCGCTTCGCACAACAGCACAATATATACTGGAGATACTCCTCAGTTTATAATCCCCGAGCCAACGGTCTAGCGGAGGCTTTCAACAAGACCTTGATGAAGATCGTGAAGAAGACGGTTTCCCGAAATAAGAAGGACTGGCATGAGAGACTACATGAAGCTCTCTGGGCATATCGAACTACGTTCAAGACGGCCACGAACACAACGCCGTACGCGTTGGTATTCGGTACAGAAGCGGTACTTCCTCTCGAGATAGAGCTACCTTCTCTTCGAGTGGCAGTTCATTATGAGCTAACGGACGAAGAGAACGCTCACCTTTGGCTTGAGGAGCTCGATGCCCTTGATGAAACCCGGCTCATAGCGCAACAAAATCTGGAGGCTTATAAAGCAAAGATGATGCGCTCATATGAAAGATTGACCAGGCCGAGGACGTTCCGCCAAGGCGAACTTGTGCTAGTGGTCAAAAGACCTATGATCCCCAATCGCGCCAAGCGGGGAAAATTCGAGCTGAACTATGAAGGCTCGTACATCATAGACAAGGTCTACCAGGGTGGAGCCTATCTACTCATGGACATGCATGGTGAAAGACCTTTCAGGCCAATAAACGGTCGCTTCTTGAAGAAGTACTACGCTTGACGAGTCACGGCCTAGGTCAATGATAGATGACGACGACTATGTCCGCTAGCTATCTTCCTAAGCCCAAACTCTACAAGTAGTAACCGGCTTACTTTACAGCGGACCGAAACGTCCTTAAACTAACAGTGGACCGAAACGTCCTTAAACTAACAACGGACCACTATGTCCTAAAACTAGCTGTTGACCGAGATGCCGAGAAACTACGGCGGATTGCAGCATCCCAAAGCTGATACAAAAAAAAAGAATAAAAAAAAGAGAAAACGGTATGTCCATAAGCAAAATGGGCACGGATGAAAACCCGAAAGGGCTCCGTGAGTAAAAACAGCAGGGCTACCGGCGAGTGTTTGTGAAAACCTGAAAGGGCTCAACCTCATTAAAAAAAAGAAAAAAAGAAAAAGAATAAAAAAAGAGAAAACGGTATGTCCATAAACAAAATGGGCACGGATGAAAACCCGAAAGGCCTCCGTGAGTAAAAACAACAGGGCTACCGGCAAGTGTTTGTGAAAACCTGAAAGGGCGCAACCTCATTAAAAAAAAGAAAAAAAAGAAAAGAGAATAAAAAAAGAAAACGGTATGTCCATAAACAAAATGGGCACGGATGAAAACCCGAAAGGGCTCCATGAGTAAAAACAGCAGGGCTACCGGCGAGCGTTTGTGAAAACCTGAAGGGGCGCAAGCTCGTTAAAAGACACTTACAGGGTCCTCTCGACCTTGTGAGGAGAAATCACCCGCGTGAGATCCTTACGACTCACAAAGGAGCAACACACTTAGGGATCCCCACGATTCCTAAGGAGAAATTACACTTGCGAGATCCTCACGACTCGTAAGGAGAATCCTCTTGTGAGACCCTCACGGCTCATAAGATTTGAAAGTCTTAAGCTACAGAGACCTGAACCTGTTCTTAAGAAACCCCCACAAACTCCGATACTGTCCTACAAGCGGTTCAACACTGACCCTTGTATACAATCCACGGGCGCGAATAAACATTTCCCTGACCAAGTCCTATCCGTGACTAGGGATATGTTCGCACGGTGAACAGCCCTTGTGAGTCCTCTCGACTTATGAGGAGAAAACACTCTTGCAAGATCCTTATGACTTACAAGAGATCATACACTTGGGAGTCCTCACGACCCCTAAGGAGAAAACGCACCTACGAGATCCTCACGACTCGCAGGGAGAAATACCTTTATGAGACCTTTACGGCTAATGAAGTCAAAAGCCTTAGTTGTCAGGATCTTAACCCTGTTTACTAAGCCATCTTTTTCTGACATCGACAGAGGCAAATGATGATTCGCTCCTGGCAATATCCCAGTTGTAGCGGTGCTGATGCCGAAATCGGTGTCTAATCCCAAGCTTGCAGCGAAAAGCTAGCAAGCCACACATTCCATACGAAATAGACGAAATGATGGGGCAATTTGCAACAAAATCAGCAAGTAAAGAAAATGTATACGTGCAAAATAGCCGAAATGATTGGGCAACTCGCAATAAAAAGCAGCGAGTAAGAATAAAATAAATAGTCGAAATGATTGGACACCGCGAAAAATAGCCGAAATGATTGGGCAATCATGACCTTCGTGATATACAAGTTGAAATGATAGAGCATCGTGGAAAGAATTGAAAAATAAAAATGAAATTTATGCCCTACAGGTGATATTACATCAATCTTTGTATACAATCCAGGGGCGCAAACAAAGAGGGAATCACACCTTTCCTCCCCAGGTTTTCATCAAAAGGAGAAGCCAAATCTCGATGGTTCACAAATAATCTCGAGATCATCTCAACATTCATCTCATTACAACAGACACAACATCAAGCAAAGCGGAACAGCGAAAACCCCCAGTTCCATGACTCGGCGGTGTACAAATGACCGAGAGTCAAACTCCGACTAAATGCAGATAAAGTCAACCCTTCCTGGCTACGTGGAACGCGGATTATGTCACTTTTGACCCCGTGGAAAACATCCAGAGCGGATTCTGGTCCTCGCAGAGCATGGCAGTGAACCCGTATGAAGCATCCAGAGCGGAGCTTAGTCCTCGCAGAGCACGGCAGTGAACCCGTGGGAAGCATTCAGAGCAAAATTCCTGGTTACATGGAACGCGGATTATGTCACTTCTGACCCCGTGGAAAACGTCCAGAGCAGATCCTGGTCCTCGCAGAGCACGGCAGTGAACCCGTGTGAAGCATCCAGAGCAGATCATGGTCTTCGCAGAATACGGCAGTGAACCCATGGGAAGCATCCAGAGCAAAATTCCTGGCTACGTGGAACGCGGATTATGTCACTTCTGACCCCGTGGAAAACGTCCAGAGCGGATCCTGGTCCTCGCAGAGCACGGCAGTGAACCCGTGTGAAGCATCAAGAGCAGAGCCTGGTCCTCTCAGAACATGTCAGTGAACCCGTGGGAAGCATCCAGAGCAAAATTCCTGGCTACGTTGAACGCGGATTATGTCACTTCTAACCCTGTGGAAAACATCTAGAGCGGATCCTGGTCCTCGCAGAGCACGGCAGTGAACCCGTGTGAAGCATCCAGAGTAGAGCCTGGTCCTCGCAGAACACGGCAGTGAACCCGTGGGAAGCATCCAGAGCAAAATTCCTGGCTACGTGGAACGCGGATTATGTCACTTCTGACCCCATGGAAAACGTCCAGAGCGGATCCTGGTTCTCCCAGAGCACGGCAGTGAACCCGTGTGAAGCATCCAGAGCGGAGCCTGGTCCTCGCAGAACGCGGTAGTGAACCCGTGGGAAGCATCCAGAGCAAAATTCCTGGCTACGTGGAACGCGGATTATGTCACTTCTGATCCCGTGGAAAACGTCCAGAGCGGATCCTAGTCCTCGCAGAGCACTGCAGTGAACCCGTATGAAGCATCCAGAGCACAGCCTGGTCCTCGCAGAACACGACAGTGAACCCATGGGAAGCATCCACAGCAAAATTCCTGGCTATGTGGAACACGGATAACGTCACTTCAGACCCCATGGAAAACGTCCAGAGCGGATCCTGGTCCTCACAGAGCACGACAGTGAACCCGTGTGAAGCATCCAGAGTGGAGCCTGGTCCTCACAGAACACGACAGTGAACCCGTGGGAAGTATCCAAAGAAAAATCCCTGGCTACGTGGAACGCGGATTATGTCACTTCTGACCCCGTGGAAAACGTCCAGAGCGGATCCTAGTCCTCGCAGAGCACGGCAGTGAACCCGTGTGAAGCATCCAGAGCAGAGCCTGGTCCTCGCAGAACACGGCAGTGAACCCATGGGAAGCATCCAGAGCAAAATTCCTGGCTACGTCGAACGCGGATTATGTCACTTCTGACCCCATGGAAAACGTCTAGAGCGGATCCTGGTCCTCGCAGAGCACGACAGTGAACCCGTGTGAAGCATCCAGAGTAGAGCCTGGTCCTCGCAGAACACGGCAGTGAACCCGTGGGAAGCATCCAGAGCAAAATTCTTGGCTATGTGGAACGCGGATTATGTCACTTCTGACCCCGTGGAAAACGTCCAGAGCGGATCCTGGTCCTCGCAGAGCACGGCAGTGAACCCGTGTGAAGCATCCAGAGTGGAGCCTGGTCCTTGCAGAACGCGGCAGTGAACCCGTGGGAAGCATCCGGAGCAAAATTCCTGGCTAAGTGGAACGCGGATTATGTCACTTCTGACCCCGTGGAAAACGTCCAGAGCGGATCCTGGTCCTCGCAGAGCACGGCAGTGAACCCGTGTGAAGCATCCAGAGTGGAGCCTGATCCTTGCAGAATACGGCAGTAAACCCATGGGAAGCATCCAGAGAAAAATTCCTGGCTACGTGGAATGCGGATTATGTCACTTCTGACCCCGTGGAAAACGTCCAGAGCGGATCCTGGTCCTCACAGAGCACGGCAGTGAACCCGTATGAAGCATCCAGAGCAGAGCCTGGTCCTCGCAGAACGCGGCAGTGAACCCATGGGAAGCATCCAGAGCAAAATTCCTGCTTATGTGGAACGCGGATTATGTCACTTCTGACCCCGTGGAAAACGTCCAGAGCAGATCCTGGTCCTCGCACAGCACGCCAGTGAATCCGTGTGAAGCATCCAGAGCGGAGCCTGGTCCTCGCAGAACACGGCAGTGAACCCGTGGGAACCATCCAGTGAAAAATTCCTGGTCACGTGGAACGCGGATAATGTCACTTCTGACCCCGTGGAAAACGTCCAGAGCGGATCTTGGTCCTCGCAGAGCACGGCAGTGAACCCGTGTGAAGCATCCAGACCGGAGCCTGGTTCTCGCAGAACACGGCAGTGAACCCGTGGGAAGCATCCAGAGCAAAATTCCTGGTCACGTGGAATGCGGATAACGTCACTTCTGACCTCGTAGAAACGTCCAGAGCGGATCCTGGTCCTCGCAGAGCACGGCAGTGAACCCGTGTGAAGATTCCAGAGCGGAGCCTGGTCCTCGCCAAACACGGCAGTGAACCCGTGGGAAGCATCCAAAGCAAACATCGGACTGTGAGGTCCTTAAACTCACAGACTATGATGTCCTTAACCTCGACCGTGATGTCTTAAAACTAACAATCAACCATAATGATTTCAAACTAATTTTACCTTGGTTCAAGGGTACATCTCGTCACTCCTTTGATATTTTTCGTTGTAATTCCTCAACGTCTTCAAAGAGGCGACGGGTCCCGGTAACCATGCACCTTAAACTCATGGACTATGATGTCCTTAACCTCGACCGTTATGTCTTAAAACTAACATTGGACTGTAAGGTCCTTAAGCTCATGGACTATGATGTCCTTAACCTCGACCGCGATGTCTTTAAACTACGGTATCCTGGGAAGCATCCAGAGCGGAGCCTAGTCCTCGCCGAACACGGCAGTGAACCCGTGGGAAGCACCCAAAGCAACCCCTGACTCCGTGAAATGCGGATAAGGACAACTTCACCCATCACTTGCGGATCCTCACGACTCGTAAGGAAGAAAATTCTCTTGTGAGATTATTCCCCTCCGAATGGCGGCCAAGACATGGGCGTCTTGCCTGAGATTCGGGGCAGAAGCTAATTGGTGCTATTCGTCTACCTCTCCGAAGATGCCAAGTTGATTTATGGCACCATGGATCGAAGGTTTAAACGAATGCGTCCGATGTAGCAGACTTCATCAGATTCCCCCTCGCTTGAGGGGTTTTTGATTGTGGGGACGCTCTTTCCTGCAGGCGCAAGCCCCTGCAGTTAATTACGCTACCGCATTGAGGTAACAACTTTCTCCTTCTCCAGATGGTCACTTCGTGTCGTGTGTGTTTGATTTGTGTTTGGTTGCCCGTGGATTGTATACGGAGACTGAGTTATGTCGTCGCCCGTAGGGCATGGACTAGTCCAAATCCGTATTTTCTTAGATTTGGGTTTGGGGTTTTGGTTTGAGGATACGTTAGCCATATTTGAGGCTAAGATCAACTCAAACGTTTGTTAAGGATACGTTAGTATAATTTGAGACTAAGATCAACTTAACGGGATCGTTTAGATCCGACAAAAGAGCATTTGGGCTCTATTGTTCCAGTTTAGGGACATAGTGGTCCATTTAATGTATGGCCTTCGGGACCCGTCACCTCTCTGATGACGTTGAAGGATTACAACGACATATGTCAGAGGAGATCAGAGATGTACCCTTGAACCAGAGTTAATTGGGGGGATCTATAGTCCAGTTTGGGACTAAAGTCTATTTTAAAGGTTTAAGGATACGTTAGCCATATTTGAGGCTAAGATCAACTTAAACTGGATCGTTTGGATCCGACAAAAGAGCATTTAGGGGCTCTATTGTTCCAGTTTAGGGACATAGTGGTCCATTGAATGTATGGCCGTCGGGACCCGTCACCTCTCTGACGACGTTGAAGGATTACAACGACAGATGTCAGAGGAGTTCAGAGATGTACCCTTGAACCAAAGTTGGTTGGGAGACCTGTAGTCCAATTTGGGACTAAAGTCTTTTTGAGGGTTTAAGGATACGTTAGCCCTATTTGAGGCTAAGATCAACTTAAACGTTTATTAAGGATACGTTAGTCCAGTTTGAGACTAAGATCCACTTAACGGGATCATTTAGATCCGACAAAAGAGCGTTTGGGCTCTATTGTTCCAGTTTAGAGATATAGTGGTCCATTGCCAGTTTAGGGACATGGTGGTCCATTTCTAGTTTAGGGACATAGTGGTCCAACATTCCCATTTTGGGGACGGATGTTGGTTTAAGGACGAATAAGTCCATGAGTTTAAGGACCCCACAGTCCGTATTAATGTGTGGTTGTCGGGACCCGTCATCTCTCTGAAGACGTTGAAGTATTACAACGACAAATATCAGAGGAGTTCAGAGATGTACCCTTGAACCAATGAGTTGGTTAAAAGAGCAGATGTGCTCAGTTCAAGATGATTTGAGGGCTTATGGCCAGTTTTTGCTAAGTCCAATTATGTTTGAAATATTGGCCCTTTGGGCCATTAGACATTTGTCTGGGTTCAGCCCCTCATCATTCAGCAGTGCTAAACAGAGGTTTGGGGGTTCTGACAACATTTTGTCTTTGATTTCCTCAATTTTGAGATTCATTTGGAGGAGGGACTTTTGCCTCTGGAAAATTAGCCAATTTGGTTAAAAGTAGTGTTAAACACTTAGAGAACAACAATGTTAAACACTGGAGATAGAATTCTCAAATTAGTGTTAAAGATTAAAAGACAATCAGTGTTAAACACTGGAAATATAATCTTTAAGTTAGTGTTAAACACTAGAAACAATCAATGTTAAACACTGGAAATATAATCCCCAAATTAATATTAAACACTAAAGACAGAGGGGTCACGTGTGGACACGTGAGAGCGCCCAAAGGGGGGACCAGATCCCTTTTCTTCGTTCTGCAATTAAGTGTTAAACACTTTTCATTTCCTGGCCATCACGTGTGGGCACGTGATAGGTATCCATCCATTGGATATTAAAGGGATTTGTTAGGGGTCACGTGGGGACACGTGAGGGTGCCCTAAATGTGGAGCCAGATCTCCTTTTGTTTTATCCTCAAATCTGCGAATAAGTGTTAAACACTTCTATTTTTATTTTAGAGTATCACGTGTTGGTACGTGATGAGGATCTGTGCGCCAATTGTTAAAGAATTTGCTGAAGGGTCACGTGATAACACGTGAGAGCGCCCAAAGCTTTCATTTCCTTTGCTTTTTCTTTCTGCGTTTTGGGAATCACGTGGGAGCACGTGAGGCATTGCCTCAAAGCTTTCCTCCTTCTCATTTCTGGAGATCTCTTCACGGGTCACGTGGGGACACGTGACCTTGGTCTTTTGCATGCATGGAGATCTTTCAAGTCTCTTTTTTAAGAATTAAATTCTCTGTAGGGTTAAACCCTAATTTTGTTTTGGAGGAATTAAATTCCTATTGTGAAAGAATTAAATTCTTATTTAGGATAAAACCCTGATTTCTTTTTAAAGGAATTAAATTCCCAGATATGTAAAAGAATTAAATTCTTGATTAGGGTTAAACCCTAGTTTTGTTTTAGGAGAATTAAATTCTTAAAACTCAATTCCTCTTCTAAGTTTAGGATCTGCATGGCAGGATCTCGACCCGATGAGAATTAAATTCTCAACTTATGGGGAGATGTGCTCTGTGCAGATTTTCAACCAGAAGAAAAACTAAGTTCTTTTTTGTATAAGAGTTAAACTCTTGGATTTTTGAGAATTAAATTCTCTGTTTGAAGTTTTGATTCCCTTTCTTTTCTCACCTAGGGTTTTTTTGTCGAGAATTAAATTCTCCTTTCTTTTCTTCCCTCTTGAGAATTAAATTCTCCTTTCTCTGTTTTTCTCTCCAAAAAGAGGTCCCCTTCTCTTTTTTTCTTGGCTCCTATTTATAGGAGAAGGAAGAGAATCAATTTGTTTAGCAAATCTCTCATTGAAAGATTTGATCTGATTTCATAATTAATATGATCCTTTAGATCATTCAGTGAATTTTATTCACCGTTGGATTTTAAATCCAAAGATATTCTATTTGTTATTTTCGGTGAGATTTTAGGGAAATCTTTCCTTGTATCAAATCTTTCCATAAATTGGTGATCTTTAATCACCATTGGATTTTTAATCCAACGGTCCCCATAATCCTTTTCCATTTGGAAAGATTTAGAGAAATTTAGAATTTTAATTCTATTTCGAAAGAATTTAGAGAAATTTAGAATTTTAATTCTATTAAACTGTAAGGCTTTCAAAGCCTGTCACGTGCTGGCACGTGACCCTTGGTCACGTGTGAACATGTGACCCCCAAATTGGTTCCTTTAACAGACGCTTATTTATGTTGTTGTTTTAACCATCACGTGTCAACACGTGACCATTGGTCACATGTGAGCACGTGATACCTCATTGAGGTAACTTCTGATTTTTAATCACGGAACAGATTTTAGAATTTAATTCTATTCATTATTTTAGAGGCCTTAAGAGCCCATCACGTGTCTGCACGTGACCCATGGTCACATGTGAGCACGTGATGCCCCATTGGGGTCTTTTCTGAGTTTTTATTATATCTTTTAACTCCTCCAACGGGTTCTTAAAGGTCCATCACATGTGGACACATGATGCCTCATAACTTTTGATTCCGGATGAATTATGAGGCCCATAATATGTCAAATCGAAGGGTTTTTTGAGGTGCTTCCAATATCATCAGAATTTAATAGTTCCTCCTTTAGGAGTTTATCAAAATATAGGCCGGAAGATACTGGTTTGCATTTCCTTAAGCATATCGTTGCCATTTGATACCTTGGACTCTTCTGCGCAGAAATTTTCGGCGGGAACAAATGCCTCCCACTACTTTGCCCACGTAAGTATGTACGTGGGTGAAGCAGTGCAAAGTTATGCATGGTCACCGAATTGAGGGCTTAGGAAACAAGTTTAGGGTCCTTGTAGCCTAAGACTTTTCAACTTTATGAGCCGTGAGGGTCTCACAAAGATTTTTCTCCCTACGTATCGAGAGGATCTCGTAGGTGTATTTTCTCCTTAGGGGTCGTGAGGACTCCTAAGTGTGTTTTCTCTCATAAGTCGTAAGGATCTTATAAGAGAATTTTCCCTGTTACAAGTCGAGAGGACCCGTAAGCGGTTGTTTCCCTCCTTGTCGAGATTCGAATTTGGAGAGTGTGACCCGTGGATAGTATGCAAGAGACCGTTTTGGATCGCCTTGCAGGGCCCCAGTGCTTAGAAAACAGGTTTTTTTCAATCCTCGCTGCCTAAGGCTTTTCCTCACGAGTCGAGACGAATCGAGAAGTTCTCGCAAAGACATCAATTTCCTCACGAGTCGAAACGGATCGAGCAGATCTCGCAAGAATATCCTAACGTCACAGTTAACCTCTGCTCTTTACGACAAAGGTCCGTTAGGGTCTGTGGTACTAGGATTTTGGCCGTCGTACCGTCGCGTTGGCTGATGTATTCCTCAATAGGCAGTTTTGCTGTTCGAGTAGCCTTGCGACATGTCGTGTCTCTGATCCCTTTCGGGGGCTGGACAAGACGACTTCAAGCAATCCTCTTAGGCAGTTTGACCATCGGAAGAGCAAGCGTTAGGAATTTTGCCATGCCGCTTTTTACTTGAGGTTAGGCTCATTTTGGAGAGCCCCGATGAGTCATAACCACTCCGCGCTGGTGTGGGATGATCTCCGATAGTCTTTCAGGCTTTATATGACCTGCCGTTAAGACCCTGAAGCTAGGAATTTTGCCTTTGCTTCGTTTGCTGGCATTGCATCCTCTGTATCGAGACGAATGTCATGGTTGTCTCTAGGTTGCTGGTGAACCGTCGAGATTTGGAACTAGCGATTTTGCCGTGGCTCCTTTTGGTGATGTTGCGTTTGCTGTATCGAGACGAACGTCGAGGTGGTGACCACTCCGCACTGGTTCGAGATGATCTCTGATTTTCTTTCAGGCTTTATATGACTTACCTTTAAGACCCTGAAGCTAGGAATTTGGCCTTCGCTTCGTTTGCTGGCATTGCGTCTGCTATATCGAGATGAATGCCGCGGTTGTCTCTAGGTTGCTGGTGAACCGTCGAGGTTTGGAACTAGGGATTTTGCCGTGGTTCATTTTGGTGATGCTGCGTCTGTTGTATCGAGACGAACGTCGAAGTGGTGACCACTCCGCACTGGTTCGAGATGATCTCCGATTGTCTTTCAGGCTTTATATGACTTGCCGTTAAGACCCTGAAGCTAGGAATTTGGCCTTCACTTCGTTTGCTGGCATTGCGTCTGCTGTATCGAGACGAATGTCGCGGTTGTCTTTAGGTTGTTGGTGAACCGTCGAGGTTTGGAACTAGGGATTTTGCCGTGGCTCATTTTGGTGATGTTGCGTCTGCTGTATCGAGACAAACGTCGAGGTGGTGACCACTCCGCACTGGTCTGAGATGATCTCCGATTGTCTTTCAGGCTTTATATGACTTGCCGTTAAGACCCTGAAACTAGGAATTTGGCCTTTGCTTCATTTGCTTTGGCGCGTCTGAATCCTGCTGGGGGAAGAACGTTGAGGTGACATTTCATCTGCTGTATCGAGACAATTATCGAGGTGGTGACCACTCCGCGCTGGTGCGAGATGATCTCCGAATGTCTTTCAGGCTTTATATGACTTGCCGTCAAGACCCTGAAGCTAGGAATTTGGCCTTTTGCTTCATTTGCTTCGGCGCGTCCGAATCCTGCTGGGGAAAGAACGCTTGGGTGACATTTCATCTGCTGTATCGAGACAATCGTCGAGGTGGTGACCACTCAGTGCTAGTGCGAGATGATCTCCGATTGTTTTTCAGGCTTTATATGAGTTGCCGTCAAGACCCTGAAGCTAGGAATTTGGCCTTCACTTCGTTTGCTGGCATTGCGTCTGCTGTATCGAGACGAATGTCGCGGTTGTCTCTATGTTTTTGGTGAACCGTCGAGGTTTGGAACTAGGGATTTTGCCGTGGCTCCTTTTGGTGGTGTTGCGTCTGCTGTATCGAGACGAACGTCGAGATGGTGACCACTCCGCACTGGTCCGAGATGATCTCCGAATGTCTTTCAGGCTTTATATGACTTGCCGTCAAGACCCCGAAGCTAGGAATTTTGCCTTTGCTTCATTTGCTTTGGTGTGTCCAAATCTTGTTGGAGGAAGAACGCTGGGGTGACATTCCACCTGCTGTATCGAGACGAACGTCGAGGTGGAGCTGGGATTTTGCCGTCAGTCCGCTTTGTTTGGACCGTGAGGTCTTTTGTTGACGTCATATCTACATCCTGCTGGACTGCGAAGGAACACCATTGTTGATATCTCGTCTGCTGTATCGAGACGAATGCTGAGGTGGAGCTAAGATTTTTCCGTCGCTCCACTTTGTTTCGACCGTGAGGTCTTTTGTTGACGTTGCATCTGCATCCTGCTGGACCGCGAAGGAACGCCATTGTTGACATCTCGTTTGCTGTATCGAGACGAATGCTGAGATGGAACTGGGATTTTTCCATGGCTCCGTTTGATGGTGTAACATCTGTGTCCTGCTGGAATGAGGAGGCACACCGTTGTTGGTCTCCAGGCTGTAGATGTGGCCATTGAGATTTGGAACTAGGGACTTTGCCATGGTTCCGTTTCGTTGCGACTCTGAGGTCGGTTGTTGACGTCACGTCTGCATCTGATTGGAGTGAGGAGAAACGCCGTTGGTGATCTCTAAGTTGTCGATGTTGACGTCGAGACCCTGAAGCTCGGGATCTTCCTTTTGCTTCGTCTATTGACATTATGTCTGCAATATTGCGACAAATGTCGAGGTTGTCTCTAAGTTGTCTATGAACCGTAGAGATTTGGCTTCGCTTTCTGATGGATCCTGTTGGGAAGGTATGGTTCCTTCTTTGTTTGTACCCCTGGATTGTATACAGGGATCGATGTGGTCTCAGCTGTAGGGCAAAAAGTTTCATTCTTTCATCCTTCATTTTTTTTATTCTTTCCGCGATGCTCTATCATTTCAGCTTTTCATATCGCGAAAATTGCGATTGCCCAGTCATTTCGGCTATTTTTCGCGGTGCCCAATCATTTCGGCTATTTTTTAATTTTTACTTGCTGTTTTTTATTGCGAGTTGCCCAATCATTTCGGCTATTTCGTATGCATATATTTTTACTTGCTGATTTTGTTTGCAAATTGCTCCATCATTTCGGCTATTTCGTATGCATTTTTTTTGGCTCGCTGATTTTTTCTCGTGAGTAGGGGATTTGGGATCTGATACCAATCTTGGCATCAGTATCGCTACGACTGGAATATTGCCAGGAGCGAATCATCATTTGCCGTAAAAGGACTTGGAATTTGATACCGTTTTAGGCATCATCATCGCTACAACTGGGATATTGCTAGGAGCGAATCATCATTTGCCTCTGTCGATGTTGAACAAAGGTGGCTTACCAAACAGGGTTAGGATCCTATCGACTAAGGCTTTTGACTTCATGAGCCGTAAGGGTCTCACAAAGATATTTCTCCCTACAAGTCGTGAGGATCTCGTAGGTGTGTTTTCTCCTTAGGGATCGTGAGGATTCCTAAGTGTATGTTCCCCCGTAAGTCGTAAGGATCTTACAAAAGGGTTTTCTCCTTATAAGTCGAGAGGACTTATAAGGGTTGTTCACTATATGGACATATCCCTAGCCACGGGTGGGACTTGGTCAGGGAAATGTTTATTCGCGCCCGTGGATTGTATACGAGGGTCAGTATTGAGCCACTTGTAGGGCAATATCGAAGGTTGTGGGGGGTTTGCATAAGAACAGGTTCAAGTCTCTGTAACTTAAGACTTTCAAATCTTATGAGCCGTGAGGGTCCCATAAGAAAGTTCTCCTTACGAGTCGTGAGGATCTCGCAAGTGTAATTTCTCCTTAGGAATCGTGAGGATCCCTAAGTGTATTGTTCCCTTGTGAGTCGTAAGGATCTTACGCCGGTAATTTCTCCTTACAAGGTCGAGAGGACCCTGTAAGTGTCTTTTAACGAGCTTGCGCCCTTTTGGGTTTTCACAAACACTCACCGGTAGCCCTGCTGTTTTTACTCACGGAGCCCTTTCGGTTTTTCATCCGTGCCCATTTTGCTTATGGACATACCGTTTTCTTTTTTGTTTGTTTATTCTTTCTTTTTTTTTTATTCTAACGAGCTTACACCCTTTCGGGTTTTCACAAGACTCGCCGGTAGCCCTGCTGTTTTTACTCACGGAGCCCTTTCAGGTTTTCATCCGTGCCCATTTTGCTTATGGACATACCGTTTTTTCTTTTTCTTTTTCTTATTTTTCTTTTCTTTTTTTTTACCACGCCTGCCTGAGGATGCCGCGGGTTGATAGTAGTTTAACGACGTTTCGGTCATTTGCAAGTTTTAGGACATTGCGGTCCGTCGTTAGTTTAAGGACGTTTCGGTCTGCTGTTAGTTTAAGGACGTTTTGGTCCGCCGTCGCCGTATTTGAGGCGAATTTCTAGTTTACTGACTTTTCGGTCTATGAGGCTTTCTCTATGAAAGAGCACGATGCCCCTGGCATGTCCATCTTTTTCGGAGCATGTGGTTGTGGTGGGTTCACCTTCTATTTTTCGGGCAGCGCGAACTTGCCCTGTTGGTATTGGTCTTCAACCCAGTTTTTGAAGACGTAGCAATTTTCGTGTGGGGGACCCATTACTCTGTTGTAGGGACAATAGTTAAGATTGTTAACATCATCTGACTGCAACGGACGTTTTAGATCTGGTAGAGTGATGAGCCCGCTGCGCACTGCTAGCTCGAACAATCTCTTTGTTTTATCTTTGGGAATCGAGTAAGGACGTTTCAACTTCTCATTGAGGTATCGTGGCTTTTTGTTTTGACGACAAAACGGTTTCGGGTTACTCGGCTGTTGTTGAGTGTTGGCGACGAAGGTCGCTTTTCCATTCCCCTTATTCCTTTTGTTTGATTTCTTGTTCGCGGGTCCGAGATTCCTTCCGGGTAGCGTGCAATTGCACGGCTGAATGTTCTCACAGCTCCTCAATTCTTTCGTTTCAGAGATGGATTCCTTGAATAGAGAACCGAGGGCTACTTTTTCGTCAGAGTCGCTCCCGAAGGTGAGAACTCGCGATCCCTCGGGATCAACCCTATGACAATTGCCGGCAATTCTTTTACGCTCATTTGTCGTATTTTTTCACTGTCTACGAGCTTCCCGCTTTATTCTGTTGACGTGTTGTCTATGAGCGACATACCCTTGCCATCAACACTTAAAGGAGTCGCAGTCTTTAGTGGGATGTGCGATCTTCTGATGATACAAGCAGTAGTTAGGATGCATGTCCGCTTCATCAAGATGTATACCGCCAGGAGAATTTTCTCGGAAAGAGGGCAGTTTCATCCCCATCGATATGGCTTTGGCGAATCGTTTCCTTGTCTTGATCCTACTTTCATTTGCGTCGGATGTACTTTGATCCGGTGGGAGTGTTTCGACCCTTTCATCTAGTCGCCGGCATTTGGCTTTCTCGAATATGGCCATCTCGCGCTCTCGATCAGCTTTGCTTTTAAGACGGGCTTCGTTCAGGAATGCATCAATCATTTCGTCTGATAGTCCTAGAAGTTCTGGCTTAGGATCTGCCCCCAGCTTCTCTGTGTAAGGAGCTCCTTCGTCGTTTATCAACGAGTGAGAGATCACATGGCAGCTCGCAACATAATCTTCAGATTCATCCAACGAGTCTTCTCCATTGTCATCATCTCCGTCCTTAATGACGTGGCTGAGAAATTCTTGGCGTGTGATTGGAGTCCGCGCTTTTTGATTGTATTCTTCCAACGCGTCAATCTGCTTTTGCATGTCCGTGCACTTGTCACTAGGCTTCACGGGCTTTTCGGTCTTCTTCTTCGACGACTTTGACGGCTGAGTGTGAGCGCTTTGGCTATCATCACCGATCTTTGGAATTGGGCGCGGTTTCAGCATCCCCTCGATGATTTGAGGTTCGAGTGGATTTTTCCACCTGATTGCCGGGCACGTTTGGAGATCTTCAGCATTCTTTTAGTTTTGGTCGAAAGAGCCACCTCTCATGGAGCTTCCTCAACAAAAGAGCACGTTGCCCCCGGTGTGTTTGTCTTCTTAGGAGTGTGAGGCTGTGGCGGGTTCACCTTCCAGTTTTTGGATAACGCGAACTTGCCTTGTTGGTACTGATCCTCGATCCATCCCTTAAAGATGAAGCAATCTTCGATTGGATGGCTTACCGCTTGGTGGTAAGGGCAGTAATTTGGATCGTTGACATCGCCTGGCTGCAAAGGACGTTTCGGAATCGGCAGGTTGATAAGTCCGTTGCGCACTGCCAGCTTGAACAATCTCCTCGTTTTATTATGAGGAAACGAGTAAGGACGTCCTAGTCTCTCCTCGAGGGATGGGCGTGGACGCACGTTGTTTTGGCGAACAACCGGCTTTAAGTTGCTCGGTCGTTGCTGAGTATTGGCAACGAAGGTTGCTTTCCCTTTGCCCTTTTCATTCCAAGGCTCTGTCTTTGAAGAGGAAGGCCTATGGCCCATTTGGTCTATTTGGGCCAGCTTGTCAATCAAGGCCTGGAAGGTGGTCGGCTTGAAGAACATCATGAATTGTGAGATGGTCGCTTGAGGGTCGAGAGTACCCACGAACATGCCCACGGCAGGAGCTTCTTCTATGCGTTGTTCGCATCTCGGCCATAGGTTTCGCCACCGTACTACGTATCGGACCCACGTTTCGCCTGGCCTTACCCTGGCATTGATCAGTGCTGTTATCGGGGTGTGCTCGTTGGTGCTAGCAAACCTTTGTGTAAACAGCAACTCCATCTCCGCAAATATTTTGACAGAGTCGTTAGGTAGCTCCGAATACCATTCGAATGCCGTTTCCGCTAAGCTGCCAACAAATTGTCGAAGCAACAATTTGTCATCGCCTCCAGTATTGCCGCATAAGGCCCTGAATTGAGCGACATGCTGATGTGGGTTCCCTGTCCCTTTATATACGTGGAACTTAGGGATCGTATATCCCGGCGGGTAACTGATTTGGTCATACCAGCCCGGATAGGGTCGTCCAGTTCTAACAATTTGCGCAGCCGCTTCATTCACTTGATGAGCCCGTATTTGATGAGCTATATAGTCATCCAGCACAGCCTTGGAAATGGTTTCATCTTTGGCTGTTGAAAGAGTCGGAGGAGGATTAGATGCCTCTCCTCTATCGTCTTCAGTAATGATCGGAGGGTCTTCAACTGGAGGGTCCGGCTGTAGCATCATCCCTACCATATTTTGGAAGAGGAGTGCCATTTGCTTTATGTTAGCCGCTTGCTCTGCGGCTTCTCTGTCCTTCTTTTCGAGGACTCTGCGTAAGAAGTCAGCATCAGTTTCTTATTCGTGATGCTGCTCTGATGATGCCTCCGGGATTTCTTTTGGCCCGGTGAGTGTGGCCATTGCAATCATCATCTCCTGAAGCTTCTGTTGCTACTCCTGGGTTTTCGTCACGGATCGGGTGAGCGGTCGGTGACCCGTTGAAGCACGGCTTTCCTCCTTTCCAGAAGCCATATAAACAGTGTGCACTACCATGCCCCCAGACTTGGGGCGTTTGGGCTTAGCGTCTTTATGGTCTGCCACGTTTACTGGGGCTTTATCTGGCCTCCTTCGTTTCTGAGTGGTTGACGTTGAGGGGGCCGTTGTCGTGGGCACCCAAGTAGTCATCATCTTTTGTGGCTTAACATGACGGTTTTCTTCCTGCCGGACCTTCAGCTTCTTCTGCAGGCGGGAGAAATTTCGATCAATCACCGAGTCTTGGACTTGGCGTCAGACCTTGTAGATTTTAGAGGACAGCCGCTGAGAGGACTTTTCTGGCTTGGCTTCCGCAACATTTCCCACCGGAGGAGGGGATCCTTTTAGTACGGCGGTAGGAGAGTTTCTGCGCACCGTGTTCAGCAAATCAAAGCTGTTCCTGATTGGAACAGCAGTATCGATCCCCACCGTTGGAGCTGGCGGAGTTATCTCAGAGGGGGAGTTGCCCCCAGCCTTCTTCACTCGGCGCCAGTGGCGACGTCGAGCATGTCGTGTGGATGAGATCACCTCCGTTATTGGATAAGCTTCTTCATGCCCCCTGCTTTGAGGAGAGACTGTTATTGGTGCTAGCATATCGAAGACTGACGCCCGTTGAGAAGCAATGTCTAATCTGTCAAAGACAAACCTCTGAGCAGGGGAAGCAGCTTTGAGGACATCGCCTGGAGCAGCAACCGGAATGGCCAGCCTTGTAAAAACTGACTTCTTGGAAGGAGGAGCCTTTCCAATGATTTCGTCCGCTTGAGCCGGGATAGCTATCCGCTTTGGGATGGCAGCTTCGGGTATCGCGGGTTTGCAGACGTTCTGGCCCAGTCTGTTGAAAACTGAGGTATTGAAGCTGGGCGACCCGTTGAAAGGGGTCGCGGCAGTGGTAAGCCGATCAAAGACCGACTTCTTTGGGGCTTCTTGCAACGTCATTGTGTCATTGAAGCTCAACGGTGGGAGCATGGTTCCGAAGAATAATCCAGTGGTGGCCTGAGTTACCTGCTCCACTGGCATCTTGAAAAGGGAGGCCGCTTGGGGCCCATAAGTCACTCCTCCAGCAAGGACCGAGCGAGAGTTGCAATTGCAGGCGGTGCAGTTTGAAGCCATTGATCTTCTATTTTCTGCACGGAGCAAGACACCAAATCTTAGTACCTCGAATCCACAGGCAACCACAGCAAACCGCGATTCGTTTGTGAACACGACACACGAAGTATGGAGTGGAAAGAGGAAAAGGTCCAACCGGGCGTGCCAGAATCTGTTCCCCTCCGAATGGCGGCCAAGACATAGGCGTCTTTCCTGAGATTCAGGGTACATGCTAATTAGTGCTATCCGTCTACCTCTCCAAAGATGCCAAGTTGATTAATGGCACCATGTATCGAAGGTTTAAACGGATGCATCCGATGTAGCAGACTTCGTCAGATTCCCCTTCGCTTGAGGGGTTTTTGATTGTGGGGACGCTCTTCCCTGCAGGCGCAAGCCCCTGCAGTTAATTACGCTATCGCATCGCGGTAACAACTTTCTCCTTCTCCAGATGGTCACTTCGTGTCGTGTGTGTTTGATTTGTGTTTGGTTGCCCGTGGATTGTATACGGAGACTGAGTTATGTCGTCGCCCGTAGGGCGTGGACTAGTCCAAATCCGTATTTTCTTAGATTTGGGTTTGGGGTTTTGGTTTGAGGATACGTTAGCCATATTTGAGGCTAAGATCAACTCAAACGTTTGTTAAGGATACGTTAGTCTAATTTGAGAGTAAGATCAACTTAACGGGATCGTTTAGATCCGACAAAAGAGCATTTGGGCTCTATTGTTCCAGTTTAGGGACATAGTGGTCCATTTAATGTATGGCCGTCGGGACCCGTTACCTCTCTGATGACGTTGAAGGATTACAACGACAGATGTCAGAGGAGTTCAGAGATGTACCCTTGAACCAGAGTTAATTGGGGGGATCTATAGTCCAGTTTGGGACTAAAGTCTGTTTTAAAGGTTTAAGGATACGTTAGCCATATTTGAGGCTAAGATCAACTTAAACGGGATCATTTGGATCCGACAAAAGAGCATTTAGGGGCTCTATTGTTCCAGTTTAGGGACATAGTGGTCCATTGAATGTATGGCCGTCGGGACCCGTCACCTCTCTGAGGACGTTGAAGGATTACAACGACAGATGTCAGAGGAGTTCAGAGATGTACCCTTGAACCAAAGTTGGTTGGGAGACCTGTAGTTCAATTTGGGACTAAAGTCTATTTGTGGGTTTAAGGATACGTTAGCCCTATTTGAGGCTAAGATCAACTTAAACGTTTGTTAATGATACGTTAGTCCAGTTTGAGACTAAGATCAACTTAACGGGATCGTTTAGATCCGACAAAAGAGCGTTTGGGCTCTATTGTTCCAGTTTAGGGACACAGTGGTCCATTGCCAGTTTAGGGACATGGTGGTCCATTTCCAGTTTAGGGACATAGTGGTCCAACATTCCCATTTTGGGGACGGATGTTGGTTTAAGGATGCATAAGTCCATGAGTTTGAGGACCCCACAGTCCGTATTAATGTGTGGTTGTCGGGACCCATCACCTCTCTGAAGACGTTGAAGGATTACAACGACAAATATCAGAGGAGTTCAGAGATGTACCCTTGAACCAATGAGTTGGTTGAAAGAGCAGATGTGCTCAGTTCAAGATGATTTGAGGACTTATGGCCAGTTTGGGCTAAGTCCAATTATGTTTGAAATATTGGCCCTTTGGGCCATTAGACATTTGTCTGGGTTCAGCCCCTCATCATTCAGCAGTGCTAAACAGAGGTTTGGGGGTTCTGACAACATTTTGTCTTTGATTTCCTCAATTTTGAGATTCATTTGGAGGAGGGACTTTTGCCTCTGGAAAATTAGCCAATTTTGTTAAAAGTAGTGTTAAACACTTCGAGAACAACAGTGTTAAACACTGGAGATAGAACTCTCAAATTAGTGTTAAACACTAAAAGACAATCAGTGTTAAACACTGGAAATATAATCTTTAATTTAGTGTTAAACACTAGAAACAATCAGTGTTAAATACTGGAAATATAATCCCCAAATTAGTGTTAAACACTAAAGATAGAGGGTAGGGGTCACGTGTGGACACGTGAGAGCGCCCAAAGGGGGGACCAGATCCCTTTTCTTCGTTCTGCAATTAAGTGTTAAACACTTTTAATTTCCCGGCCATCACGTGTGGGCACGTGATAGGCATCCATCCATTGGATATTAAAGGGATTTGTTAGGGGTCACGTGGGGACACGTGAGGGCGCCCTAAATGTGGAGCCAGATCTCCTTTTGTTTTATCCTCAAATTTGCGAATAAGTGTTAAACACTTTTATTTTTATTTTAGAGCATCACGTGTTGGCACGTGATGGGGATCTGTGCGCCAATTGTTAAAGCATTTGCTGAGGGGTCACGTGATAACACGTGTGAGCGCCCAAAGCTTTCATTTCCTTTGCTTTTTCTTTCTACGTTTTGGGAGTCACGTGGGAGCACGTGAGGCATTGCCTCAAAGCTTTCCTCCTTCTCATTTCTGGGGATCTCTTCACGGGTCACGTGGGGACACGTGACCTTGGTCTTTTGCATGCATGGAGATCTTTTAAGTCTCTTTTTAAGAATTAAATTCTCTGTAGGGTTAAACCCTAATTTTGTTTTGAAGGAATTAAATTCCTATTGTGAAAGAATTAAATTCTTATTTAGGATAAAACCCTGATTTCTTTTTAAAGGAATTAAATTTCCAGATATGTAAAAGAATTAAATTCTTGATTAGGGTTAAACCCTAGTTTTGTTTTAGGAGAATTAAATTCTCAAAACTCAATTCCCCTTCTAAGTTTAGGATCTGCATGGCAAGATCTCGACCCGATGAGAATTAAATTCTCAACTTATGGGGAGATGTGCTCTGTGCAGATCTTCAACCATAAGAAGAACTAAGTTCTTTTTTGTATAAGAGTTAAACTCTTGGATTTTTGAGAATTAAATTCTCTGTTTGAAGTTTTGATTCCCTTTCTTTTCTCACCTAGGGTTTTCTTTGTCGAGAATTAAATTCTCCTTTCTTTTCTTCCGGCTTGAGAATTAAATTCTCCTTTCTCTGTTTTTCTCTCCAAAAAGAGGTCCCCTTCTCTTCTTTTCTTGGCTCCTATTTATAGGAGAAGGAAGAGAATCAATTTGTTTAGCAAATCTCTTATTGAAAGATTTGATTTGATTTCATAATTAATATGATCCTTTAGATCATTCAGTGAATTTTATTCACCGTTGGATTTTAAATCCAAAGATATTCTGTTTGTTATTTTCGGTGAGATTTTAGGGAAATCTTTCCTTGTATCAAATCTTTCCATAAATTGGTGATCTTTAATCACCATTGGATTTTTAATCCAACGGTCCCCATAATCCTTTTCCATTTGGAAAGATTTAGAGAAATTTAGAATTTTAATTCTATTTCGAAAGATTTTAGAGAAATTTAGAATTTTAATTCTATTAAACTGTAAGGCTTTCAAAGCCTGTCACGTGCTGGCACGTGGCCCTTGGTCTCGTGTGAGCATGTGACCCCCAAATTGGTTCCTTTAACAGCCGCTTGTTTATGTTGTTGTTTTAACCATCACGTGTCAACACATGACCATTGGTCACGTGTGAGCACGTGATACCTTATTGAGGTAACTTCTGATTTTTAATCAGGGAACAGATTTTAGAATTTAATTCTATTCATTATTTTAGAGGCCTTAAGAGCCCATCACGTGTCTGCACGTGACCCATGCTCACGTGTGAGCATATGATGCCCCATTGGGGTCTTTTCTGAGTTTTTATTATATCTTTTAACTCCTCCAGCGGGTTCTTAAAGGTCCATCACGTGTGGACACATGATGCCTCATAACTTTTGATCCCGGATGAATTATGAGGCCCATAATATATCTAATCGAAGGGTTTTTCAAGATGCTTCCAATATCATCAGAATTTAACAGTTCCTCCTTCGGGAGTTTATCAAAATATAGGCCGGAAGATACTGGTTCGCATTTCCTTAAGTATATCGTTGCCATTTGATACTTTGGACTCTTCTGCGCAGAAATTTTCGGCGGGATCAAATGCCCCCCACTACTTTGCCCACGTAAGTATGTACGTGGGTGAAGTAGTGCAAAGTTATGCATGGTCACCGAATTGAGGGCTTATGAGACAAGTTTAGGGTCCTTGTAGCCTAAGACTTTTCAACTTTATGAGCCGTGAGGGTCTCACAAAGACTTTTCTCCCTACGGATCGAGAGGATCTCATAGGTGTATTTTCTCCTTTGGGGTCGTGAGGACTCCTAAGTGTGTTTTCTCTCATAAGTCGTAAGGATCTTATAAGAGAATTTTCCCTGTTAAGAGTTGAGAGGACCCGTAAGCGGTTATTTCCCTCCTTGTCGAGATTCGAATTTGGAGAGTGTGACCCGTGGATAGTATGCAAGAGACCGTTTTGGATCGCCTTGCAGGGCCCCAGTGCTTAGGAAACAGGTTTTTTTCAATCCCCGCTGCCTAAGGCTTTTCCTCACGAGTCGAGATGAATCGAGAAATTCTCGCAAAGACATCAATTTCCTCACGAGTCGAAACGGATCGAGCAGATCTCGCAAGAATATCTTAACGTCACAGTTAACCTCTGCTCTTTACGACAAAGGTCCGTTAGGGTCTGTGGTACGAGGATTTTGGCCGTCGTACCGTCGCGTTGGCTGATGTATTCCTCGATAGGCAGTTTTGCTGTTCGAGTAGCCTTGCGACATGTCGTGTCTCTGATCCCTTCGGGGGCTGGACAAGACGTCTTCAAGCAATCCTCCTAGGCAGTTTGACCGTCGGAAGAGCAAGCGTTAAGAATTTTGCCATGCCGCTTTTTACTTGAGGTTAGGCTCATTTTGGAGAGCCCCGATGAGTCATAACCACTCCGCGATGGTGTGGGATGATCTCCAATAGTCTTTCAGGCTTTATATGACTTTCCGTTAAGACCCTGAAGCTAGGAATTTGGCCTTTACTTCGTTTGCTGGCATTGCGTCCTCTGTATCGAGGCGAATGTCGTGGTTGTCTCTAGGTTGCTGGTGAACCGTCGAGGTTTGGAACTAGGGATTTTGCCGTGGCTCCTTTTGGTGATGTTGCGTCTGCTGTATCGAGACGAACGTCGAGGTGGTGACCACTTTGCACTGGTTCGAGATGATCTCCGATCTTCTTTCGGGCTTTATATGACTTGCCTTTAAGACCCTGAAGCTAGGAATTTGGCCTTCGCTTCGTTTGCTGGCATTGCGTCTGCTGTATCGAGACGAATGCCGCGGTTGTCTCTAGGTTGCTGGTGAACCGTCGAGGTTTGGAACTAGGGATTTTGCCATGGCTCCTTTTGGTGATGCTGCGTCTGCTGTATCGAGACGAACGTCGAGGTGGTGACCACTCCGCACTGGTTCGAGATGATCTCCGATTGTCTTTCAGGCTTTATATGACTTGCCGTTAAGACCCTGAAGTTAGGAATTTGGCCTTCAATTTGTTTGCTGGCATTGCGTTTGCTGTATCGAGACGAATGTCACGGTTGTCTTTAGGTTGTTGGTGAACCGTCGAGGTTTGGAATTAGGAATTTTGCCGTGGCTCCTTTTGGTGATATTGTGTCTGCTGTATCGAGACAAACGTCGAGGTGGTGACCACTCCACACTGGTCCGAGATGATCTCCGATTGTCTTTCAGGCTTTATATGACTTGCCGTTAAGACCCTGAAGCAAGGAATTTGGCCTTTGCTTCATTTGCTTTGGCGCGTCTGAATCCTGCTGGGGGAAGAACGCTGGGGTGACATTTCATATGCTGTATCGAGACGATCGTCGAGGTGGTGACCACTCCGCGCTGGTGCGAGATGATCTCCGAATGTCTTTCAGGCTTTATATGACTTGCCGTCAAGACCCTGAAGCTAGGAATTTGGCCTTCTGCTTCATTTGCTTCGGCGTGTCCGAATCCTGCTGGGGAAAGAACGCTGGGGTAACATTTTATCTGCTGTATCGAGACGATCGTCGAGGTGGTGACCACTCAGCGATGGTGCGAGATGATCTCCGATTATCTTTCAGGCTTTATATGAGTTGCCGTCAAGACCCTGAAGCTAGGAATTTGGCCTTCACTTCGTTTGTTGGCATTGCGTCTGCTGTATCGAGACGAATGTCGCGGTTGTCTCTAGGTTGTTGGTGAACCGTCGAGATTTGGAACTAGGGATTTTGCCGTGGCTCCTTTTGGTGGTGTTACGTCTGCTGTATCGAGACGAACGTCGAGGTGGTGACCACTCCGCACTGGTCCGAGATGATCTCCGAATGTCTTTCAGGCTTTATATGACTTGCCGTCAAGACCCCGAAGCTAGGAATTTTGCCTTTGCTTCATTTGCTTTGGTGTGTCCAAATCCTGTTGGAGGAAGAACGCTGGGGTGACATTCCACCTGCTGTATCGAGACGAACGTCGAGGTGGAGCTGGGATTTTGCCGTCACTCTACTTTGTTTGGACCGTGAGGTCTTTTGTTGACGTCATATCTACATCCTGCTGGACTGCGAAGGAACACCGTTGTTGATATCTCGTCTGCTGTATCGAGACGAATGCTGAGGTAGAGCTGGGATTTTGCCGTCGCTTCGCTTTGTTTCGACCGTGAGGTCTTTTGTTGACGTTGCATCTGCATTCTGCTGGACCGCGAAGGAACGCCATTGTTGACATCTCGTCTGCTGTATCGAGACGAATGCTGAGATGGAACTGGGATTTTTCCATGGCTCCGTTTGATGGTGTAACATCTGTGTCCTGCTGGAATGAGGAGGCACACCGTTGTTGGTCTCCTGGCTGTAGATGTGGCCATTGAGATTTGGAACTAGGGACTTTGTCATGGTTCCGTTTCGTTGCGACTCTGAGGTCGGTTGTTGACGTCACATTTGCATCTGGTTGGAGTGAGGAGAAACGCCGTTGGTGATCTCTAAGTTGTCGATGTTGACGTCGAGACCCTGAAGCTCGGGATCTTCCTTTTGCTTCGTCTGTTGACATTATGTCTGCAATATTGCGACAAATGTCGTGGTTATCTCTAGGTTGTCTATGAACCGTCGAGATTTGGCTTCGCTTTCTGATGGAGCCTGTTGGGAAAGTATGGTTCCTTCTTTGTTTGTACCCCTGGATTGTATACAGGGATCGATGTGGTCTCAGCTGTAGGGCAAAAAGTTTCATTCTTTCATCATTCATTTTTTTATTCTTTCCGCGATGCTCTATCATTTCAGCTTTTCATATCGCGAAAATCGCGATTGCCCAATCATTTCGGCTATTTTTCGCGGTGCCCAATCATTTCGGCTTTTTATTTTATTTTTACTTGCTGTTTTTTATTGCGATTTGCCCAATCATTTCGGCTATTTAGTATTCATACATTTTTACTTGCTGATTTTGTTTGCAAGTTGCCCCATCATTTCGGCTATTTCGTATGCATTTTTTTTGGCTCGCTGATTTTTTTCTCCCGAGTAGGGGATTTGGGATCTGATGCCAATCTTGGCATCAGCATCGCTACGACTGGAATATTGCCAGGAGCGAATCATCATTTGCCGTAAAAGGACTTGGAATTTGATACCGTTTTAGGCATCAGCATCGCTACAACTGGGATATTGCTAGGAGCGAATCATCGTTTGCCTCTGTCGATGTTGAACAAAGGTGGCTTAGCAAACAGGGTTAGGATCCTGTCGACTAAGGCTTTTGACTTCATGAGCCGTAAGGGCCTTACAAAGGTATTTCTCCCTACAAGTCGTGAGGATCTCGTAGGTGTGTTTTCTCCTTAGGGATCGTGAGGATTCTTAAGTGTATGTTCCCCCGTAAGTCGTAAGGATCTTACGAAAGGGTTTTCTCCTTATAAGTCGAGAGGACTTATAAGGGTTGTTCACCTTATGGACATATCCCGAGACACGGGTGGGACTTGGTCAGGGAAATGTTTATTCGCACCCGTGGATTGTATATGAGGGTCAGTATTGAGTCACTTGTAGGGCAATATCGAAGGTTGTGGGGGGTTTGCATAAGAACAGGTTCAGGTCTCTGTAACTTAAGACTTTCAAATTTTATGAGCCGTGAGGGTCCCATAAGGGAGTTCTCCTTACGAGTCGTGAGGATCTCGCAAGTGTAATTTCTCCTTAGGAATCGTGAGGATCCCTAAGTGTATTGTTCCCTTGTGAGTCATAAGGATCTCACGCGGGTAATTTCTTCTTACAAGGTCGAGAGGACCATGTAAGTGTCTTTTAACGAGCTTGCGCCCTTTCGGGTTTTCACAAACACTCACCGGTAGCCCTGCTGTTTTTACTCACGGAGCCCTTTCGGGTTTTCATCCGTGCCCATTTTGCTTATGGACATACCGTTTTCTTTTCTTTTTTGTTTATTCTTTCTTCTTCTTTTTTTATTCTAACGAGCTTGCGCCCTTTCGGGTTTTCACAAGACTCGCCGGTAGCCCTGCTGTTTTTACTCACGGAGCCCTTTCAGGTTTTCATCCGTGCCCATTTTGCTTATGGACATACCGTTTTTTCTTTTTCTTTTTTTTTCTTTTCTTTTCTTTTTACCACGCCTGCCTGAGGATGCCGCGGGTTGATAGTAGTTTAACGACGTTTCGGTCATTTGCAAGTTTTAGGACATTGCGGTCCGTCATTAGTTTAAGGACGTTTCGGTCTGCTGTTAGTTTAAGGACGTTTCGGACCGCCGTCGCTGTATTTGAGGCGAATTTCTAGTTTACTGACTTTTTGGTCTATGGGGCTTTCTCTATGAAAGAGCACGATGCCCCCGCCATGTCCATCTTTTTCGGAGCATGTGGTTGTGGTGGGTCCACCTTCTATTTTTCGCGCAGCGCGAACTTGCCCTGTTGGTATTGGTCTTCAACCCAGTTTTTGAAGACGTAGCAATTTTCGAGCAGGGGGCAGAGCTGGGAGTACTGGTGGCGCAACGATAGCCTCATCCCCTCCTTCGATTCGTAAGGCTACAAGCAATATAAAGAAGAGATTAGCAATAATGTGACTGCCCGTTAAGGAAGTGGACGTCGTTTAGAGAAAACACTCGCCGACACCAGCAGGAGGACTCGTCTCGGACAAGAAGGAGAAGTGTGGGTGCAGCACCTGGTACAGGTGGTCAAAAAGGACTCCTGCAAAGACGCAATAGTACAACGTCAGTACATAAATTATGCAGCCTAAAGATAAGACTGATGAGTCACAAATCCATACCGTCCAGCATCTGCGACGGTGCGAGAGAAGGAAGAGAAGTGGTCACCGTCAGAGTGGTAACTGACGGCGCTCCCTCGGGTAATACGGCATCGGCACTAGCCGCACCTGCGTTAGGAACAAGATAAACCCTGTCAGGAAGGATTGCAGAATAAAAAGGACGGTAACCCAAAATTTACCTGATGAGTTACCAGCCGGAGCCGTGACAAGGGCGTCACTTGATGCAACGGTGGCGTCCCCCTCCTACATTGGGGTGGTTTCACCTCCCGTTGCCTCATCCCCTGACTCTACAGGAGCCGTCGTCACGCTAGCGACGCCGGGAGACGATAAGGAACCGTAGGCAGGGAGAGCGATAATCGGAGCGGTGCCCGACTCTTGAGAAAGAGCGGCCATTTCGTGCTCAGCGATCATGCCCGTTTCGCCCGTTACCACCTCGGGCTCAGTGGTCGCAGCTGTTTTGTCCACTGTTGCCTCAGGCTCGGCCGTTGCAGCCGTCTCACCCGCTGCCACCTCCGGCTCAGTAGTCGCAGCCATCTCATCCATCGTTGCCTTTGGTTCGTCTGTAACAGCCGTTTCGTCCACTGCTGCCTCAGGCTCGGCCGTAGCAGCCGTCTCACCTGCCGCCACCTCGGGCATAGCGGTCGTGACTGTCTCGTCAGCCACTAGCTCGGGCCCGGCAATTATGGTTACATCGCCTACCGCCGCCTCGGGTTCCGCAGCTACCTCCTCCACTACCCCCTCAGGCTCAACGGTCGCCGTCACTCTTTCAGTAAGGCTCGGCCCTGTAGGACAAGATATATAAGAACCGATAGCTTAAAGCTTTGACAACGAAACCTCAAAACACATTACCTGGGGTTGATTTACCGTTGGCTTCCCGAGCTGCACTTGCCGCCCATCTATGAGTAGTAGACAAGGCGACCGGGAGCTCCTCTGAAGGAGTAGCAGCGGGAGTAACGGCGCTTGAACCTGCTCCCGCAGCCAAAGCAGCGCTACGCTCCCTTGCTGTGCGTCTCAGGCGCTTCCTTTCCTCCCGGGCCGTCACGACAGACCTTTTGGAAGCCTCCTGCAGCAAGGCGTCGTCTTTCGCATTCAGGGTTGCTTCCAGAGCCGTCAAGGCTTCCATCATCGGTTTTTTATGTAGGGCTTCTTACGGCAATCCCGAAGAGGCTGGGACTTCGGTAGCTGGCCCGGGGAGAATTTCCGCATCGGCTTGCGAGGTAGGTCTTGTGGTCCCTGCGATAAGATAAAGAGTGGGTCAGATTACTCATAAGAGATGGATGCAGAGACATAGCAAACCGAAATGTACCAAGGCCTAAGGATGCTCTGAGTCGTTCCTCCTCCTCGAAAGTCTTGAGAGAGGCAGCGAGAGCTTCTTCGGTAGAAATGCCTATTAAAGAAGAAAAAGCGTTAGTCAAAAACAATGATAGAGATACGATGCAATGACAAAAAAAATACAACTAATGATTACATGATTGCGCGAGTTTAGCCAACCACTCGTCGTGCCTTGCCAATCGCTCAGAAGCTGCGATGGCGGCCGCCAGATCAGTGTCATCTGGCGGCATAAATAAGCCCTCGTTGGTCCCGTACTCACTCAAACCCTCGCTATAAGGCGCATGAGGTTCCTGACCAAATGCAACGTCAGCAGAGAGGATCGACTTCTTCTTCCTCTTCTGCGCGCGAACTCCGGTCGCACCCAAAATCAGCTTACGCTTCGTGGGCACCTTGGGACGGCGAGTCCCGATATCCGAGCCCACGCTGGATTCAGGTGAAACCATGTTGACCGTCTCCACGGGAACACGGGGCGCTGAGGGCACGTCCACAGGATCACGGGGCAATCCACGCGTATGGCTTAGCACACGTGGAGGCTCAACTCCAGCATCTCCTCTTAGTGGAGGAGGGACAGAGGTCCTTCGCTTTAAGGGGTCGTTGCGATCGCTGGCGGGGGGCGCACTCTTGCGATCAAGCAGCAGCCGCTTCTCTTTCCTGATGACAGCGCCCATCGCGTGTTAATACCAGGCCCCGTATACGTTGAGGGCCGTTGGAATGCAAGTCGGCTCGCTAATAAAGAAGTGGGAGCCCGTATTTAACCGCATAAAGTGATGCAGTGCACTCCGTATTCCCTCCCTGGTGGCCGCAGGCTCTTCCAAAAACGCCTCCAGTGGGACCCCCTGGTTATAACTTAGCTGCTGGGTGAAATGATGGGGGTTGTATCTCATAAAAGCGCCGCATCATTTTGCCTGAATATGAGGAAGCCCAGCCTGATGGAGTATAGATGTAGAATCTCTCGGGCTTTCAACATGGAGGCCCCGTCCTTGAAATTATCGCGCAACGCCAGCACCGCCTTGGAGGTTTTCGGGCCGATTGTCAGGACGTTGTCCGTAAAAGAAATACCCACTCCGACGGTGCGCGGACGAAGAAGCAACCCCCTAGCCTCCCGCGGAGGCGGATTCACGATAGAAACATCGATCAGCCGCATAACTCTCGGGAATCTGTACTTCTCGTAAAACGAGGGTCTTTTATGAATACCAAATACCCCGAGCACGTGCATTTCCATCCACGAACTAAAGTAGTGCATCGGGAAATTGGAGGCTTGCACCCCCGGTTCAGTTGTGTCCGCCGCCACGCTAAGACCATTGTACAGGTGGGCCAACCCGGCGATCTCGATGGCCAATTGTATGCCGGCCACCATTCGATGTGCTGGGTAGAAGACGGACGGCCTCATATAGCGAGGGTGCATGGGGAGCGCGAACCGGCACAACCATAACCTCAGAAACCCGAGAAAGAAGGTCTCCTCGTCGATGCCCGGAGCAGTGATTTCCGACAAAGGGATGATTTCCGACAAAGGGATGATTGCAGCATCAAGGAGGTAAAAACCTTTTTGATTGGCTTCCAGTACTGGTCGACGATCTAAGCCAAGGTCGAAGGGGTCATCGAGCTTGGCAAATTTTTCGCCCCGTTGCGATAGAATCTCCGGTCGAAGAAAGCGGGCAATGAAGTCTGCGAAACTAACTCCCGGCCTCCCGATTCCAAGAAAAGACTCTCATACATATTCAGCACATTTATCAGACTCGGAAACTGGTGCTGAATAGCATTCTCCGGCCTTAGGTCCATCACCAACGGCTTGGTGGCAAAAACATATTCATCCGGAGGAAGCAGCTCCTCATAGTGCTCCCCCCTCACCGGCAGACCGGAAATCTCAGCAAATTCTTCTAGAGAGATGGAAACTTCCCTGTCCATTAGAAGAAAGGTATGGGTGAGGATGTTCCATTGCTCCACGAACGCCTTAATCCACCATGTCGGAGGAGCAGAATACTCGAACAGCGAGGCGTAAACTGCAGGATATAGACCGATCTTCAGCAGGTGCGCCTTCTTCGCTGACAAAATGTACCTGGCCCACTACAGATACCCTACCGAGTGTCGAAGGGTCAACCCGATGTTGTAGGGTTGTCCCCAAGGGCGCGACTTGCCCTGGCATATGCGCCGTCCCAAAATATCCAAGGCTGTCGGTAGCTGCATGGGTATGACAGCAATCGAAGGTTGAAGAAGACCTTCCGAAGTCCAATTAACGAGCTCCACGGCAGAGTTCACCGGGGGTATATCTGCGTACGAGATCGAGGAGATCGGATCCGATGGCGTCGCACAAGAGAAGCTTCGGCGACCTTTGATTATTTGGTCATACCACCTACCCCACAGGTGAAGGTTTTTGTACTCCGGGTCATAGTCCTTAATAAGTGCAAGAACCTCCCGGTCTACCGGTGCTTCGGGGAATCCTCCCTCTGAGCGGAAAAACGGAAATGAGAGATCAGAAGACATGTCGCCTGCAAGAAAGAACGAAATTCAAATTATCAGTGTCATAATTTAATTTTAAAAAAAAAATCCCGACGCTCGGTACTTTAAAATTTGTACCACACTGCAATGCAGTGGAAAGGGGACCAAAGAGGGACCCACAAAATCCAGATGACAATGCATCAATTAATAAGACAGTCTCATCATTGGATGAGAATGTCAATTAATAAGGAAATCCTCAAAGAATATTCTCATTGAATGAGAAATCCCTCGAGACAAGGAGAAAATCTCCCTTTCAGAGCAAAGCTCTATAACATAGTGACACTTGTCAAACTCTGGTCACGAGGGAATAAAATTCCTTAAAGAGCCTAGCTGTGTAACGATGATGGAAAATCCATCAAAAGTTAATGAAAATTAATTCTTGAGAATTAAAATTCTGGGATCTTAAAGATCCATGAAAAAACTATTAAGAGTTCTTCATCAAAAGATCAAAAGATCTATATATTGTCAAAAGAGCAGAGCTCTGACCCTTGGGTTAAGAAACCCTAAGGAAAGATCTATTTGGATCTATGGGTTCATGAGAGCAAGACTCTGTTTATGAAACCCTAAAGGGGTTTTCTTTAGATCAAAAGATCTATGAGAGCAAGGCTCTGCTAATGGGTAAGAACCCCAATTTATTAGAATTAATTTAATTTAATTTAATTTAATTTTTACCTAAATCTAGTAAAGTTCTAACTCTTGAAAGTTCTTAGAAAGAAGAGCAAGGCTCTGAGATAAAAAATTCTTGAGGAGAAGATGATAATCATCTGAGGACCAAGGGTCCTATTTATAGGCGCTGAAACGCCTCCTCAACTTCTGAGTTGATCCAAGGGCTCAGATGTTGCCACAGCTGCACTCACATGTGGGCCACGTGAGCGCAACGGTGGGGGAGGGCATTTGTTTCCCCCAATCAGAGCAAAGCTCTGTTTTGAATTTCAAAATTCAAAAATTGAAGCAACGCTTCAGATCTCTTGCGCTGCGCGCCACGTGTCAAAAGCAGACACGCCAGCGCCAAGAGCGCTGCGCCCTAGGCAGCGCACCCCAATCAGAGCAAAGCTCTGTTTCAAAATTCAAAATTTAAAATTGAAGCAACGCTTCAGATCCCTTGCGCTCTGTGCTGCGCTCCACGTGTCAAACACAGGCGCGCTCGCGCCAAGTGCGCCAGCGCTGGAATTAAAAGAATTCCCCACCGTTAGATTAAAAGATTTAATAATAATAATAAATTATTAATTAATCAGAATTAAAATTCTGTTCTGGAAAGATCTTTCCAATCTTGTTGAAAACAAGAAGATTGCCTTCTGTAAAACAGAAGCTCTAGGATCAAAGATCCAACGGTGGGGAAATATCCCCAAATCAATCAGAGAAAGATCTCTTCAACTAATTTAACAAATCAATTGGCCCTATATAAAGGCCCCAAGACTTCAAGTTTTAAAAAAAAAACCTCTGCAAACTTTGAGAAGAACTCAAAAAAGGAAGAAAGGCAAGCCTTTGAAGAAAGAAAATCATTTCTTCATCTTTAAAGGTAAAAACGATTAATTCTTGAACAATAGAGATGAAAACATCTCATAAAAAGAAGAATCCTCTTCTAGAAAGATCTTAGATCTATAAAAAAGACCAAGATCTTTGATTAAACATAAAGGATTAAAAGATCCAATCCTTAAAATAAAGAAGTACTTTACTTCATTCACAGATCTTTTGATCTATAAAGGCAGAGCCTTTTGATAAGAACAAGAACTTTGGTTCTTGGATCTTGAGGCAATGCCTCCTTGGAAGAACAAAAAACTTGTTCTTTGATCTTAAATCTTATCTGATGCGCTTTGCGCTACTGGAAAGTGCTTTGCACTCTTGAACTGCGCTTTTGCGCTCCTTGGACCGGCGCTCAGCGCTAAAATATGCCACGTGTCAACCACAGACACAGCTTGCGCTTCTGAAAACGGTGCATTGCGCTCTTGGGTCGGCGCTCAGTGCCAAGCGCGCCACGTGTCACTCACTGGCGCACCCATGAACTGGTGCAGCGCACTCATAAAGCGCAGTGCGCTATAAGCCAGCGCTTAGCTCTAAGCGACGCATGTCATCCTTATGTGCGCTAGCGCAATGCGCTCTTTAATTGGCGCAAAGTGCCTGACGCGCCACGTAGCTCACTATATGAACACCATTTTGTTCCTGATAAATGCTATGCATTTAATTGCATCCAATGTCAGAGCACAATGCTTGGCATTCTTAAAAGGGCAGGGCCCAAATAAAAGCCTAACAGGCAGAACATAAAATAAAATGTTAAACATTTTTAACTGGACTTAGTCCAATTCTGGCCATAAGTCCTCAATTTAAATTGAACTGAGCTCATCTGCTCTTCCAATCAATTTACACCCGGTTCGAGGGTACATCTCTTTACTCCTATGATATCTGTCGTTGTAATCCTTCAACGTCGTCAGAGAGGTGGCGGGTCCCGACAATTATACATTGCTACGGACTGTGAGGTCCTTAAACTCATGGACTATGATGTCGTTAACCTCGACCGTGATGTCTTAAAACTAACATCGGACTGTGGAGTCCTTAAATCCATGGACTATGATGTCCTTAACCTTGACCGTGATGTTTTAAAACTAACGTCGGACTGTGGAGCCCTTAAATCCACGGACTATGATGTCCTTAACCTCGACCGTGATGTATTAAAACTAACATCAGACTGTGGAGCCTTTGAATCCACGGACTATGATGTCCTTAACCTCGACCGTGATGTCTTAAAACTAACACCGGACTGTGAGGTCCTTAAACTCACGGACTATGATGTCCTTAACCTCGATCGCGATGTCTTAAAACTAACAATGGACCGTAATATCCTTAAACTAATTATCGACCGCAATGTCACTAAACTAAACAATAGAGCCCAATTGCTCTCTAGTCGGATCCAAATGATCCCGTTAAGTTGATCTTAGTCTAAAATTAGACTAACGTATACTTAACAAACGTTTAAGTTGATCTTAGCCTCAAATAAGGCTAACGTATCCTTAAACCCAACCCCCAAACCCAAATCTAAGAAAGATATGGATTTGGACTAGTCCACGCCCTACGGGCGACAACGTAACTTAGTCTCCGTATACAATCCATGGGCAACCAAACACAAAACCAACACCCACGACACGAAGTGACCATATGGAGAAGAAGAAAGTTGTTACCGCGATGCGGTAGCGTAATTAACTGCAGGGGCTTGCGCCTGCAGGGAAGAGCGTCCCCATAATCAAAAACTCCTCAAGCGAGGGGGAATTTGACGAAGTCTGCTATATCGGCCGCATCCGTTTAAACCTTCGATACACGGTGCCATAAATCAACTTGGCATCTTCGGAGAGGTGGACGGATAGCACCAATTAGCATCTGCCCCGAATTTCAGGCAAGACGGACCTGCGAGGTCGTGTCTCCGTGTTCGGAGGGGAACATACGTGGAGATCCTACTGCATATTACAATTCTCTGCCTAAAGAGAAGATTGTGGTGATGTATTGGAGTTTTTTAAATGAATAGGCTTATCAAGTTTTATTTTAAAGCTTATCCATATGATTTATAGTCCATATCAACTTTAACTTCTGGTTATTTTGTTTTTGACTCATGCAGTAACATTTTCGGTTAATAACAACAACACTACTATAGAAGTCCTGACTGGAACTAATTACAAGCGATGGAAACAAGACATTGATTTTGCTTTTGATATTGTGGACATTGATTTGGTTTTACGTGAGGATGAACCTGCGAAGCTCACGGCTGAGAGTAATACTGAATAGAAGGAATTTTATGTTAAGTGGGAGAGTTATGATAGACTCAGTCTCATTGCAATGCGAAGGCCAATTTCTTGAACATCTGATTAGTAAGGCAAAGGAGTTTCTCATTGCTGTGGAGGAGAGATATAAAATTTCTGATAAGGCGGAGTCTGGCCGTCTTATAGATGACCTTGTTACTAATAAGTATGATAGTGCCAAAGGAGTTAGAGAATATATCTTTAGGATGGTCCATCTCCAAACCAAACTCAAGGGCTTTGAGTTTGGTTTGGAGATGGACCTTCCTAAAGATATATTCTGAAAGCTTTCATTGTTAGTCATGCCTTAAAAGCTTTACTTTCTGAATTTGATGTCATCAAAACTGTTTACACTACTCAATATGAAACTTGAAAAATCCCTGATCTTATCACCAAATGTGTTGCTGAAGAGGACAAAATTAAGAAGGAAAAGACTGAAACTGCATTGGCAGTGGCTCAGTTTAAGCCTAGCTATGGGAAGCATCATAGATACGATAAGAAGTCTAAGCTTGGTGGTCCTATAAAGGTTCAGAATTTCAAAAGGCATAGTAATGCTCAAACCTACAATCGAGAGAATTAAAAGGTTGGCATACCGAATGATTCTAAGTGTTTCTTCTGTAAGAAACTTGGTCATAAGAAGGTCAATTGTTTTAAGTATAAGTCTTGGTTAGCTAAGAAAAACAAACAAGAAGGTAATCCTTTAGCTCTTGTTTGTATTGAGTCTAATTTTGTTAATGTTCTTTTAGATTCTTGGTGGATTGATAGTGGAGCTTCTGTTCATGTTGCTATGACATTGCAGGGGTTCCAAAGCAGAAGGAGACCAAGTAAACGGGAGTCCAAGTTTAAAGTAGGAAATGAAATCGATGTGAAGATCGAGTTTATAGGAACATTAGTCCTTATTTTAGAATTTAGTTATCATTTTGTATTAGAGAACGTCTTTTATGCACCGTATTTTAGATGGAATTTGATTTTAGTTTCGTTAGTGGACAAGTTGGGATTTAGTCTTCTTTTTGGAAATGGAAAAATGCGTTTAATTCTAAATTCTATTGATGTTGGTAATTGTGCCTTGTCTGATGGATTATATAGACTTTGCTTGGCTCTTGACAATGATAATAATATGACTTATCATGTTGGTAAAACTGTGTTGAAAAGATCTCTGATTAAAGAAAGATCTTCCAATCTATGGCATAAACGTTTATGTCACATTTCCAAAAAGAGAATAAAAAAATTGATAAAAGATGAAATTTTATCTTCTCTTGATTTTGATGATTTAGGTGTTTGTGTCGACCGTATTAGAGGTAAATTAACTAAGACCAAGAAGAAAGATGCCACTCGTAATTCGAATCTTTTGAAAATTATTCATACTAATATTAGTACATATTATTTGAGACCTTATGTGGTAACAAGTATTTCATCACTTTTATTGATGATTTTTCCCGTTATGGTTTTGTTTATCTAATTAAGGAAAAATCTGATGCACTTGATAGATTTAAAGTCTTTAAAACTGAATTAGAGAAACAATTGGGAAAAATTGTTAGGTCTGACCGTGGTGGTGAATATAATGGTAAACATGATGATGCTAGACAATATTTAGGGCCTTTTACTAATTATTTAAAAGATTGTGAAATCATTGGCCAACATACTATGCTTGGTAGTCCTGAACAGAATGGGGTAGCTGAGAGGCGAAATCGTACTCTTAAGAATATGATGCGTAGCATGATGAGTAGAAGTAACCTATCTGGGTATCTTTGGGGAGAAGCTATCATGGCAACCTTGTACATTCCTATAGGGTTCCTAGCAAATCTGTTCCCAAAACACCTTTTGAGTTATGGACTGGTAGAAAGCCTAGTTTAATCATTTGGGGGTTTGGGGTTGTCCAGCCGAGGTGAGTTTTTATAACCCTTTTGAAAAGAAAATAGATCTCAGAACCACTCGTTGTTATTTTATTGGATATCCCGATCATTCTAAAGGATATAGATTCTATCGACTCTCTAATGGCACTAGAATTGTTGAATCTCAAACTGCAAAGCTTTTAGAGTTTGATGCTGCATATCTTCAAGATCCTCCGACTGTCGATGAGAAGAGGCAAGGGGAATGTATTTCTATATCTTTACCCACATTACAAGATAGTGTTATTCTACCTTCACTAGTTAATGTTGATATTGAGTAACAAGTTTACAATGATTTTCCTATTCCTGATGTCATGCCTCCTAATATGTAGAATGCTCCAGAAGCACCAGTTAGAAGATCCAACAGACAAAGAAAAAATGCAATTCCTGATGATTTTTATGTGTATCTTGGAGAAGGAGATTATGACATTGGTGAAGTCGATGATCTTGTTATTTTTAGTGACGCAGTTTTTAATATTCATTCTGATTTATGGCATAGTGCTATAGAAGACGAATTAAAGTCTATGGGACTTAATAAAGTATGGGAGCTAGTTGAGTTACCTGCCAGTTGACGACTCATTGGCTGCAAGTGAGTGTACAAAACTAAAAGAAACTCCAAAGGTGAAATTGAGTTCCATAAGGCCAGATTGGTTGCTAAAGGGTTCACTCAGAAAGAAGGCGTTGATTATCATGAGACCTTTTCTCCAGTTTCTACAAAAAACACTTTTAGAATTATTATGGATTTAGTGGCTCATTTTGAGCTGGAATTTCATCAGATAGATGTGAAAATAGCTTTTCTAAATGGTAATTTGGATGAAAAAATCTATATGGCTCAACCTGAAGGTTTTCAAGAAGTTGGCAAAGAAAATTTAGTGTGCAAATTTAAAAGGTCGATTTATGGTCTTAAATAAGCTTCTCGTCAATGGTACCAGAAATTTGATGAGGTGATAATTTCTTTCGGTTTTATGGAAAATAAAATGGATGAATGTTTATATTGCAAGGTCAGTAAGAGCAAATATATTTATCTTGTTTTATATGTAGATAATATTTTGCTTGCAAGTAGTGATGTAAGATTGCTACATGAGACTAATCACCTATTGTGAAAGAGTTTTGATATGAAAGATATAGGAGATGCTTCATTTGTTTTAGACATAGGGATTCATCGAGATAGATCATGTGGCTTGTTGAGGTTGTCTTAAACGACATATATTAGTCATGTGCAAAAGTTTAATTTGCAAGATAGTAAGTCAGGAGATGTGACTGTAGTAAAAGGAGATAATTTTAGCAAAAGTCAACGTCCTAAAAACGAGCTTGAAAGAAAAGCGATGGAGAATTATCCTTATGCTAGTGCAGTGGGTAGTTTAATGTATGCACAGTTTTGCACAAGACCAGACATTGCCTTTGCTGTTGGTGTACTTGATAGATACTACTCTAATCCAGGTATGAAACATTGGGTAGCTGTCAAGAAGGTTATGAGGTACTTAAAGCGAACGAAGGATTTCATGCTTATTTACAGAAAAGTAGACAGTTTGGAGGTGGTCGGTTATTCAGATTTAGATTATGCTGGTTGTCTAGATAATTTAAAGTTGACTTCAGGTTACATCTTCTTGTTAGTTGGTGGTGCAATATCTTGGAAGGATGCTAAGCAAACTCTTGTGGTATCTTCTACCATGCATATTGAGTTTGTTGCTTGTTTCCTTATTGCTACACAAGCATCATGGTTGAAGGGCATGATTACCGAACTTGCTGTGATTGATTCCATCTCTAGACCATTAAAAATTTATTGTGATAATAGCGCAGCCGTGTTTTTTTCATAAAGAACAATAAAAGGAGCACATGATCTAAACACATTGATGTGAAGTATCTGTCAGCCAGGGATTTGGTGAAAGAAAAAGTAATGATTATTGAGCACATTGGGACTGAGGACATACTCGCTGATTCTTTGACCAAGGGTCTAAGAATAATAATCTTCAAGAAATATGTTGATAACATGGGTATTATTGAGTCTTTTGATGTGCCTGGTTAGTGGGAGTTGATTCATATTTTTCATGACAATACATTCATATTTTGGAGTGTATTTATAAACTCTTTAGTTTCTTTATTGATGATCATCATTTCTATTATTTGTTTGAGACTACATTATTCATTCATTGTGCACATTATGCTTATGATATGTCATTTTATATGAAATCTTGAAAAACTGTGGTACCGTTTTTTTTTTAAGTATGACGGATTTGTCGTAAAGGTATACCTAAAGGAAAATGGATATACAAGGTTATTTTAAGGCTGGTAAATTTCTCATAAGGTTTTTGAGGAATTTGATTCCTCACAAGGTTAAAGAGGAATTTGATTCCTCACAAGGAATTTTTTCATATGAATTTCTCATAAAGATTTAGAGAAGTTTAATTTCTTATAAAGATAAAGAGGAAATGGTTTATGAATTTCTTATAAGGATTTAGAGAAATTTAATTCTTTATAAAGTTAAAGAGAAATTTGTTTATATAATTTCTCATAAGAACATAGAGAAATTGGATTTCTTATAAGGTTAAGGAGAAATCAGAGGATCAACAATAAAAATAGTACATAAATAAAGATCACATAAAGAGTACTATTTTCTTGTTACACTATCACATTTGATGCATGTCAATAGGATTTCTAGCATCCGTGGTCATGGATGGCTTTATATTATTGAGAATATAATCACTGTCATGATTCGGTGTTAGGCATCCTATTAGATCAGATTGCTTATTGAGATGCTGTCTTATAATTATACAAGTTTTAATTTTGTTGCCACATACAGTGTTTTATGTTGCTCAGCCCAAGAGTCACTTGCAAAATAAATTGTTTTCTAAAAGGTGTTTTACAAAAAAATTTAATGTAAATGTTTTTTAATTAATGATGCCCAAGTAAGAGAATGTTAGTTTTATCTAATTATGGGCCATCATTAATTATGATTTATTAAAGTGGTCTAGACCAATATTATGTAGTTTTAAGATATGCTGGTAGACCCAATAAAGTAATGTGATCTTATTGGATTAATGGGCTTTAGCATAGCTCTTATCGGGTATGATGTGATCGGATGGTCTGTGTAGGCCTTCATTTTATTCGATCTTTTATGGGAGAACCTAATGAGGTTCATTATATATACAGGCTAGATCCGCTCTCTTGCTCTTAACCTTAATAATTGGCTTTTCCCATTGAGAGCCGCCTGAAGGAGAGAAAGGAGAGGAAGATCTAGCTCGATCATGACTTCCGCTTGTTCTTATGTCTATGGATAGAGATACATCTAAATATTTCTTTTAGATTTTTGATGTGCTATAGATGAAACATATGGGTATATTTAATTATAGAATATTACAATTCATACTCTTGTTAAGCCAAGCTTATGAATTCATCATTCAATTATGGGACTTATCTATAATTTGAATTAACAAAAATTTAAAAGAGAAATTACAAAAAACCGGACCATTTATTTTATCCAAATACCTATCATGTAGAAAAAACCTACACCCTAGGCATATGATACTCTATTAAGACTAGTAAGGTTTCTCGCACAATGTATCCGAAGTCCAAAATTAAGAAAAATCATTTTAATTTAAAAGTTTATTGTTATATAAGTTGTAAATTGTAATATCACATATTTATGAATTTTATATGTAAATTATATGAAAGATTAACTTGCAAATACTTATATATTTTTCTTTAGCTTTTCAGTATTTTTCTTGCTCATATGAAAATTGAGAAAATTTTAAAAATCTAAAAAAATATTATACGATTTTTCAATATTTTGCTTGTTATAGTACACGAGAGTTATGAAATGTATAAAAATTTCAAAAAAATTTGTTCTGCTCAAATTTTAATATTTTGCACTCTGCAGTACATGAATATGACGAAATTTTAGAAATCACAAAATTTCTGTTTTCATTGATTTTCCAACATTTTACTTGCTATCCAAAAATGGCCTGATCAAATTGATCAAAAATGGTGTATTAGCAATATGAAGGGATGAATCTCCTTTTGGTTTCTCGATTTTGCGTGGATCGTTTGAATCGATTATGGCGTATTAGCAATAAGGAGGGATGAAACTCCTTTGGTTTCTCGATTTTGCAGGGATCATTGAGTCGATTATGGGATTGACATTGCTTAAAATTTCACCCTGCACAGATGATGAAGGTGTTTCTTGAAATTTTGAACTTGGACTCGATTTTGGTGCACTCTCAAGCAAAGCATTCATTAAAAGACACTGTGATGTGTGGGGATCAAGTTGCCTCCTTGAAATGACATGAGAATCATGAATTTTTTAAAAATAAAATATTTTTTGTTTTCTTCGGGTTTTAAACATTTTCTTTGCTGTACACACGAAAATTGTAAAATTATCAAAAATCTCAAAATTTTCTGTTTTCTTCCTTTTCCAATATTATGTACACACTACGCACGAAAATCATGAGATTTTAAAAAATCTCAATTTTTTCAGTTTTTTACGGTTTTAAATATTTTACATGCTATATAGCACATGACAATTGCGAAATTTAAAAAACCCGTATAATTATCTTTTTTTTACCTCAAATTTATAATATGAAAAATACATAATTTTCACACTACCATATGAAAATTACATAATTTTCAAATTATAAAACAATTATGTTTTCTTCGATTTTTTTATATTTTGAATGCTATAGCATATGAAAATCTCGAAATTATCAAAATATTAAAATTCTCGGCACTTTTTGGTTTTTCAATATTTTCAAAAATTCCAAAATTTTCTGTTTCCTGTAAATTTTCAATGTTTTGCATACTATAACATACAAAAATCGCGAATATTTAAAAAATTTAAAAGTTTTATGTATTTTTTAAAATTTTAATATTTTGCATTAGCACACGAAACTAGCGAAATTTTCAAAAATTTCAATATTTCCATTTTAATTTTTCGAATTTTTGCTTGCTGTAACACACAATGATTGTGAACTAATCGAAAATATCAAAATTTTTTGTTTCTTCCGTTTTTTCAATAATTTCCTTTTTATAACAAATACAAAAATCGTGAAATTTGCAAAAATCTCAATTTTTTCCCGGTTATTAGTTATTTTGTTTGTTATATAGAGCATAAAAATGACAATATTCTTAAAATTCCCAAAATTTTTCATTTTCTTTGGTTTTTCAATATTTTGTTTGTTATAACAAACGAAAATCACAAAAAAAATTTAAAAATCTTAAAAGTTTTCTATTTTTTCCAACCCTTCAATATTTTGCATGATATAACAAATGAAAATCGCAAAATTTTCAGACATCTCAAAAAGTTATCTTTTCTTCCTTTTTAATTATTCAATATAGTATAATGTATGAAAATCATAAAATTTTAAATATCTTAAAATTTTCAAAAGTTTTGATATTTTTCATTTTCTTTTGTCTTTCTTTATTTTATATGCAATAGGAGAAGAAAATCGCAGAATTTTCAAAAACATAAAATTTTTCCGTTTTCTTTCTTTTAAAAAATATTTTGCAGGCTATATTATACGAAAATCGTTAATGTTTCCAAAATCTCAAAATTTTAAGAATTTATAATTTCCTAAAACTTGAGGGGCTAAGATTAAATCTATATCCATATATGTCCAAAACAAATGAGGAAATATTACAGATAAATAGTAAGATACAATTTATAATTTCTGAAAACTTGAGGGGTTAAATCAAATTTATAGCCACATATGTCCAAACTAGAATAGGGAATATCTTCTCTCATATAGTTTCTTATATATACCAGCAAGTGGCCCCCGCGCCATGCATGGATGGTTGTATAGAAAAAAAAATATTTTCCATAGATATTTTGCAACAATCTATATTGAATAGTAATAATTCATGCAAAAATAAATACAGATCATTCGTCTGAGAATATGTTTGTGTGTATTTGAATTGAAACAAAAATTACTGAAAACAGATGAGGACGACTCATACGAACAAAATAGTTTGCATTTTTCCGAATTAGATTGCATTTCAAATTCATTTTCTGTATAAGGTTATGCGAGAATTTTGAAATAAGGCATGTGCTTATTTATGTGAATACTTTTTAGAGTTCGTTTTTTAGTAAAACAAAGTTCTAAACTAAGCCAATCCTATATTGTCTTTATTTTATATATATATATATATATATATATATATATATATATATATATATATATATATATATATATATATATATATATATATATATATATATAAGAGTTAATACAATATCTTTAAACATAACTCAATTTCAATCTAGAAGAAGAAAACCTAAATTTTTTTAACCAAGTTGAAAATTGTCTGAAATAGGGATTTCAATCCAAAACTAAATAAAGTAAGATAACTTAATATTTTAAAGGCTTATTTCTTGTCAACACCCTTATGGTTTGATTTAATTCTTGAAAACCTACTTGAGCTTTCTTCGTTACCCAATACACCCATGTATACTTTAATTCTCTTACCTCATAACCCCTCGTACTTTTATTATGTTAAGTTTTGTGATAAAACAATGGAAAATGAATCACGTGTAACGCCCATATACTCTATTTTTATTTTTTTTCCCAATATCGCCCTCTATATCTCATTAAAGTTGCTCCCTACCTATCTTTCCCAAATTAAAACTTTGCTGCTTGCCCTAGTTCTTCTTCTTTAGTGTTTCTGTTGTAGGGTGGCTCAAATGATGGCAAATTCTCGGTGTGGGCCCTTTCATTCGATTAGGAAGGAATTAAATGTTTAATAAAATGCTTGTATAAATTAAGATGTGAGCTTTGTTTGTGTTTATAGTTCTGAAACATTCACCACTAGTTGACAACTTTGAAGGATTATGGGTGCCGTTGCTCGAATTGGAAGCGGATGCCCTACTTATGAAGTTGGACAACCTTTAATTGCTCCAGAACTTTTATATAAAAAACACACCTTTTTCATCTTGGGGGAGGGGAAAATGTATCTTTTGGATGCGATTTAACGGTAGAGGGTTATTAAGTATTTTTTTTACCGCCGAAGACATCGGGAGAACGTATAGCCTGAATACGGGGGCAGATGCTGTATGGAACATATCCATCCACCTCTCTGAAAATACTAAGTTGATTTATGACACCGTATATCGGAGGTTTGGATAGATGCGACCGTTGTACCATGACTTATCAGATTCCCCCTCGTATGGTAGGGTTTTTTGATTGTGGGGACGTTCTTTCCTGTAGGCGCAAACCCCTGCAGTTAATTACACTATCGCATTACGATAACAACTTTCATTTTCTCCAGGTAGATCATTTCGTGTCGTGTTGTATATTGTTTATTTTTGGGGTTGTCCTTGGATTATATATTGAGACTAATATATATCATCGCCCGCAGGGCGTGGATTAGTCCAAATCTGTATATTATATTTAGGGTTTTGAACTTAGGACGTAGATCTCATATAAATGAGGTCCATCAGTTTATGGGACATATGGATTTGATCTAAGAATCGTTAGTCGTATATCGGACTAAAATCGACTTAGGAATAGTGAGCATATGGTCTCAACTGATCATCAGATCATATATGAATAACCTATGGATAGTATACGGTAGTCAATATGGAAATGGTATGCAGGGCCAAACATATTAGTTTAAGGACATCGCGGTCTATAGGAAACATGGGATGGAATATGGCTTGTTTATGCTCATGAATTGTATACGGGGATCAATATGGAGATCAGCCGTGGGGCCAAACATATAGTAGTTTAGAGACGTTGCGATTCAATATTAGTTTAAGGACATTTCGGTCCATCTTTCATCTTACACACATGTATATCACGTGGCAAAGTGAACGATGGTAACATGGAGTGTGCCTAATATTGGGGTGCAATTCACTTCGAAGGTATTTATATTTCTTTCAAAGATATACATATACATATATGTATATAGCTGGGGCTCAATATAAGATGCGCATCTATATGGGATGCGTATCAATATGAAATATGCACATCAATATGGAAGTGCATCAATATGGGGTGTATCGATATAAGGGTGCGCATCTATATAGGATGCGTATGGCATTCCCTGTCTTGATGAAATTTCATATCTTTTATCAAGTAGGGACGAGAAAGGAGTTGTTGGTTGTTGGGATCCGTCACCTCTCTGAAAACGTCGAGAAATTACAACTCCATATATTAGATGTGTGGAAAGATGTACCCTTGAACCAAATCTTATGTATAAGGAAGGAGATTAGGTTAGAACTAGGAGTTGTTGGTTATTGGGATCCGTCACCTCTCTGAAAATGTCGAGAAATTACAACGCCATATATCAGAGTTGTTGGTCTTACATGAGACTAAGATCAATGGATGAAAAATCATTAGTCATATATCCGACAAAGATCAATATAGATATCATGGATGAAAGATCATTAGTCATATATCCGACTAAGATCAATATAGGTATCATGGATGAAAGATCATTAATCATATATCCGACTAAGATCAACTTGGATGACATAGATGAAAGATCATTAGTCCTATATGAGATTAAGATCAATATTGGTGGACGGTCATTAGTTGTATATGGAACTAAGATCAATTTGGACACCATTGATATATTGATCAATGGATCGTATATGAGAAACAAAAACTTCTATACTTAATTTATTTTAACTAAGTACTCAAGAAAAGGCTTGCTATCCATGTGCGCTGTACATGTGAAGTGCTTATGTACATGTATCATCTTTAATGAGGGTGCAGACGTGCATATCACGTGCGTTGCGCACTTGCTTGTGATCGGGGACTGCACACGTGCATATTACGTGATGCACATCTCTTATGGTTGAGGGTTGCGCACGTGCATATTACGTGGTTGCGTACTTGCTATCAGTCATGGAGGTTGTGCACATGTATATCATGTGTTTGTGCTCTTACTATCATAAGCATTATTTTATCTAAGTGCTCATATGTGCATTTCTGTATGGGCAAAATTCTTTTTAAATGCGACTTAAGGTCAAATGCGCACTGCTTTAGAAAGTATGGTGCACATCTGTATGGGAAAGTTGTTGGCTTTCGAGAAAGTAAAGGCTTTCAATGAAGCAAAAACTTCAAACTCATGTCTTTCGTTCTTTTTGGATGCACATGCATCGCACGTGCGCTTTTGGAGCACCATTAGTTTTTATGCCCTTGTGCAACTGCATAGGGTACGCCATTGAGGAAGGCTTAAGCTTTCAAGTGAAGCGTATGCTTCTATTTGATGAAGCCTAGACTTTAAAGGGAAGATAAAGGAGAGATTGTTGTTCGTTGGGACCCACTACCTCTCCAAAACTGCTGAGGAATTACAGCGTCGTATATCGAAAGTGTGGAGAGATATACCCTTAAACCAGTCCTTTTCATCAGGGTAGAGAACATATTGGAGCAGTATCTTTTGAGATGCCGAAAATGCTTGTTTGAGCTTAGCGCTTAATGTCGGCGCACGTGCGTTGCACATGTTGTGCATGGCATTGGCGCACGTGTGCTGCATGTGGTGCGCATTGTACGTGCGTTGTACATACGCGCATGGCACTGGCGCACGTGCACTGCACGTGGTGCGCATGGCACCCGTGCTTGCACATATGCACACTAGGGGGCACGTATGCTTAAGGAAAGCAATGGCTTTAAAAAAGAAGTAATGTCTTTTGTGAGGACGAATCCTATCCCTTTTTTTTAGAGGTCTCTCCTTTTATTTATAAAGGAGAGGTAAAGAAGGGGTGTCTTTTTTTCCCGATGTGTGACTAAAGATGTATCCCCATATGGTAGAACATTACTTAGACCATACATGCAAATCGAATAATTTTTGATTCCGGAAGAGTTATGAGGCCCACAATATATCAAATCGAAAGACTTTTCAAGACGCTTTCGATGAAATACGAATTTTCCTGATTCTCATTCGGGAGTTTGGCAAAATACAACTCAGAAAATACCGGTTTGCATTTTCTTAAGCGTATTGCTGCCATTTGATACTTTGGGCTCTTTTGTGCACAAATTTTAGGCGGGAACATTAACGAATATAAAGTACAAAGGGGTATTGGTTAACAAATAAAGCTCAAGTATATTTTCAAGAATTAGATCAAAACACAAAGGTGTTTATAAGAAATAAGTCTATTTTAAACAAATAGTTTCGCAAAAAATATTGAAAGAGAATCATATGTCTGTCGAGAGGTTTCCAATATTCTTGATTTATCCTGTCAAAACATTGCTCACAATCACAATATTAATTTTTTTATATCGGAAAAAACTATTTTGTAGGAATCAATAAAATAAGAATTTCTTTGCTATTGATGTGGATGTCTTTGCTATTGATGTGGATGGATCAGTTCAATTAGATTTTTCTATGTTGAATAAATTTTTTTACAGAAAAAGAATGAGCGTTTTTTTTGACTTTTTATTGAGGGAAAAAGAAATTTGACGGAGAGATGGGAAACTTTCATATACTAGACTTAATTAAGTTACTTTTTAATTATGTTTAGTTAGTAATAATTTTATAAGAATTGTCATGAAGATATGTATATATGACCGTGGTCTGATATTTGATGGCCGTTATCATCAAGACATGGTGTTTCATATTTTTTTCGAGCACATCGTCAATCTTCATTAATTGAAAATGAAGGATCCAAAGAGAAATTTCGTAAAAAAGTAAGGGGAAGGTTCTAATTTTTCCCGCCCATACAATGAGCTCCAATTAGAAGGAAGGGGCCAAATGCAAATTTCATTAAAACGGAAGGGATCAAACCTAATTTTCCATGAAAATGAGGATGGAAGGGGTATTAAGAGAAATCCATGGGACAATTGAGGGAAAAACAAGCTTTAATTCATTAGAAGGAAGGGGCCAAATGCAAATTTCATTAAAACGGAAAGGAGCGAAGCTAATTTTCCGTGAAAATCAGGACGTAGACGACATTAAGAAAAATCCAAGGGGCAATTGAGGGGGAAAAAAGCTTGAATTCAAGCCTTCCAGCTTCGGCTTATATATATATATATATATATATATATATATATATATATATATATATATATATATATATATATATATATATATATATAGCAAGTACCTCTGTGCTTGGCACGTGCTCGAGGAGTTGCCCAAAAAAATAATATCGCATAAATGACTGAATTTTAACTGTATTTTATTGCAAGCAAATCGTTTCAATCTAATATAAATCAACCCCCTTTCAAAACAATTTAGAAAATTTCTTCATTTTCTCTCAAAATAATTCCAGAAAAGTATCCGTCTCTATACATTTCTGCCTATTGCATATATTCAACGGATGACAAATTGTGACAGCTTATTGATTTTTATAATCCTACTATTTATTTTTGATGATGTTACACAATATTAATAGATATATGCATATGTTTCATATTGCATATTTCATAACATTGTATATGAAGTTGGTCGTGTTTTAAAAAGATTTCATGATATCAACCGACACAAGCCTACGATAGAGAATGGAGGAAATTGAGCTAAAACGAAAAATCTATTGAAGGTTGGAGGATAATGATTAGAGTTGCTTAATGATCATATTCAAGCTTCAAGAAACTAAGGAGCCAAAAGTCCAAGTTTAAAAAATTCAAGAACTGAAAAAATGGAAGAAATCAAGAGTTCGAGTTTCAAGTGTATTATCTAGGAAATCGATATAAGTACTTCATGATTTATGAGATTAGCATGAAAAGCTCAAACACATACACCATTGCATGCATGAAATCTCTGGGCAAAACTTGGCAAAGTTTTTCATTCAAAACGATTTTCAATTTCAAGTTCAAATTTTTTTGTGTATTCCTTCTTCAAACGACTGTCCAAGTCTTAATCAGATGTCTGTATACTATTGCAAAACATGCACAAGTTTTAAAATATCAGTTTCTTATTTCAGAACAAATGTCAGTGTTTTCATTGGTTTAAAACTTTTTGATAGAACAAACGTCTGTCAATATTTCTTCAGACGTCTGGTTGATATATGTGTTTTCAATGCCTTGAAAATTTTGAGGGAAAAAACGTCTGTCAATGTTTCTTCAGACGTCTGGTCGTTCTCTGTGTTTTCAATGCCATAAAACTTTTGAGAGAACAAACTTTTGCAATGCTTTTTCAGACGTCTGGTTGTTTTTTGTGTTTCATTGCCTTAAAACTTTTTGTGGGAACAAACATCTGAATCTATTTAGTACAATCGTTTGAAGGTTAAAATCTTTGAAAATCTTTTCTTCTTCAGATGCGTATCACTTGTTCTTCAGACGCTTGTTTGTTCTCTATACTTTCATTGGATATATTTTGAAAACTATGCTAAATGTCTGAAGCTGTTGGCGACAGACGTCTGAACCTATTTTCGTTTGAAAAATATTTTTTGTTACGTGCATTTAATACTATAACGGTTAGTTTTATTTTGCCTTCAGACGTCTGTTCTTCTGCCTGAGGTGTAATAAATGCATGTACTTGAATGATTTTTGTGTCGGGGTTTAAAAGGGATTCTTGTGTAGTTATTTTACAACAACTGTTCTGAAAAATTGCATCCATTCTCTGAGTTCATCTTCACCCACCAAAAGAAAAAGAAAACGCTTGAGCTTTAATTGCAAATCAAATACTTTATTGAAGTATTCTAGATCTTGAATTGTAAACTCTTGAGAGAGTATCTTGGATTCTAATCTTCTTTTTCTATTTTCTCTTGAGTGCAGGAGAGTTTTTATAAGTGAGGAGAAGTTTTATGAAGAGAGTCACTCATGTGTCGAGTGACGTGTTGTTGCGGGAGTGCAGAAGAGTTCTTCTATTTTTGTACTATAATTGTGTTTCTTTTTATCTTGTAAGAAGAATTTTTAATTTTTGGGTATTGTTAGTATAATCTTATTCACCCTCTCTAAGATTATTACAATTGGTATTAGAGCGAGGTGCTTTTATTTGTTAGGATTAAAATCCTAGAGAGATCCTATGGCCTCATCTTTTTCACATAGTATGATACACTCCCAATCCATCACCAAACCACCATATTTTTATGGTATTAAACTTACCATTTAAAAAGTTAAGATGAAGTCATTTTTAGAATCACAAGGTAGAGATGTGTGGAGATATACCGTTTTGAAGGAGTATGAATTACCCACCACCGATGAGAAGAGTTAGAGTATAGTTGATAAAAAGGTTTATGAAGCTAATCATAAAGCCAAGATTGTTTTCTTTTCTTGTCTCAACGAAAATGATTTGGCTTGTGTTATAAAATGTAAAAGTGCTTTTGCTATGTGGAAAATTTCATTAGTTACTCATGAACGGAGTTCCAATGTTAAGAAGGCTAAAACTGATCTTTTGAAAACGGAATATGAAAATTTTCGAATGGAAACATTGATGATATATTTAGTCGTTTTATTTGCATCACTAATTCTCTTAACTCTTTGTTAGATGATCCCATAAAGAATGACGAAAATGTGAGGAAGATACTTCGATCTCTCATCAAGAAATGGCAAATAAAGGCAATTATTCTCAAGAAGATAACCGATATTGAGGTCATGTCGATGAAAAAGTAGAGAAGAAAGATAAGCTCAAGAACATTGCTCTCAAGGCTACATCTAAGACGTCATCCAAATCCAAAGTTCCATCCAAATCATGCGAAGATGACAAACTTAGTGGAGATGATGAGGATATCACTCTTATGACAATGCAATTCAACAAATTTCTCAAACTTTGAAGAAATTTCAAGAGAGTAAACTTTCCAAGAGATTGTCCCTATAACAACAACAATAAGGAAATTAGCCTTTGTTTCAAGTGTAAAAAGCCCGACCATCTCGTTGCCGATTGTCCCCTTAATAATGAATGGAGTGTCACGCCCTACTTCCCAGAAGACGGAAACAGGTATGTGACAAGCCCGCGACGTATTAGTTCTGAGAAAGTCATTTTCCGGAGTAAATACGTTAAGCGTAAAATAAGCAATATAAAATGACAAGAAATTAACATGAGATTTAAACTTTAACAACTTTATTTACATTCAAACTTGATACATTTACAATACATGAGTTCAACTGAAAAGGAAATACAAGAATAGCAATGCCTAAACATGTGGCATATATAAACTGAAAGAAGAAATGAGTTAAGCTAAGTTGAGTAGTGATCTGGTCGTAATCCCTTGTAGTCTCTTTTATCTCCTCAGTCTCTAGACCACCTGACGAATATCCAAAAGAAAAAAGAGATGGGTGGATGCACGTCATCGAACTTTCGCTCGGTAGGTCCCCAAGGAAAGGTGTGAAGTATAAAAGTATAATGACAAGTTGGAAATGGATATCATGAAGTAATAGTATATGATATATGGTGTGCAAACATGTCATTTAATATAAGTATGACAATCTTATGTAACATGTAGTTCTATATATCATAGCAAAGTAACATGAGTATAGTATAGCATAGTCGTGAAGTGTAGATATAGTGAACATGAAGTGCATGTCCTAAATGGTCTTTATAAGGGTAAACTAATCTAACGCAAGTTCAAAGATGAATGTCAACCAATTTCAAGAGTGTTCTCAAACCCAACAGACTATAATACAGGAGTAAGGAATCACGGACCCGAATCAAGTGTCAGTAATGAGACTTCAATTTAGCGTTGAAGTATTCCAAACTCAACAGGCTATAATTCAGAAGCAAGGAAACACATGCATTCATGATAGTTTGCGTGTGTTAGTAGATATGGATTCATGATCTAGGGGGACTCCTGAGATGTCGTTGGATCCGCACTTGAATTACCCCAACACCCCGTGTATTCTAGATTACAGTTAAAGTCACCAGCCTTGTTCGAATTCATGAATATATCAAATTGCAAGATTGAGTTCATGTCAAGATTAAGTATTCATGTCAAGCGTTCATGTATTCATATCAAGTTGTATTCATGGTTCGAGTCATGTCAGTTCAAGAGTAGACATTGGGTTCAGGTATCATGTTATGTTCAAATGTCAAGTTCAAATTCACATCTGATTCATGTTAAAGTTTATATCCAGGTTATAGTCTTTTCAGTTTACTAGATTTAAATCTTTTGAACAGCTTTAATCTTATAAATTCTTAAGTTCAGGAATCATCGGACAACCGCTGTATATGGACGGCATGATTTGTGTCTTTTTCCAAGACGATTGCCATTGATAACTCCATTAATTTGCAGTGTTATTTAACCTGGATAGGCAAGTACTCATTTTCTCCGGCTCACTGAGGCTCAAGAGAAATGATACCGCTTAACCTATATTAATCTAAGATCCTTAAAGATTTATTCTTGTTTATTTATATTGTATTTACATTGTTTGCATTTCTCGAGGGTTTTTTTTTATGTAAAATGCTTTAATATTGTTTAAAAATAAATTTCGAGGGTGATTTAGAATATTAAAAGTTTTTATGAAAATATATTTTAGTTTAGGTGGTATTTTAGTAATGAAACCTAGGTTTTAAAAGTTTATGGTATTTTTATGAAAACTACTACTTTTGTAAATTTGATGGTATTTTATTAAAATTTTAATTTTTCATTTAAAAATATATTTTTGAAAATCTTTTTCATTGAAAATACGAATTCATTATTTTAAATAAATTTTCCAAAGTTTCATTTGTTTTAAAAAGTTGTATTTCTTTAAACCGTATTTTTATTTCCTTTCGAGACCGAATTCTTCGTGAGAAACTCTATCTCTCACTCTACTATCCTAAGAACATGCAATAATCTGCACCATCTGTAAATAGGTTCTCCTAAAACGGTTGTAGTGGCGCAATTGCAAAGGATTTTAAAACTAGCGATAAAAAGTATTTTATAAAAGTAATGGTACTTTAATGAAAATTATTTCATTTCGGATAAAACTTTGTAATCTAAAATATAATGCTATGAAACCTTAATGTATGTGATGGGGTAGGTCATTACCCTATAAATTTTCTAGAGTTATAGTTCATGATAAGGTTAAAAAGATATAAGCAAAATTTATGGTATTTATATGAAAATGTTCGATATATATTTATTTTTCATGGGATTTTAATTAAATTAAAAGGTAAATGATATGAATGATATTTTAAAGTGATGTTAGAGGGATTCGGGTGGAATATTAACTTAGCAAAGGTGATAAAATTTTTTAAAAGAATATTCATTTAGACTAACTCCACTTTAGTCGGTATAGTTTTAGAAAGCGGTTTGAGATGAAACGAAAGAGAGAAAAATGACTTAATGGTTTTGGATCATTGAAAAGGGAGGAAGAAAGAGAGGGGGTCTTCGTGTATCGTGGTAGCGTCGAGAATGGCTTCGTTCTTCGATGGAACGAACTTGGACCGCTAACTCCACTTGATTAGCTTAACTTCTCTTGCATATGGAAATTTTTAGAGAATTTTTCTATGGATTTCAGAATAGGAGGGAGCTAGGGAATAAGGTGGTATTTATAGGGTATATAAGAGTGTGTGAAATAAAAGAAAGTTGAATTAAAGAAGGATTTAATTGTGTTAACGGGGTAGATGAAGGGTTTGGGGTTCTCTGTTTAATTTCAGGAAAATCAAATAGGAAAAAGGGGTAGAGGGGAGTTGTAAGGGTGCACAGATGAAGCACGGAGGGATTTGGGAAAAATCCAACTGCAGGTAGCGGCCAAAATGGGAAAACCAGCGGTCTAGATGAGGAGTTTGGTCTCGAGGTTCGTATAATGCATTCATTTGGATATTTATATATCATTTATATCGTTTGATTTATTTGCAACTTTTTGTTTCTCCATGTAATGCACGTGTAACTCTTGGGCTTCTAAAAAATTAAAAAGAAAAATATTAAAAATAATTGGGACGATGGGATTCGAACACGCAGGCTATTGCATTGTAGTAAAGAGTCATAACCAGTAAGTTACAAGCTTGTTCTTGTTCATAAGTAATCAATAATAACTTATAATTCGAAACCAGAACGGAAATACAGTCTTTAATTAACATTGGATCAATAAAAATGTATAGGAATTTTAGGGTCGTTACAAGGAGGCTCCACATAGACCAAATCGGAGAGCCTTCAATGCGAAAATGTGGGATGAGTCGGAAGAGAGCGATAACGAAGAGCGACCGTTCGATCAAGAGATAGAAAATATGTGCTTTATGGCACATGAGGATGAGGTAATAGATGATCCAAACTCGTCAAATTTTGAAGAGCTTCTTGAAACCGGATCCTTACATGATGTCTATTCTATACTTCGAACTAAGTATTCCATTGCCAAAAAGAAAATTGCTTATCTTGAAAATGAAAATTCTTCAATTAAATCTTGTGGATGTGAGAGTTTAAAACTTGAGAACGAAAATCTTTTATCTAAGATTGCTTCTTTAAATAGTTCTCTCGAATATGCTAATTTCTAAAATGAGAGACGCACTTCCACATTTACTTCTCTCAAATGCAAATATGATTCTTTGACTATCACTCATAATGCTATGTTGCTTGTTATTGATAAAATGAAGATTAAGATTAATGATCTTGATGCCACTCTTCATAAGTTTGCCACTAGAAAAATTTGTCTTGATAACATGATAGGCAGTTTAAATGTTTTTAATAAGAAGAATGAAATTAGGTTTCAACATGCATCGCTTTTTTATACTAGTATTCCCAAAGCGACATATGATAAGGCTTCATTTAAAACTACTTTTGTTAAGGCTACTTCTTCGCATGCATCTACATCTTATGATCACTATGCTCATCATGTACATACTCCAATATCATATGATCGTATTGTTAGATTTGCTCATGCTCCAACTTTTAGAAAATTCGTTGCTAGAACTACTCATGTTAACAATCCTGCTTCACATCATCATCATCATGCCAAACATACACATGCACATACACATTCTAGAACCAGTAATTTTATGTGTAACTATTGTGGCTATATTGGGCATATCTCTTACCATTGCAAAGCTAGATCTTCCAAGAAATTAATTTGGGTTCCAAAGAGTAACCGCCATGGACCCACTAAGACTTGGGTACTAAAAGTTACATTTATTGCATATTCTATAGATACCCCGCAAGTCACGACGTGAAAATCAATGATACCTTGATAGTGGTTGTTCAAGGCATATGACTGACAAATTTAAGTGCTTTGCAACTCTATCAAGAGAAGAAGGTGGCGTAGTCATCTTTGGAGATGATGGTAAAGGTAAAATTATCGGTAAAGGTAATATCAAGTTTAATGCTGCTAGTTTAGAAGATATTCTTCTTGTTGACGGCTTAAAACATAATTTTCTAAGAATTAGTCAATTTTGTGATAAAGTTTTTAAAGTTGTTTTTGATGAAAAACCTGGAAAAGTTCTTGATTCAAAAGATGAGATAATATTTTATGGGAAAAGAAGTGGTAATGTTTATTCTATTGACGGTTGTGATATTTCTAATAAGAATTTTGAGTGTTTAAGTGTTGTAGAGGATGATAGTTGGTTATGGCACCGAAAACTTGGACATGGTTCAATGGACCTACTCTCAAACATTACAAATAAGGACTTGATCATTGGCATCCCAAATCTCAAATTTGCAAGAGATAAGTTATGTGATGCATGCCAAATGAGTTAGCAAGTTAAGAACTCTTTTAAGCTGAAGGTTGTGGTATCAACTTCTAACTCTCTTAAGTTAATTCATATGGATTTATTTGCTCCTTTTAGGACTTTGAGTTTTGGTGATAAATCATATACTTTTGTGATTATTGATAATTTTTCAAGATTTATTTGGGTTCTTTTTCTTGCCAAAAAAAGTGATGCCTTTATTGCTTTCAAAATTTTCTTTAACAAAATGCAAAATGGAAAACAACTTTCCATTGTGAAAATTCGTAGTGATCACGGAGGAGAATTTCAAAATGAGTTTTTCGAAGATTTTTGCAGTGACCACGGGGTTAAACATGAATTTTCTTGTCATAGAACTCCATAAAAAAATAGAGTCGTTGAATGGAAGAATCAATCTCTTCAAGAAATGGTTAGGATAATGCTAAATGAACACAATTTATCTCACTATTTTTGGGCCGAAGCGGTTAATACCGCATCGTATATTATAAATAGGGCTGTTATTCATAAAGGACTTGAGAAAACTTCTTACGAATTATATTTTGGTAGAACATCCAACATTTGTTATTTTAAAGTTTTTGGAAGAAAATGTTATATTTTGAATACCAAAAATCCTCTTGGTAAATTTGATACAAAAAATGACTTGGGTATTTTAATTTCTTGGTTATTCCTCCACCAGTAAAGCTTATCGTATTTTTAATAAAACCTTTAATACTATAAAAGAGAGTATGCATGTTAAATTTGATGAAACCAATCCATTTTCCAAGAATGTTGTAGTACTTGAGGAAGAAGATGATGAAGTGGTTCGAGCTCGCTTGGAGGAACTTAACATCTCAAAGGAAGATTCTAAACAAGAGCATTCTTTAAGTGTAGTAGTCAATGTGGATGATGAATCGGTATCAACTCTACCAAAAGATTGGAGATACAAAATTATCCACCAACTCAAATCATCGGTGATGTGTCAAAAGGGGTAACTACTCGTTTTCATAATCCAAATTTTTTAGCTAACATAGCTATCTTATCTCATATTGAACCTAAGAATGCTAAAGAAGCTATCATGGATGATAATTAGGTTTGTGCTATGCAAGAGGAGATTGTCCAATTTGAACAGAATAATATGTGGATGTTGGTTCCTAGGCCTAGTGATAGACAAATTATAGGTACAAAATGGGTCTTCAAGAACTAACTTGATAAATTTGGTGTGATCACTAGGAACAAGGCAAGACTCGTAGCACAAGTTTACAATCAAGAGGAAGATATCGATATCGATGAAACTTTTGCTCCGGTAGCTAGATTAGAAACCATTCGTATTTTACTCTTATATGCATGTCTTAAAGATTTCAAAGTCTATCAAATGGATGTTAAAGATGCTTTTTTAATGGTATCCTTGAGGAGGAAGTTTTTGTGGAACAACCGTCTGGTTTTTAAGATTTTAAATATCTTAATCATGTTTACGAGTTGCATAAAGTTTTACATGGTTTGAAACAAGCTCCTAGAGCTTGGTATGCTAGATTGTGCACATTTCTGCTTGAAAAAGGTTTTTCAAAAGGCAAGGTTGACACCACATTTTTTATCAAAAAGAAAAATGATGAGTTTTTACTTGTATAAATTTATGCAGATGATATTATTTTTGGATCTACTAATGAATCTCTATGTAAGGAATTTGCGGATAGCATGAAAAAAGAGTTTGAAATGAGCATGATGGGTAAACTCAACTATTTTCTTGGACTCCAAATCAAGAAATTCAAGGATGTCATCTTCATAAATCAAGCCAAGTACAGAAAGGAGCTAATCAAGAAATTTGATCTTGAAGATGTGAAGCCAAGCAACACTTCAATGGCCACCACAATAAATCTTTCAAAAGATAAATCCGGAAAGGATGTGGACATCACTAAATATTGTGGTATGATTGGTAGTTTACTTTACTTAACCGTCAATAGACCCAATATAATGTTTAGTGTTTGCTTGTGTGCTCATTTCCAATTATGTCCCAAAGAATCATATCTAAATGCGGTAAAAAGAATGTTTAGATATCTTAAGGGAACGAATGGTTTAGGTTTGTGATATCCAAAATATAAATTTTTTGATTTTTAATCTTATTCGGAGGCGGATTATGTGGGGGAGCTAGATAGACCGTAATAGCACGAGTGGAACGTGTTAATTTCTTAAATTTTTTCTTGTCTCTTGGTCATCCAAGAAACAAAACTCGATTTCTCTTTCCACTGCCGAGCCGAAATATATTGTTGCGGGTTCTTGTTATGCTCAAATCTTATGGATGAAGCATACCCTAGAAGACTTTGATGTGATTGTAGATCATCTTCCTATTCTTTGTGATAACACGAGTATGGTGCACATGATTAAAAATGCAAATCACCATAGCCGCACCAAACACATTGATGTCCGCTATCATTTTCTTCACGACCATCATGAAAATGGGGGACATTATTATAGCGCACATGCCTAGACAACGCCAATTGGCCAATAACTTTACCAAATCTTTCGATAGTACACGTTTTGCTTATATTAGGGGAGGGCTTAATATGTGTTTAATTGAGTAATTTTGTGCTTAAGTATCATCTTGCCAAAATGGCCTTCTCAACCCTCGTTAGGGAAACCCAATTATGGATGTGTTGCTTATAACATATTTTAAGATCTAGCGGAGTGTTTTTAGGGCCATCATGGGTTTGATGACACTAAAAATAAGAAAACCCTATTTTGCATATTCTTCTATCATATTTTTGCAACCATATGATATTAGAACTTAAATATATATTACATATGGTTATGTTGCATGTATCAATTTCTTTTTGTAACGAAACTGAATTTGATGTACGAATTTTTTTTCAATTTAATGGAGTTTGCAAGTCTGAGTACAATTTATAAGTTAATTTTTGTTAAGAATAGCAAGAAATAACTTGTAGCTCACTGGTAAAGCCTTGCACTATTGTGACGTAGCCTCTGTGTTCGAACCCCATCAGACACATTATATTTTTCTTAATTTTCTTTTAAACTTTTTAGAAGTCCAAAAGTTTACACGTGCAATGCACATAAAAATAAAAAGTCTGGAAAATAAACATGTGGAAAAGGGTTTAAATACAGAGAGGGACACATGTCCAAAATCCACCGGCCTTCCCTCTACAAATCGACTGGCGAAAACTCCCATTTGGCCGGCGCAGACGGGTGAACTGAGGACAATAAGCCCCGGGTTTTGCACACGAGTCTCTTGGCCTACCCCTATCTCCCTTGCATTGTTTGATTACTCTGCAATCAAACAGAGATCCCTCCATTCCCCAATTTATCACATTTTAATAAATTTTAATTCACTCTTTTAATTCCAAAACCCTAATTCCACATTATAAATACTATCCCATGCCCTAGACCTTTCTCATTTTGAAAATTCGAGCCAAAATTCTCAAATTTTCTCAAGTACAAGTGGAGTAGAAAAGAAGTTAGCCAACGATCAACTTCCGGCGAGAAATCGAGGCTATTCTGGCGATCCCGTGACGCCACGACTACCAATCTATCTTCTTCAATCTCTCCTTAAACTAATTCACTTGTATGTCCCTCCCTATCTCTCTCTTTCTTCTTGAAAAGTTCTCTTTTTCCTAACATGTCGGTAAGTGGAGTTAACGCCGACCTTTTATTCTAAACCCTAAAAAGCTCACTTATTCTTACATACTTTTCATCCATATTTTTACACCATATTTGTAATCATATAACTAATATTTAGAACAACTTTCACTCAAAAATATCATGAAACATAATCTTAATATAACTTTTACATTAAAATACCATGAACTTCATATATATCTCTTATAGTATTTTTCTTAATCATACCTTTAGAAAACTTCACGGGGTAATGACATACCCCTCACAAACACACATGATTCCATAGCATGATTCTCTTTGAACCTATTTTTATGGCGAATACAATATATTTCGTTAAAATACCATCTACTATAAAAAAACGGTTTTCTTTAGAATTGTATTTCAAAACCCTTTACAAATAAACCTCTACAACTCTCTTTAGGGGACCCACTATTGGATGGTGCGGATTATCGCACATCCTTAGACTAGTAGAGCGAGATGCAGACCTCCTCACGGAGCATTCGGTCTCGAAAGGTTTTTAATACGAATTTTAAGAAAAACGAAATTTTCTACTTAATAATAAAATTAATTTTTTATAATTATATAAATATTACAAATCCATATATTTTCAAAATATAATAACTTATACTTTTTTTCAAATAAAAGAATTACAAGTGTAACATTTCAGAAATATAAAATATTATTTTTGGAATTTAATATTAAAATAATATATCTCGCGAAAACTATTCGATTTGCGAATTTGTGGTTTTCGTATGATGGTATAAATATATACCAATAATTGGGAAATAATTGAAGATTTAAAATGATTTATTCATTTAAAAATATATTTATCGGATTTGGGCATTTTTATAATTAATTATATGCAAGTTTAAATTAAACTCGATTAGTGCACTACTAATCACGATTATGCCAAATCCATATTTTTAATTAATCATGGTTAGTGCACCATGACATGTTGCATTTTGTCACATATTTGTTTCATTTGTATTTGTGCTATTTGGTTCTATTTGAATGAGGGATAAAGAGAAAAGAAAAAGAAAAGAGGAATGATTGGAGAGATAGAGACAGAGGGGACCCATGATGAGGCATGGCATGCCATGAGAGAGAGAGTGAGATAAGAGTATGGCTCCTACACCATCTTCACTTCATTATTTCTTCCTCCATTTTTATTCATCTCCTTCTTCATCTCAAGTTCCCACCTCCTCCACTCCATGAAAGCATTTCCAATTCTTCACCAAAACCCTATACCCCTTCAATAAAAATGATCCCCACCTCATCCTACACCCTATGAACCCTTCAAGTTTAGATTTTGGAGACTTTAGGCATTTAGGGTTTTTCTTGAGTTGCATCCATGAGGTATAACTCCATTTCCTACCGTGTAATTAGTTTCTTAGATTTCTAGTTTAGTTTAGAGTTTGATTAAGTGTGGATTTGTGATCTTAGAAATTTCCAAGTTAAGGTTTAGTGAGAAACTTGACTTGTAATTGGTAAATTGAGGTGTAGTGAGTGTTTGCAAACCCTTAGTGATGTTTCACTGACCAAGAACATATATTAGAACACGATACACGAACTTAGGATTTGTCCTGTGTCGGTTTTGTGATGTTTTGTTGGCCTACAGGGAATTTGGAGCAACCTGGGATGTTTATGAGGAAAACAAGCAATATCACTGACCTAGATTAACCCCTCGAAGAACACCACCAAAATACGAGATGCCGATTCCCTAGGAAAACCGGCGACATCGGATTCTTGGAGCTTGTTGCCGACCATGTTGTGGGTTCTGGTGATGGGGTTTGGTCTGTAGTTCCTACTTCTTGCAGCCTAGCTACTGTATTGTTAGATTAATCACTTATTACCTGAGCTAAAATCTGGGAGCATATTGGGTTGGTTTTGGTTAAGCGTTCTCGATGTTTGAATGCTTGGTTTTGATATTTGAGATTTGATTTGGTCGTTGGACGTTTGTACGTCAACGACGAGGGTTGTTTGGTTGTTTTTGCATGCGTAAGCTATATGTTCTAACCTATAAGCCCTTCGTGTGCCGTATCGGTTTTCAGACTTAGTTTTCATAAAGATGCGATATGTGTTGATTTGTAGGTACCTCGCGTGGACTTCCGAGACAACGAAGCACATTGACTTCGGCTTAGCGAGGAGTATTGCAGGTGAGTAGATTTATATCTACGGAGGAAGTCGGGTAGATGGCGTATAGCACCCCCGCAATTATAGAATGGAAACTAATATATATAGAATATAGTCGGAGAAATCTATACTAGGAAACTATGGATATGATCAAAATGTTAGTTGGAGATGATATGAATGATTTAATACATATACTAGAATATGGCATGAGATCGATGAATATGATAACGTTGAGATTGATATGTTATGAGGTCGGTCAAACAAGATAAATATATATAAGATCACTTCATGTGATGAAATAAGATAACTTGGCTTGTTATGTCGATATACGGATGCGAGGTGATATGAGATTGATACGGATGTGACTTGAGAGATATGTGTATATATATATTTATGAGAATAATGAGTGAGATACCGTACAAGACGTTAGATCTGTACCCTCATTGTTGTATAGGTTGATAGAATCCCTATTTGTTTAATGCCGCCGTGCGATGGATTACCGTACATGATGAGTTTTACCTGATGATTGATCCATACCCTTGACTCGAGAATGCCGTACGATGGGTTATACCGTACGTGAGGCTGTGAGATTGGACTGCCGATTGATAGATTCATTGACTCGGATATGTTATAGATATTGTAAATCCCTGTCTACACTGCTTAGTTTAGTTTTTATGTAGATGTTAGATTAGTTACGTAACCTTGCGCTCATGATTTACCTTCTGCTACGTTTATGATATTCTCATTGCATTACATATATCTGTGCTAGTACACTTGCACAATTATCGATGATGCGTATGTTATACCTACACAGATTTGCCGGCTCATACACTTTCATCATCGGTAATTGCTACTTCACTTACACAGTAAAGTTCTATATCATGTTATTACTCTTAATTGTCCAGTACTGTCACATGACTTGTTGGCGTGATATACTTGCTATGCTCACATCACTATACTACGTTACATGATATACTTGCTATTCTCACATTCAATACAACGTTGCATGATATACTTGCTATGCTCACATCACTATACTATATTGCATGATATACTTTCTATGCTCACATTTCTGTTCTATATTTGCATACATCATGCTTTACGATTATATACATTGAGATGCGGTTTTCATGAGATTCTGGATTTGAGAACCGTGGTTATATTTCAAAGGAAAGTATGCATTGTTTTAAAAACCCGATTTCTCTTAATATGATATTTCGATGCGTCCACCATGAGTTTTCTAGGTTCTGAGATTGGTTTAAGAAACCTGATTCTAGGAGATGGACGATTCGTTTACGGGTGGTGGACCCGGTATGGTATCCCGGGGTAAGAAAGGTATGTTGTGCAGTAGACGATGAGCCTGGTAGAGAGACTACTACCTACCGGTGATAGTTTGGACCCGGCGGTTATCCGGAGGATACCGGCCGAAGTCGTGAGATGGATATGAGCCGATCCGGACTGACGGAGCCCATGGGCCGATCTGGACTGACGGAGCCCGAGATATGAGGATTTACGTGTCGATAATGGACACGGGTTTCATGAGGTTTAGAGTGTCGATATTGGGCACTCAGGTTCTATGATTTTGATGTGTCTTCGATGGACACACGTTGGTTGTTATCCTCATATATACATGCTTATGCTTTCATGATGTTTCGAGTGTCGATGTTGGACACTCAGGTTCCATAATGTTGATTGTGTCATTGATGGACACGTGGATGATATCCACCTGCATATAGGCATATGATTCAGATGTTTATTTGTATATGTCATTGGCATTGATTATATTGTTGACATATATGCATACATGGTCACCCTAGATATCATAGTATTACCTTCTTGATATAGCGACCTAGGAAATCGTCATTTTATTCGATTTCTACCAGCTGATGTTTTTTACTCACGAGTTGGCAACTCACCCCCGTTGTGCTACAGTTCTTACAGGTTTGACCGTTTGGGATTAGTAGCGGTATCGCTGGCACACAGCTTGCATTCGGGTGTTTGCTATGGTAGGTGGGACACATTGGATCATGCCCACTATTGTATTTATTATTTTCTATTGTATCTATATAAACTCCATCAATCAAAAAACTAGTATTTGTATATTTAGTAAGACTTAGAAAGACCTGTGTTTGCGAGACTCAGAGCGATAGGGTATATGTTTGCTATTGGTGGTTTTGATGTCTCGCTTTATTTATCATTCTTTCTATGTTGATCTTCAACGTTGGGTGTCGTATATATATATATATTCCTTACTTGCGTGGTTGTGATTCCGCCATTTGGCGAAGAGCTAGCTCCCGCTTGGGGATGCCTTTCATATTGTTTTGTATATATGGTTTCGGTTCAAAATATACAAGGGAGGTGCTGCCCAAATTTTTAAAAGACGAAAAATCTTCTCAATTTTAGTACATTCTACTTGCATTTTCTTATATCATTAGTTATGAATTTATACATAAACTTATTTCATTATATCTTTATTTCAAAACTGCATCCCCACTATTTTCCGTAAAAAGGTTTAGATTTTCTAGGCTTCGACTTACTTGAATTACGTTACGCCTTTAGACGTTGCGTGATTTAAGTGTCGGTCATGAACTAAATTTCGGGTCGTGACAAAGTTGGTATTAGAGCATTAGGTTTAACCTTGGTTTGAGTCTGGGTTTGACTATGCGGAGTCTAGGGCGTATATATTTCGGAACCTAGGCTTGACCTTCCAGAACTTAGAATTGATGGGGGGGTATTAGACCCAAACTTTCATTACTTAGGTTGACTCTGATTGATGGAGTAAGTAACTCGAGTAGAGTAACGTACCGTATGTATGTTCCGCGACATACTTACGATACGATACTCCACTTAAGAAACCTTAGGATGTATATTTTCGAGATCTATGCTTCTATTCGTTTCCATGATCATACTCTCATTTATTCCGTTCCTCCTTATGATCATGTATCCATTTTGGATCTGTTGATTCCTTTCGTTCCTTTAATCTATCTTCATCGATACGTGCTTGAGGTTCCTGTCACCATGGTTTGTGCGTAGATTAAGCTGCTGCTAGTGATGCGGTCAAGGCGAGCTCGTCATGGACGAGGACTGACCACCGTGTTTTCTGGTGACATGGAAACATATCGGTTTAGTGTTGTGTTGTGACCTCTCGTTGAGGCGAATGTTCGATTTTGCACCAGATGATCGGGCTATTGATAGAGGCTGCCAGATTGAGAGGACTGTTGATGTACAACCTACCTCAAGAATCGTGATGTTATCTACCGTGCAGACGAATGACTGATCTGTCGCTGAGATTGATGGGATGCCGCTTCTAGAGTTTATGAGCTGAAACCATTGGAGCTTTCAAGCAGAGATGTGACAGGAGATAGCTAGTTTATCTCGAGTTGAGCGACTAATATGATTCGTCTGATTTGATGTGCCGATGTAGGCTCAGTTGAGTTGAAGAATTCCGGTTGAAGGATCTTACTCAGATATAGAGTAGATCGATCAGGAGAGGACGTTGTTCGTCAGATGCCCCGATGTGAGATCGGTAAGTTGACCGGTTTCAGATAGAAGGACCTCACCCAGATGCGTTGTGAGTCGATCGAGAACGGACGAATAAAGTGTATTCCTCCGATGATTTGGACGAGTTCCCGAGGACGTGTTCGGCTAGATATCTTTTACAGAGTGATGAAGATACCGAGTTTGTAATTTCGAGTCCTTATGAGAGACTCCGGATTGACCGTAGCCGAGGATGAATTGCAATATGCAGACAGCAAGAGATGACGTCAAAGTGGACGATAATAAAGACGAGCGGAACAAGAGATTCGTGCGAGATGTTAGCGAGCGGTTGTTACGCTCCGTTGATGCCAGAGGATTGATATGTGTGTAGAGGCGTTAGATGCAGCAAAAATTTCCAGATGGAAGCCGTGCTGAGGACACAGCTATCCGGTTATGAGAAAGGAGTTAAGCAAGAGTGCCAATCTTCGTATAGTTCGGCATAGGTGAGATCGGGAGAGACCCTGAGTAGGTTCTTTCTAGGGCACTGCAGCGATAGAGATTTGCACCCAGGATCAGTTACATCGCGCATATTCAGAGGGTCAGATGCTGTCGTCAGGATTGTGCCGTTGAGAGTGGTCACGTTGTTTGGCTAAACGGTGATCAGAGGGGTGCTAGAGCGGACTGTTCCGCTAGTACACCTGACCGGGCCGACGAGCCGAAGGATTGCGAGATTGGTAATTCAGAGAGTAAACGAGGACCCAGAGACCGAAGATGCCAGACCGTGAGCAGGAGGCAAGTAGATGATCTTGCTCTGTCAGTTTAGGCGCCGGCATATTTTCGATATTGAAGGAGGTGCACCCCAATGTCATTTATTGCGATTTTAGTTTTGTGATCCGAGTATCACACTTTTATAGCTTGGATTTGAGTTTCGACGATTGGGTTTCGTGATTTATGTTTTCATGCACCATGATTGCACCTATTGGATATTTTCTTTTGTGCACAATTATTGCACTTGATTTATGTTTATACACCGCTATATCGGTTTGCGATTTGTGCATATCAGTTGCACTTAATATTGATTTTTGTGCCTTGGCTGCACGTGTTTATGATTTCGTGGATTTCATACGGTTGATTCGATCTTGTGCATGTGGTACGCACTTGATTTGGTTTTTGCACTCGTTATAGCTCGCATGTGCTTGTAGTGCATTGATACGTGTTTTGTGCATGCAGTTGCACACGTTTATTATTTTATACACCTTGGTACACTCGGTGTTGTTTTCATGAGCATTTAAGACATTAATGAGTTTTCGTGCATTTGTTGTACTAGATTTATATTTTGTGTATTGGTTTCACCAGATTGGTATTTCATGCATTGGTTGCACTAGATTTATACTCTGTACATTGGTTGCACCCGATTTATGTATTTGAGCATTTGTTTGCCCAGATTTATGTTTTTGTGCGCGTTTGCACTTGACATTCGTTATCGTGCATGCTACTGCACTAAATATTTTATACGGACTTGACGCGCTTGGTTTAGATTTTTGCGCATATCAGGCGCATGGTATGGGATTTTATGTACACCGGATGCACTTGACCTAAATTTTTTATTCGTGCATGTTGGATGCACTTGATTGATATTTTATTCGTTCATGTTGGCTGCACTTGATTTAGATTTTATTCATGCATGTCGGATGGACTTGATTGAGATTTTATTCGTGCATGTTGGATGCACTTTATTTAGATTTTATTCGTGCATGTCGGATGCACTTGATTGAGGTTCTATTCGTGCATGTTGGATGAACTTGATTTAGATTTTCATTCATGTAGGTTAGTTGCACTGGATTGATATTTTCGTGCACTTTAGATGCACTTGATGTTGTTGTCATGCACACCCGTTGCATTTGACAGATACTTTTGTGCACACCGGTTGCCCGGACAGTTTCCTTGAACAAATGAAATGCATTGCGCCGTTCCATTCGTTCAACGGAACTTAGTTTGGTTTTTGTGCACATTCATAGCACTTGTATTTGGTTTTGATTTCTGTGCGCACCAGACGCACGTGATTGTTGGATACGCCTTTTGAGGCCAATTTTTGCTCTTGAGCATTATATTTTAATGTTGGGTACTATATATATAGTAACTGAGCAGGACTGATCTGAGGACAGTACCCGAGTACTTTTGCATCCATTAAAAGTTTACCAAGAGATTTTCAAAAAGGAGCTATAGTCTCGCTATTTCCTACGTGTCCGTGAGTGACACGAAATTTTACAAGGAAAACCTTCTGGGATATTTCAAAAGGAAGAACGTATAATTTGAGCAAGAACATATATATAGATATATTTACTACTTTACAAATGATCGTCTGCCACTTGTGTCGTGAGCTACGCATCGCACGACAATTCGGAAAGGATTTTGCATGTATTTTATCCAGTTTTTAGAGGAAATTAAAAGGGATGCGTACTATTTACGTATTATGATTTTGATAATAGCATATTGGATTTCAGTAGTGGATTTCGAGATCTGTATCTCCATTGTAACTTCGATGATTGCGTTACGCTTGACGGAGTTCGATTTTGAGTTTCACACTCGTTTTCATGCGCACATGATGCGCTGTGGTATTTCTGTATCTTCCGTGATTTCAGAGCCCCGTTGATCTGAACAAGATTATTGAAATGCTTTAGTATTTGGGGGTTTAAATTTAAATTCGGGGACCGAATTTATTTTAGGGGGGAAGATTGTAACATTTCAAAAATATAAAATATTATTTTTGGAATTTAATATTAAAATAATATATTTCGCGAAAACTATTCGATTTGCGAATTTGGAGTTTTCGTAAGATGGTATAAATATATACCAATAATTAGGAAATAATTGGAGATTTAAAATGATTTATTCATTTAAAAATATATTTATTAGATTTGAGCATTTTTATAATTAATTATATGCAAGTTTAAATTAAACTCGATTAGTGCACTACTAATCACGATTATACCAAATCCGTATTTTTAATTAATCATGGTTAGTGCGCCATGACATGTTGCATTTTGTTATATGTTTGTTTCATTTGTATTTGTGTTATTTGGTTCTATTTGAGTGAGGGATAAAGAGAAAAGAAAAAGAAAAGAGAAATGATTGGAGAGAGAGAGAGAGGGGGGACCCATGATGAGGCATGATATGCCATGAGAGAGAGAGAGAGAGAGAGAGAGAGATAAGTGTATGGCTCCTACACCATCTTCACTTCATTATTTCTTTCTCCATTTTTATTCATCTCTTTCTTCATCTCAAGTTCTCCCCTCTCTTCTACCCCATGAAAGTATTTCCAATTCTTCACCAAAACCCTATACCCCCTTTACTAAAAATGATCCCCACCTCATCTTACATCCTATGGACCCTTCAAGTTTGGATTTTGGAGACTTTGGGCATCTGGGATTTTATTTGAGTTGCATCTATGATGTATAACTCCACTTTATAGGATATATGTATGCCCTAGATGCCATTATATGTATAGTGGATGCTTGGACATGTATATATATATATATATATATATATATATATATAATTCTTGCTCGACATGATAGTATGCTATCTGGTTATACTTTATCTTGACATGTTTACTTGATACTGCTTATTTGATACATGTTGATAAAGCCCTTAGGATATCGGCTTGACTTCCATGGTTATGATGGAGATCATACTAGTGGGGCATGTGTGGTCTATAAGCATATCCTTAAATGTTCCTAGTCGAGGGTATATCGAGACAGGGCATCGATATTCCAGAGTAGACTAGCGTATACGTTTCTTGACCCATATGATGGGCAATGGATGATCCCATATTTATTAGTGTTGTGACAACAAAGATTGTATACGGGTGCTCAGTGGAGACTGGGTACACTGAACGGACTCATCGAGAACTCCTATATGCTATTATGTCTATCGTCGGATAGCAATTCTCAGGTGACACAGGTACAGGTGAGTCTGTAGACCCAAGATCGTCATAGAGTTTTGTGTGTTCTCCCACTATACTTTGATTTCCACCCTACTACGGCTTTACTGAGTCGTGCAAACATGTGGCTTTTGGGTACAGTCCCGAGACATATGGAGACAATGAGCGATAGGAGGGGTTTCGTCTCTCCCGATATTGTGAGTTAATGTTGTGCTATGCGCGATTGGTTTTGACTCGAAGTCCCTGGCCAAGGCTGATGAGATTTACTGATATGTGTTATCAGTAGTTTCTCGACTGGTATAGTCCATATCGGCATAACTTATTAAGTTATTAGGGCTCGACGATTCCATCCCTAGACTTGATTTGCAGCATATCAGACGAAGAGACCGGACTGTACGGTAAGTGTTACCAATGACTTTGCGGGAGCTTTGACAAGTTCGCTTGTTGTTCTTCTGTTCGCTCAATACCCGGGTGGCCGTTACGTTTAGTTGACCGCTTGCGGCTTGTGGGTGTTTTGATATGATCATCGCCTACTGCCGGCGTATTGATGAGTCTTAGAGTCCCACACAGGATTTTTCTAGCTCAGGCAAAACGATGTGGTGTGCATATGAGATATGCGCGGGAGCTCGATTAAATGTGAATATGTGATACCGTATTTTAATCAGGCGTTTACTATTGGTTGGGTCGTATTTTATATGACCGATTTATTAAATCAAGTGTTGATTTAATATTGACTTTTAGCTCACTTTTAATTAAACCTTTTCTTTTGGATGTATGCATATATGTTTATACATGCACATGATGATGTGCATGCACACACACATACATACATATGTATCATGGTTGTTGATACATAGGAGATGGCAATGCAAGACTCACATGGTTGCTATATATGTGTATTTTTGTTTTTGAGTAAAAGGAAAAAGGAAATGATAATTGTGACTCATTGTTTCCACACACGTCTTCATTGACCTTTGACTTTAACCATGGTTATATTTTCTTTGTTCTTTAACCCATCTACAAAATATCTAGATATTTAGCTAACCATGGTTATATTTGAGAGTGTCTCATATATAATCTTTTCTTTTTCATTATTATTCATGAGATTATCACAATATTGACAAAAGCTTTGCCATCTTCATCTTCCTCCTTCTTCTATCTCTCTCTTGAGTTTGAAAAAGAGTGAAGAACTTAGAAAGAAAGGGTTTTTAAATGAGTATACAAACCACATAACCATTCTACACTACCCTAGCTCTTTAGTGTAGGGTGTTTGCTCCACTTCATCTTGATCTTGTGAAGCAAAGAGCTTGACCTAGAAATCTCCGGGTGGATCATCGTAGACGACGAAGGACCTTGAGCGGAGTTGATCCAAGCTTTGAGCAAAGCCGTAGGAGTCCAAAGGAGTGAAGGAGTTGGCTACAAAGGTTGTAGTTCCTTTCCTTTTAGTTTAGACTTCATATATTGTTGCTATTACCCTAATCTCTAGTTACGATTCGTAGTTTGTTTGTAATAGCCCTCTAGAAATTTAAAAGTTCATTAATTTATGATGTTTCAACCTAACTAGAGGCGCTACTACATACCAATATGGTATCAGAGCCTAGCTAGAGCTTTAGGGTAAACTAGACGACGTTTAAAAACTCAATCGAACATAAAAATACGATTTATACATGCTCGCTGGAAATTTTTTCAAAAGTTGGAATTTTTGGGATTAAAAATATCCAGAAAATAGTGCAGGGTTTTATGTGAATCCCCAAGAAAAACGAGCGCCTAACTCGACACAATGACAACGGAACCGCGGCCAAATAGTGGCATTTGCGGCGGTTCCGCGGCGCCGTTGGTGAGGCTTGGACCGTGCTTTCTTGTGTTGATCCGTAGGTACTTTATGTGCTCTTTGGGAATTTTTAATGCAGGTTCAAGAGTTGAGATCTGGTTGAACAATGGGTATGATGATGTGTTGATTGATATATTTAATGTCGTCTATGCTTTCCAATTATGTTGCTGTGATACGATGTATAAGATCGTCGTGATGGAATGGCCGGGGTTTTTATGTGAGATGAGAGCTTCTCTTTTCATTCATGTAAAATTCATTGTAAATAATATTCTTTTATTGGGGCACTTCCGGGTTGAGGATGATGTCTCCATTGATGTATATTTTACTTTTCCGCATTAGGATAGACCTAAGGAGAAGAGCACGAATGACCGGGTTCTGGAGTTCAGTGGGAGGCCATCTCGAGGAGTCGAGACCGGGTCTCCTAAACTCTAGAATTGGAAGGGTCACTTGTCGCTCTTGTAGGGGTCTAAGGGTGTGGGCTTGGCTATTCATCATGACCGTGGAATCCGTATTTTCTATCGTAGGCTAAATATAAAATACGGAGTTCCCAGTATATCCTATATTTTCATATATCTGTTTCTGCTGCTGAATATTCTGTGATGTGATTACTTAATATCTGAGATGAATGAAATATTGTTGTTATATATGTGATATGTAATAAATGTCTATTTTTCGTTTCTATGATGGCTTAGGAACTTAAATGATGGGAATGCATTAATGAGATTAATGTAAAGAAAAAGAAACCTAAAGATGTTGTAGAATCGGATTTGAAACCCACTCGGCTCTTTTATGAAAAAGCAAGTTTCAAAATATGCGGAGCTTAAGCCACTCCTTTTCTAAACTATTAGATTCTACAACGAGATCAAGTTCAAAGCGTTAAAGGTTTTCATAAAAACTATTCACAATCCTCCGTCATTTTAGGAAGCAGAGTACTTAGTATTCGTGCTACGTATGTTGATCATAGTCAAGGCGTAGTGTACGGTAGCTAAGTGATGTTTTCCTACAAAGCATATGATGCGAACAGTTAGGACATTCATATGATTATCTTGATCATAGTCAAGGGTCATATGGGTGGGACTAGTTAATCACGAAATGACGGGTAGAACTTAACTAGTACTTATGATATATTGACTATAGCCAAGATCATAAGTTGCTAGGGGTAAAAACCATATCGGGAGTTTCAAGAGTTGAAATTTGCAATGAGATTGTATACCATCTATATGATAGTTGGATCTCGATCCCACTGTGAGTAAGAGTTACTCCCAGGAAAGTTTTACACTTTATAATTAGCTAATCCGGTAGGTGTCTAGAAAGGTGTTAACGGGGTTTGACCTCTGGGAAAAACGAGGTTTATTTTAATTAGGTCCGTGCGAAAGCACGGGGAACCTCCCTCAAAGTATCGACACTGGCCTGGCTGACCGGTTAGCGAAACTGTAGAATGTAATTAATCCTGGCTAGTTTTCTTTAGAGGTTTGAAAGAAAATTTGATAAAAGCAATGGGAGACATCGATTAGATAAGATAATAAACCAATCTGATCTTTGCAATAGCATTTCGCCGAGTGTATTCGTTTCTCTCTCCTAATGGCAGATACCGATGACGGGACTAAAACTTCTGTTAGAGAAAAACAAACTGATTGGACCGAATTATATTGAATGGCCGAGGAACCTAAATATTGTACTCTCATATGATAAAGTATCATATGTACTTACTGAAAAAGCCCTACCCACCCCAGGTCCTGAATCATCTATTTCAGATAAGGAGATCCGAAAAACATGGGATATTGATTGTAACATGGCCAAATGCCTCGCGCTAGCTTCTATGGACAATGTACATCAGAAGCAACACGAGAAGATGGATGTTCAATCCATCTTTCTCCACACAAAGGATCTGTATGGAGAGCAATCTCGGGCTTTACGCTATGAGGCATATCGAAAGCTGTTTCAGATGCGGATGGCTTCTGGTACATCAGTAGGAAAACATGTTTTGAAGACGATTGGTCTTATAGAAGAACTTGAGGACCTTGGATGGACCATGGATAATGAGCAATATACTGATATTGTTCTGCAGTCTCTCCTCCTACCTTTGCTCCTTTCAATATGAATAATTTGGAGAAGTCACTATCTGAACTTCTCAATATGTTAAGAAGTGCAGAAGGAACGTTTAAGATAGCGAAAACTCCTACTCTGCTATATGGACCATCTTCCTCTTCCATCCCAAAAGCCAAGGCCGAGAGAAAGAAGAAGAAGAAACCCACCAAGCCGAGAGGTGGAGATGTAAAGGCGAAGGGGAAAGACAAGTCTGGGGTTGCGGGAAGTGGAAACGGAGAATGTTTTTACTGCCACAAGTCGGGACACTGGAAACGCAATTGTGATTTGTACCTTGCAGATCTCAAAAAGAAGAAGCATGCTGATGCTTCCACTTCAGGTGTGTTTGTAACTGAAAACTGTTTTTCTATAAACTCTGCATCTTGAGTATTAGATACCGGTTCTAGTTCTCACATCTGCAATTGTGTGCAGGGATTGAGAAACAGTAGAGTTTTGAAGACTTAGGACCATACTCTTCGGGTTGGAAATGGTTCCAATGTACATGCTGTATCCGTAGGAGAGTATCATCTGGGGTTGCTTTCAGGATGTATTTTGGTTTTGAACCCTTATTATTATGTACCTAGTATACTATGTAATATAATATCCGTTTGCTTGTTAGACAATGAAGGGTATCATTTTGTGTTGCAGAATAATGTTATGAACATTAACTTGAATCAACAGTTGATTGGGTATGGTACACTGAATAACGGTATTTATGTCCTAAACCAACACACAATTTTCAACATACAACACACAAGTAAAAGAAAAATTTCAGACATAAATGAATCTTTTCTTTGGTATTGTAGACTTGGTCATATTAATGAAACAAGACTAAACAAGCTACATAAAGATGGATATTTGAATCCTTTTGAATATAAATCTTATGCGATTTGTCAGTCCTGTATCAAAGGTAAAATGACCAAAACTCCGTTTATTGGACACGGAGAGAGAGATACAGAACTCTTAGGCCTCATACATAGTGATGTATGCGGACCAATGTCTATACACGCCAGAGGCAGTTTTTCATACTTCATCACTTTTACTGATGATTTCTCAATATTCGGACACGTGTTTTTATTGAAGCATAAATCCGAAGCTTTCGAGAAATTCAAAGAGTACAAACTTGAAGTAGAAAAACAAACTGGCTCGAGTATCAAGAAACTTCGATCAGATCGAGGTGGAGAGTATTTAAGCACCGAGTTTTCAAACTTCTTAAAAGAGAATGTGATTCTCTCTCAGCTCACTCCTCCTTACACACCACAGTACAATGGTGTGTCAGAACAGAGGAATCGTACCCTATTAGATATGGTACGTTCCATGATGAGTGATGCCGAGTTACCACTTTCCTTTTGGGTACATGCATTAGAGACATCAATTTACCTATTGAACAGGGTTCCAAACAAGACCGTGTCTACCACTCCATATGAGATGTAGTGTGGGAAGAGACCATCTCTTAAAAGAGTTAGGATATGGGGCTTTCCGGCTTTTGTCAAAAAGTAGAATCCGGATAAACTCGAGACACGATCGGTCATGTGTAATTTTGTGGGATATCCAAAATATTCATATAGATATCTATTCTACCACAAGGAGGAACAAAGAGTGTTTGTTTCTCAACATGCCACATTTTTAGAAAATAAAATTTTTACAAATAGTATTGATGGCAATGCGGTAGAACTAGAAGAGGTTCTAGAGACACAAATTACTCATGATGAATTGGTTGAACCCGATGTTGCAGTAGAACATCAAAAACCTCAGCCGCTCCAGAGATCTAGTAAAAATTCTCGTCCACCGGAGAGATACTATGGGTTTCTCATTGATGGTGATAGAGAAGATTGCATCAGGGAAGATGATAACCCTACTAGTTTTCAGCAAGCTATCACGAGTGGTGACTCAGTGAAGTGGCTGGATGCCATGAGATCCGAAATGGAGTCCATGTACACCAACAAAGTATGGACTTTGGACGTTGCACCTTCTGGGATAAAACCCGTATGTTGTAAATGGATCTTTAAGAGAAAGATTGGTGTAGATGGACATATGAAGACCTATAAAGCAAGGCTTGTGGCGAAAGGTTTTCATCAAAGACCAGGATTGGACTATGATGAAACTTTCTCTCCAGTAGCAATGCTTAAATCTATCTGGATACTACTTGCAATTTCTGCTCACTACGACTATGAAATCTGGCAGATGGACGTTAAAACTGTATTTCTAAATAGTGATTTAGAAGTGTGTATTTTTATGGATCAACCAGAGGGCTTCATTGACAGTGGGAGCAGCGAAAAGGCATGTTGGTTGCTTAAATCCATTTATGGATTAAAGCAGGCATCTCGGAGCTGGAACATCTGCTTTGATGACACAATCAAAGAGTTTGATTTTATCAAAAATATAGATGAACCATGTATTTATGAAAAGAATGTAGGGAGTACTGTCACTTTCCTCGTATTGTACGTAGATGACATTCTCTTGATAGGAAATGATATTCCTATGCTACAATCGGTCAAATCATTCTTATCATAATGGTTCTCCATGAAGGACCTGGGTGATGCCTCGTGCATTTTGGGCATTAGGATCTATAGAGATAGATCCAAGAGGTTATTAGGATTGTCCTAATCAAAGTACATTGATATCATCCTAAAAAAGTTTAGTATGGAAGATTCCAAGCGTGGTGCCTTGCCCGCTTGCTATGGAATCGCTCTCTCTAAGGACTTCTGTCCGAAGACTGATGAAGAGAGAGCTCACATGAGCATTATACCCTACGCTTCAGTCGTAAGATCTATAATGTATGCGATGATATGTACTTTCCCTGATGTGGCTTATGCACTAGCTGTAGTAAGCAGGTATTAATCCAACCCAGGGGAGCAACACTGGATAGCTGTAAAGAACATTCTTAAGTACTTACGAAGAACTAAAGAATTGTTCTTGGTGTATGGTAATGAGGATCTCCAAATGGAGGCCTTTACTGATTCCAGCTTCCAAAATGATAAGGATGATAGTAAATCTATCTCAGGGTTTGTATTTACCCTCAATGGAGGGGCGGTGTGTTGGAAGAGTTCCAAACAGGATACCGTTGCAGATTCCACAATGGAAGCTGAGTATATTGCTGCAAATGATGCTGCCAAGGAAGCCGTCTGGATAAGGAAGTTCATTGCGGAACTAAAAGTAGTTCCAACCATTATTGATCCAATGCCAGTGTATTGTGATAATAATGGAGCTATGGCGTTGGCCAACGAACCCAGATCCCATCAGAAGCCCAGACACATCCTCAGGCGATATCATTTGATCCGGGAGATTGTTGATCGCCAAGAGATCGAGATTCAGAGAGTATGTACAAAGAATAACACCGCGGATCCACTCACCAAGGCCCTTCCACAGCCATAACATGAGTGACTATTTGAGATGTTGGGTATGAGATACGCCAATAATTGACCTTAGTGTAAGTGGGAGATTGTAGGATATATGTATGCCCTAGAGGCCATTATATGTATATTAGATGCTTGGACATGTATATATATATATATATATATATAACTTTCTTGCTCGACATGATAGTATGCTATCTGGTTGTACTTTATCTTGACATATTTACTTGATACTGTTCATTTGATGCATGTTGATAAAGCCCTCAGGATATCGACTTGACTTCCATGGTTATGTTGGAGATTATACTAGTGGGGCATGTGTGGTCTATAAGCATATCCTTAAATGTTCCTAGTCGAGGGTATATCGAGACAGGGCATCGATATTCCAGAGTAAACTAGCATATACGTTTCTTGACCCATATGATAGGAGATGGATGATCCCATATCCATTAGTGTTGTGACATCAAATATTGTATACGGGTGCTCAGTGGAGACTGGGTACACTGAACGGACTCATTGAGAACTCCTATATGCTATTATGTCTATCGTCGGATAGCAGTTCTCAGGTGACACAGGTACAGCTTAGTCTGTAGACCCGAGATCGTCATAGGGACTTGTGTGTTCTCCCACTATATTTTGATTTCCACCCTACCACGGCTCTACTGAGTCGTGCAAACAGGTGGCTTTTGGGTACAGTACCGAGACACATGGAGACAATGAGCTTTTTGGTTATGTCGGCTAGCCGCCTGTCAGATATTCAACTACTCACTTGTCTTAGGTCAGAACAGAAGATAGAGGAAACCGGAACTTGAGCTAGTAGACAAAAAAAACTACTTTCGTTAGCAATCGGTACTTTGATGACCCATTCCCGATATTGAGAGTTAATGTTGTGCTATGCACGATTGGTTTTGACTCGAAGTCCCTGGCCAGGGCTGATGAGATTTACTGATAAGTGTTATCAGTAGTTTCTCGACCGGTCATAGTCCATATCGGCACAACTTATTAAGTTATTAGGGCTCGACGATTCCATCCCTAAACTTAATATGCAGCATATCAGACGAAGAGACCGGACTGTATGGTAAGTGTTACCAATGACTTTGCGGGAGCTTTGACAAGTTCGCTTGTTGTTCTTATGTTCGCTCAATACCCGGGTGGCCGTTACGTTTAGCTAACCGCTTGCGGCTTGTAGGTGTTTTGATATGATCATCGCCTACTGCCGGCGTATTGACGAGTCTTAGAGTCCCACACAGGATTTTTCTAGCTCAGGCGAAACGATGTGGTGTGCATATGAGATATGCGCGGGAGCTCGATTAAATGTGAATATGCGATACCGTATTTTAATCGGGCGTTTACTATTAGTTGGGTCGTATTTGATACCTCAATTTAAGATAATTATCACTAAAATACCTCAATTCTTAAGATATACATCCATGGAAACCCTAAATAATATAATTAATTTCTCGAGATTATTTTGAAACTATATGTTATAAATATTTTCATAAAACCCCTCAAGCTATATAAAATTACATTTAAGGACTTTAGTAAATATAGGTTTAAGCGGGATCAATTCTCTTGATCCCTAGGAAGCCGGAGAAAGTGAGTGCTTACCTATTTAAGGTAGAAAAACTTAACGGTGTTATCAATGGTAATTGTCCTGGAAAAAGACACACATCTTGCCGTCCATGTGCAACAGTTACCGATAACTCCCGAACATAATTCAGGATCCAAATCAGTTCTATGTGTTTGATTCAAGTCTGTGTCTAAATCATGCTTGAATCTAAACTCAAACCAGAATCCAATTCAAACATGAATCCAAACTTTAACATGTATGCTTGAACCTGAACCTGAATATCAGAACAATATCAACATGCAAACAAGACTTGACCTGACCAAACCATGGCTATAACTTGACTTGATTACATGACTACTTGTTTACCTCCCGAACTTGATTACATGAATAACTTGTATCCATGGTCTCGGCAAGTCTGATAATTACAATCTATATAAAACATTACACGGGTTTAACGGGGTAGATTGGTACGGAATGTATTAGAAGTGGAACGAGATGGTCAATAAAAGACATCTACATGAACTCTAGTGCCGTTATTTCGTGGGTTTTGATAGGGCCTTATACTACCTGTTACCATAGTCTACGGGGTAAGTTGGACTCCTCTCGTATACACTGATACTTTCTATACCAAGTTACAAACAACTACGTTAGAATAATAAACTGATACCTGTATAACTTAACAGTTTCCTTCCACATTACTTGTAGTATTCCTTCCTTTCTTTTGCGACTTACTGAGTGCTAGTTTACTGACGACATTCCTGTCTTTTCTTTTTTTGGAATGTTCGTCAAGAGGACCAGACTCTCTCGAGATCGAGCCTAGCCAGGAGGACGTGGACCAGTTCACTGAGCAGCCGGACTACTAGCTTTTCCTTGTACTTACTTTTCTTTTCATATACCACTGTTTAGGCATTTCTTTATATCTTGTACTTTCCTTTTCAAAACAATTTATTGTAAAAATGAATGTTAATAAAAGTTGTTGTTTAATTTATATCTCTTGTCATTTCTTGTGCATTTTATATATTGCTTATTTACGCTTAACATATTTATTTTGGAGTAAATACGTCGCGTGCCCGTCACGTCTCCATCTCGGTACACTGGGAAGCGGGGCGCGACGCTTTTGCTTTTTTATTATACATGCTTATTGATGTGGGCCATATGCTTGTCTTGAAAGTTATTCAAACGTTTAACTTTATTATTGCTCGCATCAACTCCTATTAGTCTTTCATTCATATATTTAGGGAGCGTTATTCAAACGTTTAACTTACTTTTGAATGTACGCATGTGTTTAGAGAGAGCTATTCCAACGTTTAACTCCTTATGACACCCTTTTTGATTATGTCAAAAAGAGGAAGAGTAATAGGTCTTATCAATATATCGAAGTTATTCAAACGTTTAACTTCAATATATTGGTTTTATTTTATCGATTATTGAAGTTATTCAAACGTTTAACTTTCAATATATCGATATTTTCTATTAATATATTGATATCATCAAAATTAGGGAGATTGATAGCTTATGGATTTTCATAATCCTACTATTTAGTTTTGATGATGTTACACAATATTAATAGATATATACATGTGTTTCATATTGCACATTTCATAACATCATAAATGAGCTTGGTTGTGTTTGAGAAAGATTTCGTGATATCAACTGTTCAGTTGAAAATATTGCACATTTGATGGAATATTTTCCTTACTTTTGTTAAGTACTTAAGGGTGTCTATTGTAATTATGGAACATATATGGGTTTATCTGCAAAATACTCTTTATCATATGTTTATATATTATAATTAATATTATGAAGGAAAATATATGCATATAATATTTAAATGATATTTTGGTAATTGAAATATGCATATCATATCAAATATCTCTAATCAATATTCTTAAATATTATATCATATATAAAATGATTAGGATAATATCTCAAATATAACAAATATTACTAATACTATGAATTGAGATATTGTGCAGATTTAGCTCAGGTTTGGAAATCGAGATATCCGAGATGTCGGGAATAAAATCTGCCGATAAAGTTTAATCAAGTTGTAAATCATAAAATGTCAGAGACTCAGAGAAAGATATAAAGAATTCAGACATCACAACAATCTCCACTTGTCAACATGAGGCAGCACCAGAATTTTCAAACCTTGATTCCACCATGCCGCCGCCCAACCGTGGCTAAACCCCCATATCTGCGGTAGATCCGCGGTCTTCTGATGGCCGTTGGATTTGGGATTTTGTGGCTGTGATCTTAACAATAAATCAGAATACAAGGCAACTAGGAATTCTTCTTATGCAACTATTTAAAAGACCAAGAGCTTCATATGAAAAATCATCACCTTTAACTTCACCAAAAATCACTGACAAGATCAAGAGATCCAAGACAGGTCCACGAATCGATATGATAAATTGACGTGATCAATCGACCGAATATCTACTTCCTACGAGATAAAGGTCGAGAGCAACACGAGAGTTCTTTGTATTCTAATTTCAAAGGATTTGTACATATTAAAGTTGATTGATAAAGGTAGATCTTTAGTTTAGTTCTTTGCATTTTACTTTCTGCATTTAATTTCTACATTACTTTCTGCATTTACATTATGATCTCTTTCTTCATCTTCTCTTCTATCTCAACCATGCGTGAGTAATTCCTAACTTGCTAGGGTTCGTAGGCTAGGGTTGATCAATGGATGATAAAATCATTTAACTCCTTTTATACATTTTAAAGTTTATAAACTTTAGCAAAATAAATGTTAATATCCTTATCAGGCACGCTACCAATTTATTGATAGTCTCAACCATGATTTGAGATTAGATTAATACTTGTTTTGTTAGGAGTTAGACAAGAATAAAGATCAATGCAAGGACAAGGGTTAGGAGTGGGGAAACCCTAGTTTCTTCCAAAAGAACTCTAATCCATATTCATCACTATCGATCTAGTTTTAAACTATTAAAACATAAAAAGAGTCATTTTTAATTAGTCATCCATTACTACTAAGTCATATGAACCCTACAAGCCTCTTCTTTATAAAATCTACATCCGTATATCGTAGATCTGGAACAAACCATCCATATTTCAATCAACTCGTCTAAAGCAAGATAAAAGTTCGACGTTTCCCTAAGGACGACCCGTACACATCTCTGCTAGCTACGAGCGACACTGTTATTGATTGCGGTTACTTTATTTACAATACACATTTTTCAAAACAGAATCAATCAAATGACGCCATTGCCGAGGAGACGGGTGTAATTTTTTTTCTTGCTATTCGGGTTGAATTCTTATTAATCCATATCATAAAATAATCAAAACCGTATCTTGTGTATTTAACGATTATTGTGCGAGTTTTGCAAGGGAATCTGGAGTAACAGGAGCAAAGAGTTGGAGATTTAGTGACTTTCAAAATAGTCTAGTGGAGCAGAGGGGAGCATTGAAGAAAAAAATATTAAGAGACCCCTCCATAGTGCGGCGGAACCGCGTCATAAGTGGGCTGTTGGCCGCGGAACCCCGACACGATGGAGGAGTTGGGTGCACAAAATTTTCTGGTATCTTTCTCTCTCTTCTAAAATCCAATAATCTGATTTTTCTGCAGGATTCTTTGCAAAAATCACCGATCAAAAAAATCCTTTTATGTGTTTTGATATTGGTTTATTTGTGCATATTTTAACCGGACTTTAAGGGGCAATAACCCAAATTCAGATTAGATGGGGATTTCATCACCCTTCCTAGACCCCACAAATCACAAAACGAGCATACTTTCATCCTATATTAATTAAAAAATATATAGACTAAGCCTCTAAGGACCGTCACGCTCAATTAGGACAGAGGAGGGTCATGAGTAATCTATCGCCTATCCGTATTTCTCTGGTGGTGTCTAGGCAAGTGTGACTAAAATAAGTGGTTACTTAATTAGGCCCGCTATTTTCGGTGATTCGTATAGCGGATACCTCCTACTTACCTGGCGACAAGAGTGATAAAGAGGTGGTAGAGAATTGATCCTACGGCTTGTCCTTTGGAAGTCTAGGAGCGGTCTAGTGCTTGAATGTGCATTTTGTGATTTGTTGAGTCAAGCCTCAAGTCCAACTTTTTCAAAACAAACCTTTTCTAAAAAACGTTCTCACACACGCTGCCACGGGCACTAAACCCGCTTAATGCATGATCAGCTGTACACGGGATTCTAGTGCCCGTCTTGTCCGTGTTTCTGCTATTGACTCTGAAGTCGGTACTTCTTTATCTTCTATTTTCCCTCCACCTTCCACATCGACCGAGATGGACGGTTCTCCATCAGATCTTCACAACACCACCCTACCACCCCCAAAGGTGCGCAGAATCCAACGCACATCTCTCTTCAAGAAAGATGCTACCCGATACGCGGTCCCCTTCCTACTTGTCTATCTATTCCACCAGCCAATGAGGATAATTTCGAAATTAAACCCCACTTCATCAACCTGTTGCCCAAATTTCACGAGCTTGAATCCGAAGACACATACGTTTTTATAACCAAATTCGAAAACGTATGCGCAATGATGAGCACTACACAACTTTCTGTGGATGCTATGAGATTACGTCTTCTTCTTTTTACCTTGCGCGATCTAGCAGAAAAATGGCTTTATAACACTGTCGCACACTCTATAGCCAAATGGGATGAATTCGTTATAGCATTTCTTAAGAAATTTTATCCAAATCATAAGACCGCCCGTGTTCGAAGCGGGATTAACCAGTTTATCCAACTTCCCAACAAACCATTTTGGAAATGCTTTGAACGGTTTAAAAATGTTCTTGTTCAATGCCCTCATCATGGAATCAATAGATGAGATCTTTGCCGAATTATATATGAGGGTGTTAATCAAGCGACAAAACAGATGCTTGAAACTATTTGTCAATGCCATTTCATGTCTAAAGACGATGGTGAAGTTTAGCAATTTTTGGAAGATCTCGCCGAACAAACTTTGCAGTGGGAAAGCGTTAGAACAACATCGTCTAGGAGAAGTCCATCATCTTGATTTTCCATCGCAGTAAAAGCTGAATTGGCCGCGATACAAAGGAAACTCGAAGCTATAGAAACCAAAGTCTCTTCAGCCTCTCTAAACTAAGTTACGCTTCTTAAAACCGTGTGTAGTTGCTGTTCTGACCCATCACATTTAATGGAAGAATGTCTTTTGAATCCTTCATTTCAAGTTCATGAACAAACTAATGCTGTTTTTCAGTAACGACTAAGAAACGATCCTTATTCTTCCATATACAATCAGGGATGGAGGAATCATCCAAATTTTGCTTGGAACCAAAACCAACTCAAACTCAAAATACGTTTCCAAGCCAAAATAACCATCAAAGGTCTCCTCCATAGCAACAGCAACCACCATAACAGAGTCAGCCCCTCTTTCAACCGCAAACTTTTCAAAATTCGGCTAACAACTCTGCTTCTTATAATAATTCTTTCCCAACGGCCGGTACCGAAAAATCCTCTAAATTCGAACGAAGCTTGGAAACGTTTATTAAACATTCCACGCAAACGATGGCTGATTAAACATCTTCTACCCAAACGTTAATGCAGCACTCCGCTTTCCACGGTAAAAGCATAAAATCGATAGAAGCACAACCTGCACAGTTAAATATCGCGATGAGTGAGAGGGAGAAAGGGAAACTCCCATCTCAACCTCTATCGAATCCTGGCCACTCAAAAAGTCATAATGTGAGTGCCATAACCACGTTAAGATTGGAAAGAGTGCTGAACAATCAAGTCGGTGAACAGGTTGATGATATTGAATCAGATAAAACCCTAGCTTCTTCTTCTAATCCTAATTCGTCTAGCCCACCATCTTCTTCTGAGCCTATTCTCCGTTTTCCACTAGGCTCACACCCTCCGTCCACTCCCTTGAGTCAACCTAAAATGATTCTAACTCCAATTCTGGGATCGATTTCATCCCCACAAACTTTTCCTCCAATGTTGGACCTAACTCTTATTGATAAAGCTTATTTTCCCAACAGGTTGAGGGCCAACAAACCTAATGCACAAATGGAGAAGATTGTGGAAAAGTTTAAGCAATTTAACATAAATATTCCTCTCCTAAATGCTATTCAACAAGTTCCGTATACTGCGAAAATCCTTAAGTACTTGTGCACTAGGAAGAGGAAAACTCAAGTGCCGAAAAGGCGTTCTTAACGAGCAATGTGAGCATGGCTTTTACCCAACAATTGCCTAAGAAACGTAAGGACCCCGGTTGTCCTACAATATCTATAACTATTGGGGGTAAAACCATCAATCGTGCTCTACTTGACTTAGGCGCTAGTGTTAACTTGCTCCCGTATTCTGTCTATGAGCAGCTAGATATTAGAGAGTTGAAACCTGCACACTGGACTTTCCAGATGGCCGATCGATCTATCACCTAACCTTGGGATGAGATAGAGGACGTATTAATTAAAGTCGGGGAATTTATATTCCCTGTGAACTTTATTTTTTTAGATACACAGCCTGTGGCGAACCCACGAAACCAAATTCCGGTGATTCTCGGTCGGCCTTTTCTAGCAACTTCCAATGCTGTAATTAATTGTTGTAACGGTTCTATGAACTTATCCTTTGGGTAGATGACAATTGAGATTAATATTTATAAGCTAGGAAGTCAACCATCTGAACCTTCTGCTCATCTAATCGATATCTGTTCTGTCAACGAGATAGCTTCCGACAGCTGGGAAGTTGAGGGACTTTGCGATAATGATCTTGACGACACTAGTGCGTCATTATTTGATCTAGCAAATTACTATACTAGTGAGGACAACTTTGACGAGTTCACCCCCGAGTTCGAATCCGTTGACTCGTCGCAAAAGTCAGTTGAGCTTTCCGAGTCAATATCCTACGCTAGTTATGAACCTCTTAGGGAGTCCGAGTATAATTCCCCCACCCTACCTTCTATCGTCCTTCCGCCGACACTAGATCTCAAGCCGCTACCTTCTCATCTTATATATGCATATTTATATGAGAATGAGTTTTTACCCGTGATCATATCCGCTTCTCTAGTTTTAGATCAAGAGAGTGCTCTTTTGTCGGTCTTGAGATCAAATCGGCAAGCTTTTGGTTGGACAATGGCAGACATCAAAGGGACCAGTCTCTTGATTTTTGAACATCATATACATTTGATGGATGAAGCCAAACTAATCCGAGACCCACAGCGACGGTTGAATCCCGTCATGAAGGAGGCGGTAAAGAAAGAAATCGTCAAGTGCCTAGATAGTGGATAATTTACCCAATATCTGATAACCAACGGGTAAGTCCTATTCATGTGGTCCCTAAAAAGTCTGGTATCATGATCATAACTACTGAGGCTAATGAGTTGATCCAGACACGCACCCAAACTAGGTGGCGGGTATGTATTGATTATAGAAAACTCAATGCCGCAACGAGAAAAGATCACTTCTCTCTATCTTTCATTGACCAGATGTTATAACGATTAGCCAGGCATGAATAATACTGTTTCTTGGACGGATACTCCAGTTATAACCAGATCCCCATCGTCGAAAAGGTTCAAGATAAGACAACATTTACTTGTCCTTTAGGTACTTTTGCTTATAGACGCATGCCCTTTGGGTTATGCAATGCTCCCACTATATTTCAGCGGTGTATGATGGGGATATTATTAGACATCGTAGAGAATTTTCTGGAGATATTTATGGACGATTTCTCCATATTTGGGGACTCCTTTGAGAAATGCCTTCGTCATCTTGACGTTTTCCTTACCCGCTGTAAGGATAAGAATTTAACTTTGAATTGGGAAAAATACCATTTCATGCTTCAAGAAGGTATTGTCCTTGGACATATCATTACATAAAAAGGTATGGAGGTAGACAGAGCTAAAATAGATGTAATCCATAACCTTCCTTCTCCCAAGTGCATCAAAGATGTACGATCCTTTCTTGGTCATGCAGGATTTTATAGGCGATTCATTAAGGACTTTAGCAAAATTGTTAGACCCTTAACTCTTCTCTTGGCCAACAATATAACATTTCACTTTGATTCAGATTGCGAGACTGCTTTTGCATCACTTAAAAGCTCCCTCACTACAGCCCCCGTTTTGTCATCTCCGGACTGGAATCACCCGTTTGAGCTTATGTGTGATGCATCTGATTTTGCTATTGGTGCAGTCTTAGGACAACACATTGATAAGATACCACATGTAATTTACTATGCAAGTAAGATCTTGAACGATGCCCAAATAAATTATACAACTACCGAGAAAGAACTTTTGGCAGTTGTATTTGCATTAGGAAAATTCAGGTCCTACTTGATTGGCTCTTCAGTTATAGTTTACACCGATCATTCCACCCTAAGACATCTTTTATCAAAGAAGGATGCTAAAGCTAGGCTAATACGTTGGTTCCTGTTGTTATAAGAATTTGATTGTCATACGAGACAAGAGTGGATGTGAAAACGTAGCAGCAGACCATCTTTCACGCCCCTCTTCTTCGCAAAAGTTGACCATGCCAATAAACGATTCCTTTCTTGACGAACAGCTCTTGACCATATCTTCCGAATCTTGGTTCATGGATATTGTAAATTATTTAGCTACGGGATTTATACCCAGCGAATGGTCGAAACAAGACAATCACCGATTTCTATCCCAGGTAAAACACTTTTACTGGGATGAACCTTATTTGTTTAAGTATTGTCCCGATCAAATCATTCGCCGATGTGTCCCTAATGATGAATTCAAGAGGGTTTTGTTTTTCTGCCATGATCAGGCATGTGGCGATCATTTTAGTCCACGTAAAACGGCGGAAAAAGTTTTACAATGTAGCTTTTATTGGTCAACATTATTTAAAGAAGCATATGATCATTGCAAAACTTGTTCACGGTGTCAACACATGGGTAAGATTTCACGGAGAAATGAGATGCCGCTCCAACCTATCTTGGTTGTGGAGATATTTGATGTTTGGGGAATTGAATTTATGGGCCCATTTCCTAGCTCTTTTGGAAATTTATACATCTTACTTGCGGTTAATTATGTCTTTAAATGGGTGGAAGCAGTACTGTGTCACACTAATGACAACAAGGTTGTTATTAAGTTCCTTAAAGAAAATATCTTTTCGCAATTCGGACACCCTCGTGCTATAATTAGCGACAACGGGACGCATTTCTGTAATCGGTCTTTTGAGGCTTTGATGCGGAAATATTCAATCAACCACAAGCTTTCTACGCCCTATCATCCCCAAACGAGCGGGCAAGCTGAGATTTCCAATAGACAGATTAAACAAATTTTGGAGAAAACGGTTTCTAAGAACTATAAAGATTGGTCCACCAAATTGACGGATGCTCTTTGGGAATTTCGTACCGCTTATAAGACCGATATTGGTATGTCTCCATACCGACTAGTGTTTGGGAATGCTTGCCACTTTCCTGTCGAGATCGAACATAAAGCAATGTGGGCTATTAAAGAACTTAACTTTGATTTTGATCAAGCCTGCAGCTATCGGAAGGTGCAATTAAATGAGCTTAGCGAACTTCTCGATGAAGCCTATGATAATGCGGTTATAGTAAAAAACCAGACTAAAGTGTTCCACGATAAAAACCTATTTAGAAAACTTTCATCTCGGGACAACAAGTCCTTCTTTATGATTCCCGCCTTCACCTTCATCCGGGTAAGCTTAAATCTCGTTGGAAAGAACCTTTTGTGGTGCGGTATGTGTACCTGCACGGCGCAGTGGATATAGAAAATGCTAAAAACGGTTCTATTTTTAATGTCAATGGGATAGATTAAAACCGTTCTTTTCCGCTGACCCAGCGGAGGAGCTCCTGTTTTTACAGGAGCCGTTTTATCATAACTAACTTTCCTCCGCCTCACCTCCATATTTCGAGAACACTATTTCATATAAGAATGGAGGTGAGTGAACTAAGATATAGCTGAATATCTGTGCGTGCCATAAAACAAGTTTGGGGGCTAGTATTGCATTATTATTTTACCCCTATTATTCTCCTCCCAAGTCTACAAGTCTATGCGTTCAAAGAACAATATCAATGAGGATACTGCTGAAAACAGATTTGGGGGGAGGTTTGTATTTACTGAAATATCATTTGGCACTAGGCACTATATAAATTTTTTTTATAGCTAAATTTTTTTTGATAATAAAAGATTAGAAAGTGAAAAATTACATATGAAAGATAGGAAAAGTTTAAGAAAAGCAAGAAAATTAGATGTTTTATAACGAAGCCAATAATAGGTAGTCATGAGCTGTTATCCCAAGGGTTAGTAAGATGAAGGGAATCACTAATCCGATAATAGAATTGAGTCTGAAAAATAGTCCCTATTCTTGAGTCCAAATATCTGAACGTTGATACCCTACTATACGCACTTGCACACATCTTGAAACTTGGGATAGTAGAGGATACCTTGAATGCTCTTGTCTAAAATCCTTAGTATGAAGATCAATGGAAAAAAAGTGAAACATAAAAAAATAAAATGGTGAAGAAAAACGTACACAGGTTTTGTAATTGCTTAAGGTAGCATACAAAAAATATAGCGAGAGTGCTTTATCACCTAGTGCCTTAGGGTTTGGGAGCCACTGTTAAGCCTTAGATGTTGCAAGACGAGAAAATTGCTAATTATGTCTAAATGAGTGAGTACATTTGGTAATCGGTTGGTTAGTATCTCAAGAAATATTAATGGTCGTATGAAGAATGTGTTAGCAATTTCATCTGAAATATTCACCGACTAAAAAGTACTAAAAAAGATGGACAAGAGTATGATAGCTTGAATTGAATTTTCTAAGTGTAGGGATGTCTTTTATACACATGTATGGGTATATGATCGATGTTTGGAAGAAAGATAGGGAGGAAGACTAAAGGCGATGTTTTATTGAGGGATGATGTGATTGCTGACATCTTTTCACGACCATTAAGATATGGCTCATGGAAACTGAAAAGCTGGTATAGTTTGGAATGCTTTTTTTCAAGTTCTTTCTTTTATATGTTCTTTATCTTTGTATGTAATTTTCATAGTATTTCTTTTATTATAGGATTTTATGGGTGTAATCCGCTGAAAACCCTCAGGAGACAACGGTCCTCCTACTAAGGACACCTAGAGGTTTAAAGGCTTGTTGTACGTGCTAAGTGCAATCGTGTTGCCTACGAAAGTGTGGTAGGTTTTTCTTTTCCTTTTTTCTCCCTCTCTTGAATAACTAGTTTGTTCAGGACGATCAAAGTTAAGTTTGGAGGCATTTGTTCAGTCGAAAATATTGCACATTTGATGGGACATTTTCCTTATTTTTGTTAAGTACTTAAGGATGTTTATTGTAATTATGGAACATATGTGGGTTTATCTGCAAAATACTCTTTATCATATGTTTATATATTATAATTAACATTATGAAGGAAAATATATGCATATAATATTTATATGATATTTTGATAATTGAAATATGCATATCATATCAAATATATCTAATCAATATTCTTAAATATTGTATCATATATAAAATGATTAGGATAGTATCTCAAATATAACAAATATTACTAATACTATGAATTGGGATATTGTGCATATTTAGCTCAGGTTTGGAGATCGAGATATCCGAGATGTCGGGAATAAAATCTGCCGATAAAGTTTAATCAAGTTGTAAATCATAAAACGGTAGAGACTCAGAAGAAAATATAAAGAATCCAGATATCACAACAATCTCCACGTGTCAACATGAGGCAGCACCAGAATTTTCAAACCTTAATTCCACCATGCCGCCATCCAACCATGGCCAAACTCCCATATTTGCGGCAGATCCGCGGCCTTCTGATGGCCATTGGTTTTGGGATTTTGTGGCTGTGGTCTTAACAATAAATCATAACACAAGGCAATTAGGAATCCTGCTTCTACAACTATTTAAAAGACCAGCTTCATATGAAAAATCATCAACTTTTACATCACCAAAAATCACCGACAAGATCAATAGATCCAAGACAGGTCCACGAATCGACGTGATAAATTGACGTGATCAATCAACTGAACATCTACTTCCTACGAGATAAAGATCAAGAGCAACACGAGAGTTCTTTGTATTCTAATCTCAAAGGATTTGTACATGTTAAAGTTGATTATAAAGGTAGATCTTTAGTTTTGTTCTTTGCATTTTACTTTCTGCATTTACATTATGATCTCTTTCTTCATCTTCTCTTCTATCTCAACCATGCGTGAGTAATTCCTAACTTGCTAGGGTTCGTAGGCTAGGGTTGATCAATGGTGGATGATAAAATCATTTAACTCATTTTATACATTTTAAAGTTTATAAATTTTAGCAAAATAAATGTTAACATCCTTATCGGGCGTGCTACCAATTTATTGATAGTCTCAACCATGATTTGATATTAGATTAACACTTGTTTTGTTAGGGGCTAGACATGAATAGAGATCAATGCAAGGACAAGGGTTAGGAGTGGGAAACCCTAGTTTCTTCCAAAATAACCCTAATCCACATTCATCACTATCGATCTAGTTTTAAACTATTAAAAGATAAAAGGAGTTATTTTTAATTAGCCATCCATTACTACTAAGTCATATAAACCCTACAAACCTCTTCTTTATAAAATGTACATCTGTATATCGTAAATCTACATATTTCAATCAACTTGTTTAAAGAAAGATAAAGGTTCGACGTTTCCCTGAGAACGACCCATACTCATCTCGGCTAGCTACGAGCGACATCGTTATTGATTACGGTTACTTTATTTACAACGCATACTTTTCAAAATAGAATCAATCATCAACCTACACAAGCTTACGATGGAGGATGGAGGAAATTAAGCTAAAACGGAAAATCTATTGAATGTTGGAGGATAATTGACTAGAGCTCCTAAATGATCACATTCAAGATTCAAGAAGCTAATGAGCCACAAGTCGAAGTTTAAAGAATTCAAGAATCAAAGAAATCAAGAGTTAGAGCTACAAGTGTATTTTCTAGGAAATCGATGTAAATATTTCGTGCTTTATGAGATTAGCATGAAAAACTCAAACACATACACTATTGCATGCATGAAAATTTGGGTAAAACTTGATAAAGTTTTTCATTCAAAACGATTTTTAATTTCATGTTCAAATTTTCTGTGCATTCCTTCTTTAGACGTCTGTCCAAGTTTTATTCAGACGTCTGTACACTATTGCAAAACATGCATAAGTTTTGAAATATCAGTTTCTTACTTTAGAACAAATGTCTGAAGCTTACCAGAACAAACTTCCGTGTTTTCATTGGTTTAAAACTTTTTGACATAATAAACGTTTGCCAATGTTTCTTCAGAGGTCGGGTTGCTCTCTGTATTTTCAATTCCTTAAAACTTTTGAGGGAACAAACGTCTGTCAATAGTTCTTCAGACGTTTGGTGATTCTCTGTGTTTTCAATGCTTTAAAACTTTTGAGGGAATAAACGTTTGTCAATATTTTTTCAGACGTCTGTTTGTTCTCTGTGTTTTCATTGTCTTAAAACTTTTTGTGGGAACAAACTTCTGAACCTATTTAGCACAAACGTCTGAAACTTAAAATCTTTGAAAATCTTTTCTTCTTCTGACGTGTCACTTGTTCTTCAGACGTCTGTTTGTTCTCTGTACTTTCATTGGCTATATTTTGAAAACTACGACAAACGTCTGAAGCTGTTGGCGATAGACGTCTAAAGCTATTTTCGTTTGAAAAATATTACCGTTAAGTGTATTTAATACTCTAACGGCTAGTTTTATTTTGCCTTCAAACGTCTGTCCACTTGGTCTTTAGACGTCTGTTCTTCTGCCTGAGGCGTGATAAATGCATGTACTTGAATGATTTTTGTGTGGGGTTTAAAAGGGATTCTTATGTAGTTATTGCACAACAACTATTCTGAAAAATTGCATTCATTCTCAAGTTCATCTTCACCCACAAAAAAAAAAAAGAAACCACTTGAACTTTGATTGCAAATCAAATATTCTATTGAAGTATTCGAGAGCTTGAATTATAAACTTTTGATAGAGTATCTTGGATTGTAATCTTTTTCTTCTTCTATTTTTGTGTGGAATCTTTTGAATGCAGGTGGATTCTTGTAAGTGAGGAGAAGTTTTGTGAAGAGAGTCGCTCGTTTGTCAAGTGACGTGTTGCTGCAGGAGCGCAACATGTTTGTCTCGGTGGAGACGCAATTAAGTGGAACGGGCTCATACACATAAAGAAAGAGGATTAGCGGATCTTTAGAACCTCTCTAAATCGCTTATCTTTGCGTTTTGTTTCTCTCTTACCATCTCTTCCTTGCTAATTATTTTGTGCAACCATATCTTACTTGCTTATTATTTTGTGCTATAATTGCGTTTATTTTCATGTTGCAAGTAGAATTTTTAATTTGTGGGTATTGCTGATATAATCCTATTCACCCCCCTCTAGGATTATTTCAAATTACATTCGAAAATGTATGTAATCATCATTAACTGCATTTGAAATTTTAAAAGATTTTCTTCGCAATTTTCCTGCCATCATCACTGATTGCTCTCGACCTCCGTCTTCTTTCAGACGATGGTTATCTTCATTCATCATGTACTCTTCTCTTGCTAATTTTCATATTTATAATTCAACTCTCCACTTTTAAAATATATTTATAAGTGTATATAACTTTTAATATATATTTCATAATCTTATAGGTAGTCAATCGATCTATAAAGTACAGACTTTCATTTCTTATACTATTCATATCCATATTTGCATCACCAATGACCATATGATACAAACATGATATCATCTACATCCGATATGTATCCGAACGATGATAATGTATAAAAAATAATAATGAAAGTGTTGAGTGTAATTTTTTAAAAAGCATCCGAGCCTTATATAATTTTTCATCCATGTGTTTATGCAAAGTAATAATGGACGGACGTATCCGATCGATGGGAACGTATATACAAAGTGATAATGAAAGTGTTAATGGTAATTTTTCAAAATACATTTGAGGCTCATCTAATTTTCCATGCACGTACATATACAAATTAATAATGGACTGGTTGATTGCAATTTTCAGAAGATATCAAATATCTCATTTAATTTTCCATCCACATGTATGCATGGAGAAAAAACTTTCCATAAATGTTATGGTACAATTTAGGTTGAATAGTAATAACTTGTACGAAAATAAATATAGATAATTCATCAGAAAATATATTGCATGAATATGAAGATAAACTTAGAATAAGTCAAACGCATATATATTTACTATAAATTATAGGAGGCGGATGATTAATTTCTTGCAATAAGAGGCTAAAGGCAGATTTTCTTAAACTAAAGGTGTGAAGTCTAATTTCCCCACTACTAAAATAGGGGGTTGCCCCTACGGATTACTACATCCGTAGGGGCAGATTTAGTTTGGCCCTACGGACTAATCCGTAGAGCCTTAAGGTTGCCCCTACGGTTCTTACGTATTAATTTAAGAATATTAAATCGTAAATTATTGTTTGCCCTACGGAGCCGTAAACCAAAAACCTACGGATAAGTCCGTAGGGGCATGTAAATAGGGATTTAATTAAAAAGGCACAGATCGATCCCTACGCTGATTATCTTATATTTCTCGAAGTATCGCGCGCGAACCCAAAATCCTCAAATCCTCGTTCCCGCCGATCGCCAAATCTCTCGTTGCCGTTCTCGTCGTCGCCAGCGCAGGCTGTCTCGTCGTTGCCACCGCCTGATTCTTCCTCGTCACCGTTTTCGTTGTCGCCTCCGTTTCGTCGTCGCCACCGATCGTCTCCTCCACTGCACAGGTTAGGAAATCTTCAATTAAACAAATTTTTGATTATTTTAGGGCTAGAGTTCATGGTTTGGGTACCGATGAGGCATCGGTTAGGTTAGCGTTAGGGTTAGGGTTGGGGTTGCGGTTGGGGCCGGGGTTCGGCAGGGGGTTGCGGTTGGGGTTGAGGTTAGGGTTGGGGTTCGGCTGGGGCTGGGGGTGGCGTTGGGGTTAGGGTTAGGGTTAGGGTTAGGGTTGGGGTTTGGCTGGGGCTAGGGTTAGGGTTGGGGTTCTTAAATTTTAGTGTATGATACGTGTGGTACTAATTTTCCTGAGGAAAAGTGTGTGAGAGCATGGACTGCAGATCAGTTCAAATTAGAGCTGAAAATTGAAAATGTTGCTTGCATTTTGCTCAGGCGTAACTCTTGAACGAATAGATTCTGATGGTGCAGTGCATGTTAAGATATAGATTGTTTTTTTTGTGGGAAAACTGGTCTCAGGGGACGGAGATTTTATTTATGATCTGCTGAGTGCAACTGCATATACAACAGAGACAGCAAAGCTGAATACACTTTCATTTTTAGCAAAATTAATTAAAAATTTAGAGCTTGGGATTGAACTTCCTTGAATGTAACTTTGATGTATGGTAAATTTGTTATACTTGATTTTGCACCATTTACATTCAATTCGTGCCTATCTTTGTGAGGTTTTACCCAGCGGGTATATCCGATCAGGTTAAATTTGTTAACTCGACAGATAATATTCAGTATGCAGGCTAGTTGAGGATAAGGGTTGCTTCCTGTGTGTCAGGACCGGGTTTCTGATACCAGTTATATTTTATTTAAATACTTCGTATAGTCTATATGACGAGAATATTCAATCGTATGATAACCGATAAAAGCCTTACCCCCGACAGCCGAAACACACACACACAACAAGAATACACAACAAACGCATCATTAGAGAGTGATTCAAGATGTTCAAGTTAAAACCAATATATGATACTCGACGATAATATGAAACTTTAATATTCTCATCGATACTTATATATGAAACTAAAAGCATCACTTAGTCCCCGTCTATCGGTTAACATACGTTCGATATTCGTCGTGACATAGAACTATGCGAAGGTTGTTAAATATCGGATGGTATAGCTCGATACTAACAACCGTCGTATAGTCTATGTGACGAGAAGATTCAATCGTATGATAACCGATAGATTTGTCCCGTGTGGAAAAGTTAGGAATGTATAAAGCAAACACCTTTATTCACTTGTGTTTTCATCCGTTTCGAGATATTTCGTCGGTACCTTTCCGCTGGTTCTCCGTGTAAAAAGATAGATTAGATGTTCATTTCAACGTTGTTTCACAGTTTTGAAATAATTATCTATTCTATTACAGTGTACTCGGAGAACAGCGGGGAGGTGCTGCCGAAATTTACTCGAAACGGTTGAAAGCACAAGCGAATGGGTGTTCGCTCTATACATTCTTAATGGGATAGAAGCCTTACCCCCGACAGCTGAAACACACACACACACACACAACAAGAATACAAAACAAACGCATCATTAGAGAGTGATTCAATATGTTTAAGTTAAAACCAATATATGATACTCGATGATAATATGGAACTTTCATATTCTCATCGATACTCATATATGAAACTAAAAGCGCCACTTAGTCCCCGTCTATCGGTTAACATACGTTCGATATTCGTCGTGACATAGAACTATACGAAGGTTGTTAAATATCGGACGGTATAGCTCGATACTAACAACCGTCGTATAGTCTATATGATGAGAAGATTCAATCGTATGATAACCGATATATTTGTCCCGTGTGGACAAGTTAGGAATGTATAAAGCAAACACCTTCATTCACTTGTGTTTTCATCCGTTTCGAGATATTTCGTCGGTACCTTTCCGCTGGTTCTCCGTGTACAAAGATAGATTAGATGTTCATTTCAACGTTGTTTCAAAGCTTTAAAATGATTATCTATTCTATTACAGTGTACTTGGAGAACAGCGGGGAGGTGCTGCCGAAATTTACTCGAAACGGTTGAAAGCACAAGTGAATGGGTGTTCGCTCTATACATTCTTAATGGGATAGAAGCCTTACCCCCGACAGCCGAAACACACACATACAACAAGAATACACAACAAACGCATCATTAGAGAGTGATTCAAGATGTTCAAGTTAAAACCAATATATGATACTCGATGATAATATGGAACTTTCATATTCTCATAGATACTCATATATGAAACTAAATGGTCCACTTAGTCTCCGTCTATCGGTTAACATACGTTCGACAATTTATTCTTTTCAATGACAAACGCACACACAAAACATATATACGGATTTTCTCCTTTGTCAGTAACTCTCCCGTTCTTAAATTTCTCAATATAGTCACCATAACCTACAATTTATATGTTATACAGTCTAACATGGCCCATGAGTACGTAAGAGTTAAGGATTGGATGTATGTGGATTGGTAACAATGTATGCAACCTAAGTTTGTCGCAGGAGTTGATGGCAACAACGGGATGGAGTGTCGTATGCCGTTGGAAACCCAGGGATGTCTACGATGTCCCAGAATTCGAGGACATCGATGAGGATGAAGAAGAGAGAAGGCTTAGAGTGCTCCGACCGTCTGTTTCGAAGGACGGATTGTTTTCGGCCGATCATGAAGTTACGTGGGTTAGAAATGATATCGATGATGAAATCCAAGTAGATATGTTTAATGCGCCCACGAAACGAAAAAGGTTATCGGTAATGTTATATTATTACTTCACATTTTACGATCTATACATATATGGTCAATACTTGTAATGATTGTCTAATGCGTCCACGAACCGTTTATCTAGATTTGATGACGATGATGGGAGCAGCGAAGGGCGGCAGGAGCTCCAGCCGCGGCACCGGCAGAGGCAGAGGTAGAGGCAGAGGCATAGCAGTTCTGCCGCCCGCAGAGCTGCGTAGGGAGCTTCAAAGGGCCGGTCTTGCACCCAGATCGGAGACCCCTTCGGATGCCTCCTTCCGTGTGGACTTTACCACACCTCTAGTATATTGCACACATATCCATTTTGAATGTAATATTATAGATATTCATGCCTGTTCATGTCAAAATTACTTATATTGTCAATATTTGATTGTCTAGTTGTTGGTGATGCATCCACATCAGGGACAGAAGTCACTCCCGCACCTCCTGGTATGTTTATATATCATATAGTGCATGTATATTGATTTAGAATGCTATATCATAAATATACACACATTCCTTTTGCTCTTACTTAGATAGTATTTTTTTTTATTGTCTAGCTGTAGGTGGTGACACCACCGCACCTGCGGGTATTTTTATATATCCTATAGTGCATGCATATTGATTTAGAATGTTATATTATTGATCTACACATTCTTTTTGCAATTACTTATATAATCTATTTTTAATTGTCTAATTATAGGTGGTGCGTCCACATCTGACGCAGGGGCCACTCCTGCCACTTCTGTACCCTCCGCATCGTCTGTAGGTTAGTATGAATAAATATAAAATATTTATTCATTTTATATATCCTCTATAGAATAAATATGAACTTCATGAACTCCTGCCACTTCAATGTTTATTTTCTAGTTGGAGAGGATGCGTCCGCATCCGGGACACCCGCTGTTCCTCACCGGAGGAACTATCGTCCCGCTCGTGCTGCTGCCCGGGCCCAGGCTCGTGCTTTAGTCACCGGAGGTATATATCACACTTCAATTTTCGTTTAACCTTGATTTCTTAATACAACTTTGTCTTAATATTGATTGTCTTGATATTTCTTGCAGACGCAGGGCCTCCCCATCCCCAGAGGGGGACTTGAGGCCCGAATCAGTCCCACAGACTGAGGCCTGACAGAGCTAGGGGGGAGGACTCCCCTTTTTTTTACCCCTGATTATCGCTATACCGGTCCTCATGCCGAGAGGTTCGGCCGGTATATGGGGATGAGAGCCGGCTCGTGAAGAACTATCCACTTCACGTTGAGTGGGGCGACCAGCACCGACGCTCATTCGCCCTCTTCTTTGATCAGGCTCGGGTATTAATATATATTTTCATTTGATTTATCCAATATATTTATTATTAACACTTGCAATCTAATAACAATGTTTTTTTTTGTATTTTCAGTTGGATTACGATTTTCAGCCTGTACCCGACCCTGATCATCCTGGGAGGGTGCTCGACCTTCATGCTCTGTAAAATGGCCTGATGAAGAACATGCAAACTAAAGTCCGATACAATAGGAATGAGCTGAAGGCCGACTGCTACTTCCTGTGGATGACGACCCCCGAGGCAGAGAGAGCGGCCCTCCTATCTACTCCGGCCTTTGAGAGAGTCGACGTAGAGACATGGCCTCTATTGTGTGAATATTTCGACTCTCAACGCAAACATGTATGTATTTTAAATGTAATTCATTGTTTAGTATATAATTTATTTTTTTTGTTCCTTGATTAGAAAACTAAATGTGAATGTGTTGTGCAGAAACAAGCCGCTCAAAATATAGAGAATAGGAAGTCGGCGAAGAGGGGTCGCCCCACTTATACAGGTGGCTCGAGGAATATTACTCGAGCCATGGAGTTATCGGTAAATTACAATAGACCGGTCTTTGTGATATAATGCAATATTAAGAGTTATTTTCTAATATATCTAATATTAAGAGTTATTTTTTAATATTGCAGAGAGCTCAGACCCTGGCGCAAGGTGGTACACCAAGCGTGCTGTCCACACATCCACGGCACCTTGACAGATCCCGCCACGGGCGAGCTTCAATACCCCGACGTCGTTACCCAGGAGTATTGCGTAAGTGTTAATATTTATTCAACCCCTATTTGAAATTTTAGTTTTGGAAGGTTCAAATTTAAATGATATAATTATATTTTACTGGTTAATGTGGGTGTAGGAGCGGGTGGTTGAGCAGGTCGAGGCATCGGGGATCGATTTTACCGGACAGAGCGATCCGATGCTGCTGACCCCAGTCCTGGACTCCGCACACGGAGGGCACCACGGAGGTTGGGAGAGAGGCCGGGGACTGGGCCCTAGCAGGGCCCATATGAGGTTGGACTCCACCCCGGCGGTTACTTCCTCCGTCTCCAGTGAGCGACGTTTCCAGCAGGACCTGGAGAGCTTGAAGGCCACCGTTCAGGAGTTGAAGGAGATGTTGGTATGTATACTACTTAATAGTAAAATATTATGTCATATTGTAGATAGCAATATATCCAATATTAATACGTAGCCTGAGCTTATTTGGTTGTAGACTTAGCTTTGATTAATTATACATACATATCTAATTAAAATAAACTACGGTTTTCCAAACTAGATATCCAAACGAGGTATAAGTCCCTAAGTATACATAGATTGGGGTTTCGAAATAACTTGATAATGATATGAATTCGAATAATACACAGCTCTTACTCGTTTATTACACACGTAGGTCCAGACGCGACAGGGTACATCGGCCGAGCCTCCACATGCATCTCCTTTGACTGCGGCTCCGCAAGCCACTACATCGGCTGCGGTTCTGCAGATAGCTCTTATATCTCCACCGCCCGCTCAGACTCCCGCAGTTGCGGCTCCGCAAGCCACTACCTCGACGGCGGCTGCGCAGACCACATCGCCAGCTCCATAGCCCGCTCAGACTCCCGCCCGCTCCGAATTGCATGATTTATTGACCGAGGAGCAAGCGCGTCAGATTCTGGCGTTTATCAGAGGTGGAGCTGGACCGAGCTATGGTAGCTTTTTAATTCTTATATTTTAAACATGTATTTATTTATATGATACATATTGCACTACATTTTGGACGATATTGATATTGTGGTGTTTGCGTGTTTATATTGATATCATATTTTGCTTGTTGGTTCCTTTTGTATATTATGCGTGAGATGTGATTATGAATACTGCGATATATGTTCTGCGTGATGATTAATTTTATATATGATCGATGTATATATTATTGTGCACAGGGCGAGAAAAAAATAGGCAGCCTTTTAAAAAAAAAAACCTGATAATATGTACCTACGGATATAACCGTAAGGCCCAACATTGTCCCTACGGATTAATCCGCAGGGCCCAACAGTGTACCTACAGATTTATCCGTATGGGCAAAATATCAGGATGCCTGATATTTTGCCCCTATGATCTCAGTATTAGGGGTTACGAATGCCCCTACGGATATATCCGTAGAGGCAAACATATGCCCCTACACAGGTATCCGTAGGGACAAAATATCAGGATACCTGATATTTTGCCCATACGGTTATATACCTACGCACTTATCCGTAGGGGCAACTATTTGGCCCTACGGATAAGTCCGTAGGTACACCTAATCTATTTTATAAAACCGTAAATAAAATAAATCTTTTGTCCCTACGGCCTAAGCCGTAGGGAATATTGGACCTACACATAATTCCGTAGGAGCAATTTTTAGTCCGTAGGGATATGTTCAAGGTTTCGACTTGCACCTACGGCGTTTGTACCTACATGATATTTTCTTGCCCCTACGTATATATCCGTAGGGACAGTGGTTTGCCCCTACGGATAAATCCGTAGGGGCAACCCTTATTTGTAGTAGTGCCCATGCATGAAGACAAAAGAAAAGCTTGAAAATATTTAGGACAAATAGTAATTAAATTGAATACAAAGGCAAAATGGGGAAAAGAAAAGCTTGAATCAAGCTTTTAAAGGACAATAACAATAACAATAATATAGATAGATAGATGTAACCATATCCTAATAAGCTACAAAAAAAAATCAATATTTAAATTCGTGGAAAAGAGGAAGTATATAAATGATGTTTTGAAAAGAAGATAAAGATATACAAAATAATAAATTATGCTCCTAAGAGGTGAGACATATGTTTCGAACATTAAATTCATGCCAGCAAGCTACGAGTCCAAAATATTCAACCAACAAATAGAAGAAGACGACTCCTAATTAATCCTATTCTTTAAAATAAAAGAGAGGGCGATGAGTTATTTATTCCAGCTATTATCAAAAAAAAAAAAAAGAGGATGAGTTGATGGGCCTGTTATTCGGGAAAAACTGCAAAACTTTAAAACATTAACATTATTTTAATAGAGAATCAGAGATACCAATCGAATCCTAATTTTAACTTAATCAACTCGTTCGCCTACTATAAAGCCTACCAATTTGCCATTATTCCACATTTCCGTGGTCGGCTGTATGAAACCTGTTCTTCCTCCAATCTTGTCATCTTTTTGAAACACCTTCGTCCATGTTCGTTTAGGTCTCGCTGCCCCATTAACTAATAACTTTTGTCACCTTTTCCTGATTTGTTCCATGAAATCAACTTGAATGAAAGAATCTATCATGGTTTCTCAACTAAGTTACCAAATTAATTCCCAAAGTAACAGAACAAACAGTCCAAGCAAGACTATAGATACAAGTTTGACATATTTTTAACAAAACCATACATTGGTTTGCCAAAATAATGCACCAATATTAAACTTTTTATTTATTTATCTCTACTCTTTATACAAAGTGCACTGAAATGAATCTTTAAGCCTAACTTCAACATGTTAGAAGCAATGATTTGATTCCATCTAAAAAGATTAAAAAAGTACTAGGATTTTTCTTCACTTTTTTTAAAAACAGAAACTGCCTAACAATGATCTACATTGCTTAGTTGCACCATGAGCTCTGAATTGTATAGTTAGGCAGCTAGCAAAAGAAAATTCTGAAGATCCACGGGCGAAAAATCCTGACAAGCATTTTTATTTCGAGCAATACGTCGCTGTCGCAGTGACATATATTTCTTTTAAAAAAAATTGAAGGCGGGGGTGAGTTGTATGTGCTTATAAATATGCACACATGTTTCCATCTCTTACAAAGCAAAACAAAGAGCTCCATTGGAATAATATATAGGAGATATTTTTTGTTTGAGTGAGTGAAGGAGAAGCTGTACTCCTATAATTAATTAATTAAATCTCAGCAATGGCTGAAGAGGGAGTAGAGATGAAGAAGAAGAGGAAGCAAGGAGGTTTAAGAACCATGCCATTTATACTGGGTGAGCTATCAAATTTGTTTACTATTGTCACTAATTCATTTTTAGCCTTTATATTCTCAATTTCTTCATACCAACATGGTTTTCGCCATGAACTATACAATCCGCAAATTTTTCATTTTTTCCGAATTATTTCTGTCTAATTCTCTGCACGTTTTCGTTGTGGAAAAGAAAAGAAAAACTACTTGCTTTGTGAAAACTTTTCCTACATATTTTTGCAGGAAATGAAATATGCGACAAATTTGCCATGGCTGGGTTTGGTGCAAACATGATATCGTATTTGACAAGTCAGCTGCACTTGCCTCTGGTTCAGGCGTCCAACACCCTCAGCAACCTTGGCGGAACTTCCAGCCTCTTCACCATCCTTGGTGCCCTCTCCGCCGACTCGTTCCTTGGACGTTTCTGGACCATTACTATCGGCTCTCTCATCTATCAACTGGTACATATATAGCCACCAAAGACTTACTGGTCCCTATATCCAAACTTTGAAGTTATGTCAGGCTCGAGAGAGTTATTTTCTTATAATCGATATGCCGACTGCAAACATATATTCTTATGAGATTAATGGAGGAAAGAGGCCATAGGAGGGGATTTCCTCCTATGGCGTCGAAAAAACATCCCCTCTCTAGTTTTTTCCGATGATCGGTACCCACTATTTTCATCGTCATCATCTAAGATGTGGGTATACCAAATTTCATATGATTCTACAACTTTTTCACCGTTGATTTAGTGGGTTCAAAATTAACGGTTTACCGACAATAGAACTTTTTACATTGCTAAATCAACGGTGAAAAAGTTGTAGAAACACATGAAATTTGGTGTATCCACATCTGAGATGATGACGATGAAGATGGTGGGTGCCGATCGTCGGAAAAAACTAGGAAGAGGTTATTTTTTCGACACCATAGGAGGAAATTCCCTCCTATGGCATCTTTTCTCCATTATTCTATATTCTTATTTTGTCTTTAATCTAACTTAGGTAAATAAAAAATGAGACAGGACATTGTGTCCAGCAATTTCATTAAAAAACATTTGGCTAAAATACCATGAGCTATCTGTTTTCTTTTTAAGGTAGATACCACATACTTAGAAAATTGCAAATAAATACCAGCTATGTAGATTGCAAATAATTCTATGGTTGCAAATAATTCTATGGCTTATTTACGGTAAACTCCCAACAAATATGGACTAAATCAGAAAACCACCCATACTTTTGAAATTGTCAAAAAACTACCAAGCCTAACAGTGATACGTCGGCACAGTGTGCCAGCTGAGTGCCACGTCAACCAAGTTGCTATGTTTGTGCCAGCTCAGCGCCACGACAGCCGAGTTGCCATGTGAGAAAAAAAATATAAAATTCTTAAAAATACCTCTTTCTTAATTAACCCTAACCCTAATCCAATCCATAACCTTAATTCTAACCATAAACCTGCCCCGCACCGGTGCCGCCCTCGCCTTCTCCAGACGTTGCTGTCCCTGCCAGCGTCTCCCCCGCTGGCAGCGGCAGCATCAACACCATCATCTTCTTCTTCTTCTTCATCTTCCCCTACCACCTTCGCCGGTGCGTCCTCCCTCCCCCTTTCCCCCATCATCATCATCATCATCATCATCATCATCTTCTTCTTCATCAATTTCTCCCCCTCTTCCCTCCTTCACCTCCTCCGGTGCCAGCTCCCTCACCCTTTGCTGCCCTTCCCTGACCTCGCCTTCTTCCCCCTCCTCCAATGACCCCCACCCCTTTCTCGACCTTGCCTCCCTCCGAACTCCCCTCGGCCCCCCCAAAAATATTTTAATTATTTAGTTGATATTAATAATTATTAAAATTACTAAAAATGTAATTTATAATTAATTATATTATAAAAAAAAGAAAATGGTCATTTCCCATAAAAGCAACGTTGACCACGTTGATCGTCAAATCATGATAGTTTTTTTGACAATTTCAAAAACATTGATAGTTTTTTTTATTCTTGCCTAAACTTTCTGGAAGCTTTCTGTAAATAAGCCTAATTCTATTATAGTTTTTCAATTAAATATATACCAACTATTTGTTATATTATTTGCCAAGTAAATTTATGCCATTTATTTGCAACTTACAAAGCATATTATATTTAGAGAATAATGTAGAAAAGAGACCATAGGAGGGGATTTCTTCCAATGGCGTTGAAAAAATACACCCTCCATCCTTTTTGCTGACGATCGGCACTCATTATCTTCACCTTTATCATTTAAGATGTGGATCCACCAAATTTTATATGATTCTGACATTTTTTCACCGTTGATTTAGTGGGTGCAAAATTAACGGTTTACCGACAATAGAATTTTTTACATTGCTCATTCAATGGTAAAAAAGTGGTGGAATCACATGAAATTTGGTGTACCCACATCTTAAATGATAAAGATGAAGATGATGTATGTCGATTGTCAGAAAAAATCATAGATGTCGTATTTTTTCGACGTCAAAGAAGGAAATTCCCTTCCATAACACATTCCCTCCATTATTCTCATAAATCTGTAAAAACACTAATGCCATGGTATTTTAATGAAATCTAAGCCTAGTTTTGTTTAAACCTATACACCATGATATTAACCTAAACTGCTCTTAAATCTACAGGGTATGATCGTTCTCACCGTATCAGCAGTCCTCCCAACGCTACGCCCCCCTTCATGCACACCTCCTCAACCCTGCCAGCCTGCCTCTACTTGGCAGCTGTTAATTCTCTATGCCTCTCTCCTCCTCTGCTGCATCGGCGCGGGCGGGATCCGCCCCTGTGTAGTCGCATTCGGCGCCGACCAAGTCGAGATCCACAAACCGAACCCCGGTCGAAAATGGAACTTCTTCAATCTCTACTTCTTCACCCTAGGGGTTTCTCTTCTCTTAGCCCTAACAGTTGTGGTGTACATTCAAGATAATGTGGGGTGGGGCTGGGGGTTTGGGATTCCTAGCATTGCTATGTTCCTGTCGGTGGTGGCTTTTGTGATTGGGTATCCGTTGTATATTAAGTTGAAGCCCGCGGGGAGTCCGTTGACGAGGGTGGCGCAGGTGTCGATCGCGGCTTTCAAGAAGCGGAAGATGGAGAGGCCGGAGGATGCAGGGTTGCTTTATGTCGATAAGACACTGGATGCTGATATTTCAACTACCGGCAGGCTTCTTCATACTGATAAGTTTCGGTGAGCGTCTGCTAACTCTGATTTAAATTTTATATGAAAAAGATTGATGTAGCTGTGGTCGACAGTACAATGGACCGAGCTTAAAACATGGAGTCATGCATGGGATCATCCTCAGTTACGCTCTGTCACACACAGCTAATTAGCCGCGAGCGACAGAAGCTCCAATTTTTTTTATATTAAATTGCTTTTTAGTGGTATAATCCAAAAGTGCTAGATTGAATCTCACACTGGGCTTCAAACCAAACAACATGCTGCAAGACATTGATTAAATTTGCTAAATTGCATAAACCCTCCCTTATTAAATTACATAATTTTGTAAAACGGAGCAAAATGAAAGAGACCTCATGAAATTTAGCCATTAAATCAAATCTCATGAATTTTATATACACGCATCAATGAAATTTTATTAGCATGCTATCCAGCAGACCCCTTAACCAATTCTTTATCAACTTTTGTTATCGTTATTACCGTTAAAGTATTATTATATTCGCTTGATAGATATTGTTAACCCACAACCTAACAATTTAAATTTTTGGGTTGAGTGATTCTTAACATGGTATCAGAGCACACTCAAGAGGTCCTGGGTTTCAAACCTCATCATTGTCAAATTTAAAATATATTTATATCCCATATTTATTCCGTCTTGCAAGAGTTTTTGCTAGATACCTTTCCACTTAGGCCTTAAAACCTACAGGCTTAAGCTTTGGATAAAGTGGTGTTTGACGATCAATGACAGAACAGGTTTATTAACAGAAATTATAAAGTTAGTTATGCTAAACAAAGATACCTCTCAGTCGTACGCTAAGAAACATCTTCTCATGAACCTAACAAATCATTGCAAATAACACTGCAGTGTAAATCACTCAGTCGACGTGAATCATTGCCACAAAACAACAATTTTAAGATTCCTCGATCACGCAACAATCGATCTTTTCACCAAGGCAACTTATTGAATCTGGCAAGCCAAGGGTCTGGAAACTCTCAAAGTTCATCGAACGGAATAAATTACAAAAAGAACCCATATATGGTATTAGACTAAAAGAACGCAGAAAAGTAGCGGGGTTAATTTATTTAGGGGAGAAATCTCTATCTAAGTCAGTGGTATTTGTTTGCAATTTATGTAAATTGTAGTTATCAGAGCACGCTAAGAATAGTCCAAAAAAGACCTGATCAAGTATAATGCTTAGAGTTAATAATACTTTCATGTTCAGAACCGGACCTGACATCTCCAAAATTATATCTTGGCAGATTCCTCGATCAGGCAGCAATCATCAAAGAAGGCGATATAACCGAATCCGGTAAGCCAAATCTCTGGAGGCTCTCGACCGTCCACCGAATCGAAGAGCTAAAGTCGATCTTCCGCATGATCCCAATATGGTCCGTAGGCATCCTCGTCGTCACCTCAGCCTCCCACAACCACACATTCGTGATCATGCAAGCGAAATCCATGGACCGTCACATCATCCCTAATGGAATAGAAATCCCCGCGGCAACCTTATCAATATTCTCTGTCACTGCAATGCTCCTTGGTCTTGCATTCTATGACCGGGTCTTTGTCCCCATCGCCCGTAAATTCACTGGAAGGCCTAATGGTATTGTTAACTTGCTTTATTCGATTTCCTCCGTTCATCATTGGCGCAATAAAAAAACCCTTTCCTCTGCCACCCTATTAATTAACTTGCTTAATCATAAAATATTTCCTCCATTAATCTTTGAAGCCAGTAAGTCTAAATATACATACATATCTGACTATATCTATCTATCTATCTATCTATCGTAACAGGTATAACATACCTTCAGAGAATGGGCATCGGGCTAGCCATATCAGTCCTGTCTAACATTGCAGCTGCAGTAGTTGAAACCAAGCGAAAGTCCTTAGCAGCAGAGCACGGACTTTTAGATAAACCACATGTTACAGTTCCAATAAGCGTTTTTTGGTTAGTACCTCAATATGCAATTCATGGCTTCGCCGACGCGTTTACCTCTGTCGGGCATCTGGAGTTTATGTATGACCAGTCGCCAGAGAGCATGAGGAGTGTCGCAGTCGCGTTCTTTAACATTGCGGGGTCCATCGGTAATTACTTGGGGACGGCGTTGGTGGTAGTGGTTAGTGATTATACTACAAAGAGAGGGGACAATTGGTTGCAAGATAATATCAATAGGGGGAAGTTGGATTCCTACTATTGGTTGGTGACTAGTTTGCAAGTGATGAACCTTGTGTATTACCTTGTTTGTGCAAGGTTCTACACTTTCAAGCCTATGGAAATTGATGGGGTTGATGAAAAGGATGAGAACTATGTTGGAGATGTGGAGCTTGCTAGTGGCAATGGTAAAGATGCAAATGGTGGCAAAGAAGTACTACATGGTGCTTGTTAGAGGTTTAGGGTGAAGCTAGATGCATGTACATGTGTTTGCCAATAAATTACCTTGTATCTTAGGTTTAGTATGGTAAAAGTAAGTAATATATATGAAAATGCAATGGGATGGAAAATATATGGAGTAGAAACTTTTTCTTAAGTACGTAGCCAATACAATATTGTTGTTTAACTATACACACACACACACGCTAAGTCATCATTTTGGCATTAAACTATCTGATGAGTAAGAACCTCTTGCGATGTTTCCATCTCCAAAATATTCTAAGATGCTAAGGCAGCATAGCATTTTCCTTGTTTTCTAGTTTATACAACAGGATTGTCAAAAATTGTAATTGTTAAAAAATTAGAGTTGACACTAGAAGGAAGAGAACGACCGAGGAACATGAGATTAACAGGGTTAGGCGCAAGCATTTACATCCTTTGTTGGAAAAGAAATCTTTATTAATTAACTTTATCAGAATTAATAGATTAATTTACAAATCGTTTCTCTCTTTGGGGTCTCTCTTTCTAACCTATACTACATTTGTCTCTTTTTATTGTTTAGAGTCTTTCTAAACCTAATCTGCATACACTAAACAAATATCCCATACAAATATCAAATACACCAAAATACCCCCAAAGTTCTACTAAGAAAAACTGACACCATATGCATATCCCCCATATCAAGTGCACGAAAAGTGTGAGGGATTTCAGTCGTCCTTAATTATCATTGCCTCACTTTTTATAACAATAAAAAATCAACCCTACACTATTGTTTAATGAGCAACCCTCATTTTGATCTTCAAGGTCTAGAAAATAAACTTACAAAATGCTATTTGATTTTTATGTTTTCTGCATTTTTATCACGCAAAATTGCAAAATTACGGTGTAACAAAATAATATCAGCACCTGATTAATCCATAAATAGTATTAAAGTTACTTTGAAATTTGATGTATTTAGATATTAAAGAGTAAGAAGGACGATGTTGATCGTCCAAAAATTTCTTCTCACTATATGGTATATATAGAAGTGAAAATTTTCTTACACCATTTCTTTACAAGAAATTCCAGTGAAAATTTTCTTACAACATTTCTTTACAAGAAATTGCACCCTAATTCGACGGGGGACCAAATTCGACAGGATAATCCCGTCGAATCAGTTTGCATATATTTGAAATTTTGTTGACTTTGGTCAATATCTAATACGATGGGTGATGATGCTCGATATCAGCGATCTCCCAGATCATGACACGTGGCAGACGACGTGTCCCAGAGCATGCAAGAAAGGACCTACAGTAGCCGATCAAACCACCCCTATGCTCGTCCTACCGAGCAGACGCTGGCTCACCCCAGCATGATGGGCCTCCTCGGCCTCACAGCTCGTTCCCGAGCTACCGCAGAAACTAGATACCTCGGCTCTTCGGCTCGTCCGCGAGCTCTCTCGCCGAGGTCATCTTCTTCGGTCTTATCGACCGACCAATAACACCGCTTGCAGGCGTAACCGGCATCCCGCGAATCTCGCCATGCGCAAGATCTCCGCCGGCCACATCCCACGTTCCACGCCACAACGATCCCCCATTAACGAGCCTGTCTCGCCATTAATGGGAGGCCCCGCTCTTCACGCGGGCGTAACGTCGGGAGCGTAACGGCCGGCGTGATTCTCGCGCCTGCTGCAACTGCTGCCACCACTACTTAAACCCCTCTTTCAGACGGTCAAGGTAAGCCAATTCTACTCCACTAAGTCATTACTCTGCTCGGATCTTTAGACTAACTTGATCGTCGGAGGATCCTCGGTAGTACAACCACCCCGGGACTTCCTTGCAGGTAGCTCGGCATCATCTACAACCTCAACCCATTGAGATCCCCACGTTTCAGGAGCGACAGCCTCCAGATCCAATCTTAGCCACACATCGCAGCCATCCGCAGATCAAACGAGAAGCAATATCTGGAGGAGATTCTACCCTCCATCAGCTGGCGCCGTCTGTGGGAACCTAGATTCCACAAAAACAAAAGTTCGCCTCCCGATCTCACTCCAATGGCGAGCGATCCTCAAGACAATCCAAGCACCAACTACCGCCTCCCTCTTAACGGTGGCACAGACGATCCTCCTCCGCCGAATGCCATCAACGCCCTCGCCGGCCGGATAGACCGCTCGCGTCCTTCATGGAGGAGCTCGTCCGTGTCCAAACGGCGGGGCAAAATCCCCAGGTCGCCGCTCCCCCGCTTCGGGACCAGGACCCCTACGGGGGAAGAGAAGACTCAGCGCACATCGGCACGGCCGACCGCCGCCTCGCTGCCTCCCACGGCCGCGGATCCCCCGGGACAGTACGTTCCGCGACCCGCTGGGCGCCCAACAGCTCGACACCGAGGTCCGTCGCTAGAGCGCCCCGCCCTGAGTTCTTTCACGTGCCTGTCCCTCCTGAGGAAATGTCGGTCAGCTCGCCTGTCACCAGGCATGACCGACACACCCTCCCCCGACGGGGCCGCGCAGACGGGGCTCGTCAAGGTAGCTCAAGGGCCACCTCACCCGGGGATTTGAGGAACCTCATTGAGAGAAACCGTGGCCGAGGCCAGACGCAGGCCGCCAACAGCAGGGGCTTGGGATCAGAATGCGCCAAGTCGTAGGGGTACTATGGCCGGCTCAACGCCCTCGAAAAGAAGATCGAGAGTCTGCATCGGGAAGGTCACCGTTCGAGCGACGAGGCTAAGTATGCCGCCGACTCGCTCAAAAAATCGTTCAACGAGGAGTTGCTCGCCGTCCACGTCTCCTCCCGCAACAAGCCCCCAAAGGTCTCCCTCTTCGATGGCAAATCTGACCCGAAGGACCACTTGGAAGCGTTCACCGCAGGAATGAGCTTCCAAGACCACTCCGATGCCGCCCAATGCCGAGCTTTCCCGACCACTCTCATTTGTGCCGGACGAGACTGGTTCCGAGGACTCGAGCCGCGCTCGATCTCAACCTTTGACGAGCTGGCCACACAATTCCTCGGCTACTTCGTCGGGAACAGGTGGTAGAAGCGCACAGTCGACCACCTCTTCACGATCAAGAGCGGGGACAGGGAGACGTTCAAGGCTTACGTCACCCGTTTCTACAACGCCCTTCTCGAGGTCCCAGAGCACCGTGACGAAACGGTCATCACAGCTCTAAGGTCTGGTCTTAGGCATAAGAAGTGGTTACGCTCTTTTGCACTGGCGCAACCTAAGACCATGGCCGAGGTAAAGGCCTGGACCGAGCGCGAGGTCCAGCTTGAGTCCGAGGTGAATGCAAACCTCCCCCGAGCAGAGCAAGTCGACCAGAAAAAGAGGCCCAGGGACGAGAGAAGAGGACCGGAACGGCAAAAGCCCTATCCCCCAAAGTTCCAGGAGTACACGCCGCTTAATGTCTCCCAGACAGTGCTACTTGAGAATACCAAGGGCGAAGGGTTCTTCAAGTTCCCCCCTATCCCATGCTCGGCTTCAAAGCGAACCCAGGGCCCCTACTGCGGCTTTCATAGGTCGCTAGGCCACTCAACGGAGAGTTGCAAACAACTCCGAGATTACATCGAGGAGCTGATCCGTTCGGGGAACCTCGCGGCGTACCTGAGGGATAAGCGGCAAGCTGACCGCGAGCAGGAGCAGAGTCCCCCTAAAGCCGAGCAGACCATCGGCCAGATCATGGTAGTGTCAACAAAGCATGCGACTGGTACCCCCGAAGCCCGGTACCCCATGCCGAACACAGATACCAGCAGACGTATGGGGGGCTCAAGCTGCATGAATAAAAGCATCTACTAGCATATATTTTCTTTTCAAAGCAATGTGCCATCTTCCTAAGATCTTTTGTTTATACAATAAAAGGATCAACAGAGTATTGCAGAAAGAAAAAAAAATCTTATTCATTCAAAAAGTACTGTCGGCTACTCAGCTCTACACAAAAAAGAAAAATTTATTATTACAACAGCGGGGGAATGGGGTGCAGAGAGCACTGCTCGTGGTGCTTTGAGCATATCTTCTCCAGCCGAGCCCTCGCAGTGTCTAACCTCTGCCTCCGATCCCCCTAAGCTTCGGCGTCAAACCTCAACTGGTAGCATTCACGGACGAGCGCTTTCGAGCGGTTTAGCCGGGTCGCGGAGATTAGGCCGAAGCGCCTCAGAGACCTTAGCTTGCCTATGGCCTGATCGAACATCATTTCGGATAAGGGGTTGTAAAGCCCCGACGACGCCCTCCAGATGGAATACATCAGCAGCTGAAGGAGGGAGGACCGCCGGGGAAGCAATCGGCCGAAGTGGTCCTCGATCCTGCCTATTACCAACTGCATCGTGTCTTCGGTACAGTACGGGTCATAGAGGTAGACATCCTCGAAGCTTGCGATGTTTTCGATGGTGAAGGGGAAGTCCTGCATTTTTGTGTTTCAGTTGCAAAGAAAAGAGTAATCAACAATCCCAAACGGTTCCATCTTATAGCCAACGACGCTTGGGAATCCAACAGTCGCCCGTTTCACACGCAACGCAGGCGCCACGCGGCAAGCGTCGTGCTTCCCCATGCGAAACTGAAACGACAAGAAACCGACGCTTCGCCTTCACAGCGCCCTTACGACACGCGTCTTTGATGCCGTCCCACTCCACGGTGCTCACATGGGAAGGTCGGACAGAGCTTCGCCAAGAAGCAATCGAGCAGCTTCACTGCTCGGTCCTTCTTCATGAAGCAAAGCCTTCACAAGGAGGCAGCCCTGCAGCTACCCTGCTTGGCTATCCTTGGCTGGTAGCTTCCCTACCCCGCGACGCCAGGGATCAAAGCCCTCGCTAAGAGGCACTGGGCAACTATCCTGCTCGGCTATCCCTGGCCGATAGCTTCCCTACCCTACAACGCCAGGGATCAAAGCCCTTGCCAAGAGGAACCGGGAAGCTACCGTGCTCGGCTATCCCTGGCCGGTAGCTTCCCTACCCCACAACGCTAGGGATCAAAGCCCTCGCCAAGAGGAACTGGGCAGCTACCCTGCTCGGCTATCCCTGGCTGGTAGCTTCCCTACCCCACGATGCCAGGGATCAAAGCCCTCGCCAAGAGGCACCGGGCAGCTACCCTGCTCGGCTATTCTTGGCCGTTAGCTTCCCTACCCCCACAATGCCAGGGATCAAAGCCCTCGCCAAGAGGCACCGGGCAGCTACCCTGCTCGGCTATCCTTGGCCGGTAGCTTCCCTACCCACAACTCCAGGGATCAAAGCCCTCATAAGGAGGCAGCCCTGCAGCTACCCTGCTCGGCTATCCCTGGCTGGTAGCTTCCTTACCTACAACGCCACGGATCAAAGCCCTCACAAGGAGGCAGCCCTGCAGCTACCCTGCTTGGCTATCCTTAGCTGGTAGCTTCCCTACCACACGACGCCAGGATCAAAGCCCTCACAAGGAGACAGCCGAGCGGCTACCCTGCTCGGCTATCCCTGGCTGGTAGCTTCCCTACCCCACAACGCCAGGATCAAAGCCCTCGACAAGAGGCGGTCGGACAGCAACCCTGTTCGGCCATCCTTAAGGACCCAAAAGCCCTTGAAAGAGGCAACCACTTAGCACAACCATGCTCGGTTATCCCTGGCACACCACCAGGGATCAAATCCTTCGCCATGAGGCATCGGGCGGAAACCCCGCTCGGACATCCTTAGTAGGCCTCCCACGCCCCTCCCGCGCTAAGGATGAAAAGCCCTTGAAAGAGGCAACCGCTTAGCACGATCCGTACTCGGTTATTCCTGGAAAAACCAGGGATCAAAGCCCTCGCCAAGAGGCACCGGACGGCTATCCCGCTCGGGCATCCTTAAGGATCAAAGCCCTCGCCAAGAGGCACTGAGCAGCTACCTTGCTCGGCCATCCTCAGCAGGCCTCTCACGGCCCCTCTCACGCTGAGGATAAAAGCCCTCGCCAAGAAGCACCGAGCAGCTACCCTGCTCGGCCATCCTCAACAGGCCTCTCACGGCCCCCCTCACGTTGATGATCAAAGCCTTCGCCAAGAGGCACCGTGCAGCTACCCTGCTCGACCATCCTCAACAGGCCTCTCATGGCCCCTCTCACACTGAGGATCAAAGCCCTCGCTAAGAGGCACCGAGCAGCTATCCTGCTCGGCCATCCTCAGCAGGCCTCTCACGACCTCTCTCAAGCTGAGGATCAAAGCCCTCGCCAAGAGGCACCGAGCAGCTATCCTGCTCGGCCATCCTCAGCAGGCCTCTCACGACCCCTCTCACGCTAAGGCTCAAAGCCCTCGCCAGGAGGCACCGAGCAGCTACCCTGCTCGACAATCCTCAACAGGCCTCTCATGGCCCCTTCAACAGCTAAGAATCGAAGCCCTCGCCAAGAGGCACCGACCAGCTACCCTGGTTGGCATATCCTCAGTCGGCCAATGACGGCCCCTCCAACAACTAAGGAACGTGAACTCAACAAGAGGCATCCAATCTATCAATGTCTTAGCGATCTACACTTCAACTTCGGGGCCATGGAGATACCGTCTTACCGCCTGCCTTAGAACACTGGGCAAGAGAGTAGACCCAAGTCGACGTGTAATCGCTAGACAAAGAGACGACACAACAGAAAGGCATTCCCACGCAGATACAAGTGTTCACACAACAAGAAGAAAAATACACGTGCAAACATGACTGCAAGAAAAACACCTTTATTCACAAAGTTAAAGCTTTTGCAAGGTATTGTAGACTCCCCAGCCTTACAAGACGCCCGGAGGCCTACAAAACTCTCGAGGAAACAAATAAAAAGAAAAAAGAAACAAAAGATGACGGGCCTCAGGCCTCAGGGCTGGGTGCATCCCCGGGAAGCCCAGAGCCCGCCGCATGGGCCTCTGCGTTGCCCTCACCGGGTATCTCCTCCTCGGCCTTGCCCCCGAGGTCCTCCCCCTGCTTCTCGTCCCCGCGAGGATATTCGGCTCGGAGATCCTGATCGGCGAACTCCGGCATCCGAGCCTTGACGGCATCAAGGGCTTCATGCCAGATGGCAGTAGTGGCCGAGGCTAGGACGGTGTAAAATTCTTCCGATTTCTGGAAGTTCTCCACCGCCTTCGCCGCCTAGAGGTCGGCCCATTTCGCCGCCTCTACCGCCGCCCCCAGCTCCTTCCGGAGGGTACCCACCGACTTTTTCATGGTGCCGACGAGCGCCGTGGAGTCTTGGAGCTTGGCCTCGGCAGCCTGGGCGGCTTCACGGAGCCTGGCAGCCACCTGCTTTGCCGCCACCACTTCCTGCTTCACGGCCGCCGCCTCTTGCTTCGCGGCTGCTAGCTCCTGCTTCCCGGCCACCACCTCGGCCTCAAGAGCAGCGACCCTCGCCGTCGCCGCTTCCAGCGCCCGCCTCAGCGAGGAGGACTCGCCCGAGGCTCGGACCGTCGGGCCTATCTCCTCCTCCTCCATTCGGATAGCTAGAGCGACGTGGTGGAGGACTCGGGGAAACAAGAAAGGGGTCAGAAAGAAGAAGGATCGCCAAGTCTCATGAAAGATGAAATGAGCAAAGTACGAGCACTAACCTGCATGGCCTCTTAGGCGATGGACTCCAGTTGCCCTTTCAGACTTCCCCCGGGGACCCTGCCCCCGGCCGACCTCTCCATGTCGTGCAGAAGGCTGTTGGCGACAGAGAGCTCCGAGGGCACCTCAAAGCGGAGCTCCCCATCGTCCACCAAGATCGGGGAGGCCGGGTCCCGCGGGGTTGCACAGAGGAGCCTCTTGAGAGCCGGCGGCGGCGGACTGGTCTCCGCCTCCGAGGCCGGGGCTTCCTGCCCTCTAGCCTTCTTTCGGGTCGGCACCCTGCTAGACTCCGGGGCCCGATCAGCGCTCAAGCGCTAGTACTGGACGGCTGCCGAAGGAGACGGGGTCAGTGCCTGATGGGAAGAGCTGGCCCCTCCAGCCTTCGACCCCTTTTTCAGCTTGCGCATAGCCGCTCGAAGGTAGCTCAAATCCATGGGTTCTGCATAAGACGAGATAAAATGGGGTCAGCGACTCAAGCAAAAATCAGAACAAATACAAGCCTAACTTACTGACGAACTGGGCAGGACTGAGCCCGGCCCAACTAAGGGCCTTCTCAGACAGCAACACATCGGCCCGAAGAATGGGCTCCCACGCCGCCACTCTCACCGCGTCGGGGTCATTGGACGGGTTTCCCTACCAGCACTTATTCCTAGACTACTGGACGGGTACGGGCCAGTCCTCACCTTCTGGCGGCCCGATGAAGAAAAACTTCTTCTTCCAGTCATGGATGGAAGAAGGCAGGATGACGACTCTCGACCCGGGTGCACTCCCCCGACGTTTCCTAAAGGAGAGATAGACCCACCCCGGGTCGCCAGCATGAGAGCCGAGGTGACTTTTATAGATAAGAGAGGAGGCAAGGATGGATAGACCGAAGGGGACCATCTATAATTTCAAGCGGACCAGAAACCCAAGGAGAATCCTCTAGGAGTTTGGCACTAACTGGACCGGGGCTAACCCGAAGTAAGACAGTGCTGCAGCGACCTCGGGAGAGAAGGGCAAGCGCATTCCGGCCCAAAAGGATTCCAGGTGTTCCCCTCCGAACGGCGGTCAAGACATGGATGTCTTGCCTGAGATTCGGGGCAGATGCTATTTGGTTTTATCCGTCCACCTCTCTGAAGATGCCAAGTTGATTTATGGCACCGTGTATAGGAGGTTTATACGGATGCGGCCGATGTAGCAGACTTCGTCAGATTCCCCCTCGCTTGAGGGGTTTTTGATTGTGGGGATGCTCTTCCCTGCAGGCGCAAGCCCCTGCAGTTAATTACGCTACCGTATCGCGGTAACAACTTTCTCCTTCTCCAGAATTTCACTTCGTGTCGTGGGTGTTTGTTTTGTTTGTGGTTGCCCGTGGATTGTATACGGAGACTAATTTATGTCGTCGCCCGTAGGACGTGGATTAGTTCAAATCCGTATTTTCTTAGATTTGGGTTTGGTGTTTTGGTTTAAGGATACGTTAGCCATATTTGAGGCTAAGATCAACTTAAACGTTTGTTAAGGATACTTTAGTCCAATCTGAGACTAAGATCAACTTAACGGGATCGTTTGGATCCGACAAAAGAGCATTTGCAGGCTCTATTGTTCCAGTTTAGGGACGTAGTGGTCCATGTTCCAGTTTAGGGACGTGGTGGTCCATGTTCTTTGTGGCCGTCGGGACCCGTCACCTCTCTGACGTCGTTGAAGGATTACAACGACAGGTGTCAGAGGAGTTCAGAGATGTACCCTTGAACCAGACGTAAATTGATTTAGGAGAGCATTCTTGCTCAGTCAATTTAATTTGAGGACTTACGGTCATGATTGGGCTAAGTCCAGTTGAGAATATTCAACGTTATTTCTTATTTTTGGCCTATTAAACCTGTGCTAGGGCTTTACCCATTTTTAAATAATTCATTGCATTTTTTATTTTGTTTGGGCTCTGCCCATTTATAAATGATGCAGAGCATCAATTTTGTTTGGGCTCTGCCCTTTTATTGCATTTTATTTTGTTTGGGCTCTGCCCTTTTATAAATGATGCAGAGCATCAATTTTGTTTGTGCTCTACCCTTTTTATTGCATTGCAATATATTTTGGCTTACTAGGCCTTTTTGATTTGGGCCTGACCCTTCAGTAAACGATGCAGTGCATTTGTCAGGCACTTTGCGCCAATCACTGAGCGCAAGCGCTTGTGGTGATGACACGTGTCGCGCAAGCGCAGTGCGCTGTGCCAGTGAGCCGTGCTTGCGCTGCTGACACGTGGCGCTTTTTGGTGAGTTGCGCCAATTTCAGAGAGCAAGGCTCTATCTTAAAAGCGCACAGCGCAAGTGGTTTAGGTGCTGACACGTGGCGCTCTCTGGTGGCTTGCGCCAACCCAAGAGCGCAACAGTGCAAATTTTACAAGTGCAGGGCACTGTTTTATATTTTGATCAATTTTAGATCAGAGAAAACAAGTTTTTCTTGTTTTCAAAGAACCAGTGGTTCATAAAAAGTGCAAGGCACTATTATCATTTGAAGATCATTGATCTTGTTCTTAGATCAATGATGTATTAGAAGAAGTTCTTCTATTTTGTGAAGGTTTTTACTTTTTTCTTGAAATTTCTTCAGAGTTCTCTCTGTTTTGAGGTTCTTAATCTCTCACAATGTTGATCCTCTTTTGAGTTGGGGTCTGGGGGTCTTTATATAGTGCCCATACATTTGTTAAGTTTGTTAAAGAGATTTTTCTCTGAATGATTTGGGGAATTTTCCCCACCGTTGGATCTTTGATCCAAGGGCTTCTGTTTTATAGAAGATAATCTTCTTGTTTTAACAAGAACATAAAGATCTTATTAAAATTTTAATTCTGTTTGGCGCAGATGCACCAGCGCTTGATACGTGTCGTGCAGCGCAACTGCGCTGCCACGTGTTGCGCAGCGCAACTGCACTGCCACGTGTCGCGCAGCGCAGAGCGCAGCGCAGAGCGCAGCGCACTGCGCTAGCGCAACTGCGCAGCCACGTGTCACGCAGCGCAACTGCGCTAGCGCAACTGCGCTGCCACGTGTCGCGCAGCGCAGAGCGCAAGTTAGCTGAAACGTTGCTTCTTTATTTTAAGATTTGATTATCTTTTAAAACAGAGCTTTGCTCTGATTGGGGGAAACAGAAGCATTGCTTCATTTCCCGCCTTGGAATTTGAACAGAGCTTTGCTCTGAAAGGGAGGTTTTCTCCTTTATTATTATTATTTATTTATTTATTTATTTTTATTTTATTGGAACGGGTTTTGAGCCAAAATTTTGGCGGGAACAAATGCCCCCCACTACTTTGCCCACGTAAGTATGTACGTGGGTGAAGTAGTGCAAAGTTAGGAGTAGCCATGGAATCGATGGCTTAGGAGACAAGTTTAGTGTCCTTGTAGTCTAAGACTTTTCAACTTTATGAGCCGTGAGGGTCTCACAATGACTTTTCTCCCTACGGATCATGAGGATTTCGTAGGTGTATTTTCTCCTTAGAAATCGTGAGGATTCCTAAGTGTGTTTTCTCTTATAAGTCGTAAGGATCCTATAAGAGAATTTTCCCTCTTACGAGTCGAGAGGACCCGTAAGCGGTTGTTTCTCTTTTTGTCGAGATTCGACTTTGGAGAGTGAGGCCTGTGGATAGTATGCAAGAGACCGTTTTGGATCGACTTGCAGGGCCCCAGTGCTTAGGAAACAGGTTTTTAATCTCCACTGCCTAAGGCTTTATCTCACGAGTCGATCCGCATCGAGAAGTTCTCGCAAAGACATCAATTTCTTCACAAGTCGAGACGAATCGAGCATTTCTCGCAAGAATATCCTAACGTCACAGTTAACCTCTGCTTTTTACGACAGAAGTCCGTTAGGGTCTGTGGTACTTAGGGTTTTGGCCGTCGTACCGTCGCATAAGCTGATATATTCCTTGATAGGCAATCGTGCCATTCGAGTAGCCCTGCGACTGCCGTGTCTCTGATCCCTTCGGGGGCTGGACAAGACGTCTTCAAGCAATCCTCCTTGGCAGTTTGACCGTCGGAAGAGCAAGCGTTAGGAATTTTGCCATGTCGCTTTTTACTTGAGGTTAGGCTCATTTTGGAGAGCCCCGAAGAGTTATAACCACTCCGCGCTGGTGTGGGATGATCTTCGATAGTCTTTCAGGTTTTATGTGAGTTGCCGTCAAGACCCTGAAGCTAGGAATTTGGCCTTTGCTTCGTTTGCTGTCATTGCGTCTGCTGTATCAAGACGAATGTCGCGATTGTTTCTGGGTTGCTGGTGAACCGTCGAGGTTTGAAACTAGGGATTTTGCCGTGGCTCCGTTAGTTTGATTGTCACGTCTGAACCCTGCTAGAGGAAGAACGCCGGGGTGACAACTCGTCTGCTGTATCGAGACGAACGTTGCGGTTGTCTCTAGGTTGCTGGTGAACCGTCGAGATTTAGAACTAGGGATTTTGCCGTGGCTCCGTTTGTTTGATGATCGCGTCTGAACCCTGCTGGAGGAAGAACGCTGGGGTGACAACTCGTCTGCTGTATCGAGACGAACGTCGCGGTTGTCTCTAGGTTGCTGGTGAACCGTCGAGATTTGGAACTAGGGATTTTGCCGTGGCTCCGTTTGTTTGATGATCACGTCTGAACCTTGCTGGAGGAAGAACGCTGGGGTGACAACTCGTCTGCTGTTTCGAGACGAACGTCGCGGTTGTCTCTAGGTTGCTGGTGAACTGTCAAGATTTGGAACTAGGGATTTTGCCGTGGCTCCGTTTGTTTGACGATCGCGTCTGAACCCTGCTGGAGGAAGAACGCTGGGGTGACAACTCGTCTGCTGTCTTGAGACGAACGTCGCGGTTGTTTCTAGGTTGCTGGTGAACCGTCGAGATTTGGAACTAAGGATTTTGCCGTGGCTCCGTTTGTTGACATTGTGCCTGCAATATTGTGACAAATGTCGAGATTTTCTTTAGGTTGTCTATGAACCGTCGAGATTTGGCTTCGTTTTCTGGTAGAGCCTGTTGGGAAGATATGGTTCCCTCTTTATTTGTGCCCCTGGATTGTATACAGGGATCAATGTGATCTCACCTATAGGGCATGAATTTCGTTATATATATTTTTCATTTTATTTCTTTCCGCGATGCTCCATCATTTCAGCTTTTATATCGCGAAGGTCGCGATTGCCCAATCATTTCGGCTATTTTTCGCGGTGCCCAATCATTTCGGCTATTTATTTTATTTTCACTCGCTACTTTTTATTGCGAGTTGCCCCATCATTTTAGCTATTTATTTTATTTTCACTCGCTACTTTTTATTGCGAGTTGCCCCATCATTTCGGCTATTTCGCACGCACACATTTCTACTTGCCGATTTTTATTACAAGTTGCCCCATCATTTCGGCTATTTCGCACGCATACATTTCTACTTGCTGATTTTTATTACAAGTTGCCCCATCATTTCGGCTATTTCGTATGCATGTATGGCTCGCTGTTTTTTTTATCGCGAGTGTGGAACTTGGAATATGGTGCCAATCTCAACATCAGCATCGCTATAACTGGAATATTGCCAGGAGCGAATCATCATTTGCCATGAAAGGATTTGGAATTTAATGCCGGTTTAGGCATCAGCATAGCTACAATTGGAATATTGCCAGGAGCGAATCATCATTTTCCTCTGTCGATGTCGAACAAAGGTGGCTTAGCGAACAGGGTTAGGATCCCGTCAACTAAGGCTTTTGACTTCATGAGCCGTAAGGGTCTCAAAAAGGTATTTCTCTCTACAAGTCGTGAGGATCTCGTAGGTGTGTTTTCTCCTTAGGAATCGTAAGGATTCCTAAGTGTATGTTCCTCTGCAAGTCATAAGGATCTTGCAAAAAGGGTTTTCTCCTTATAAGTCGAGAGGACTTACAAGGGTTGTTCACCGTAGGGACATATCCCCAGTCACGGGTGGGACTTGATTAGGGAAATGTTTATTCACGCCCGTTGATTGTATACAAGGGTCAGTATTGAGCCGCTTGTAGGGCAATATCGGAGGTTGTGGGGGTTGCTTAAGAACAGGTTCAGGTCTCTGTAACTTAAGACTTTCAACTCTTATGAGTCGTGAGGGTCCCATAAGAGAGTTCTCCCTGCGAGTCGTGGGGATCTCGCAAGTGTAATTTCTCCTTACGAATCGTGAGGATCCCTAAGTGTGTTGCTCCCTTGTGAGTCGTAAGAATCTCACGCAGGTGGTTTCTCCTTACAAAGTCGAGAGGACCCTGCAAGTGTCTTTTAACGAGGTTGCGCCCTTTCGGGTTTTCACAAACACTCGCCGGTAGCCCTACCGTTTTTACTCACGGAGCCCTTAAGGGTTTTCATCGGTGCCCATTTTGCTTATGGACATATCATTTTTTTTACAAGGTCGCGCCCTTTCGGGTTTTCACGAACACTCGCCGGTAGCCCTGCTGTTTTTACTTACGGAGCCCTTTCGGGTTTTCATCTGTGCCCATTTTGCTCATGGACATACCGTTTATTTTTTTTTAATTTTTTATTCCTTTTTCTAACGAGGTTGCGCCCTTTCGGGTTTTCACAAACACTCGCCGGTAGCCTTGCTGTTTTTACTCACGGAGCCCTTTCGGGTTTTCATCCGTGCCCATTTTGCTTATGGACATACCGTCTTCTTTTTTTTTATTTCCTTTTTTTTTATATCACGTTGGCCTGGGGATGCCGCGGGTTGGTAGTAGTTTAATGACGTTTCGGTCAATTACAAGTTTTAGGACATTACGGTCCGCAGTCAGTTTTAGGACATTTCGGTCCACTGTTAGTTTAGGGACGTTTCGGTCCATGGGGCTTTCTCTATGACTGAGCATGATGCCCCCGACGTATCCATCTTTCTCGGAGCGTGCTGTTGTGGCGGGCTCATCTTCCAGTTTTCGGAGATGACGAACTTGCCCTGTTGGTATTAGTCTTCAACCCAGTTTTTGAAGACGTAGAAATCCTCGATCAGGTGACTTATCGTTTGGTGGTAAGGGCAATAATTGAGATCGTTAACATCGCCTGGCCGCAACGGGCATTTTGGACTCGGCAGATTGATGAATCCATCGCGCACTGCCAACTCGAACAGTCTCCTTGTTTTATCTTGAAGAAACGAGTAAGGACGTTTCAACTTTTCATGGAGGGGTTGCTGCTTGTTGTTTCGGCAAACAACCGGTCTAGGTCCACTCGATTGCTGTTGAGTGTTGGCTACGAGGGCTGTTTTTCCTTTTCTTTTATCCTTTTTGCTCGATCCTTTGTTTGCGGGACCGAGATTTTTTTCGAGTAGCGTGCGATTGCACGGTTGAACATTCTCGTAACTCCTCAATTCTTTCATTTTTGAAATGGATTCCTTGAGGAAAGGGTTGAAGGCAGCTTCTTCGTCAGAGTCGCTTCTAAAGGTGATAACTTGCGATCCCTTGGTGTCGGCTATGTGACAGTCGTCGGCGGCTCTTTTGCGCTCATCTACCGCATTTTTCTGATGTCTACGAACTTCACGCTTTGTCCTGTTGAAGTATTTCTTTTGAGCGACATACCCTTGCCACCAACACTTAAAGGAGTCGCAGTCTTCGGTAGGATGTATGATCTTCTGATGATATAAGCAGAAGTTAGGATGCATCTCTACCCCACCGAGGGTATTTTCTTCAGAGGGTGGTAGCTTTATTCCGACTGATAGGGCTTTGGCGAACCTTTTCCTCGCCTTGAATTTGTTTTTATCTGCAGCGGATGACTTTTGATTTGACGAGAGTGCCTTGATTCTTTTGTCTAGTCGACGGTGCTTGGCTCCTTCCAGTATGGCCATCTCACGCTCTTGATTGGCTTTAACTTTCAGACGAATCTCATTCAGGAAGGCATCGATCAACTCGTCTGACGGCCGCAGAATTTCTGGTTCAGGTTCCGCCCTCGGTTTCTCGGTGCAAGGAGCCTCTTTATCATCCGCCAATGAGTGAGAGATCATATGACAAGTTGCCCTCGGTGCGCCCATCTTCTTTGGAGTGTGTGGCTGTGGTGGGTTTGCTTTCCATTTTTTAGATAGGGCAAACTTGCCTTGTAGGTACTGATTCTCGATCCATCCCTTAAAGACGAAGCAATCCTCGATCGGGTGACTTACCGTTTGGTGGTAAGGGCAATAATTGGGATTATTGAGATCGCCTGGCTGTAACAGACGTTTTGGACTTGGCAGATTGATGAGTTTGTTACGCACTGACAGCTCGAACAGTCTTCTCATTTTATTCTGAGGAAACAAGTAAGGACGTCCCAGTCTCTCCTCAAGGGATGGGAGTGGACGCACGTTGTTTTGGCGAACGACCGGCTTTGAGTTGCTCAGCTGCTGTTGAGTATCGGTGACAACGATCGCTTTTCCTTTCCCCTTCTTATTTCGAGAGTCCAGCTTTGGAGGAGACGGTCTATGGCCCATCTGGTCCATTTGGGCTAATTTGTCGATCAAGGCCTGGAAAGTGGTGGGCCTGAAGAACATCATGAATTGGGAGATGGTTGCTTGAGGATCGAGAGTGCCCACGAACATGCCCACCGCTGGCGCTTCTTCGATATGTTGTTCACATTTCGACCATAGATTCCGCCATCGTGTTGCATATTGGACTCACGTTTCGCTGGGCCTTATCCTGGCGTTAATCAGTGCTGTTATCGGGATGCGTCCACTAGCACTCGCGAATCTTTATGTAAACAGTAGCTCCATTTCCGCAAATGTTTTGACAGAGTCGTTAGCTAGCTCTGAATACCATTCAAAGGCCGTTTCTGCTAAGCTACCAATGAACTGGCGAAGTAACAACTTATCATCACCGCCAGTGTTGCCGCAAAGCGCCCTGAACTGGGCAACATGCTGGTGGGGATTTCCTGTCCCCTTATAGACATGGAATTTCGGTATTGTATATCCCGGTGAATACTTAATCTGATCGTACTAGCTTGGATACGGCCGTCCCGTCATGACAACTTGGCTAGCTGCCTCAGTCGCCTGATGAACCCGGATCTGCTGGGCTATATATTCGTCCAAGTCAGCTTTGGAGATTGTCTCCTCCTTGGCTGTCGACAGAGCCGGTGGAGGATTTGACGTTTCTCCCCTATCGTCTTCAAGGACGATTGGAGGATCTTCAGCAGGAGGATCTTGTTGGATCATCATTCCCACCATGTCCTGGAACAGGAAGGCCATTCGCTTTATGTTGGCTGCTTGTTCAGCAGCCTCTTTATCCTTCTTCTCCAATATTCAACGAAGGAATTCAGCGTCAGTTTCTTGCTCCTGGCGTTCATCTGAGGACGCTTCGGGGATTTCTTTTGGCCCAGTGAGTGCGGCCATCGCGTTCATCATTTCTTGGAGCTTCTGCTGTTGCTCCTGAGCTTTGGTCACTGACCGTGTAAGCGGTCTATGACCTGTAGATGTACGGTTGTCCTCCTTCCCCGACGCCATGTATAAAGTATGGACCACGATGCCCCCGACTTAGGGTGTTTAGGCTCACTGCCTTTGGCATTTGCCGCGGGCGTGGGATTTTTCTCCGGCCTCCTTCTCTTATGGGCCGTTAAAGTTGAGGGGGCCGTTGCAGGGGGTACCCTGGTGACTGTTGTCTTTTGCTGTTTGATGGGACATCTCTTTTCTTCCATCACTTTTTCCCTTTTCTGTTGACGAGAGTGATCTGGGTCGATTACCGAGTCTTGAACCCTCCGCCAAACTTTATAAATTTTGGTGGACAGCCGTTGAGGGGGCTGCTCCAGTTTAGTTTCTGTAACTCTCTCCGCAGGTGGAGGAGATCTTTTCAGTGTGGCAGTTGGAGAGTTTCTGCGCACCCTCCTTAACGGTTCAAAGCTGTTCCCAGTTGGAACAGCAGCATTAACTTCCACCATTGGAGCGGGTGGAGTTAGCCCTGAGGGGGAGTTGCCCCCGGCCTTCCTTACTCGGCGCCAGTGGCAACGTCGAGCATGACGAGCCGTTGAGACTGGCTCGGCGATAGAGACAGCTTCTTTTTGCCCCCTGTCTGAATGAGGTGCTGCCGGTGTTAGCCTCTTAAAGACTGATGTTGTCTTTTGAGTGTCGATATTCAATCTGTCAAAGACAGATCCCCGAGCAGGGGCAGGAGCCGGAATAGACAGCCTTGAAAAGACCGACTCTTTGACAGGAGAAGCCACCTTGAGGACTTCTGAAGCAGCGGTTGTTGCCTTCCTCGGGACAGCCACTTTAGAGTTCATGGGCTTCCTGGCGGGCCCATCAGAGTTCTGATCCAGCCTGGCAAAGACAGAGGCTGTTGATTTGATATTGGACGACCCGTTGGCAGGAGCCGTTATAGCAGTGAGCCAATCAAAAACCGACTTCTTGTTCGCTTCTGGTGCGGGCGTTGGCATGGTGAAGCTTGCCGGCGGGATCATGGTCCCGAAAAACAGGCCAGTGGTGGCCTGGGTCACCTGTTCTACCGGCATGGCCAGGATGGAGGCCGCTTGAGGCCCATAAGCTATACCTCCAGATGAGGCAGAGCGTCGGTTGCATTGGCACTTTGAGTATTTCGAGCAATTTGAGGCCATTGATGCTTGATTTCTGCGCCAGGCAAAAGACCAAATCTTAGTAATTTGCAACCCAAAGGCAACCATTAACAAACTGCGATTCGTTTGCGAAGACGACACACGAAGTGTGGAGTGGAAAAGGAAAAGGTCTCACCGGGCGTTCCAGAATCTATTCCCCTCCGAACGGCGGCCAAGACATGAAGACGTCTTGCCTGAGATTCGGGGCAGATGCTATTTGGTTTTATCCGTCCACCTCTCTAAAGATGCCAAGTTGATTTATGGCACCGTGTATCGGAGGTTTAGACGGATGCGGCCGATGTAGCAGACTTCGTCAGATTCCCCCTCGTTTGAGGGGTTTTTGATTGTGGGGACGCTCTTCCCTGCAGGCGCAAGCCCCTGCAGTTAATTACGCTACCGCATCGCGGTAAAAACTTTCTCCTTCTCCAGAATTTTACTTCGTGTCGTGGGTGTTTGTTTTGTTTGTGGTTGCCCGTGGATTGTATACGGAGACTAATTTATGTCGTCGCCCGTAGGACGTAGATTAGTCCAAATCTGTATTTTCTTAGATTTGGGTTTGGTGTTTTGGTTTAAGGATACGTTAACCATATTTGAGGCTAAGATCAACTTAAACGTTTGTTAAGAATACTTTAGTCCAATCTGAGACTAAGATCAACTTAACGCGATCGTTTGGATCAGACAAAAGAGCATTTGGAGGCTCTATTGTTCCAGTTTAGGGACATAGTGGTCCATGTTCCAGTTTAGGGACGTGGTGGTCCATGTTCTTTGTGGCCGTCGGGACCCGTCACCTCTCTGACGTCGTTGAAGGATTACAACGACAGGTGTCAGAGAAGTTCAGAGATGTACCTTTGAATTTGACGTAAATTTATTTAGGAGAGCAGTCTTGCTCAGTCAATTTAATTTGAGGACTTACGGCCATGATTGGGTTGAGTCCAGTTGAGAATATTCAACGTTATTTCTTATTTTTGGCCTATTAAACCTGTGCTAGGGCTTTACCCATTTTTAAATAATGCATTGCATTTTTTATTTTGTTTGGGCTCTGCCCATTTATAAATGATGCAGAGCATCAATTTTGTTTGGGCTCTGCCCTTTTATTGCATTTTATTTTGTTTGGGCTATGCCCTTTTATAAATGATGTAGAGCATCAATTTTGTTTGGGCTCTGCCCTTTTTATTGCATTGCAATATATTTTGGCCTACTAGGCCTTTTTGATTTAGGCTTGGCCCTTCAGTAAACAATGCAGTGCATTTTTCAGGCGCTTTGCGCCAATCACTGAGCGCAAGCGCTTGTGGTGATGACACGTGTCGCGCAAGCGCAGTGCGCTGCGCCAGTGCGCTGCGCCAGTGCGCTGCTGACACGTGGCGCGTTCTGGTGAGTTGCGCCAATTTCAGAGAGCAAGGCTCTATCTTAAAAGCGCACAGCGCAAGTGGTTTAGGTGCTGACGTGTGGCGCTCTCTGGTGGCTTGCGCCAACCCAAGAGCGCAATATTGCAAATTTTACAAGTGCAGAGCACTGTTTTATATTTTGATCAATTTTAGATCAGAGAAAACAAGTTTTTCTTGTTTTTAAAGAACCAGTGGTTCATAAAAAGTGCAAGGCACTATTATCATTTGAAGATCATTGATCTTGTTTTTAGATCAATGATCTATTAGAAGAAGTTCTTCTATTTTGTGAAGGTTTTTACCTTTTTCTTGAAATTTCTTCAGAGTTCTCTCTGTTTTGAGGTTCTTAATCTCTCACAATGTTGATCCTCTTTTGAGTTGGGGTCTGGGGGTCTTTATATAGTGCCCATAGATTTGTTAAGTTTATTAAAGAGATCTTTCTCTGAGTGATTTAGGGAATTTTCCCCACCGTTGGATCTTTGATCCAAGAGCTTCTGTTTTACAGAAGACAATCTTCTTATTTTAACAAGAACAGAAAGATCTTATTAAAATTTTAATTCTGTTTGGCGCGGATGCACCAGCGCTTGACACGTGTCGCGCAGCGCAACTGCGCTGCCACGTGTCGCGCAGCGCACAATGCAGCGCACTGCGCTAGTGCAACTGCGCTGCCACGTGTCGCGCAGCGCAGAGCGCAAGTTAGCTGAAGCGTTGCTTCTTTATTTTAAGATTTGATTTTTATTATCTTTTAAAAAAGAGCTTTGCTCTGATTGGGGGAAACAGAAGTATTGCTTCATTTCCCGCCTTGGGATTTGAACAGAGCTTTGCTCTGAAAGGGAGGTTTTCTCCTTTATTATTATTATTATTATTTATTTATTTTTATTTTATTGGAACGGGTTTTGAGCCAAAATTTTGGCGGGAACACCAGGTACAGAGCAATCTCTTTACCCCGCACCTGATCTGCCCTCTCTCCTTCCTCGGCCAAGCGCAGAGTATAGCCAGAAAGAATATGGAAGCGGGCCCGAGCGGTGGCAAGATCTTCCTCATACCTCACCAAGGAAGGCACGCCCGGGGCTTCCGCCACCTCCACTCGGGGATCCGCACCTGACACACGACCACGACGAGAGGATCTGACCCCATCTCCTCGGGAAGACCCCGACTCAGCAGAAGAATCCCTAGAATCTACCCCTATGACATCTACAGACTCCCCAGAAGAAGACATCTAACCTGATTGAGAAGCCCTCGGGAAAGAAGAAGATCCGACCTAAGATAAGAGCGTAGAGCTTACGAGATGAAAGATGAGGAAAATATGAAGAGAGACAGGCCCTGAAGAGGGCCCCACCTCTACCTATAGCCTTCGGCGCCCCCATCCAACGGCGACCGTCGACTCCCGCCAAAAATAACCCCTTATATACGACGACCCAGATCGCTCCACCTGGCGCGCGCGTATTGGAAATCATCCCATCAGACGCCGCAGGTCTGCAACACGTCGCATCGCCCAACCGACGCTTAACACCTGGACCGTCGCTTCAATGACGGAGCGCACGAAGCAGCGCACCCTCTTTAATGCAGAAGGTCTTGCCCTAGTTCGCCTGCGTCACCCAGAAAAAGATAATGGATTGCCCGGGGACACGCCCGACGATATCTTCGGAAGTGAGCTCACCTCGGGTGACCAGCAGACCACTCTCGACCCGACCCGTCAGCTGGTCGGGACGAGAGTGGGGGGCTAATGATGATGCTCGATATCGGCAATCTCCCAGATCATGGCACTTGGAAGACGACGTGTCCCAGAGCATGCAAGAAAGGCCTACAGCAGCCGACCAAACCACCCTTATGCTCGTCCTACCGAGCAGACGCTGGCTCGCCCCAGCACGATGGGCCTCCTCGGCCTCACAGCTCGTTCCCGAGCTACCGCAGAAACTAGATACCTTGGCTCTCCCGCTCGTCCGTGAGCTCTCCCGCCGAGGTCATCTTCATCGGTCTCATCGAACGATCAATAGCACCGCTTGCAGGCGTAACCTCCATCCCGCGAATCTTGCCATGTGCGAGATCTCCGCCGGCCATATCCCACATTCTACGTCACCACGACCCCCATTAACGAGCCTGTCTCGCCATTAATGGGAGCTCCTGCTCTTCACGCGGGCGTAACGTCGGGAGCATAACGGCCGGCGTGATTCTCTCGCCTGCTGCACCTGCTGCCACCATTACTTAAACCCCTCTTTCAGACGGTCAAGGTAAGACAATTCTACTCCACTAAGCCATTACACTACCTGGATCTCTAGACCAACTTGATCGTCGGAGGGTCCTCAGTGGTACAACTACTGTAGGGTTCCTAGGCACTCTTGTGAAGGTCCATAAGGCATCAAACATGCCCGGATAAAAATTTAGACGTGCCGAACAACCCAAAGCCGGGATCTTTGCTAGATTATTAGGGTTAAACATGCAAGATGATAACTTTTATCTAAGTGTGAGGGATTACAACCTTTGTAGTCCGCTCCTTCGCTTCACAAGCTCCGAGTAGAAGTCCTTTTGCCGTGATCCACGATCTCCCGGACTCATGAGAGGCTCCACGACTCGAACGATCCATGCTAGCTTGAAGTGTTCCAAATCTCCGATGATCTACGTCGAAGTTGCAAAGACTCAAGTTTTCTCACTCTAAAGAGATGAATACACTAATCTCATGGGCTAGATGAGATGAGGATGAGAGAGTAGTATTTTTGCTTTCTTTTTAAATCATTTTCTCATATTTATTCATCACATAAAGAATTTCTAGTGAGCTTTTTCAAGAGAGTGGAAGATGATAATGGAAAAGATAATGATAAATCCTTTTGTGATGAATAGAAATAAAAGTATATGATTGATATATAAACCATGGTCAAGGATGAGTGGCTAATAATGTGTAGAGAAACAACTAGAGTTAGGGTTTGGTTGGGTTAGATAATGTGTCATCAACAAATATCTTAACCATGACAAAAGAAATTGCTTCTAGAAGGTGCATGAAGCATCTAACCCTAATCAAACCCTAACCTCATTTAATCATCCTTAAACATGTTTAACAATTAATCATATCATGTCACAATAATATATATCACATATATATTATATATTTGCAACAAAAGAAAATAATACAATTAACATATATCGCATATATATCAATGTATCATCCAGTGAGAAAATGAAATAATAAAGCGAGCCAATATTAGATAATGTAATACAATATATCATATATATTATTATACATTAAATCATCGAATCAACACTTGATTCGATGATCCGGCTATATCGAATATTACCGACTAATGTATCATGTACCGATTCATCGAATCAACACTTGATCCGATATCCCAGTTCATATCTAAATATCGCGAGAATATAATACGGTATCTCATATCGCATTATTCTCGGTCCTGCATATATCACATATGTGCCTCTACTCCGTTTCTCCTGAGCCAAGAAACCTCTGTGTAGGACTCTAAAGAATCGTCAATACGCCGGTAGCAGGTGATGATCATATCAAACACCCATAACCTGCAAGCGGTCAGCTAAACGTAACAGCCACCCAGGTATTGAGCGATCAGAAGATCAATAAGTTAGCCTGTGCGTTCTCCTGTGAATCCAATCAGTAACACTCCCGTACAGTCCGGTCTGTTCGTCTGATATGTCGCATATCAAGTCTAGGGGTGGTATACGTCAGACCCCAGTAACCGATAAGTCGTGTCGATGTGTGGCTCATAACGGGTCGATAAACTACTAGTAACACTTACCAGTAAATCTCTATATCAGCCCTGGCCAGGGACTTCCAGTTATAGCCAATCGAACACAGCTCAACATCAACTCTCTATACCGGGAGAGACGAATCCCCTCCTATCGCTCATTGCCTCCATGTGATTCGGGACTGTACCCAAAAGCCACCATTTTGCACGCCCTCTTGGACGTGGTAAGGTGGAAATCAAAGCACAGTGGGAATCACACAAGACTCTATGACGATATCGGGTCTACAAACTACCCTGTACCAGTGTCACCGGAGAACTGCCATCTGACGTGTGGTCTATCACCATCTGGGAGTTCTCGGCGAGTCCGTCCAGTGTACCCAGTCTCCACTGAGCACCCGTACACCATCTCTGATGTTAAACACCGATGGATATGGGATCATCCATCGCCCATCATATGGGTCAAGATGCGTATACGCTAGTCTACTCTGGTGTATCGATGCCCTGTCTCGATATACCCACGACTAGGAACAGTTATAGGATGTACTCATCGACTACCGTGGCCCCACTAGTATGATCTCATCATAGTCCCAGTAGTCGAGTACAGATTCCAAGGGCTTTATCAACATGTGAGAGTAAAACAGTAAACCAATACAAGTCAACATGTTAAGATAAAGTGAAACCAAATTGCATACTATCATGACGAGCAAGAAAGTCATCTCTATATATATCCAAGCATCCATTATAATATACATCATATGTACAACAATGGCCTCTAGGGCATATACATAACTAACAATCTCCCACTTGCACTAAGGCCAGCTGCTGTAGTATCTCATACCTAGCATCCCGAATAATCTCTCAAACTGTATTTGGGGAATAGCCTTCGTGAATGGATCCGCAGTGTTATCCTTCGTATCTACTCTTCTGACCTCGATCTCCCGGCGATCAACTATCTCCCTGATCAGGTGATACCGCCTCAGAATATGTCTGGACTTTTGATGGGACCTGGGTTCCTTGGCTAACGCCACAGCTCCATTGTTATCGCAATACAGAGGTATTGGATGCTCAATGGATGGAACCACACCAAGTTCACTAATGAACTTCTTGATCCAGACAGCCTCTTTGGCAGCATCGTTGGCAGCGATGTATTCAGCCTCCATCGTCGAGTCTGCAACGGTATCCTGTTTGGAACTCTTCCAACATACCGCCCCTCCATTGAGGGTAAAGACAAAACCCGAATGCGACTTAGAGTCGTCCTTATCACTTTGGAAGCTGGAATCGGTAAAGGACTCCACCTGGAGTTCTCTGTTACCATACACCAAGAACATCTCCTTAGTCCTTCGTAAGTACTTGAGAATGTTCTTCACAGCTGTCCAATGACTCTCTCCAGGATCTGCTTGATACCGACTCACTACACTTAGTGAGTATGCTACATCGGATCTGGTACATAGCATCGCATACATGATAGAGCCTACTGCCGAAGCATAGGGTATCCCTTGCATGCGAGATCTCTCCAAATCAGTCTTGGGAGACATCTCTTTGGAGAGAGTGAGTCCAGAGATCGTGGGTTGGTTCCCACGCTTGGATTCTTCCATGCTAAACCTCTTTAGTATGGTGTCAATGTACCTGGATTGGGACAATCTCAGTATCCGTTTAGATCTATCTCTATAGATCATGATTCCCAATATGCAGGAGGCATCACCTAGATCTTTCATTGAGAATCTCTGTGATAAGAAGAGCTTGACTGATTGCAGCATAGGAATATCGTTTCCTATCAAGAGTATGTCATCCACGTACAATACGAGGAAGACAACCTTACCCTCTGCTACCTTCTTATAGATACAAGGTTCATCTATATTTTTGATGAAGTCAAACTCTTTGATTACAACATCAAAACAGATGTTCCAACTCCACGATACTTGCTTTAACCCATAAATGGATTTAAGCAGCTTGCACACCTTTCCGCTGCTCCCACTATCTACGAAGCCCTCTGGCTGAGTCATGTACACGCTCTCTTCTAAATCACCGTTTAGAAAGGCGGTCTTAACATCCATTTGCCAGATTTCGTAGTCATGGTATGCAGCAATGGCAAGTAAGATCCGGATGGACTTAAGCATAGCCACTGGAGAAAAGGTTTCGTCATAATCCACACCTGGTCGTTGACGAAATCCCTTTGCTACAAGCCTAGCTTTGAAAGTCTCAACTTTTCCATCTACACCAAATTTCTTTTTAAAGATCCACTTGCTCCCTATGGGTTTTACCCCTTCAGGAGCATTTTCCAAAGTCCATACTTTGTTGGTGTACATGGATTCCATCTCAGATCGCATTGCATCCAGCCATTTCACAGAGTCACCATTCGTGATGGCCTGCTCGAAACTAGTCGGTTCATCATCATCCATGATGCAGTCCTCGTTTCCACCATCAATGAGAAATCCGTAGTATCTCTCAGGTGGACGAGAAACCCTACTAGATCGGCGGAGAGGCTGGGGTTCGTCGGGTACTACTGAATCCTCTGGTTCTACTAAATCTTCAGTTGCAGTTTGTGTTGCTGGAACTTCTTCCAGTTCTACCTCAGAGCCACTAATCTCTTTTTCAAGAAATTCCTTTTCTAAAAAGGTGGCATGTTGAGCAATAAACACCTTTTGTTGTTCACTGTGGTAGAAAAAATATCCATTTGAATGTTTAGGATATCCCACAAACTTACATAGAACTGACCGTGCCTCGAGTTTGTCTGGATTTTGCCTTTTGACATAGGCCAGACAACCCCATATCTTAACCCGTTTAAGACACGGTCTCTTCCCACTCCATATCTCATATGGTGTGGTAGGTACAGATTTAGTTGGAACTTGATTCAATAGGTATGCTGCTGTCTCAAGCGCATACCCCCAAAAGGAAATAGGTAACTCAGCTGTACTCATCATAGAGCGCACCATATCTAATAGGGTGTGATTCCTCCGCTCTGATACACCGTTGTGCTGTGGTGTATAAGGAGGAGTAAGTTGAGAGAGAATCCCATTCTCTTTTAGATAATCTAGGAACTCATTGCTTAAGTATTCTCCTCCTCGATCAGATCGAAGGATCTTAATACTTTTGCCCGTTTGTTTCTCTACTTCGTGCTTATATTCTCTGAATTTCTCAAAAGCTTCAGACTTGTGTTTCATCAGGAACACATGTCCGAATCTAGAGAGATCGTCAGTGAATGTAATGAAGTAGGAAGAACCGTTCCTGGCATGCGTAGACATGGGACCACATACATCACTATGTATCAGTCCTAAGAGTTCATTAATTCTTTCTCCATGTCCACTAAACGGAGCTTTGGTCATTTTTCCTTTGAGACATGAATGGCAAGTATCATAAGATGATAATTCGAACGGATTCAAATAACCATCCTTATGTAACTTAGCCAGTCGTGTTGCATTGATATGACCAAGTCTACAATACCACAAGTAGGATTCGTTTATATCTGAACTTTTCCTCTTGTGTGTGTTTTGTATATTTAGGACTGTATTCTGATTTAGAATGAATATGCCATTATGTAACGAGCCTGATGCAATCAACTTTTGATCTAGGAATATGTTCATAACATTTTCCTTTACTACAAAATTATATCCTTCTTTATTTAATAAAGAAACTGATATAATGTTGCACATCATGTTCGGTATATAATAGCACTCATTTAGAATCAGTGTATTACGGCTTGGTAATACAGGGTGATATTCGCCAACTGCTTTGGCTACAATACTTGCACCGTTCCCTACTTGAACGGAATGATCACCTTTTCCCAGTTCTCTACTTTTTCGTAGCCCATGTAACAATTTACATATGTGGGATCCTGATCCGGTATCTAATACCCAGGACGTAGGGTGAACTGAGAAACAGTTCTCAATAACTAACACACCCGAAGAAGATGCATCAACATGCATGTTCTTTTAGGCGGCTTGAGAATCCAGATATTCTCCTGTTTCCTGTTCAGTCTTATAACTCTTATAAGAAAGAACGGGTCCAACATTCCCTGGCTCAGTACAATAATTGGGTTCAGTCAATACATCCATATTATTATCTTGATTATGGCCTGACATGGTCGCTACCTGGAGAGAGGGAGAAGAAAAACACTTTAGCGTACGCTCTTGCAAGATTAGATTGGTTATTATCTTATCTAATCAGGATGTCTCCCACTGTTTTTATCAAATCTACCTTAAAACCCTAAAAGGTAAGATTAGCCGGGATTAATTACACCCTACAATTTCGTCAATCTTTCAGCCAGATCAGTGTCGGTACTTTGAGGGAGGTTCCCCGTGCTTTCGCACGGACCTAATTAAAGTAAACCTCGTTTTCCCAGAGGCGTAACCCCGTTAACACTTTTCTAGGCACCTACTTGATCGGCTAATTGTCCTGTGTAAAACTCTCCCAGGAGTAACTCTTACTCGCAGTGGGTATCGGGATCCAACTATCTCATAGAAGGTATGCAATCTCATTGCAAATTTCAACACTTGAAATTTCCGATAATATTTTGCCCCTAGTGTGCCATGATCTTGACAGAGGTCAACAAACCACAGTGCACTAGTCAAGTTCAACCCGTCATTTCTTGATTGAATCAAACCCACTCGTACGACCCTTGACAGAGGTCAACAAGGTCGTATGATTACCCTAATCCAATCATATCATATGCTTTACAGATAATTACTAGTTAGCTACCGCACACTACGCCTTGACAGAGGTCAACAAACGCAGCACGAATACTAAATAGTCTTTATCTGAAATGACGGAGGGCTACGCAGGTTTTTTCAGAAAAACCATGAGCGTAATGAACTTGATATCGTCGTAGAATCATGTGATTTTGAAAAAGGAGTGTTTTTGAGGCTTTTCTTAGTTTCGCTAAAGGGGTCACTCCTGGTGAAGGGATCGTCGGCCCTTTCCTCATCGAATAAGGTGCAGGATATATCATATATACCGCTGTGCAAAGCAAATCACTAAAAGCAATCAAAAGACAAACCGAGTTTTGTAGCATCTGCCAGTTTCGCTAAAGAGGTCACTCCCGGTGAAGGGATCGTCGGCTCTTTCTCCATCGAATAAGGTGCATGATATATCATATATATCACTATGCAAAGCAAAACTGTAGCTACCCTTTTTGTAAAGTTTTGATTCTACAACATCTTTAAGTTTCTTTTCTTTTTATTAATCTTATTAATAAAATCCCATCAGCTTATGCTTCCTAAGCATCACAGAAGAAACGAAAGCAGTAATATTTATATATCAGCATATATATATAGTATAAGCATTCGTCTCAGGCAGTAATATGATCTCATCACAGAACATTGCAGCAGATGAACATATATGAAATATTGGATATACTAGGATGTCCGTGTTTTCAATACGAGCCTGTATAAAACACGGATTCTACGGTCGCGACGAATAGCCAAACCCACATCCCAAGACCCCTATGAGAGCGGCAAGTAACACTGCCAATTCTAGGGTTAGAAGACCCGGTCTCGACTCCTCGAGATGGCCTCCCACTGGACCCTAGAACCCGGTTACTTGTGCTCCCCTCATTGGGTCTACCTAATGCGGAAAAGTAAATAATATACACTGGTGACAGCAACCTCAACCTGGAAGTGCCCCAAATAAAAGAATATTACATTACAGATGAATTTTACATGAATGAAAATAAAAACCCTCATCTCACATAAAACCCCCGGCTATTCAGAACGCGACGATCCAATATAACATATCACAGCAACACATAATATCACATATCATCAACGTAAGTAAATATGCGCATCCCAATTGTCGTTGACATATAACAACGAAAACAGCGATATCACATATTACACTTACGGTCACAGAAAAGAAAGTGTAAAACTACAACATTTGGAATCCACAATCACTTTAGACATCGTAAATCCGAAATATCACATACTCCGCATTTCATGCCTAACTCTATGAATTCCACATATTGTATCATATTCCAGATAAATAGACAGTATTAAACTTTCCGAACAGATAATCAAATACCCAAAATTTCCTAAATTGCTCAACACTTGAGCGGAGTTCAAATAATCCCAGAATATGTCACAGTACCAGTGATCCAGCCGTAGAAGGGTCAAGCCAACGCCTCACATGTGGCACGCCGTACTCCCCCAAATCCGAAGGTTCAAAAGGCAGTTCAAGACGGTCACATAATCGAGTTAAGATTTGTTGTCTTCTAGAGGGTCCACCGCTTAACTTGTACAATTTTTCCGAAAGATTTAAACCCGATAAAAATTCAACACTTGAAAGTTTGCCGTGCTGGGAAACAGTGAGTTAATGATATCTGTTCAAATAGTTTAACAGTTTCTAAATATCCGGAAAGAAATACAAATTTAAATATTCCGATCGAATCTACCATTACAAAACAAACCCCTGAATATTCAACACTTGAAACAGATTAAAAATACCCAGAAGCATCAACAAGCACCTATGGATATTACCATGAAAAACACGTGTCACCAATCCATAATTCCGCCGCGGAACCGCCGCGAAAAGCATGTTTTCGCCGCGGTTCCGCCGCCGTTTAGAGGAATTGTGGGCCCGTGTTTCATGGTAATTCTTAGAATTTCCTGCTGATTTTTTTACGTATTTTTAATTCAGAAAAATCCCAGTTTTTGAAAAATTTCCAGAGAGGGGGTTAAATTCGTCGGTTCGGATTCGATCGGAGTTTTAACTTCGTAAACACGTCGCCTAATGCTCTAGTTAGGCTCTGATACCACTGTAGGGTTCCTAGGCACTCTTGTGAAGGTCCATAAGGCATCAAACATGCCCGGATAAAAATTTAGACGTGCCGAACAACCCAAAGCCGGGATCTTTGCTAGATTGTTAGGGTTAAACATGTAAGATGATAACTTTTATCTAAGTGTGAGGGATTACAACCTTTGTAGTCCGCTCCTTCGCTTCATAAGCTCCGAGTAGAAGTCCCTTTGCCGCGATCCACGATCTCCCGGACTCATGAGAGGCTCCACGACTCGAACGATCCATGCTAGCTTGAAGTGTTCCAAATCTCCGATGATCTACGTCGAAGTTGCAAAGACTTAAGCTTTCTCACTCTAAAGAGATGAACACACTAATCTCATGGGCTAGATGAGATGAGGATGAGGGAGTAGTATTTTTGCTTTCTTTTTAAATCATTTTCTCATATTTATTCATCATATAAAGAATTTCTAGTGAGCTTTTTCAAGGGAGTGGAAGATGATAATGGAAAAGATAATGATAAATTCTCTTGTGATGAATAGAAATAAAAGTATATGATTGATATATAAACCATGGTCAAGGATGAGTGGCTAATAATGTGTAGAGAAACAACTAGAGTTAGGGTTTGGTTGGGTTAGATAATGCGTCATCAACAAATATCTTAACCATGACAAAAGAAATTGCTTCTAGAAGGTGCATGAAGCATCTAACCCTAATCAAACCCTAACCTCATTTAATCATCCTTAAACATATTTAACAATTAATCATATCATGTCACAATAATATATATCACATATATATTATATATTTGCAACAAAAGAAAATAATACAATTAACATATATCGCATATATATCAATGTATCATCCAGTGAGAAAATGAAATAATAAAGCGAGCCAATATTAGATAATGTAATACAATATATCATATATATTATTATACATTAAATCATCGAATCAACACTTGATTCGATGATCCGGCTATATCGAATATTACCGACTAATATATCATGTACCGATTCATTGAATCAACACTTGATCCGATGTCCCAGTTCATATCTAAATATCGCGAGAATATAATACGGTATCTCATATCGCATTATTCTCGGTCCTGCACATATCACATATGTGCCTCTACTCCGTTTCGCCTGAGCCAAGAAACCTCTGTGTAGGACTCTAAAAAATCGTCAATACGCCGGTAGCAGGTGATGATCATATCAAACACCCATAAGCTGCAAGCGGTCAGCTAAACGTAACAGCCACCCAGGTATTGAGCGATCAGAAGATCAACAAGGTAGCCTGTGCGTTCTCCTGTGAATCCAATCAGTAACACTCTCGTACAGTCCGGTCTGTTCGTCTGATATGTCGCATATCAAGTCTAGGGGTGGTATACGTCAGACCCCAGTAACCGATAAGTCGTGTCGATGTGTGGCTCATAACGGGTCGAGAAACTACTAGTAACACTTACCAGTAAATCTCTATATCAGCCCTGGCCAGGGACTTCCAGTTATAGCCAATCGAACACAGCACAACATCAACTCCCTATACCGGGAGAGACGAATCCCCTCCTATCGCTCATTGCCTCCATGTGATTCGGGAATGTACCCAAAAGCTACCGTTTTGCACGCCCTCTTGGACGTGGTAAGGTGGAAATCAAAGCACAGTGGGAATCACACAAGACTCTATGACGATCTCGGGTCTACAGACTACCCTGTACCAGTGTCACCGGAGAACTGCCATCTGACGTGTGGTATATCACTATCTGGGAGTTCTCGGCGAGTCCGTCCAGTGTACCCAGTCTCCACTGAGCACCCGTACACCATCTCTGATGTCAAACACCGATGGATATGGGATCATCCATCGCCCATCATATGTGTCAAGATGCGTATACGCTAGTCTACTCTGGTGTATCGATGCCCTGTCTCGATATACCCACGACTAGGAACAGTTATTGGATGTACTCATCGACTACCGTGGCCCCACTAATATGATCTCATCATAGTCCCAGTAGTCGAGTACAGATCCTAAGGGCTTTATCAACATGTGAGAGTAAAACAGTAAACCAATACAAGTCAACATGTTAAGATAAAGTGAAACCAAATAGCATACTATCACGATGAGCAAGAAAGTCATCTATATATATATCCAAGCATCCATTATAATATACATCATATGTACAACAATGGCCTCTAGGGCATATACATAACTAACAACTACCCCGGGACTTCCTTGCAGGTAGCTTGGCATCCACAATCTCAACCCATTGAGATCCACACGTTTCAGGAGCGACAGCCTCTAGATCCAATCTCAGCCACACATCGCAGCCATCCGCAGATCAAATGGGAAGCAACATCTGAAGGAGATTCCACCCTCCATCAATGGGAGTCTGGCGTTAAATTAGATATTGACCAAAGCCAACAACTCAGCCCGACTTTGGCCTTCAATTTCCCTAATTTTTTTCTAAAGTCATAAAGTTTTCTCTTGAAGCAACACCTCTTTCTTTCAAATTTTTGACCCCAAAATTAGTCGCTGCTATCTCGATCTCGCACATCACCGCCACCACCGTCGCCCTCCTCCTCTTCCTCCTCCTTGTCGACATGTTTTCGTCGTCGTCCTCAATCCTCCTCCTCCTTATTATCATCATCCCCGAGGCCGACCGTCACCCTTCCTCCTCATCTTAGTCGAGCCCGACCATCCTCGTCCTCCTCATCATCACTGTCAATCTCCCTTCCTCCTCCTCATCCTCGAGCCCAAGATGATCACACCTCCTCCACCCTCTTCATCGAGTACTCCCTCCTCTTCCTCCTCTTTTATTGGGCCATCCCTTCTCCGACCACTACATTTGAGCTTTCCTTTTCCACCGACATCGTCCGCCGGATTTACCTCGACTTGAAATCGGCGAAGAATTAGCTAAATTAATTTTATAAAATTTCAATTTTCGTAACATATTTATTGTTAATTTTATTTAATTTCGCTATATTGAAAGATTTATGTAGAGATGTAAAAAGAAAGAAATTGAAAATTTTGTAAGATTATAAGGTTGATGTCGATATGATTGCTTGCTTTCTTCGCACTCGATATACGTCGGTATCCGATACACCATCCTACACCTTTTGATTCCTAACTACTGAACCTAAATTAAGTCACTGTTTACCGCCGAAAATAGAGACGAACTGGGATGGATCGTCTTGTCTGAATTTGGGGGCAGATGCTATTTGGACTTATCTACCACCTCTCCGAGGATTCCAAGTTAATTTATGACACCGTATATCGAAGATTTGGATAGACGCGACCGTTGTAGCATGACTTTATCAGATTCCGGGAGATTTTTGTGAGGGTTTTTTGATTGTAGGGACGCTCTTCCCTGCAGGCGTAAGCCCCTACAGTTAATTACGTTACCGCATCGCGATAACCACTTTCTCCTACTCCAGCAGTTCACTTAGTGTCGTGTGTTGTTTGTTTTATTTTTGGTTTGGGTCAAGGATTTGCTTGACGGGTCTACGTTGGTAGCTTGGTTTTCCAACGGAAGTGAACTTAGCACACAGCTCTCATATAAATAAGGTCCATCGGTTCATATGAAATTTGGGTTTGATCTAATAATCGTTAGTCATATTTGAGACTAAGATTGATTTATGAATAGTGAGCATATGGGTTCAACTGATCATTAGATCATATATAAATAGCCAATGGATAGTATACAGTAATCATTATGGAGACAGTATGCATGGCAAAACATATTAGTTTAAGGACGTCGCGGTCCAACATTCCCTGTTTTGGACGAATGTTAATTTAAGGACATTTCGGTCCAACATTGCCATGTTTGAAGCGAATATTATTTTACAGACATTTCGATCCAACATTCCTATTTTAGGGACGAATGTTAGTTTAAGGACATTTCGGTCCAACATTCCCGTTTTGGGGACGAATGTTAGTTTAAGAACATTTCGGTCCATTTTCGCCTTGCATGCATATGTATTTGTTATGTGGCGGAGTGAATGATGGTGACATGGAATGCGCCCAATTTGGGGTGCGATTCGATTTGAGATGTGCACATCAATTTGGAAGTGCATCAATATGGGATATATCATTCCCTATATTGGTGAAATTTTATATCAAGTTGGGACGAGAAATGAGTTGTTGGTTGTCGTGACCCGCTACCTCTATGAAAACGTTGAGAAATTACAATGACATATATCAGAGGTGTGGAAAGATATACTCTTAAACCAAATCCCATATTTGAGGGAAAAATGGGTTGTGGTGGATCTAAGAATCGTTAGTCATATTTGAGACTAAGATTACCTTAGCAGATATGGGATGTATATCATTTTAGATATCATCAATGAAAGATCACCAGTCATTTTTGAGACTAAGATTAGTTTGGAAATCACGAGCATATGTGTTCGGTTGATTTAAAATCAAAGAGGTTTAAGCTCAGGAAACTTAGCCAATTTGGACTGAGATTGGGTTTCTATACTACCCAGCAGTGCTAATCACTAAGATATACAGTGCTCACGTCTGTTTCAAGTGAGACGCAGGCATAGTGCTAGGCACCAATTTTTTCTGGCGCTCACGTGCTTTTCACGTGAGGCGCTGGGTTTTTAGCCTTGGGCGCTCGTGTGCTTTTCACGTGAGGCGCTGGGTTTTTAGCCTTGGGCGCTCGCGTGCTTTTCATGTGAGGCACTGAGTTTTTAGCCTTGGGTGCTCGCATGCTTTTCACGTGAGGCGTTACAATAGTGCTAAGCACTAATTTTCTTTGGCGCTCACGCATGTTTCATGTGAGGCGCTATGTTTTTGGAAATTTAATCTCTGTTGATGATTTTTAGAGAACTTAAATCTCTGTTAATGGTATTTTGGGCATTAACGATCACCAAGATCACTATTTTGAGGATCTGGGATCGGGTTTTTTAAGAACTAAGCACTTGATTTGAATGAACTAAGTTCCTGAAGTATTATAAACTCCATGTTCTTCATGTTCATGCTTTCAAAGAGGTTAAACATCTGTTAATGGTATTTTGACCATTAACGATCATCAAGATCACTATTTTGATAATCTTGGATCGAGTTTTTAAAGAACAAAGTTCTTGATTTGAAGGAACTAAGTTTTTGGAGTATTATGAACTTTATCTTCTTTTTTTTCAATTTTTTTATTTCCTGAATCTTTGATTCTCAAGAACAAGATTTTCTCTATAAAAATTAAATTCTCAACTTGTGAAAGATTCGACTTTCGGATCTCAGATCTATAGAAAGAACTAAGTTCTTTGAGAAGGGTTAAACCCTTAGATATGTTAGGTAAAGGATGTTTTGATCTCGATATTTTCTTTACCTAGGGTTTTGAGAATGGAGACGATTTTCTTTATTGAGAATTAAATTCTCTATTGTTTTGTGGAACCTTTTGAGAGTCTTTTGTATTTTTACAGAAACTTACGGGGGGCCTTCCTCCTTATTTGGAAAGAGAGATCATTGGTCATTGGGACCCACCACCTCTCTGACGATGCTGAGAGATTACAGCGCCATGTATCGAAGGAGTGGAGGGATATACCTTTTGAACCATGTCTCATTCATCAGGGGGAAGAACAGGTTGGAGCTTAAACTTCTAGTTGCTTGAAAAAGGTTTCTTTGTATTCGCGCACGTGCGTCGCACGTGTTGGGCGAAGGTGCGTTGCACGTGGCGGACGCACAGCGTGGGCACATGTGTGTCGCACGTATTGCGCACTTGGTGGGCGCACGTGCATTGCACGTGGTGCGCACGTGGCGGGCGCACTTGCGTCGCGCGTGGCGCTTGCACATCATGGGGGTAGCTAAGGCCCTAACTTGGAGGACTAAGCTCCAATGGAGAACTAAGCTACTTTGAGGATTGAATCCTCGCACGTAGTGTGCACGTGCGCTTGCATATATTAGTGATATATGCCCTAGTGGCCATTATTGTATAGTACTGGTTTGTATATTATATTTTAGAAGTTTAGGATATACGCAGATATAATAACAGTCTTGCTCAAAATGGTAGTATGCTACTTGGTTTTATTCTACCTCAATATGTGTATATGTTTCTTTTAGTATATCGCTAATACATATTGGTAGATCTCTTAAGATTTTTGCTTGACTACCAGCGTTGTGATGGAAGTCACACTAGTGGGGGCTGGGTAGTCTATAAGCACATCCTTATACAGGTCCCTAGTCGTAGGATTATCGAGACGGGGCATCAATACTCCAGAGTAGACTAGTGTATATGCTTCTTATCCCTGTAGGGGAGATGGTCTGTCCCACAGCCATTGGTATGTTGTACTGGAGATAGTATACAGGTGCTCATTGGGTTATGAGTTACACTGGATGGATTCATTGGGAATTGCTGGTTGGTATTATACCTATCGTCAGGTAGCAGTTCCTGGTGGCATGAGTACAGGTCAGTCCATTGACATGACATCACTATTCGTCTCGAGTGTGTTCCTATTGTACTTAGATTACTATCCTACCATGGCTCAAAGGAGTCGTACAAACAGGTAGTAGTTGGGCACAGTCCCGAAGCACTTGGAGACAGTAGCGGTTAGATAGGATTCGTCTCTTCCGGTTTTGGGGGTTGATATCACACTGTGTTCGGAAAGCCATTACACAAAGTCCCTGGCCAGGGAAAGTGAGATTTACTGGCAGGTACTCCAGTAGTTTCTCAGGGTTTATTGGACTTTACCCCGGCACGACTTATTGCGCTTTTAGGGGTCTGACGGTTACCATCCCCCTACGCCTGATATGCTAGTATCTTAGACGAACAACTATACGGAGATTGTCATAGATAGGCTCAGTAGGAGTTCGGATGAGTTTGCTCATCGATCTTCTTATCAACAGATACCTGGGTAGCCGTTACGTGTAGCTAGTACCGCTGACGGACTTGTGCTTAAACCTACTGCCAACGTATTGTCGAGTTTTTAGAGTTCCACACAGAGGGTTTCCCTGATTCGGGCGAAATGATGTAGAGGCCGTATGCTTTTACGGCAGGCTTCTGATCATATAAGTGTACTGGCTACACGGATGATGTTCGGACGGATAATACTAGTGGGCTTTGGTTTAAGCCGGGTTCTAGTATTATATTATTGGATTATTATTTCTCATTATATTCGTATTTTTCGGAATACGAATACGGGTATGTATATACGGTGAGGGCATTCTTATAATTTCACAAGAGATGCTTTTAGAAGGGGACACCTCATTATTTAGATTTATCTATTTTTAGAAATAGATTAACGAGGTGGAAATTGGATATTTTGTGGCATGGGGTGAAGCATGGCTCATTACATTTGTTTATTGGTTTGTGTTTGCTATTGAAGCATGGTTTCTCTTTTCAATTGGAAAATAATTCATGCTTCATGTGAGATAATAAGTGAGCCATTCTTCACTTGCCATAACCTTAGCTCATTTTCATTTTCACTTTCTCTCTCCATTTTTCTCTCATTCTTCCTCAAGCCCTAAAACCTTCACATGTGTTGTGAGCCATTAGGTCTCTTGAGATAAAATACTCCATTAGATACTCTACATTTTCTAAGCTATCTAGCTTAGCGAACTAGATACCTTAGTTACCTCGGTTTAGAGGTTGGAGCTTGAAGTATAGACTCTCAGTTGGATCATCTTCGACATGAGGAGGCCGACGATCAAGCGCGATCCGGATCTTCGAGGAGCTCAAGGAGAGAAGGAGAAGAAGACCCGAATGATGAGAGTCAAGGAGGTATAAACACTTATCATAGTAGTTAGAACCTCAGAGTAGAATAGCTAGTTAAGATTTCTGTTAAGATTCTGGAGTTTAGGTCGGTGTTGCAAAGTAAGAAAATCATTTTTTATAAATTCAGCCTCCCCGTGAGTCTGCGGGATGCGCGACATCGACTTACAGTGGTATCAGAGCCTACTAAACCTTAACTAGCTTAGCAAGTGATTAGAATTTCGATCAACGGAAAAATACCCGAAATTAAATTTCTGAGTTATGCTAGCTGTCGATTTTTTAAAACTGTTGAAAATATTATTTCAGTGACCTTAAAAATATATGCAGGCATTTTTAAGACCTAGAAAAAAATATGAGCACCTAACTCCTCAACTTTGCAGCAGAACCGCCGCCAAATAAGTCATTTAGCGACAGAACCACCGCCGAGTTGTGGTCGAGTTGCTCCAAAATTTTTCTGTGGTTTTGGTTCTTGGAATTATGATTTTTAGTATATTTGGTTTTTATCCAAATTGTTTGTGTACTAGTTTGTGCATGGGATAAACACGGATAAGTATTATCGATCGAAATTCTAAGTTCTTGGCTAATTGGTGTTTTTGTGTTTATATATGTGTTTTTAAACGTCTGCTAATCGCTATATGTCGATTAGTGAGGGTTGCACATATCTGTATTGTGATGGTTTGTGTATATGAAGTATTGGATCGTCATGGATGAATAGATCGGGGGATGTGAGAAGAGTGTTTTCTTTCCTTTCGTTCATGTAAATTTGTAAATTGATGTAATATTATTTTTGCGGGGCACATTCGGGTTAAGGTTGTATCCATCGTTGTATTATTTCATTTACTTTTTCTCGCAACTAGGATAGACCCAAGGTGGGGTGCACAAACTACTGGATCCTTGAAGTGCCGATTGGCCTGGAGGTTGCTTCACTTCGAGAATTTGGTGGGTAGTTTGCCGCACCCGTAGGGGTCTAGGGTGGGGTTTGGCTATTCATCACGACCGTGGAATCCGTCTTTCGTTATAAGCTAAAACGAAACACGGAAATCCTAGTATATCCAATATATTCATCTGTGTTGCTGTGATCTGTGATCTGGAATGCCTATTATTGCGTGATATGAATGGCTATATATATTATATATAATAAATGTTGCTTATGTTTTTCACCCACGATAGTCCAGCTCCCGCTCTACTGTTAGTTAAGTAACCTAACGGTGCATGACGGGCCCCGTGGAGAATGCGGATGGTATAAGCGTACGTTCTATTTTCATTTCTTTTCTGCAATGATAGGGTTAAATGATGGGACCGCATTAATATTGATTAATGCAAGGAAAACAAACCAAAGTTTAAATCGTTGGAACAATTTCAAAAACACTCGGTTTTCTTGAAAAATAACTTTTAAATGCGGAGCCTAAACCACTCCTTTTAAAAGCTATCATGGTTCCTTCGACTATATCAAGTTCATTACATTCACGGTTTCGTCAAAACCATCCGTAGCTGTCAAAACCATCCGTAGCCCTCCATCATTTCATATGGGTATTCAGTAGTATTCAAGCTATATATTTTGACTTTCGCCAAGGTATAGTGATTGGTAGCTGCTGGGTATTCATCTATAGCATAGATAGATGCGTTGATTTGGGACAGTCATACAGCTATTTTGGTCTGCGTCAAAGATTTGTACGGATGGGTTCAAATTAACCTAGATAATGACGGGTAGAACTTGACTTGCGTCTTATGATATGTTAGCCTTCGTCAAGATCATAAGCGCTTGGGGCAAAAATCCACATCGGGAGTTTCAAAGGAAAATGAAATTTGCTGGTGTTGTATACCATTTGGAGTGTGGTGATTTTGGTAGGATTCCTTCAAGGTTGTCACACGATGATATTTGGATCCCGATCCTACTGTGAGTATCTGCTACACTTCGAGAGATTTTTTTAATTAAACAAGTGCTATAAACCAAGCAGGTGTCTAGAACGGTGTTAGCGGGGCTATGCTTCCAGGGAAAAGAGGTTATGTAATTAAGGAACTTCGTGAAAGCGCTGGAAAACCTCCCTCGAAGTACCGACACCAGCCTAGCCGAAAGGTTAAGCAAGGATTGTAAGGGTGAGATTAATCTTGACTAATTCTTCTTTTATGATTTGAAGGAGGATTCGAGAAACAGTGGGAGCCATCCTGTTTAGATAAAATAATAACCAGTCTAAACTTACAAGAGTATCATACCGAGTGTTTCTTCCCTCTCTCATAATTGCAGCGACCAAAATGACCGGTCTTAAGTTACTGCTAGATAAAAATAAATTGACTGGGCCAAACTATAAAGATTGGCTAAGGAATGTCTAGATGGCCATTACCTATGACAAGCTGGGCTACCTCTTTACTACCAAAGTCCCCGCCGTCCCAGGTCCCGATTTCACCGTCGCGGATGTTGAAATCCGTAAGACATGGGAAATAGATTGTGCGAGAGCCAAGTATCTCGTGCTGGCCACAATGGATAATGAATACCAGAAGCGGTATGAGAAGTTGGACTTAGCTTCCATCTTCCTCCATACCAAAGATTTATATGGAGAGCAATCTCGTATCGCAAGATATGAGACCTCGAAGAAATTGTTTCAGGCGTGGTTGGTTATCGGGTCATATGTAGGAGACCACGTCCTTATGATGATCAGCTATATTAAAGAGCTCGCAGACCTTGGGACCACGTTGGAGAACGAGTTGTATACAGACTTGATTCTACAGTCCCCCCTCTACCTACGCCCAGTTTATCTTGAATTTCAATATTCAGGGTAAGGAAGTTTCACTTCCAGAACTCCTTAACATATTGAGGAATGTAGAGGGCACCCTACAGAAAACCAGGGAGAAACCTGCTCTACTTATTGGGGAATCTTTCTCTTCTAGATCCAAGACGAAATCCAAAGGGAAGAAGAAGAAGGCCCTCACTAAGCCGAAAGGCGGTGTCAGTAAGGTAGAAGGAAAGTGCAGGGCAAAAGTTTCGGGGCTGACAATAGGGAAGGGAGAATGTTTCTATTGTCACAGGAAAGGGCATTGGAAGAAGGACTGCAGGGTTTGGAAAGCCAAAAACCAGGATTCGAAGCACGTTGTGGTTTCGGTTTCAGGTGTGTTTATGATTGAAAACTGTCTGTCAATTAACTGTACTTCCTGGGTACTAGATACCGGATCAGGATCTCATATCTGTAATACATTGCAGGTTCTGAGAAACCGCAGAGTTATCAAGGCTGGTGATATGACTCTCAGGGTTGCTAACGGAATGAGCGTGAATGTTGTATCCGTAGGGGAATATCACCTACGATTGAAAAGTGGATAGATTTTGATTTTGCATAACTGTTTGTGTGTACCTAGTTTGGTATGTAATATCATCTCTATATCTTTACTATCTAAAGAAGGTTATAATTTTACATTTGTAAATGATGTCGTCCACATCCACCTTAATTATGCTTTGATTGGGTCAGGTACACTAAATAACGGTATATATGTATTAAATCAAGCTCAGATTTTCAACGTCCAGAACACACTTAAAAGAAAGTCTCCAGAATTAAATCAATCTTTCTTATGGCATTGTAGACCGGGTTATATCAATGAAACACGGTTGACGAAGTTACATAAAGAGAGATATTTGGATCCGTTTGAATATCCGTCTTATGTAACTTGTCAATCATGTCTCAAAGGAAAGATGACAAAGATTCTGTTCACTGGACACGGAGTAAGAGTCGACAAGCTCTTGGGACTTATACACAGCGACGTGTGTGGTCCAATGTCTATACATGCAAGAAGTGGTTATTCCTACTTCATTACTTTTCCGGATGATTTCTCAAGGTACGAACATGTATTCTTGATAAAATATAAATCCGAGGCCTTTGAGAAATTCTGGAAATACATGAATGAAGTGGAAAAACAAACTGACAAAAGTATCAAGACACTTAGATCTGATCGAGGTGGTGACTACTTAAGTGCCAAGTTCCTAGATTACTTAAAAGAGAATGGAATTCTCTCTCAGCTTACTCCTCTATACACACCTCAATACAACGGTGTATCGGAAAGGCGAAACCAAACCTTATTGGATGTGGTGCGTTCTCTGATGAGTAACGCTGAGTTACCGTGATCCTTTTGGGGTTATGCACTAGAATCATCTGCATATCTTTTGAACAAGGTTTCTACTAAATCTGTGTCTACCATACTATATGAAATGTGAAGTGGGAAAAAAACCTTTCTTAAGTATCTAAAGATATGAGGATGCCCAGCTTTTGTAAAAAAGCAGCATGCGGACAAGCTCGAGGCACGCTCAGTACTGTGTAAGTTTGTGGGATACCCAAAGAACTCCAGGGGGTATCTTTTCTATTACGCGGAGGAACAAAAGGTCTTTAGTTCTCGGCATCCCACTTTTTGGAAACTCAATTTCTTGAAAAAGAAATAAGTGGGAGCGCAATAGAAATGGAAGAAATTCCAGAATCATGAGCTATTACTGAAAGCATGGTGGAACCAGAAGTTTTGAAAGAACCGGACATCCCCGCGCCACTCCGCAGGACTAGTAGGTAGTCTCATCCGCCTGGGAGATACTATGGTTTTCTCATACACGGGGATAAAGAGGATTGCATCATTGGCGATGATGAGCCAACTAGTTTCCAGTAAGCCATTAGGAGCAGAGACTCGGTAAAATGGCTGGATGCTGCGGACCGAAATGGAGTCCATGTATACCAATAAAGTATGGACTTTGGATATTGCTCCAGAAGGGGTAAAACCCGTAGGCTGCAAATGGATCTTCAGAAAGAAAATTTGTGTAGATGGACAGGTTGAAACCTATAAGGCTAGACTTGTTGCAAAAGGTTTTCATCAAAGACCTGGTTTGGACTATGATGAAACCTTTTCTCCAGTGGCTATGCTGAAATCCATTCGGATCTTTCTTGCCATTGCCGCCTTCCACGATTATGAAATTTGGCAGATGGACGTAAAAACTGCTTTTCTGAATGGAAATTTGGAAGAATGTGTTTATATGGATCAGACGGAGGGTTTCATAGAGAGTGGGAGCAGCGGAAGAGTGTGCAAGTTGCTTAAATCCATTTATGGATTAAAACAGGCAACGCGGAGTTGGAACATCTGTTTTGATGAGACAGTAAAGGAATTCGACCTTATCAAAAATCCAGATGAACCATGCATTTATAGTAAAATTGTAGCGAGAACTGTGGTATTGCTTGTCTTATACGTGGATGACATTCTCCTGATAGGAAATGACATTCTTATGCTACAATCAGTCAAGGGATTCTTGTCATAAAGGTTCTCCATGAAAGACCTGGGTGATGCCTCCTACATTGTGGGGATCCAGATCTATCGTGATTGATCTAAAAGGATATTGGGACTTTCACAGTCAAGGTGCATCGACACCATACTGAAATGATTTAGTATGGAAGATTCAAAGTGTGGTTATCTACCGGCTTGTCACAGAATCACCTTCTCCAAAGAGATGTCTCCCAAGACTGATTTGGAAAGGGATCGCATGACTATTTTACCCTAGGCTACTGCTGTAGGCTCTATAATATATGCGATATTGTGTACCAGACCAGATGTAGCTTACACACTGAGCATTGTAAGCAGATATCAGTCAAACTCAGGGAAGAAGCACTGGACAACAGTTAAGAAATTTTCAAGTACCTGAGAAGGACTAAAGAGACATTCTTGGTGTACGGCAGTGAAGACCTCCAGATCGAGGTTTTCGCCGACTCCAGCTTCTAGAGTGACAAGGATGACTCTATGTAATATTTCAGAAAAATAAAATATTATTTTTGGGAATTTTTATAATTAAATAATAAAATGTTGAATATTTTAATAAGGCGGTATAATTAAATACCGATAAATTGGGAAAAATTTGGAAAATTATGGAAATTACTAAAAAGAGGGTGCTTTATGAGATTTATGCAAATCATGAAATTTTACGATTTATTATACACTAATTTTGTGCTAATCGCGATTAAAAATCGCTAAGCGGGCTTTAAGCGTGTTTTGTGCACATGACATGCAAATGTCATTTGCACACTTGTTACATTTTTTCCTATATGTTTTGGGTGTATGGTTATTGTTTTGGGTTTACTATTGCAAAGAGAAGGAAAGAAAAAGAAAAGATAAAGAATAGAATAGTGTAAGGTATGGGCGAGAGAGAGAGAGAGAGGTGAGGGGTCTCCTTTGACTTAGCCATTCTCTTTCCCCCTTCATTCTCTTCATCTTTCTCCTCCCTCTTCACCATGGCAGCACCCCCTTTCCCCTCCACTTCAAACCCTAACTTCATCATCAAATATCCATTAAAACCCTACTCCCAATTCACAAAAAATGTGCACAAGCTCTCAAGCAACCCTTTGGACCAAGAAAGTTTGAGTTTTGGAGCTGTAGAGGACTCATGAGTGCAAAATGAGGTAATTATTCCATCATTAGTGTACAATTTCCATTGCTCTAGCTTCTATGTTAAATTAGAATCGATATTGTGCGGTTTAGTGAGCTTTGAAAATTGCTAGAAAGGATTAGGGTTTGTTTTGGTTCCAAATGTGTAATTAAGGCTTAATAGTGAACTTAAACCCCAGTAGGGTTTGTATCATGGACTGAAACCAGAGAATAGAACCCCACACTCGAACTTAAAAACCCGATATCGGAAAAACTGTGAAATTTTGATAGTATTTGGAAATCTGCTAACACTCGGGGACCTGAAAAATTATTTAGCAAGGACAGTGATGCATGCAGGCAACCTAGGATCTCCCACTGAAACCCTAGCCCCTACCTCCTTAACCTGGCCACAGATTTAACCCAGATAGCCGTAAATTGCGGCCTGGGTCCAACCATTTTTGTTCGTGCTTCGTCTGTGGCTCCAGTATCTGTAATCTGAACCCTCCTCATATGCAAAATTGACTAATTTGACCTAGGGTAAAATCTGGGACCATTTTCAAGAGTTGCTGTTTTGATTCGGGGTTTTGTTTCTCGTATTTTGAATTCTTGATTTTTGTATCTGTGTTTTGCCTCGATCACTTGACGTTTGTACGACGATATCGAGGGTTGTTGGTGGTTTTGAAAGCGTGGCCCATAAGTTCTAACCTATAGGCCTTTAGCGTGTCATTTTGGTTTTCCGATGTGATTTTAATGCGCATTTGCGATTGTGTATATGTGTAGGTACCCCACGTGATGTCGAGACGTTGAAGATGAAGATGGCGACATTGGCATCGGCACCCAAGAAGTAAGGTGAGTAGATTTATATTTACGGGGGAAGTCGGGCGGATGGCGTATAGCACCCCCGCAAAGTTGTGAGAAAAGAATGGGATATGATATATATACTTTTATATGTTAGGGTGTGACATGAACCTTAGAAAGAAAGCTTAGGAGATTAGGGGTTAGTGTTAGCGAGAATGGATGAAAGGATTTTAGTCGATTTCTTAGTCACGAAAACCCCAGGGTAAAGATTTGCATACACGCACATACACATACTAGCATACTTTGACTTCCTTGTGCATATTAGGGACATGTTTATATTTGTATTCATATGCTTGGATGACGATAATGTTACATGATACTTGGGAATGAGTCGATCTGATCTGGCATGATGCCGTGAGATATTTTAATGCATGACCGGGGTATGTCATGATGTTATAGCGGGTCGTTGGGCGACGATACTATGTTGATGATATATTTATGATAGTTGACGAGTTATATATCGAGATATAAGATAAGATATGTTAAGATATTTATAATGGATCGCTTGGGCGATGTATACCCCTATATGATGATAAGTATTGATGACACTGGATTGTATGAGACTTTAGATCGGTAGCCAGATCATGATATTATTGATGATATTAGTAGTGGACTAGACTTAGATCAGTACCCCCTGCTCACGATATGTGATGATGTGGATATCAGATGAATAAATAGATAAATATGATATTTGACCCGTACCCAGATTTGGGATGCCGTACGATAGATTTACCGTATGAGAGTTAGTTATGAGAATAGATCCGCACTCTTGACTCGAGGGTGTCATATTATTATTGTATCGTACGTGATACTGTTGAGGCAAGATCACCGACTACTAGGTATATATGTATAGATCGACTCAGACTAATGCGGATTCCCTTACCCTTTTGACTGGGCTCGAGTCATACTCATTTTCAAAAGTGGGGATTCGTAAGTATGTTTATATACCAAACTGTATAACTCGTATATTGGGTAGGCATATTTTCAGTGTTGCTGTTACTACATCACTTTCTGTATATTCATGATGTTTCATCGCATTGCATGCTTGTACATATGCCATTATTGAGATCACGCTGTCAGGACACCAGCACCATTACCGATGATGCGTATGTTCCACATACACTTACTTGCCGGCTCACACACATCATCATCGGTAATTGCCATGTCACGTACACTTTAGAGAATATTACTCATTGACATAGCTTGTTAACTGGTAGTTCGACATGATATTAGCGTACTCATCCTTGTATACTAGATTAGACGTTGCAGTTATTACTTGCTACCGCATGCATATTATTATTCACTGTTTACTTGTTATTGATGATTAGATTTTGGATTTTTATGAGATTTTCGGGATTTGGAAACCGCATGTGAAAGTTTTATAAATTGATGTGTTATTTTAAAGAGAAAAATGCGGTTTTCCTTGATATGCTGAGTATTGTCCACCATGATGTTTTCTCGGTTCTGAGATGTTTTCGAGACCCGATTCGAGGAGTTGGATGAACCGTCTCGGGTATATGGTGGACCCGGTAAGTTATCCCGGGGCAAGAAGCTCGAGGTGTAGACGATGAGCCTGGCAGGGGCAGACTGCCTACCGGTGATAGCATTTGGATCTGGCGGTTATTCGTAGGATACCGACTGGAGTCACGAGATGGATATAGGCCGACCCATACTGCCGGAGCCCGCGGCCCGATCCCACAGATGATACGGAGCCTGAGATATATGAGAATTTACGTGCCGATGCTGGGCACAGGTTTCATGATGTTTTCGAGTGTCGATGCTGGACACTCAGGTTCCATGATTTTATGTGTCGCGAAGGACACACGTTGATTTATATCCTCATACTTTCATACATATGCTTCTGTAATTTTTTTACATGCATGATGTTGTTATGTCATTGGTTGACACATGGACGAGACCCACATGCATATAGGCATTGATTACATAGTTGGATGATATCCACATACTTATAGACTTCATGATATAGTTGACACTGATTTCATGATGCTTACTTTGATCATACATCATGTTTATGATATGTTGCTACCTGAGGCACTGACACGAGCATGTAGTATTATACTTATACATAGATGGGCCAGGATATGATTTTGTGGATATTACTTGCTATGATCTAGGATAGCGTTATGCATGCGATTTCTACTCGTAGATATTTTCTACTCACGAGTTGGCAACTCACCCCCGTTGTGCCAAAGTTTCTTGCAGGTTTTGCCGTACAGGTTTCATTGCAGTTTTGCTGGCACACTGTTCCTTCCGGGTGATTGCTTTGGTAGGTGGGTTCTTTTGCATTATGACCACCATTGTATATTTGTTTTCAGTTGTATCTAGTAAAACTCCATCAACCAGACTTGTATTATTTGATAGACATAGAAGGCCAGTGTATATTCTTTCGACCTTAGAGTCGTGCGCTGTATTATTATGGTTTCATCTGGTTTTCTTGATGATGCTGGATGTTTATCCTGAGTTGAACCTCGCCTTTGGGTGTTGTATATTATATTGTATTGTGTGGTTTTGTCCGTCGATTGACGAAGAGCTAGCTCCCGCTTGGGGATGCCTTTATTCATTATATATGCTTTATCAGTGTTGTACCCCGTTCGGGGCCAGTTTTTACAAAGGAAACTCTGCCGAAATTTTCAGGAATGACTTGATGTTTTTAAAACGCATAATTCGGCTTATGCTATTAAAATTACTTGCTTTAAATTGGTTTTTCCTTCACTCTACTGCTTAGATGGTTTTGATTTTTGGGTTTTGGCTTACTTAGATTACGTACGCCTCGAGACGTTTCATAATTTAAGTGCCGGTCATGTTCCGTACTTTTCAGGTCGTGACACTCTAGGTCCATGTCGGACTATGTCTTTACCCTTAATGGAAGGGCGATCTATTGGAAGAGCTCCAAGCAGGAAACCGTTGCTGACTCGACGATGGAAGCGGAGTATATCGCTGCATGTGACACCGCAAAGGAAGCAGTCTCGATAAAGAAGTTCATTACAGAACTTCAGGTGGTTCCGTCCATTGTTGATCCAATACCTCTATATTGTGACAACAACGGGGTTATAGCTTTAGCGAAGGAACCAAGGTCCAATAAGAAGTCCAGACATATCTTGAAGCGGTACCACCTAATCAGGGAGATCGTTGATCGCTAGGAGATCGAGGTGCGGAGAGTAGAGACAGAGAACAACACTACAGATCCACTCAAAAATGCCATGCCCCAGACACAGTCCGAGAGGCTAATTGAGGTGATAGGTCTGCGATATGCCAATACATGGCTCTAGTGCAAGTGGAAGATTGTTCGTGATATATGCCCTAGAGTCCATTATTGTATAGTATTGGTTTGTATATTACATTTTGGAAGCTTGGGATATACACAGATATAATAACAGTCTTGCTCAAAATGATAGTATGCTACTTGGTTTGATTCTACCTCAATATATATATATGTTTGTTTTAGCATATCGCTAATACATATTGGTAGAGCCCTTAGGATGTTTGCTTGACTACCAACGTTGTGATGGCAATCACACTAGTGGGGGATGGATAGTCTATAAGCACATTCTTATACAGGTCCCTAGTCATAGGATTATCGAGATGGGGCATCGATACTCCAGAGTAGACTAGTGTATACGCTTCTCATCCCAGCAAGGGAGATAGTCTGTCCTACAGCCATTGGTATGTTGTACCGGAGATAGTATACAGGTGCTCATTGGGTTATGCGTTACACTGGATGGACTCGTTGGGAACTGCTGGGTAGTATTATACCTATCATTAGGTAGCAGTTCTCGGGTGGCATGAGTATAGGTTAGTCCGTTGACTTGATATCACTATTCGTCTCGAGTGTTGTTTACCGCCGAAAGCCGGGAAAGACAAACGTCTTGCCTGAATTTGGGGGCTGATACTATTTGGATTTATCCGTCCATCACTCCGAAGATGCCAAGTTAATTTATGGCACCGTATATCGGAGGTTTGAACGGATGCCGCCGTTGTAGCAGACTTCGTTAGATTCCCCCTCATTTGCAAGGGGTTTTTAATTATGGAGTCGCTCTTCCCTTCAGGCGCAAGCCTCTACAGTTAATTACGTTATTGCATCGCGGCAACCATTTTCTCCTGCTCCAGAAGGTCACCTCGTGTCGTGTGTATTTATTTTACTTTTGGTTGCCCGTGGATTGTATACGGAGACTAATTTGTGTTGTCGCCCGTAGGGCGTGGATTAGTCCAAATCCGTATTTTCTTAGATTTGGGTTTGTGTTGGTTTAAGGATCGTTAACCTCATTTGAGATTATGATCAACTTAAATGTTTGTTAAGGATACGTTAGTCCTATATTTGACTAAGATTTACTTAACAGGGCATCAGGATCATTTGTGATCGAACAAAAGAGCATTTAGGCTCTATTGTATTAGTTTAAGGGTGTTTCGGTCCATTGTTAGTTTAAGGACGTTGCGGTCCGCAGCTAGTTTAAAGACATTGCGGTCCATTGGGGTGTGCTCATGGATTTGGGGGTGTACCAAAAGAGCTGTTGGTTGTCAGGACCCTCCATGTATCTGAAGACGTTGAAGAATTACAACGACATGTATCAGAGGTATGGAGAGATGTACCCTTGAACCGAATTCCAGATTGAAAGAAGAGATCATGGTGGAACGAACATCATTTTAGATGTCATGTGTCAAGAGATTATTAGTCATCTTTGGAATTAAGATCAATTTGGGAAGACCTGAGTATAGGAGGGCTCAGTTGATTGATGGTCAAAAGGTTTTCGGCCTTAGGAGACTTGGCTAATTTGGGCTAAGGTTGGTCCCTCATAGTGTTAAACACTGATATTTGTTTGGCGCTCACGTGCTCCCACATGAGGCTCTTAAGCAATGTTAAGCACTGAAATTTGGAGCGCTCACGTGTGGCACGTGAGGCACCTGAATATTGGGCACTACTTCTTTAGGCTTATTCCCTTATTCTTGTATAAGTGCTAAGCACTGTTGGGGGTCACGTGTGGGCACGTGAGGCACCCCAAAGCTGGGCACTGTCTCTTTGGATTTATTCCATCTTCCTTTATAAGTGCTAAGCACTATTGGGGGTCACGTGTGGTCACGTGAGGTGCCCCTGAATGGGAACTGTTTTTGATTTATTCCCCTTTTTACATTATAAGTGCTAAGCATTATTGGGGGTCACATGTGATCACGTGACACGCCCCAGAATAGGAACCGTTGATTTATTCTCCTTTTCTTTTAAAAAATGCTAAGCACTATTAGGGGTTCACATGAGATCACGTGACTCGATGTCAGTTGTTCCTTTTGTTCCTCAGAAGTGCTCACGTGGGAACACGTGATCTGTTGCTATAGCGTTGAACGCTGCTCATTTCTTTTACGTGCATGGAAATCTTGATTTGAGTGTTGAGCATTTCAAGTCCCTTATTTTTGATAAGAATTAAATTCTTATATAAGGGTTAAACCCTAGTTTTATCAGAGGAATTGAATTCCTATATCTTTTCTTTGGAAGAATTAAATTCTTCAAACTTAGTTCTTTTCTCTAAGTTTTGGGACCGCATGACAGAATCTTCCCGATGAGAATTAAATTCTCAACATGTGGGTAGATCTGTTTCTGCAGATCTCAACCAGAGGAAGAATTAAGTTCTTTTTTGGAAAAGTTAAACTCTTGTAAGAGGAGATAAAATGATCTCTAGGTCTTCTTTTACCTAGGGTTTCTTTTCTTCAAAGAGAACTCTTCTTCTTTTTTTCTCTTGTTTCTCAAATCTTATCGGGGGGTCTCCTCTCTCCCTTTTTTTTCTTCCTGGGTCCTTTATATAGTAAAGGCAAGTTTGTTGATTTAGTTAAGGAAATCTCTCATTGAGAGATTTTTTAATTGATTTGGGGATTTTATCCACCGTCGGATCTTTGATCCAAGGACTTCTGTTTTTTAGAAGATATTTTTCTTGTTTTTAACAAGATTGGGAAAATATTTTCCCATACAGAGCTTATTTTGTAGCTTGGTGATTTTTTAATCACCATCGGATCTTTAATCCAACGGTGCTCTGTTTTACATAGCGTAATCATTCTTGTTTAGAAAAATTGGGGAAATATTTTCCCATACAGAGCTTATTCTGTAGTTTGGTGATTTTTAATCACCATCGAATTTTTTAATCCAATGGTGCTCTATTTTACAGAGCATAATTTTTCTTGTTTAGGAAAATCTAAGGAAATATTTCCTAAATAGGGTTTTGATCCTTTTTATTTAGAATTTAATTCTATCAGCTTGGAAGGTGATTAGGAACTCTCATGTGTAACACGTAACCTCCATAGCATTAAATTGGTTTGCTTATATGCAGCAGTCCCAGAGAAAAGGCATCATGTGTTGGCACGTGAGCTGATGTTCAGGAATGTCACGTGTAGCATGTGACCCCTACGAAGTTAAGCCCAACAAAGAGCATCACGTGCTGACATGTGAGCTTCTCTGGCCTGTTATTTGTTTTAGGAAGGTGTCTATATACTTTGTATATAGATGCTCACGTGTTTGCAAGTGAGGCTCAATTTCAGCCTCAATTTCAGCCTTAATTGTTAAGTGCAATGCCTATAATCTTGGCTCCAAGGCGTATCACGTGTGGGCACGTGATGCTCCAATTGGGGAATTTTTCCCATCTCTTTTTATTTATTATTTATATTTTATAAGGGAACAAATGCCCCCACAACGTTGTTCTCACGTGGCTTGCACGTGAGTGCAACGCTGTCACCTTTACAGCCGTTGGATTGCCTAGGGGAATGGGGAGGTGAACCGCCCTTGTCACGTCTTATAAATGCAAGGGTTTTGTCTTTAGGAAGCCACTGTTCTTTCATCTTCTTCTTTCCTTGTCTTCTTCGAGAATTTAATTCTCTTCTTCAGAGCTTTGTTCTCTGCCCATTGCAATTCCAGAGTTAAACTCTGTCAGAAAAAGAAACTCTTTTAAGGTAAAGATCTTGAACAACAAAGAAACCCTTTTCTTAAATTTTTTTTTCCGGGATTTCAAATCCACCATAAGAGCTTTGCTCTCTTCTGAAACCCATCTCTCAGAGATCCAAAGACGTGATCTTTGAGTAGTAAACCTCAATGTCTTGGGCATTCCCCCTCTGATCTTTAAGGATTCATAGCATTTTTATTTTTCATTTCCTCATCATGGGGGTTTCTGGAATTTAATTCCATCGTATAAAAGGAATTTTAATTCCTCACCGAAGAGCTTAGCTCTGAAAGATCAAAAGGGGCCTTTAGGAATTTCATTCCCTGGTGTTCTTGAGAACATTTTCATAGGTTTTTTTTTCCTTATTTGCACGAATTTAAATTCGTTGGGTATCAGAACTTGTTTTCTCTATGAGGATGTCAAGAGTTGTTTAAACTCCAGTGTCTGTTTAACGAGAATCTTTTTTTGATTCTCACAATGATTGTCCTGTCTCATCATTGGTGAGCCGCCAAATTGATTATGCGGGGTCCGTTAGTTTTGCAATCAGTGGTCCCATGGAACAAACTATCTGTCATTTCCCTCTGTTGTTATATATATATATATATATATATATATATATATAGGTTTTATTAACGGTTTTTCTTTCCCTTATTTCAGGAACAATGACTTCTCTTCCTACTTTCCTTTTACTCGCTCGGACGCCACTTTCCCGCAATCACCGTCGGATGAGGAGGCTATGGCAATGATCCGGGCCCATGATAAAGACTGTACTAGTTTTCTCCTATGGGGAGTTTGGTATGGGCACATCATTCGGGGCCGCCGCAGCTTTACTTATGAGATGCCAACAGAGTGTCTCCATCCAACATCGCTGATGGAGCGTCCACATACCGCTTATATAGTGGAGGTGGCTAATTAGACCCCTACAGGCCGGCTTGAGCCATCAACAATCGAGATACCAAACCAGCCCTTGCCGTCTATAGATATCTTACGACGCCGCATCTGTCAAGGTGATGCCCAATCCTGAAGACAAGTTTATAAGGTAGGGCTACCCCTCGCCACCCAGTCAGCTATCTTCCTTGGGATCGATATGTTCTCTCTGCCCACCGTGCACGGTTGCAGAAGGTTGGGTTATATTAAGTGGTGTACGCGTCTTTTTTTCATTACCCGGCTCCTCACGTCTGGTGGGTTAAAGCTTTCTTGAACCAATGAAATCTTTCCACTAACACCTTCTTGCTAGGGGATCGTGAGGTCTCAATTTCACTGGAAGAGTTCCGCGAGATCTCTGGATTGCCGATCAGGGAAGAGCATTATGAAGAGTTGTTGCCTCCCGATGAGTATGTGTTCACGACCGTGTCTTCTACACTTGACGTTTGAAGACGCCGTCTGTGATAACTACCCCAGTCTAATCAAGACTCTGGGTATTTTCGAGAAGCTGTTCGCGGAGTCAGAAAGATAGGGTGTCACTTTTAAGAGCTTTATCGCATGTTTTCTCCGTGAAGATGTTTTATCAAAAGAGGCTCCAAAATTTGCAAACATTAACGGCCTTTTTGGGTTCGGGCTGAATAAGCTGTCGGCCAAAGAAGAGGACTTGCTGTAGTTTTATATTCCGGTCTCGCCGGCCGTGCCCTTTGATGCAATTGCGGCCCCTGGCATGGACGAAGAGACCTTCTTCGTCAGCTTCATCAGTCTTTGGCTCAGTTGGTTCGCCATGCCGACGCATAGACGCTTCATGAGAGCTTCCGTCTTCTACCCCGCTCATCGCGTAGCCGAAGACGCACGGTTGGCCATTGGCATTGCGGGACTGTTGCATCTTTATCATGGATTAAGTGTTGTGGCCAACACTTCAATCCCAAGTACAGATGTCGTGAATTCCTCCCTCCACCACTTCACGTCGTGGATCGAGATGCATGTACTGGGAGTGTTTGCAGCGCATCGGCGGCCAGATTTCTATAACTCCTACACCTTCCCACGGGTTATGAGGTTGATGGATGCTTCTACTCCCGATCCGACTCAGCTAGGAGCCCTCCGCGTGCTGCTTAACCCGTACTCCAACGAGGGTAGGATGGTTTTTAGCGACCGAGTCCTCTCTGCTCCCGCGGGGCCTATCCAGCAACTTTTTGATCTGTCGAAAGGGGGAGCATCGTCTTTAAATCCTAAGAAGATCATGTACCTGTATTCGATTAGACCAGGCTACTTGGTGTTCCATCAGAAAAACGCAACCCTTTTTATGCAGTACAATTCGCACCGCTTCGCCCAGCAATTGGGCTATAACCAAGGTGTCTCTTTCAAGGCATTTTTAGTTGAGCCCACCCCGTCTCTGGAAGTTACGCGTGACGTCGCCCATCACTTTATGCGGCTGAACACCGGCTCCTGTTTCATGATCCCCGAGGCCGACTATATTCCAATGTGTGTGGGGTCTTTCACGGGTTGGTAACTTCATCAAGTCGGTCCCGTCATTATCGAGGAGAGGCGGGTACTCTTTGAATGTTGATCTTCAGCTCCGGCCCAAGCCATTGGTGTTCTGTTGCGGTCGTGGATAGTGGTTCGTCCTCCATTGAGGGATAGAGGTGTGGTACTTATCCCCAAGGCCGCAGAAACGGAATCGACTCCCCGCACTGCTGGTATGCCAATGCGCACTAGAGCCCAAGCAAAGGCTTCCAATGAAGTGCCGGCAGCAGTGCCATCATCGGCGGCGCCACCAATGGCAGTGTCATCCACAGTGGTATCGCTAAAAGGGAATATCAAAAGCTAGGTTGGCCAACGTCGTGCTAAAGCGCCGAAGGGAAGGAAGCGTTCTTCTGTTAGCGCTAGCACAACTTCTAAGAGGAGGAAAAGATCGGTCCCCGGCTTACTGGACACCTTGCTTGAGTCCGATCCATTCATTCAGGACGAACCGATAGTGTAAGTCTATGAAGCACACCCTACGGCTCGCGGGGAGGTGGAATACTTTAAAAACGATTTTATTCTCATATCAAAAGAACTTGTTTTGCTTTGCAACATAGACTTATTCCACTTTTAGGATCTTGATTAAACCTTAGCTAACAAAACTAATCTACTAGAGAGTGCTAACTACTAGGTTATAGTGTTATACCTTCGTGTCTAGTCCTTCGGGTCTTCAAGTGGTTCCTTACTCTTTGGTTCAAGCTTCTTCTTGATCTCCTTTCTTTGGCTTCTTCTTGGTTTCGAAAGAATTCGGTTGCCGGTCTCCTTTGCTTCGAAGATGGATCCACCGGAGGGCCTATGGTCAAGCTCCAACCTCAAAGAGAGGTAACTTAGTAACCCAACTTCCTAAGAGAGATTACTAAGTAGAAGTAGAGAAGAAGTATTGGATTAATTAATCTCAAAGCTCATTGTTTCACAACACATACGTGTGCATGAGCTTGAGGGAGAAGGAGGAGAGAAAACCTAGGAGAGAGAAACCTTTTGTGAGAATGAGTAGAGAATGAGATGAGAGAATGGCTAAGTCTTTTTGCTAATAATTCAACCATGGAAATAAAATAGTCTCATAAAATGTAACCATGCTTGAATAGTAGCTCCAAATGAATAAACAATTACTAAGCCAAGCTTGCAACCCATTCCTCAAATATCTCCTAATTTCCACCTCATTAATCCTTTATGGAAAAAGAATAAATCAATAATGAGGTGTCTCCTTCTAGAAGCTCATTTTTGTAAAATTACAAGAATGCCCTCACTGTATATACATACTCGTATCCGTATTCCGAAAAATACGGATACACTGAGACAAATATAATCCAATAATATAATACTAGTATCCGGCTTAAACCAAAGCCCACTAGTATTATCTGTCCGAACATCATTCGTGTAGCCAGTACACGTATGCGATCGAAACCTTGCCGTAAAACCATACGGCCTCTACATCGTATCGCTTGATCCAGGGAAACCTTCTGTGTGGGACTCTAAAGACTCGACAGTATGCTGGCAGTGGGCTTAACTACAAGTCCGTAAGTGGCACTAGCTTTACGTAATGGCAATCCAGGTACATGTCGAAAAGGAGGCCGACGAGCGAACTCGTCCGTAACCCCTACCGAGCCTGTCCGTAACAATATCCGTGCAGTCCGGTCTGTTCGTCTGAGAGTGTCGCATGTAAGGTCTAGGGGGGTGGAAAATGTCAGACCCCTAATAACCGTACAATTCATGTCAGTGTGGCTCAAGACCATCCGAGAATCTACTGGTCCGTCCACCAGTAATTCTCAATCAGCCCTGGCCAGGGACTTATGGTAATCACCAACCGATCACTGTGCGATATCGACTCCCTATACCGGGAGAGACGAATCCCTAACAGTCGCTCACTGCCTCCATCTGGCTCGGGACTGTACCCAACTAAAACCTGTTTGTATGACTCCTTTGCGCCGTGGTAGGGTAGTAATCAAAGCACAGTGGGAACTCACACGAGACAAATGACGACCTCAAGTCGACAGACTATCCACACACATGTCACCTGAGAACCGCTATCTGACGCTAGGTATAATACCATCTAGTCAGTTCTCGGCGAGTCATGTCCGGTGTACTCACACCCAGTGAGCATCTGTATACAATCTTAGGTGCACATCACCAATGGATGCGGGACCAATCCATCGCCCCTCGTCAGGGTCTAGATATGTATACACTGGTCTACTCTGGAGTATTGATACCCAGTCTCAATACTCCTGCGACCAGGGGCATTTAAGGATTTTCCTATTGACCACCCAGCTCCCACAAGTATGACTGCCATCACAACGCTGGTAGTCAGGCAAATATCCTACAGGCTTTATCAACATGTTCACAATATATGAAATACAAAGTATAATATATCACATGTTAAGATAAAGACAAACCAAATAGCGTACTATCATATCGAGCAAGATTTTCCTGTACATACATATCCCTAGCATCCTATACAATGAAGGCCTCTAGGGTATATATATCCAACAATCTCCCACTTGCACTAAGGCCTGCAATTGGCGAAAGTACCCACTGTCTGTACTAGATCCAGTTGCTGGCGTACCGCATGTCTAACATCTCAAACATCCTCTCGAACTGAACTTGAGGGATGGCCTTGGTGAATGGATCTGCCATGTTTTCTTTGTGTCCACTCTCCGCACCTCGATCTCCCGTCGATCCACGATCTCCCTGATCAGGTGATATCGCCTCAAGATATGCCTGGATTTCTGATAGGACCTTGGTTCCTTCGCCAATGCTACAGCCCCATTGTTATCATAATACAAAGGTATTGGATTGGCAATGGACGGAACCACCTGAAGTTCAGAGATGAACTTTTCATCCAGACAGTCTTTTTTACGGCATCGTTAGCAGCTATATACTCAGCCTCCATAGTTGAGTTCGCAACGGTATCCTGTTTGGAACTCCTCCAACATACTGCCCCTCCATTGAGGGTAAAAACAAAACCTGAAACGGATTTAGAGTCATCTTTGTCATTTTGGAAGTTGGAGTCGGTAAAAGCCTCGACCTGGAGGTCCCCACTACCGTAAACCAAGAACATCTCCTTTGTTCTTCTCAGGTACTTGAGAATGTTCTTTACCGCTATCCAATGCTTCTCACTCGGGTCAGACCGATACCTGCTTTCCACACTAAGTGCGTAAGCTACATCTGGTGTGCTACATAACATCGCATACATTATAGATCTTACAGCCGAAGCATAAGGTATAATGCCCATGCGAGCCCTCTCTTCATCAGTCTTTGGAGATATCTCTTTGGAGAGGGTGATCCCGTGACAAGCGGGTAAATTACCGCGCTTGGAATCTTCCATACTAAATCTTTTTAGTATAGTGTCAATGTACCTGGACTGCGAAAGTCCCAACATCTTTTTGGATCTATCACGATAGATCTTAATCCCCAGAATGTATGAGGCATCTCCTAAGTCTTTCATGGAGAATTTCTGTGACAAAAAGAGCTTTACTGATTATAGCATAGGGACATCATTCCTTATCAGCAGTATGTCGTCGACGTGCAGAACGAGGAAGACTACTGCTCCTTCTACAATCTTCCTATAAATGCATGGTTCATCTACATTTTTGATAAAGTCAAATTCTTTGACCGTCTCATCAAAACAGATGTTCCAACTCCGCGTTGCTTGTTTTAATTCATAAATGGATTTAAGCAACTTGCACATATTTCCGCTACTCCCATTGTTTAAGAAACCTTCTGCTTGATCCATGTAAACACTTTCTTCTAAATGTCCATTTAGAAAAGCTGTTTTTACGTCCATCTGCCAGATTTTATAGTCATGGAAGGCAGCAATGGCAAGCAGGATCCGAATGGATTTAAGCATAGCTACTGAGGAAAAGGTTTTATCATAGTCCAATCCTGGTCTTTGACGAAAACCTTTTGCAACGAGTCTAGCTTTGTAGGTTTCCACTTGTCCAAATGCACCAATCTTCTTTTTGAAGATCCATTTGCATCCAACTGGTTTCACCCTAGGAGGAGCAACATCTAAAGTTCATACTTTATTGGTGTACTGGATTCCATTTCGGATCTCATAGCATCCAGCCACTTCACCGAGTCTTTACTCATGATAGCTTGCTGAAAATTAGTAGGCTCATCATCATTGATAATGCAATCCTCTCGATCCCCATCTATAAGAAACCCATAGTATCTCTCAGGCGGACGAGAAAGCCTACTAGATTTGTGGAGCGACGTTGGTTCGTCGGGCTCTATTGAAACCTGAGGTTCTGCTAAGTCCTCGGCAGTAGTTTGAGGTTCTGGAATTTCTTCCAGTTCTACCGCGCTCCCACTAATTTCTTTTACAAGAAATTCTCTCTCTAAGAAGACAATGTGGCGAGCGACAAACACCTTTTGTTCTTCAGTGTGGTAGACTAGATATCCCCTTGAATGCTTGGGGTATCCCACAAACTTGCACAAAACCGATCGTGCCTCGAGCTTGTTCGGATTGTGCTTTTTAACAAATGCTAGATACCCCCATATCTTGATATACTTGAGATATGGTCTCTTCCCACTCCATATTTCATATGGAGTGGTAGGCACAGACTTAGTCAGAACTCTATTCAATAGGTATGCCACTGATTCCAGCGCAAAACCCAGAAGGAAACTGGAAACTCAGCACTACTCATCATTGAACGCACCACGTCCAGTAGAGTGCGATTCCTCCTTTCTGATACACCATTATGCTGAGGTGTATATGGAGGAGTAAGCTGAGAATGTGCACATCCCGAAAATTCCCTACCCCGGTTATCTTCTACGAAGATTTCCCATCGCTACGGAGAGTACATATGGGTCCTCTGCGAAGGGAAGACGAAAGAGCCTTTAAGCATCCTATCTCGGCTGCTTCTGAAGATGAGCTGGCACTGAAGACCGGTAAGCATGAATCTGCATTTGAAGCCCGGCGAGCACATTTCCGCAGGAAAGAACGACGGCTCGAAAAAGCCATACTAGAAGCACCCTAGTGTATCGGTATGCGTGTTTTCCGTATTTTTCTTTTGGCAGGTAATTTGTATCGCTTTTTATATCTTCTTATCTTTGCGAAAAACCTTGCAGGGACTTTAGCAATGAAAGAGGATTTGAGCCCAGGTCGTGCCATGACATAGATTCTATAGATGTCTCCCATGATACATCGGCAGGTGTAGAAGAGATCAATACGGCCGCCGTTCCTATTATGGAACTTTCGGCGGTAACTCTTGTTCTTTCGGTATCCATTCCTCGAGCGGAGGTGACCCCTTTGGCCGCGGACCCTATGGATGTCTCTAGTGAAGCATTGAAGGGTGTAGAAGAGATTGTCGAAGCTGTTAGTTCTATCTTGGAGCTCTCGGTGATGACCTCCATCTCTTCGGGATCTGTACTTTTCACAGAGGAGACCTTGACGGCCGTAGCTCCAGTGGATCACTGTGGTGGCGACCTGGAGATTGTGGAAAGGACCGCCGAGGCCGCTGTTCCCTCTTTTGAGCCTGAAGTTGCGGCTGTTCGGCAACTGGAAACTGTTATGCCAACAAATATCTCCAGTGATATTCCTAAGAGTGTGGAGGATGTTGCTGAAGCTGCTATCCCTCCATTTCAAAGAGGGCGGAGCATAGAAGGTAATCTTCTACATTTCATTTTAATGATCTCTCCGTTATCTGAACTCTTCTTTCCTTCAGAATTGTGGGAATTGGCGCCTTCCATCGTGGACCTATCTCCCAGGAAGTCCTTCCAGCGCCTACTTGATATGGCTACCCTACAGGCAATATCCCTGCAAAGCATCGTCCTTTCTTCCGGGAAAGGTCGGTATTCTTTGACCCTTTTGCTTTATTATCATTTTTTATAACGATGCTAATATGCTCTCTGCAGTTCTGGTAGCCGATGACGAAGTGGAGATCCTTGATGTGCCCGGGGATCTTTCAAACCCCCCTTATATGACTGTGGGTAAGTAAAGCTTTACCTTTGGCATTGTTTCGTTTATTCAATGTTTCCCAGTCTCGCTGACTATTCATAAATCTTGACAGCTTTGCCAGCTCTGGCTCCGTTAGAGTCTCGAATCTCTATACCACCAGGCCCATATGCTCGACGTGCATATGAAAGGATGGCGAGACAAAGCATTCACTCTTTGTCAGCCCTCATTGAAGATCTTCGAGCTGGTAGTTCTGTTACGGTCGAAGAATTTGCTGCCGAAGCCAATACTTCTTTGCTCTTCTTTGCCACTTATCATGATGAAACATTGGTGCATGTTTGGGTTGAGTATCGTCGTCGAGTGGAGGCTTGCTTACATGATCTTGAGTGGATACGCCTTCCTTCCGAGCTTCTAATTGCAAAGGCAATCCTGCGGGGGTGGATTGAGAGATGTGCTGCTAATCTACAGTCTTGCGAGAAGAGGCTTAACCGGAAATTTTCGGAGAGGGAGCTAGCCTCAAATGCTTTGGGGGAACTTCAGGCTTAACTCACTATCAAGACCACCCGTGCGTACGAAATTTGGCTGGTGCTTCAAGAAGCTATCACAGAGGTGGTAGCTCTTGATAAAGCCGTTATCTTTACCCGCGAGATGGTTGAAGCTCATAAAGTTACTGAAAAGGAGCTTGAGGCCGAGACCCAGCGGAAGAATGATGAACTGACGAGCTTATTGCACCATCCGCCGGCTTAAAGATTTTTTTTTGTATTTACTCCTGAATGAGAGTATCTTGTATTCATTTTGATTCTTTTATAAAATGTATCCTGTATTCATTTGGATTCATGAATAAAAGACATATTGTAACAACTCCATTTTTAATGTACAAAGAATTAATTTAAATTCAATGTATACTTGGAGTATTTATTGGGACTGATATCTCTTTAAGTATTTATTTCACTCCATAATTACAAGAAGGAGCTTGTAGCTCATTGGTAATACCTTGCACTACTGAACCAAGCCACCAGAGTTCAAATCCCATTCCCCATATTATTTTTGTATTTATTTTGTTTTAATTTCTTTTGGAAGTCAACAGTCAAAAGGTTATAACTCCCAAAATATGTACTGGACAACAAAAAGTAAATATACCAAATTGTACCCCCGAAGTTTCCCTGGCCATTGGGACCTTGACTCGGCCCGACTCGGCGCCGCCGGCAGGCCAACCGGCCGACTCGGTCCGGCGCCGCCGGCCGGACTTAGCCGGACGGCTGAGTCACCAACTGAAAAAGTTGGGCCTTGACTTAGTCAACCCTCCTGCACACTTATTATACCTGGATCGGTTTTAAATTGCTCAATAAATGCATTTTAATCCTAGGTTTAATGAGTTTTAATGAATTTTTATATATTTTTATATATTTTTTATTAAAAACCCTAACCCTAGCCTAACCCTAGCCTAACCCTATATAAACCCCCCATACCCTCTACCCTTTCATCACTTTTCCTAAGTCCACTCTTTCAAAATCCCAAGAGAACTTTGGTACGTCGGAAAACGAGCGAAAGGCGAAGCGCTGACGAAATCGACGGCGACTTTCCGGTGATCGTGCTAGGAGCTTTCGACGACGTTTCGACGCACCGGCAAACCCACTACCTTCCTCTCACTCTCAAGCGTTGTCCAAACCTGTAAGTCCCCCTTTTCTACCTTTCTTTTCCTTCATAATAATACGACTTTATAAACCCGACGGAAATCGGAACAACCTGATTTCCGATTCGGTTTTCTATCAAATCTCACTTATCATCAATTCCATAATGCTTAAACATCTTCATGTTGACTACTAATCACTTAAAAATTAATTTGAACAAGTTTTCACACATGAAATGATAGCTTTTACAATATACCGTATTTTTGCACTTAAATACCACCATGTTTAGTTTATCACATTTAACTCTTTAACATTGCTATACCTTAAAGTAGATCACAAGGTAATGACCTACCCCACACACACGCAAATACAACCCTAATTGATATCATCAAAACTTAGAATACGATAATACAAGATTTTACATTTAAATACCCTTTTCTTAATAAAACCATTTCTAAATGTTCTAAGTTTTAAACAATTTTAAAACAATATCTTTTAATAGGAAAATACGATATGTCGTGGACATCGATCGTTTATCTAAACCTGACTTTGTGGTGTCTAGACAAGTGTGTCTAAGGCGAGTGGTTACTTAATTAGGCTCACTACTTGTAGTGGAGAGCCTCCCACTTACCTGGCACTTACCTGGCCGCAATTGGCGGTGAAGAGGCGATTTGAGGCTTCTAATGACTTGTCGTTTAGACCATTTAGAAATAGGCTAGTTGGCTTAGGAAACCGTAGAATCTAAAATACGGAAATTTACACCCTTTTACAAATAAATACCTTATCTTTATAAAACCGTTTTCTAAATGATTAGTATTTATTAAATCTTTGCAAAGCGCAACTATAACCCACCTTTGGGGAATTTGTTAGGGATAGTACGGTTTATCGTGCACCCTCGGGCTTAGTAGTGCGAGATTCAGACCTCCGCAAGGAGCATTCGGTCTCGAAAGGTTTAAAATACGACATTTAAGAAAAATGAGATTTTTGTAAAATAAAATATTTATTAAAAATTATTCTTGTATAAACATATGTATATTTATCATTTGAACACCTATTTTATTATAAGATAAAGTTTTCACCTTTTCCTAAAAATTACAAGATTAAAAGTTACATTAAAATACCATGAATTTCAATTAAATCAATATTACAAATTAATACCTTTATTTATGTAATTAGGATATTTTCACTAGAAATATCACAAAATAAAATCATACTCATTATAATAATAAAGACGAATAATAAATACTTGAGATGTATCTTAAAAACTATACAAAAGTATTTTTACATAAAACCCCCTCAAGTTTTATAAATTACAATAATGACCCTAACAGATATAGAACTTCGACTTACATTTCTTTTATTCTGACTCGGGTTTGAGTCTGATTATTTCTGACTTGAATATGATTCAAGTCAATCTATATTCTTTAATATTCTAACTCAATATGAACACATGAATCCCAGAATCCAGTTAACAATCTATTCAACTTGACTGAATCAACCCATGGATATACATCCATTATCCCGTTATACCATTTACCTGATTATGCAGTTACAATCTGTTTACTGATATCATGGTTTTGGTCAGTCATCCAACTTACACAATACAATACAACAATACAATCAAAACACTACGGGGTTTAAGGGATAGATTGGTACGGAAGGTGTTAAAGGTGGCACGAGGTGGTCAGATTAAGACAGCTAACCTATATTCCGTTGCTGTTGTACCGTGGCTTAACGATTCCTTATACATTCTGTTTGCCCTGGTCTCTAGCATATAGAGACCCCTCTCGTATACACTGGCATCCTTTTGTACCAAGCTACAAACAACAGCGTTAATACAACATTACAACAATAGTATACAACTTTAAAAGATATCCTCTTATTCTGTCTTTTCTAATTCTTCTTTATCTTTGGGACTTACCGAGCGACCTGTTCGCTGACGACATTCTATTTCTTTCTTCTTTGAATGTCGTCAGGTGCTTTGGACCCAGCAGAGATCGAGCCCGGAGCAGTTTCATGAAGACCCTGAGCTCTAGACATTGTACCATATTCTATTCAGTATTTTTATTTCCTTTTATGCCATTGCTTAGGCATCACTTTTCATTTCAGTTGTATTTACTTTTCATGCATTGTACAAAAGAATGTTATTAATAAAGTTGTTGTTATTTCTATATCTCTTGTCCCTTGTGATTTACTTTATATTGCTTAGATACGCTTAGCGTATGTACTTCTAAGTATATACATAGCGGACCGCGTCCTCTTCGCCGTACACTGGGAAGCGGGGCGTGACAGGTTTTGTTGGTGGCCCATGCAGGTCCGAGCTGTATGAATCTCTATCATGCAGTTCTGGTCTGCGTGAACAACCTAAGCAATATAACACAAGAACCATCAACTAAAACATTCTTTACAATTCATGTTTCTTAAATCTTACAAATTTCTATTCTTTGAATCTTATCATTTCATGTATTTGATTCTGTCCTAACCCAAAATTTTTCTTCAAGGTTATGGATTCCCCGAACAACACCAGCACCAACGTCAATAACACACCTCCAGCACTACCTCTCGCACCAGCTGTTCCTGCACCACCCACCGAGTAAACAGTGCTACCTGAGGCGATTCGCAGCCTTCTTGAGGGACATCAAAAACTCCTGAACCGTCCTGAGACCGACGCACCAAGGGTAAAGCAATTCAGGGATTTGCACCCCAAGCAGTTCTCTGGTAAAGGAATCCCTCTTGAAGCTGAAGAATGGGCACAAAGCATCGAAGACGATCTGGCAGCAGCTCAAGTGCCAGACATCGCTTGGGTCCGTGTGGCGAAACTACAACTCACGGATAATGCTCGCAACTGGTGGATGGCGGAAGAAAGCCGTCTGGTACAGCCGATTGAATGGAAGACTTTTTGCGAGAAGTTCGACGCGAAATACTTCCTTGTGACTGCCAGGTTTGCAATGGAGCAGCAGTTCATTCATTTACAACAGGGTTCAATGTGGGACAAATCAGTAGATGAATACGACGCTGAATTCACCATGTTAAGCCGGTAAGATATGTCACAATAGTTCAATTTTTAAATATCACATACTACACAGCTAACACAATCTTTAAATAGATTCACGTCACACTTGATACCGACGGACGAGATCAGAGCCCGTCGCTTTCAACAAGGACCGGACACGGAGATTCAGGCTGCTCTAGCCACGGGAAAATTTCTGACTCATGAGGATGCTCTGGAAGCTGCCCGCAGTTATGAGGCAGTGATAAAAGCAAGGGGCAGAGCTCAGTCTGCAGGAGTCAAATGCCCTGCCAACCAGATGGCAGGTGGAGTCTCGTCCAGGCCACCTTTCATGCCAAGGCGACCCGGAGTACCAACCCATCGTCCCGACCAAGCCTTTTGCACCTGCAAGAGAACTGGACATATGATGAAGGACTGCCGTCGAGCCAACCGCCTTTGCTTAGTCTGCGGCTCAGCTACTCACGATATTGGGTCTTGTCCCCAAAGACAGAACCCAGTTACTGCACCCAGGCCAGCAATTACTTATCCGCAACGATCAGCTCTTCAGGCACCTGCTCCCAGACCTGCACTACCTGCACCACCCAGAGGACTATAAGCTGCACCACCTACTCGTCAGTTCCATCAAGCTTAAAGGAATGTTCTGAGGAATGCTCCTCAGGCGAGGAGGAATGTACCAAGGCGCCAGGCTTTCACTATGTCAGTGGAAGAAGCTGAGGCCACTGGCCAAGTCATTACCGGTAAACTTTTCTTTTCAAACTTTGCTTTTCTATCCTGCTACTTAGTTACATATTTTCTATACCTAAAACAAATCCCACACACCTTAGGTACAATCTTATTATCCTCAATCCCTGCACTTGCACTGTTTGATACTGGAGCATCACACTGCTTTATGTCGCAACGGTTTGTCTGAACCCATGCGATTCCAGTCTCACCGCTTGTATCCAATTGGAATGTCAGTTCAGGAAATGGCGTTCTAAAGGCAACAATGGGATACAGCTAGTGTCCAGTCGTCGTCTGCAGTCGAGAGTTTTATGCTGACTTCAAAGTACTGGACATACTGAACTTCGATGTGGTTCTAGGAATGGATTGGCTTGGAACTTTTTATACTACCATCGACTGTCGTCAAAGAAGGGTAGTATTCGAGATCCCAGACCATCCGGTCTTCTATTTCAAAAGCGGAGACCGTACACTGGATCCAAGTACCTACAAAGCGAAGCCAAGAGAAGCAGTAGTTGCAGCAGCTCAAGCGGAGGAAGAATCAAGACCGGATGTAGTTCGAAAGTTCGACGATGTATTTCCTGACGATTTATCAGGTTTGCCTCCCGATCGAGCTCTTGAATTCAGTATTGATTTAGTACCAGGAGCACAACCGGTGATCAAAGCACCCTATCGTTTAAGTCTGGAAGGTTTGAAGGAAGTCCGAACACAGTTAGACGAATTACTGGCGAAAGGATGGATTCGTCCCAGCACTTCAAGTTGGGGATCACCCGTACTACTTGTGAAGAAGAAAGAAGGTTCATACAGAATGTGCATCGATTACAGAGCCTTGAACGAAGTCACTATAAAGAACAAGTATCCACTCCCGCGCATCGATGATCTATTTGATCAGCTAAGTGGATCTTGTGTTTTCTCTAAATTAGATCTTCGTTCAGGTTATCATCAAGTAAAGGTCAAGGAAGCTGATATTCACAAAACAGCTTTCAGAACTCGCTATGAACATTACGAATTTCTGGTGATGCCATTCGGAGTGACCAACGCACCCGCAATATTCATGAACCTTATGAATCAAGTATTCCGGGAGTACTTAGACATGTTTGTTGTCATCTTCATTGACGACATCCTGGTGTATTCTAAGAGTCGAAAAGAACATGCAGAACATCTACGAATTGTCCTAGAAACTCTTTGACAACATCAGCTTTATGCCAAGTACAGCAAGTGTGAGTTTTGGCTAAATCAAGTTGGTTTTCTTGGACATATCGTATCAGGAGAAGGAATCTCTGTAGATCCAGCGAAAGTTTCGGCAGTTAGCGAATGGCCTACACCAAAGTCAGTGAAGGATATTCGAAGTTTCTTGGGTTTAGCTGGATATTACAGAAGGTTTATTGAAGGCTTTTCGAAGATAGCAATGCCCCTGACCAAGCTCACACGTAAAGATGAAGAATTTTTGTGGTCAGAAGCATGCGAACAAGCTTTCGTAGAATTCAAGTCAAGGTTGACATCAGCACCTATTCTCGTCATACCGGATCAATCTGGAGGATTCGAAGTGCATTGCGATGCATCCGGTAAGGGATTAGGATGCGTTCTACATCAGCACGGTAAGGTTATGGCTTATGCTTCAAGACAGCTGAAGATCCATGAGCGCAATTATCCGACGCATGATTTGGAGTTGGCAGCCGTCATCTTTGCTCTCAAGATTTGGCGTCATTATCTACTTGGTGAACGAGTGAACATCTACACGGATCATAAGAGCCTGAAGTACGTGTTTACTCAGAAGGAGTTGAATATGCGGCAGAGAAGATGGTTAGAGCTCATGGCGGACTTTGACATCAACTTGCAATATCACCCAGGGAAGGTGAATGTAGTACCTAATGCTCTTAGTCGCCAACCATTAGCAATGAATCTCACCGCTCAGTGGAAGCTTCAACAAGACTTGCATCAGATGGAGATTGAAGTAGTCATGCCAGGTAATGCTTCAAGTTTGATGAATTTACAAGTTCAATCAACCATTATCAATCAGATTAAAACAGCTCAAGCAAGTGATGCTAAGTTGCAAAAGATCAAAGAACAAGTGGAGAATGGACTCAGAACAGACTTCATCATCCATGAAGAAGGATCTTTGAGATACGACAGCAGATTGTGTGTACCAAAAGGTCCTGTTCGGGAAGAGTTAATGAAAGAAGCTCACAGCTCTCCCTATTCAGTACATCCTGGAGGTACCAAAATGCACAAAGATCTACGTCAGAATTATTGGTGGCATGGAATAAAGCGTGAAGTAGCCAGAAGCGTCGCAAAATGCTTGGTGTGTCAGCAAGTAAAGGCTGAACATCACAGGACTGCTGGATTACTTCAACCGTTACTAATCCCAGAATGGAAGTGGCAACATATCACGATGGACTTTGTGACTGCTCTTCCTCGCAGCACAAAGGGTAACGATGCCATATGGGTCATTATGGATCGACTCACAAAGTCGGCTCACTTCATCCCATTTAGAGTTGGCCAATCTACTGAGACACTAGCAAAGAAGTACATGGAGGTAATAATGTAATTTAGATTTAAAACTCTTCATAATGTACTATCTCTAATACCCATGAACTCATACAGGAAATTGTGAGACTCCATAGAGTACCAGTCTGCATTGTCTCCGATCGTGACACCAAGTTCCGATCGCAATTTTGGCAGAGTCTGCAAGCAAGCTTGGGAACAAGTCTGAACTTCAACACGGCTTATCATCCACAAAAAGATGGTCAGTCGGAACGAACTATTCAGATCTTAGAGGATATGCTCAGAGCATGTATGTTAGACTTCAAAGGATCGTGGGAAGATCACCTACATCTTGTGGAGTTTTCGTACAACAACAGCTACCAAGCAAGCATAGGAATGGCACCTTTTGCAGCATTTTATGGAAGGAAGTGTCGTTCGCCATTAAGTTGGAACGACATCGGAGATAAGGAACTTCTTGGACCAGAGATGATAGTAGCGACTGTTGATGTGATCCGTACTATCAGGGAAAGGATGCGCATAGCCCAAGATCGACAGAAGCACTGGGCTGATGCAAAGAGACAACACTTGGAGTTCCAGCCAGGAGATCACGTATTCCTGAAAATATCTCCGAACCGCGGAGTGATCCGTTTTGGAAGACGGGGTAAGTTGAGTCCGAGATACATTGGACCGTTCGACATACTCGAACGAGTCGGTGAAGTGGCATACCGCTTAGCGCTTCCACCTTCATTGGAAGGAGTGCATAATGTGTTCCATATATCCCAACTCAGAAAGTATGTAAGTGACCCCAGCCATGTTCTTGATCATTCCGAGCTCACTATACAGCCCGACTAGTCTTGTGAGCAACAGCCTGTGGAAATCCTGGACAGGAAAGTGAAGACACTTCGGAATAAGGAAGTTAACTTGGTTCGAGTGATGTGAAGGAAAGATACTCCAGGAGAGTCCACTTGGGAAAGAGAGGATGAAATGCATACTAGATATCCATACCTCTTTGTAAACTAGTCCTCAAATAAAAGTTGTAAATTTCGAGGACGAAATTTTTGTAAGGAGGGTAGACTGTAACAACTCCATTTTTAATGTACAAAGAATTGATTTAAATTCAATATATACTTGGAGTATTTATTGCGACCGATATCTCTTTAAGTATTTATTTCGCTCCATAATTACAAGAAGGAGCTTGTAGCTCATTGGTAATACCTTGCACTGCTGAACCAAGCCACCAGAGTTCAAATCCCATGCCCCACATTATTTTTGTATTTATTTTGTTTTAATTTCTTTTGGTAGTCAACAGTCAAAAAGCCATAACTCCCAAAATATGTACTGGAAAACAAAAAGTAAATATACCAAACTGTACCCCCGAAGTTTCCTCGGCCATTGGGACCTTGACTCGGCCCGACTCGGCGCCGCCGGCCGGACTTGGCTGGACGGCCGAGTCACCAACTGAGAAAAGTTGGGCCTTGACTTGGTCAACCCTCCTGTACACTTATTATACCTGGATTGGTTTTAAATTGCCCAATAAATCCATTTTAATCCTAGGTTTAATGAGTTTTAATGAATTTTTATATATATTTATATATTTTTTTATTAAAAACCCTAACCCTAGCCTAACCCTATATAAACCCCCCATACCCTCTACCCTCTTATCACTTTTCCTAAGTCCACTCTCTCAAAATTCCAAGAGAACTTTGGTACGTCGGAAAACGAGTGAAAGGCGAAGCGCTGACGAAATCGACGGCGACTTTCCGGTGATCGTGCTAGGAGCTTTCGACGACGTTTCGACGCACCGGCAAACACACTACCTTCCTCTAACTCTCTAGCGTTGTCCAAACCCGTAAGTCCCTCTTTTCTACCTTTCTTTTCCTTCATAATAATACGACTTTATAAACCCGACGGAAATCGGAACAACCCGATTTCCGATTCGGTTTTCTATCAAATCTCACTTATCACCAATTCCATAATTCTTAAATATCTTCATGTTGACTATTAATCACTTAAAAATTAATTTGAATAAGTTTTCACACATGAAATGATAGCTTTTACAATATACCGTATTTTTGCACTTAAATACCACCATGTTTAGTTTATCACATTTAACCCTTTAACATTGCTATACCTTAAAGTAGATCACGAGGTAATGACCTACCTCCACACACACGCAAATACAACCCTAATTGATATCATCAAAACTTAGAATACGATAATACAAGATTTTACATTTAAATACCCTTTTCTTAATAAAACCTTTTCTAAAAGTTCTAAGTTTTAAACAATTTTAAAACAATATCTTTTAATAGGAAAATACGATATATCGTGGACATCGATCGTTTATCTAAACCTAACTTTTTGGTGTCTAGGCAAGTATGTCTAAGGCGAGTGGTTACTTAATTAGGGCCACTACTTGTAGTGGAGAGCTTCCCACTCACCTGGCACTTACCTGGCCGCAATTGGCGGTGAAGAGGCGATTTGAGGCTTCTAATGACTTGTCGTTTAGACCATTTAGAATAGGCTAGTTGGCTTAGGAAACCGTAGAATCTAAAATACGGAAATTTACACCCTTTTACAAATAAATACCTTATCTTTATAAAACCGTTTTCTAAATGATTAGTATTTATTAAATCTTTGCAAAGCGCCACTACAACCCACCTTTGGAGAACTTGTTAGGGATAGTACGGTTTATCGTGCACCCTCGGGCTTAGTAGTGCGAGATTCAGACCTCCGCAAGGAGCATTCGGTCTCGAAAGGTTTAAAATACGACATTTAAGAAAAATGAGATTTTTGGAAAATAAAATATTTATTAAAAATTATTCTTGTATAAACATATGTATATTTATCATTTGAACACCCATTTTATTATAAGATAAAGTTTTCACCTTTTCCTAAAATTTACAAGATTAAAAGTTACATTAAAATACCATGAATTTCAATTAAATCAATATTACAAATTAATACCTTTATTTATGTAATTAGGATATTTTCACTAGAAATATCACAAAATAAAATCACAATCATTATAACAATAAAGACGAATAATAAATACTTGAGATGTATCTTGAAAACTATACAAAAGTATTTTTACATAAAACCGCCTCAAGTTTTATAAATTACAATAATGACCCTAACAAATATAGAACTTTGACTTACATTTCTTTTAGTTTGACTCTGGTTTGAGTCTGATTATTTCTGACTTGAATATGATTCAAGTCAATCTATATTCTTTAATATTCCAACTCAATATGAACACATGAATCCCAGAATCCAGTTAATAATCTATTCAACTTGACTGAATCAAACCATGGATATACATCCATTATCCCGTTATACCATTTACCTGATTATGCAGTTACAATCTGTTTACTGATATCATGGTTTTGGTCAGTCATCCAACTTACACAATACAATACAATAATACAATCAAAATACTACGGGGTTTAAGGGGTAGATTGGTACGGAAGGTGTTAAAGGTGGCACGAGGTGGTCAGATTAAGACACCTAAACTATATTCCGTTGCTGTTGTACCGTGGCTTAACGATTCTTTATACATTCCATCTCCTTGCAAGTCGAGAGGACTCGTAGGTGGTTGTTTCCCTCCTTGTCAATATTCGACTTTGGAGAGTGTGGCCCGTGAATAATATGCAATAGTCCATCTTGGACCGACTTGCAGGGCCCCAGTGCTTAGGAAACAGGTCCTTATCCCCATTACCTAAGGCTTTTCCCTACGAGTCGAGAAGTTCTCACAGGAACATTATTTTCCCCACGAGTCGAGATGAATTGAGAAGTTCTCGTAAAGATTTCCTAACGTCATAGTTAACTACTGCTAATAGAAGTCCGTTAGGGTCTGTGGTACTAAGGTTTTTTACCCGTCGTACCGCTGCATTGGCCGGTGTATTCCTCGATACGCAGTCTTGCTGTTCGGATAGCCCCGCGACTGTCATGTCTCTGATCCCTTCAGGGGCTGGACAAGACGTCTTCAAGCAATCTTCCAGGTGATATTACCATCGAATGAGCAAGCGTTAGGGATATTCTATGTCACTTTTTACTTGAGGTTAGGCTCAATTTGGGAGCCTCGATGAGTCATGACCACTCCGCGCTGGAGTGGGATGATCTCCGATAGTCTTTCAGGTCTCATTTGAGTTGCCGTCAAGACCCTGAAGCTAGGAATCCTCCTTTGCTTTGTTTGTTGACATTGTATATGCAATATTGCAACGAATGTAGAGGTTGTCTCTGGGTTGTATGTGAACCGTCGAGATTTGGAACTAGGGGACTGTGCCATGGCTCCGTTTGTTGATGTCGCGTCTGCATCTTGCTGAGGGGAGGAAGAACGCTGTTGTTGATCTCTAGGCTATCGATATAGCTATCGAGACTTGGAACTAGGGAATCTGCCGTTGCTCTGAGGTAGTCTATAGGCTATCTGTGAACCGTTGAGATTTGGAACTAGGGGGCTTTGCCATGGCTCCGTTTGTTGATGTCGCGTTTGCATCCTGCTGGGGGAGAGGAAGAACGCCGTTGTTGATCACTAGGCTATAGATGTAGCCATCGAGACTTGGAATTAGGAACTCTGCCGTGGCTCCGAGGTAGTCTATAGGCTGTCTGTGAACTGTCGAGATTTGGAACTAGGGGACTTTGTCGTGGCTCCGTTTTGCTGATGTTGTATCTGCTTCTGGTTAGAATGAGAAGGAACGCCGTTGTTGATTTCTATGCGGTAGATGTAGCCATCGAGATCTGGCTTCCCTTTGATGAAGCCCGATAGGGTAATAGGTTCCCTTTCCGTTTGTGCTCATGGATTATATACAGGGGTCAATGTGATCTCACCTGTAGGGCAAAAGTTTCATTTCATTTTATTTTTTTCCACGATGCTCTATCATTTTAGCATTTTATATCGCGAAAGTCGCGCTTGCCCAATCATTTTGGCTATTTTTCGCGGTGCCCAATCATTTCGGCTATTTTTCTTTTTCTTTACTTGCTGCTTTTTATTGCGAGTTGCCCAATCATTTCGGTTATTTTTATATGCATATATTTTATTCGTTGATTTTTTTTGCGAGTTGCCCTATCATTTCGGTTATTTTATATGCATTTTTGGCTCGCTGATTTTTTTATTGCGAGTATGGAACCCGAGGTCTGATACCAATCTTAGCATCAACAACGCTGCACTGGAATATTGCCAGGGGAAAATCATCATTTGCCATGAAAGGACTTGGAATTTGATATCGATTTAGGCATCAGTATCGCTACTACTGAGATATTGTCAGGAGTGAATCATCATTTGCCTTTGTCGATTTGAATAAAGGTGGCTTAGCAAACAGGGTTAGGATCCTGTTGACTAAGGCTTTTCGACTTTATAAGCCGTAAAGGTCTCATAAAGGTGTTTCTCCCTATGAGTCGTGAGGATCTCATAGATGTATTTTCTCCTTAGGAGTCGTGAGGATTCCTAAGTGTGTGTTCTCTTATAAGTCGTAAGGATCTTACAAAAGTGTTTTCTCCTTATAAGTTGAGAGGACTTACAAGTGTCGTTCACCACATGAGGACATTCCTCGTCGTTGGTGGGACTTGGTGGGGGAAACGTTTATTTGTGCTCGTGGATTGTATACAAGGGTTAATATTGAACCGCTTGTAGGGCAAATAGGGGAGTGTGATGGCTTAAGAATAGGTTCAGATCTCTGCATCTTAAGGCTTTTGAATCCTATGAGCCGTGAGGGTCTCATAAAGAAGAATTCTACGAGTCGTGGGGATCTCGTAAGTGTAATTTCTCCTTAGGAATCGTGGGGATCCCTAAGTGTGTTGCTCCCTTATGAGTCGTAAGGATCTCATGCAGCTGTTTTCTCCTCACAAGGTCGAGAGGACCTTGCAGGTTTTTTTTTTATTTTAATGAGATCGCGCCCTTTCGAGTTTTCACAAACTCGCTGGTAGCCCTGCTGTTTTTACTCACGGCGTCCTTTCGGGTTTTCATCCATGCCCATTTTGCTTTTGGACGTACAATTTTTTTTATTTTTTATTTACCTCTCTGTTCGCCAATGGAATTCATAGTGGACTTCGCCACCAGGTTAGCTGTGCAGCCGGCGGGACTTGACTTGCCATCCTTGCCGATAGGATTTGCGGACTTAAATTCCACCAATGCAGTGTTTGATGCGACATATTTAGTTTAAGGACATTACGGTCCATTGTTAGTTTAGAGACATCTCGGTCCGTTGTTAGTTTAGGGACATTTCGGTCCGCAGCTAGTTTAAGGACGTTGCGGTCCGTTGTTAGTTTAGGGAAATCTCGGTCCACAACTAGTTTAAGGATGTTACGGTCTGCTGGGATTTTGAGGCGAGGTTTCGCCGGATACTACTTATAGAGTTTAGACTCAGTAAGACAGCGAGCGGACACGAGCGTCGTCATCCATCATTAACCTGAGCCGTGACTTCTCAAGTGTAGTATTTCTTACGAAACCGGCCGTTTATTGGCCGGAAGGACCTTTCGCCGTACATATCCATGAGCAAGTAGGCCCCACCTTGGTAGACCTTGTCTATGATATATGGACCTTCATAATTTGGCTCGAATTTTCCCCGTTTGGCACGGTTGGGGATCATAGGTCTTTTTACGACCAACACGAGTTCACCTTGGCGGAATGTTCTCGTCCTAGTCAGTCTTTCGTATGAGCGCGTCATCCTCGCTTTGTAAGCTTCTAGGTTTTGCTGCGCCATGAGACGAGTTTCATCGAGGGCATCAAGCTCCTCGAGCCGAAGATGGGCATTTTCTTCATCCGTCAGCTCATATTGAACTGCTACTTGTAAAGAGGGTAGCTCAATCTCTAAGAGAAGTACTGCTTTCGTGCCAAATACCAACGCGAATGGCGTTGTATTCGTAGCCATCTTGAATGTGGTCTGATAAGTCCAGAGAGCTTCATGCAATCTCTCGTGCCAGTCCTTTTTATTTCTGCCGTTTTCTTTATGATCTTTGTCAAGGTCTTGTTGAAAGTCTCAGCTAAACCGTTAGCTCGGGGATTATAGACCGAAGAGTACCTCCAATCTATTTTATGCTGCTGTGCGAAGTGGCTAATCTTATAGCTTCTATAGGCTGGACCATTATCCAAGATGATCCGTTGCGGAGTGCCGAACCGGTAGATGACATGCGTTCTAAAGAAATGGAGTATGTTCTCTGTCTTCACCTCCCTTAAGAGTTCTGCCTCTGTCCACTTAGAGAAGTAATCGGTCGTTGCCAATATGAACCGATGTCCCCTGGATAATGCTGGCTCGATGGGCCCGATTATATCGGTTCCTCACATTTCGAACGACCAACTAGTCAATGTCGGGTGTAGCGGATTCAGATGCTGGTGGATGAAATCCCTGTGAATCCGGCACGAGTGAAACTGCTTCGCGTATTCGAGGCAGTCCTGAATCATCGTGGGCCAATAGTAGCCCATTCTTTTGATCTTCAGTTTCATCTTTGGCACAGCTTGATGAGAACTGTAGAGTCCATCATGAGTTTCTTGGACGACCTTCTTTGCTTCTTCCGGTCCCAGGCATGTCAACCATAGATAGTTGAATGATCTCTTATAAAGAGTATCGTTGACGAAGGCGAAAGACAGGACTCGATTCATGAGCTGATGTCTTGACGACGCGTCTTCGGGTATTCAATGGGATTTGAAGTAGTCTATAAAGACTTCTCTCTAATCCTCATCCTTTTCTTCCTCTATTTGGAAGACTGCTTATTCAGTCGCTCCCTTTCTTTCAGACGACTTCAGAGATATTTCTGCTGGCGCGAGAATCCGGCGGCTTTGCATATTTATCCTTACGTCATCGAGGTTTTCGTTGGCCAGTTCTTTAGCGAGCTTAGCTAACGCATCCGCCTTGCTATTTTCCGTCCGCGGTATGCTTTCCAGGACATAAGAGGGGATTTGAGTCAGCAGTTTCCACACTCTTTCGCCATATTTTACCAACTCTGGCTTACACGTCTGATAGTCGCCATTTACTTGGCTAACGACCAGCTAGGAGTCTCCATATATGAGGAGGTTCTCGATTCCCATGTCAATGGCGATCTCGAGACCTACTATCAAAGTTTCATATTCCACTTCGTTGTTTGTTCTTAGCTCCGTTAAGAAAAGGGCGAAACAAATTATCCCTCCTTTCGGAGTTACGAAGATAAGGCCCATCCTGGCTTTGATTATGGGGGTATTTTGCTTTCGCTTCTTCATGGAAGATGCTCCATCAAAATAGAGTTCCCATCGGACATTATTTCCATCCACCTCTCTGTCGATTGCGTTGAACGCGTGTTCATCTGGCAATTCGTAATTTAAGGGAGAGTCGGCTGGTATCGGATGCTCAGCGAGAAATTCGGCGATGGCCTGGCCTTTTACTACCTTGAGGGGTCGATATGTTATCGAGAACTCCATCAAGAGGATGGCCCATTTGGCAAGCCTTCCCGTTAGTATAGCTCTTAACTTCAAATACTTGAGAGGATCCACCTTTGATATGAGATGGACCTTATGTGCCAAGGCATAATGTCGAAGCTTCGTTATCGCGAAGATCAGTGCCAGGAAATGATTTTCGATAGGGGAGTAGTTGTTTTCTGCCCCCAGGAGAACTCGACTCAAATAATAGAGAGCTCTCTCCTTCCCATGGTCATTCTCTTGTGCCCATAGCGCGCCTAAAGAACCTTCAATGGCTGTCGTGTACAGGATGAGGGGTTTTCCCTTGACTGGAGCGGTCAGTACCGGCGGGTTCTGCAGATATTGCTTGATTTCGTCCCGTGCACTTTGGCATTTACGATCCCAAACAAACGGGGTCCCCTTCTTCATTAGATGACTGTAGGGACGGCATTTGCCGGAGAGGTTAGCTATGAACCGCCGGATATACGCGAGCTTTCCTTGGATAGACCGCAGTTGCTTGAGAGTTCTTGGCGAAGGCATTTCCATAATCTCCTTGATCTTTGATGGGTCTATTTCGATGCCTCGGTGTCGTATGATGAATCCTATAAATTTGCCTGAGGAAACTCCAAACGCGTATTTCAGAGGGTTTATCTTCAGGTTGTACTTCCGAAGGCGTTGGAACACTATCTTCAAATGCTCCCAATGCTCCTCGTAGGATTTGCTTTTCACCACGAGGTCTTCGATATAACATTCGACAATTTCGTGTATGAGGTCATTGAAGATCTTTGTCATGACCCTCTGGTAGGTGGTGCCAGCGTTCTTCAGACTAAAGGGCATCACTTTGTAATAGAATATGCCCAGCGGAGTCCGGAAAGCAGTGTGCTTTTGGACTTCAGGATGCATCTTTATTTGATTGTAGCCTGAAGATCCATCCATGAAGGAGAAGACCTCATGAGTGGACGTGTTATCGATCATCAGTTCGGTAACCGGTACTGGGAAGTCATCCTTCGGGCAAGCTTTGTTGAGATCCCGAAAATCTATGCAGATGCGTACTGTCCCATTTTTCTTCATTACCGGAACAATATTGGCGATCTAGTCAGGGTATTGAACTTCTTGGATGAAGCCAGAGTCGATTAGCTTCTTGACTTCAGCATTGATACTCATCCCAAGCTCAAGCCGCATTCTTCTTGGTGCTTGTTTGGCTGGCTTGACATCCGGTGATATTGTCAGTTTATGCACGGTTATCTCTAGATCTAATCCCGGCATCTCGGAATAGTTCCATGCGAAACAGTATTTATACTGCATAAGCATGTCTTTTAACATGGCCACCTGTTTCTTAGACAATAGCTCACTGATGAACGTTGGCCTTGGCTCATTTGCCATCCCCAAGTCGATTTTTCTCAGGTTGTCTACTATGGTATATATCCCATCTTCCAGCTCTTTTGGCGTCGGTGGAAATTCTGAGATCACCTCGTTCTCATCTTCATTTGCGAAGCACTGGGAGAGGTCGTCCATATTCTCGTGCTCCTCCTTTCTTTGAGAATGTTATCATATAGCAGGTATGAGCTCGTTTCCAAGCCCGATGCTGATCTAGACTTTCCCTCGTAGTGTAGGTTGCTCTCGGCTCATGCTTTCATGGCGGGGCTACCCTCCAACTGTCGGATAGAGCAAACCTGCCTTGCTGATACTGATCTTCAACCCAGTCTTTGATGGTGAAGCAGTCTTCAAGAGGATGTCCCAATACTCGGTGGTAGGGGCAATAATCCGGGTGATGGACCTCGTTTATTTGTTCGGGGTATCGAGACTCCGGGAGCGTCATCATTTGATACTTCATGACAAAATTGAATATTTTCCTTGTCTTGCCTTGAGGGAAAGAGTACTCTCGACCCATCTTCTTCATAAAAGATGGGTTCCAGCTGAATTTTTCTCGCTCGCGTGGCTTCTTGGATCCGCTTCGCCGTCGTTGAATGCCGTCCCCGTTCTTGATCTTGTTATTGCTTCTGCGTCGGACTTTTTCCTTGCCGCGAGAGCGTACAGTAGGCTGAGGGTGAAGGGCATCATCGTATTCTCCTTTCGTAGCCTATTGAATGATACGCTGCGTCCTGACTTTCTCGTAAATGGCCATTTCGCGGCTATAGTCATCCCGAACCTTTTGACCTGCTTCTCTTATCAACTTGTCAATCTGTTCTTCAAATGACGGGCTTGGTATTCTCACGGCGGGATCGCGCTCTGGTTCAACATCAACGCTATCTAGAAATGCATTTGCTTCTGTCACAACCCTAAACTTCCTGTAAAAATTGCCTGAGCACAAGTTATAAGTTTGTTTTGTTTTTAATAGCAAGAAGGACTTGTAGCTCATTGGTAAGACCTTGCACTGTTGAACCAAAGCACCAAAGATCAAATCCCATCACCCACATTATTTTTAATATTGATTTCTTTTTAAATTTTTAGAATTCCAAGAGTCTACACGTGCTAAACCCGTAAAACCAAAAGTCACAAATAAAACAAACTGAGCCAGGAGGTAGACCAAAAGTCGACGGACACGTGGCGGCAAGGAGGTGGCCGACTCGGCCTGGATCGGCCGGCGAGGCCGGCCAACTCGGATCCAAATCCGAGTTGGTCTTCTAGTGAATTGTGCCCCTTGGTCTCCTTGTAACCCCTGAATAGTTTAATTCCTCTGCACATTAACAGAGAGATTTAAAACCTCATTAAACCATTTTTTAATACAATTTAATACATTTTTTCTTCACACCTTTTCATCTACCCTAACCCTAGTTTTACCCTATAAATACCACCACTAAACACACCCCCACTCACAAATTCTGTCCAAAACTCTCAAGAAAATTCTAAGTTCAATAGTGTACAAGTGGAGTTAACAAAGGGCGAAACTCCGGCGAACTTCCGATGACGATACGAGGAGTTTCCGGTGACGAAATGACGCACCGGCAATTCCCCTCTCTACATCTATCCTCCCTCTTTCTTTTTAGCTTGTAAGTCCCTCCTCCCTCTTATCTTTTCTATTCTAAAATCATGTATTTCTAAAACCCGACGGAAGCAGAGTTAATCCGACTTCCGATTCGGTTTTCTTTAATACTCCACCTTTTCTCAAATGCAAATATACCAAACTTTGATATCTTGACTATTAATCATTAAAAAAACATCATGAACAAGTTTCGTAGCAAAATATTTCATATTGCAATTTTTATCGTACTTTTTCACTAAAATACCATGTAGTTTAGTTTCGACTTTAAAACATCATTAATCTTGCTATACCTTCAGATAGATCACGAGGTAATGACCTACCACTTCACAACACTCATATGCAACATAGCATGATACGTTTTGGGAAATATAGATTCGGGAAATACCATTTACACAAAACTACTTTTAACTTATAAAATACCATTTTCACAAGATTATGTATTTTAAACAAGTCTTTGCAAAGCGCTGCTACAACCTATTTTAGGGAACGCGTTTGGGATGGTGTGGATTATCGCATATCCTCGGGCTTAGTAGTGTGAGATGCAGACCTTTGCAAGAAGCATTCGGTCTCGAAAAATTTAAAAATACAAATATCTTAAGAAAATGAGATTTCTAGAAAAAAAATAAATTAAAATTATTTTATATAAATAAATATATATATGTATCATAAAAATATCTATTTTTGATATAATATAAATATTCTAACTTTTCTATATCAAAAGAATCACTTTACATGAAAACACCATGCAATTCCATACAAGTTCAACACTTTACAATTAAATACCATATATTATGAAAATAGGATTTATTCACTAGAAATGTCATATATATAAAATCTACATCTATAAAAACTCTAAAGAAGACAACTAAATACTTGAGGCGTATTTTGTAAATTATACAAAATTATTTTTACATAAACCCCCTCAAGTTTTATAAATTACAATAAGGACCCTAGTAAATATAGGTTTAAGCGGGACCAATCTCTTGAGCCTCAGGGAGCCGGAGATATGGGTGCTTGCCTATTTAAGCTAGACAACTTAACAAACGGTGTTATCAACACGGTAATCGTCTTTGAAAAAGACACAAATCCCGCCGCCCATGTGCAACGGTTATCAATAACATTAAAACCTAATTCAGGATTTCAATTTCTTTTCTAATTGTTCTGACTTAGACCGAGTCTCATTATAAATAATCTGACTTGAATATGATTCAAGTACAAACTACACTTCGATATGAATCCATGAATCCATATATTCAATCTTTTCAATCTGTATTGACTGAACAGAACCATAGATATACATCCATCTACATGATTCTCCAGTTACATCCATTTACTGATATCATAGTTTCGGAAAGTCATCCATCTGTACAATCTATAATACAAGATATTACAATTTCAATATTATACAAATAATACAATCAAGATATCTCGGGGTTAAGGGGTAGATTGGTACGGAAGGTGTTAGAAGTGGCACGAGACTGCAAGATTTAAGACACCTAACCTGAATTGAATCATCGTTGTTTCGGGCATTCTAACGGAGCTTTGTATTCTATATTCCGTTGCCTTAGTCTCTGGCATACTGAGACTCCTCTCGTAAACTCTGGCCTCTTCTGTACTAAGCTACAAACACTAAATTCAACAATATAATACAACTTTAAAAGCTGCACACACACATTCTCTCTCTCTGTCTATTCTACTTCTCCCTTATCTTTGGGACTTACCGAGCGATTGTTCGCTGACGACATTCCTTCTGTTTCTTCTTTGGAATATTGTCAGGTGGATCGGATGCATTAGAGCATGAGACCATTCCGGAGCATTTGGAGCAGGCCCTTGAGTAGTATACCGAAGACCCAGAGCTATAGCCATATATACCTATTTAATTTCAGTACTTTCCATTTCTGTTAAGCCACTATTTAGGCATTGCTTTCATTCAGATATATTTACTTTTCCATGCATTGTACAAAAGAATGTTAATAAATAAAGTTGCCGTTTCATTACATTTGTCTCTTTTGTATATTTCTTTTATATTGCTTAGATACGCTTAGCGTATTTACTTCAGAGTAAATACGTAGCGGCCTAGTCGCGTCCTCTGCCCGTACACTGGGAAGCGGGGCGTGACAGCTTCTCCACTGGAGTTATTTATGATATGGCATCCATGGAACCGCTCCCGTTTCTTGGACCGAACATATCCAAGGCCAGTCGTCTCCATTCTCCAGTTGGGCATCTTCCGCTGAGTTTCGGGTACGTCCCAAATCTTGTTATAGAACCGGGCTTGTCGAGAAGTCTGTTTGAAGGGTACGCCTTGGCATCTCAATAGCGTTTTCAGTCACTCTGCGTAGTATTGGGTAGATGAATTGGTTGAAGCCCGTCGAGCGCAGGTTCCGCACCGTGCCAGACTTCTTTCTCCTCTTTAGTCTTCGTGGATTGGTAGAAAAAGATCGCATTCTTACCTCTTTACTTAGAAGGGACGTATAAGGTCTGCAGCTCTTACACGTTGTATGTATCAAGTGCATCAAGTTCTTTGTAGTGCCGCTGCGGAACCATGGTAATTTGTAAACTCTGGTCAGCTCCAGCAATGGTTTGCATTGACGGACGGATGGAGAACACTGTGTTGGCCTCGTCCTTAGAGTCACTGTCAAAGACCAGAATAGGAGTAGATGGTCCTAGCCTGTTGCCTTGGGGTTGTCCTGAGTAGACCATTTCTTCATCCTCCTCGGTATCGCTCCTAAATATCGGGATAGTGGCGATGGCTTTTTGTTAATTCTCCGGTTTGCGACATCTTTCCATGTCTTCGAAGTCTGGTAAGAAGTACTTAGGGTCTTCATATTTGCGGACTTCATTTACGGAGAATGGGTTCAGCTCCCCTGTAACTGTGTACTCGAGGCCGTCCTTGAAGTACTTCATACACTGATGTTGTGTAGAAGGGATGATATTATACTCGTATAACCAAGATCGGCCGAGCAGAGCGTTATAGCAAGTTTTGGCGTTGATGACATGAAACTTGATGTCAATGATGAGCATCCCAAAGCGTAATGTCAGTATTATAGACCCGAGCGTTTGTGATGATTGGGAGTCAAAACCGGAGATAGTAATTTTATCCTAAGCCAAGTGTTGCACATTCATGCAAATCTCCTTCAACACTATTACATTGAGAAGGTTGATGGAGGATCCGTTGTTGAATAGGATCTTCCCTATTTTGATATCGTGACAATACCCTGTTACATATAGCGGATGGTTGTGCTCGTACGTTCCGAGAAGGAGGTCTTCATTGCTGAAGGTGATGTCAGCCGTGTAGACTTTTTCCAGCTCATCTTTCATCTTTTCTTCTACAAAGAAGGCTTGAAACTGGTCGGGCTCTTGTAACGCCTTGATCAGGGAATCTCATGCCTCTTAGATAGGAGAAGGGCATCCAAAATACTCTATTGTGAGGGTATCCTCCCCAGATGTGCCAGGACATTGTAATCCACTTTGTTCTTTTTGGGCGGGTCCTTAGCTGTGAGCTATTCGACGACTCTATCATCAAGGGCAATCTCTGTAGGGTTCCTAGGCACACTAAGGAGGTCTCACAAGGCATCAACCATGCCAATTTCAAAAATTACAAGTGCCGAGAAATCCTAATACGGATCGTTAACTAGATTTTAGGCGAAAGATGCAACTAGTTAACAACTTAACTAAAAGAACGGAAATACAACCTTTGTAGATCCGGTCCTCCACCTCCATAGCTCTGCAATGAAGTCTCCTTACTGTCCAAATCGAATCCCGGGCTCTAGCGTCGGCTTCATCGGAAAAATGGGCGGGCTAGGTCATCGACTACGATGCCGAAGATGATCTACGTCGAGGCAACACAAGATCAAGCTCTCACTTCACCAAGTCACAAAACTTGTGAAGAAAACACCCTATACTACTTGGCAAGTGGTAGAGGATGAAGAAATAGGAAGTGGGTTCACTTTAGAATTGGATTTCTCACTCTTTTTCACTAGTTGCCATTGATGGAGGCAAGCTTCTTCATCTTGAAGATGAAGAAGAAGAGGAAGTATGTTGTGATAAGTATTTTTCAAAAAGAAAATAAAATGAATACTTATCATAAACCAACCATGGTCAAGTGTAGAGAATGAACTAGGGTTAAGTGGAATGGTTAGGGTTAAGCATGAGACAAAAGGGTCACTTAGTCAAAGCTTCATGAAGCTTCAATATCAAACAAAGAAAGCCACCATTTTCACTTCTTTTGCCAAAAAGAAATAAATAAATAAATGAATAAATAAATGAAATAAAAACCCTAACCATTACACAACCATGGTTTAATCTTTACACATATACAAGTTAGCATGTATCATCAAACATGATACAAACTAGTGTACAAAAGTATATCACATATACAATGTGCACATCAAGTGAGAAAATCAATTTAAAGTGAACAAATACTAGTTAATGTAAATTAATATATCAAATATATAATTATACATTAAATCATTAAATCAACACTTGATTTATCGATCCGGTTATATCGCATATGACCGACTAATATCCAATGTATCGGCTTATCGAATCAATCCTCGATTCGATAACTAGGTTATATCGCATACAACCAATCGATACAATTATCGCGAGAATAGAATACGGTATCACATACATGCATTATTCTCGGTCCCGCACATATCTCATATGCGCCCCTATTTCGTTTCGCTTGAGCCAGGAAACCTCTGTGTAGGACTCTAAAGACTCGTCAATACGCCGGCAGCAGGTGATGATCATATCAAACACCCACAAGCCGCAAGCGATCTGCTAAACGTAACGGCCACCCGGGTATTGAGCGATCAGAAGATCGACGAGCAAGCCCGCTCACACTCCTGTGAATCCAACCAGTAACACTTACCGTACAATCCGGTCTCATCGTCTGATATATCGCATATCTCGCCTAGGGGTGGTAAACGTCAGACCCCAATAGCTCGATAAGTCATGTCGATATGAGGTCTACAACAATTCGAGAAACTACTGGTAACACTTACCAGTAAATCTCAGCAACCCTGGCCAGGGATTTCCGGTTATAGCCAATCGAACACAGCGCAACAGCAACTCCCTATACCGGAAGAGACGAATCCCCTCCTATCGCTCATTGCCTCCATGTGATTCGGGACTGTACCCAAAAACCACCGTTTTGTACGCCCTTTTGGACGTGGTAAGGTGGAAATCAAAGCACAGTGGGAACCACATAAGACTCTATGACGATCTCGGGTCAACAGACTACTATGTACCAGTGTCACCAGAGAACTGCCATCTGACGTAAGGCATAATACCATCTGGGAGTTCTCGGCGAGTCCGTCCAGTGTACCCAGTCTCCACTGAGCACCCGTATATCATCTCTGATGTCAAACACCAATGGATATGGGATCATCCATCGCCCATCTGTATGGGTCGAGAAGGTATACGCTAGTCTACTCTCGTATATCGATGCCCCGTCTCGATACACCCACGACTAGGGACCTTGAAGGATGTACTTATGGACTACCATGTCCCCACTAGTATGATCCGCATCATAGTCCAGGTAGTCAAGTACACATCCTAAGGGCTTTACCAACATGTAACAGAGAGACAATCAGTATACACGTTAAGATAAAGAGTAACCAGATAGCATACTATCATGTCGAGCAAGAAAGTCCTCCCTATATATGTCCCAGTATCCACTATAATATACATCCTATGTATAGTAATGGCCTCTAGGGCATACATATAACTAACAATCTCCCACTTGCACTAGGGCCATCTGTAGCAGTGGTTGTAGTATCTTATACTCAACCATCCCATAAAAGTCTCTCTTTGGGAATAGGCCTTCGCGAGTGGATCCGCCGTGTTGTCCTCTGAGTCTACTCTCCTAACCTCGATCCCTTAGAGATCAACCATCTCCATGATCAGGTGATACTGCCTTAGAATATGTCTGGATCACTGATGGGACCTGCGTTTCTTGGCATAAGCCACAACTCCATTGTCACACAATGGGAGGAACTAAGTTCATCTCATGAACAAATATACACCCAGACAGCCTCTTTGGTAGCATCTTAAGTAGCGATGTATCCAGCCTTTATCGTCTAGTATGCCACGGTATCTAGCTTGGAACTCTTCCAACATACCGTCCCTCTATTGAGGGTTAAGACAATGCCTGTGACTGACATTCAGTCGTCTTTATCACCCTGGAATACTTCAAGTGATTTTCCCCAGGATCAACTGATACCATCTCACTACAGCTAGTGAGTATCCTAACATCCATTTAGATCTATCTCATAGATCCAAAATCCAGGATTTAGTAGGTATCACTTTGATCCTAGATGGAGAATCATTATGATAAGCGGAGATTGATCGAGCGTAGCATAGGAAACTCTTTCCCTATCAAAGAGTATGTCATCCACGTACTCTACGAGAATCGCCACCATACTCCCTACTACCTTTTTGTTTATACAAGGTTCATCTACCATTTTGATGATGTCAAACTGTTTGACTAATTCATCAAAATAGACGTTCCAACTCCGCGATGCCTGCTTTATCACATAAAACATCTTGCACACGTTTCCGCTGCTCCCACTATTTACGAGGCCCTCTGGCTGTGTACTTATAGACGCTCTCTTCCAAAACATTATTTAGAAAAGCAGTCATGACACCCAACCACCAGATATCGTAGTCATGGTATGTAGCCGTGACAAGTAGGATCTGGATGGACTTAAGCATAGCCATTGGAAAAGGTTTCATAATTATCCATGCCTGGTTGATGACGAAAACCTTTAACAAGTCTAGCTTTGAAAGTCTCAACTTTTCCATCTACACCAAGTAATCTTCTCAAGATATACTTGCTCCTGATGGGGATTTAACCCTTCAGATATGACAACCAAAGTCCATACTTTGTTGGTGTACATGGATTCCATCTCAGATCACTAAGCATCCAGCCATTCTTACAGAGTCTTACTCCTGATGGCCAGCTCGAAACTAGTTGGGTCATCATCTCATGATGCAATCCTCGCTTCCACTGTCATAGAGAAACAGAAGTATCTCTCAGGTGGGTGAGGAACCCTACTAGATCGGCGGAGAGGCTGAGATTCGTTGGAATCTACTGAATCCTTTGGTTCTATCAAATCATCAGCTGTAGTTTGTATGGCTGGAACATTTCCAGTTCTACATAATAGACCTTGCCTCGAGCTTGTCCAGATTTTGCTTTTAGACATAGGCCGGACAACCCCAAATCTTAACTAACTTAAGATATGGGCTCTTCTCTTTCCATATCACATATGAAGTGGTAGGCACTGATTTGATTTGAACCTAATTCAATAGGTATGCAGCTTCTTAAGTGCATAACCCCCAAAAGAAAACAGGTAACTCAGTAGTACTCATCATAGAGCACACCTTATCATATAGGGTGTGATTGCTCTGCCCCGATATACCATCGTGCTATGGTGTATTCGGAGGAGTAACACTGATGGAGAATCTCATTCTTCTTTAGAATAGTCCAAGAATTCCATGCACAAGTATTCTCCTTCCTGATCTCATCATAGGACATAATACTTATACCCGTATTTTGGTTCTCTACTTCTAACTTATATTCTGTGAATATCTCAAAAAGTTTGGACTTGTGTTTCAATAGGAACATATATCTGAATCTTAAGAGATCATCAGAGAATTTAATGAAGTACAAAGAACCGGTCTTGGCATGTGTAGACAGGGGACCTTTCATACATCAGCATGTATCAATCCCAAAAGTTCACTAACTCTTTCTCTGTTTCCAATAAACGGAGCTATGGTCATCTTATCTCTGTGACATGACTGGAAAGTTTCACAAGATGTAAATTCAAACAGATTTAAATATGCATCTTTGTGCAACTTAGCTAGTCGGGTCGCATTGATATGACCTAGTCTACAATACCTCAAGAAGGATCAGTTCATTTCTGAACTCTTCCTCTTGTGTGTATTCCGTATACTAAGAACTGTAGTTTGATTTAGAACATCAATGCTTTTAGATAATGTGCCTGAACCGATCAACTTTTGATATAGAAAATGTTCAAAACATTATCCAACAATACAAAATTTTACCATTTCTTTATTAATAAAGAGACTGATATGATTTTGTATATCAGGTTCGATATCTAATAGTATTTGTTCAGAATCAATGTATTGGTAATACAAGGTGACAGTGACCAACAGACTTGGCTGCAACACTTGCCCCATTTTCTGTCTCATGAAACTTATCACCCGTTCTCAGTTCTCTACCTTTCTGTAGCCCTATGTAACAGATTACATATCTGGGATCCTGATCCGGTATCAAATACCCAGGACGTGGAGGATATAGAGAAACAGTTCTTTGTAATGAACACACCCGAAGAAGATGCATCATATGCACTTTCTTCGTTTGGGCGGCATAGGAATTCTGGTATTCCCCTTATTCCTGCTCTGTCTTATAACAATTATAAGTTGGAGCGGGACCAACGTTCCCCAGCTCAGTATAACAAGCGGGTTCGGTCAATAATCCGTATTATTATCTTGATTAAGGCGTGACATGGTCGCTACCAGGAGAGAGAGAGAAGAAAACACTCAGCGTGCGCTCTTGCAAGAATAGATTGGTTATGTTTTTATCTAATCAGGATGGCTCCCACTGTTTTTATCAAATCTTCCTTCAAACCCTAAAAGGAAAGACTAGCCGGGATTAATTACACACTACAAGTTCGCCAATCTTTCAGCCAGGCCAGCGTCGGTACTTTGAGGTAGGTCCCCCGTGCTTTCGCACTAACCTAATTAATGTAAACCTCATTTTTCCAGAGGCGTAAGCTCGTTAACACCTTTCTAGACACCTACTTGATCGGCTAATTGTAATGTATAAAACTCTCTCAGGAGTAACACTTACTCGCAGCGGGTATCGGGATCCAACTATCTCATAGAAGGTATGCAATCTCATTGCAAATTTCAACACTTGAAATTCCCGATAATATTTAGCTCCTAGCGTGCCATGACCTTGACGCATGCCAAACAAACCATAGCCCGCTAGTCAAGTTCAACCCGTACATTTCTTGATTGAATTAAACCCACCCGCACGATCCTTGACGCATGCCAAACAATGCCGTACGAATACCCTAATCCAATCGCATCGTATGCTAGCAGATAAGCACTAGTTAGCTACCGTACACTACGCCTTGACGCATGCCAAACAACCGCAGCACGAATACTAACTAGTACTTATCTGAAATGACGGAGGGCTACGACAGGTTTTTCTGAAAACCTATTGCGTAATGAACTTGATATCGTTGTAGGATCAAATGATTTTAAAATGGAGTGCTTTTGAGGCTTTTCTTGTTTTGCTAAAGGAGTCACTCCCGGTGAAGGGATCGTCGGTCCTTTCCTCGTCGAATAAGGTGCAGGATATATCATATATATCACTGTGCAAAGCAAAAACTCTTAAAAGCAATCAAAAGGCAAACCGAGGGTTGTAGCATCTGCCAGTTATTGCTAAAGGAGTCACTCCCGGTGAAGGGATCTCGGTCCTTTCCTTATCGAATAAGGTGCAGGATATATCATATATACCGCTGTGCAAAGCAAGAACTGTAGCTACCTGTTTTATTTTGAAATTCGATTCTACAACATCTTAGGTTACTTTTTCTTTCATTAATCACATTAATGAAGTCCCATCATTTAAGTACCTAAACATCACAGATAAATACGACGTACACTTATGCCATCCGCATTCGCCTCGATGTCCCCTCGTGCACCGTTAGGTTAGGTAACTAACGGTAGAGCGGGGCAGGGCTAGCGCGGGTGTAAAACATAAGTAACGTCTATATAATATATCATATATACTATATACAGTATTTATTACAGAACATCACATGATCACATCACATATATCGCAGCAGAAGAATCATATGAAATATTGGATATACTAAGACGTCCGTGTTTTCAATACGAGCCAGTATAAAACACGGATTCCACGGTCGCGATGAATAGCCAAACCCACACCTCTAGACCCCTACGAGAGCGGCAAGCAACCCTACCAATTCTAGAGTTAGGAGACCCGGCCTCGACTCCTCGAGTTGGTCTCCCACTGGACTCCAGAACTCGGTTACTTGTGCTCCCCTCCTTGGGTCTATCCTAGTGCGGAAAAGTAAATAATATACAAACGGTGACATCTTCCGCAACATGGAAGTGCCCCAATAAAAGAATATTACATACAAGTTTTTACATGAATGAAAATGAAAAACACCCATCTCACATAAAAACCCCCCGGCTATTCAAACACGACAATCCAATATAACATATCCAGCAACACATAACATCACATGTCATCAACGTAAGTAAATATGCGCATCCCAATTGTCGTTGACATATAGCAACGAAACCGGCGATATCACATATTACACTTACGGTCACAGAAAAGAAAGTGTAAAAGTACAACAGTTGGAATCCGCAATCTCTTTAGACATCGCATGCCTAATCAAATGAATTACTTAGACATCACATGCCTAACAATTATAAACCCCGCATTTTAGTCTCATTATCGAAAACTCTTTTCAATATCAAGTCGGGCAATTCAACAGGATTCCCGACATTCTGATCGAATGCTCGTCGCAAACTTCAGTAGACGGCCGCACCCCCGATGCCGTCGATGAAGTGTACCAAGGCGGAACACCGCTGCCGCGAGCACCCAGATGGATGCTTTCGGCGACGGGGTTCTCCTATAGTCACTTGGTCGGGGCTAAGGGATGTAGCTGTCTATTAAGTTTATCCGGCGAGTATCCGCGTATGCTACGTGATTGCGACGGACTTTTGATCACATCAAAATTCCGTGGTAACCTATCAAGTGAGACTAAACTGCTATGTTTATAACATTCATTCAGTTATCTCATAACTACTTGTGGATTCCAAGTATTGTATCACATTCCGGATAAATAGAAAATGTTAACTTTCCGATCGAACAGTCAAACACCCAAGTTTTCCCAAAACAGCTCAACACATGAAACAAGTTTAAAAACATCCAGTTCATGCCTCAATACCAACGGTCCAGCCGTAGAAGGGTCAAGCCAACGCCTCACATGTGGCACGCCGTACTACCCCAAACCCGAAGGTTCAAGGGGCAGTTCAAGACAGTCACATAATCGAGTTAAGGTTTGTTGTCTTCTAGAGGGACCATCGCGCTACTTGCATTACTTAGAACGTCGTTAAACTACGGAAAAGTCCAACAATTGGAAATTTCTCGGCAGGGGAAAAAATGGGTATTTATATCCGGTCGAACTTTTTAACATATTCTAAAATTACCCGGAAAAACACATAGACAAAGTTAGACGATCCGATCGAAACACCGAGTCCCCAATACAACCCAGAAAACTCAACTCTTGAGTGAGCTTTAAAAATTCCCAGGAAACTCAGCAATGCAAGAACAAAGTTACTGTGCAAAACTTTTTGAATGAAGAGATAAACAGGCCGCGGAACCGCCGCATTATCCATGCTAATGCCGCGGTTCCGCCGCTCTATGATCGAATCAGGGGTCCCGTTTTATACAGTAATTCTTAGATTCTTCTACTGAGTTTTCTGCATATTTTTAATTCTCAAAAATACCCGTTTTTGAAAAAAGTCCAGAGAGCATTTTGGATTTAGGGTTTCGGTTCGATCGGACTTCAAACTCCGTCTACGCATCGCCTAAGGCTCTAGCTAGGCTCTGATACCACTGTAGGGTTCCTAGGCACACTAAGGAGGTCTCACAAGGCATCAACCATGCCAATTTCAAAAATTACAAGTGCCGAGAAACCCTAATACGGATCGTTAACTAGATTTTAGGCGAAAGATGCAACTAGTTAACAACTTAACTAAAAGAACGGAAATACAACCTTTGTAGATCCGGTCCTCCAGCTCCATAGCTCCGTAATGAAGTCTCCTCACTGTCTAAATCGAATCCCGAGCTCTAGCGTCGGCTTCATGGGAAAAATGGGCGGGCTAGGTCATCGACTACAATGCCGAAGATGATCTACGTCGAGGCAACACAAGATCAAGCTCCCACTTCACCAAGTCACAAAACTTGTGAAGAAAACACCCTATACTACTTGGCAAGTGGTAGAGGATGAAGAAATAGGAAGTGGGTTCACTTTAGAATTGGATTTCTCACTCTTTTTCACTAGTTGCCATTGATGGAGGCAAGCTTCTTCATCTTGAAGATGAAGAAGAAGAAGAAGTATGTTGTGATAAGTATTTTTCAAAAAGAAAATAAAATGAATACTTATCATAAACCAACCATGGTCAAGTGTAGAGAATGAACTAGGGTTAAGTGGAATGGTTAGGGTTAAGCATGAGACAAAATGGTCACTTAGTCAAAGCTTCATGAAGCTTCAATATCAAACAAAGAAAGCCACCATTTTCTCTTCTTTTGCCAAAAATAAATAAATAAATAAAATAAATAAATAAATAAATGAAATGAAAACCCTAACCATTACACAACCATGGTTTAATCTTTACACATACACAAGTTAGCATGTATCATCAAACTTGATACAAACTAGTGTACAAAAGTATATCACATATACAATGTGCACATCAAGTGAGAAAATCCATTTAAAGTGAACAAATACTAGTTAATGTAAAGTAATATATCAAATATATAATTATACATTAAATCATTAAATCAACACTTGATTTATCGATCCGGTCATATCGCATATGACCGACTAATATCCAATGTACCGGCTTATCGAATCAATCCTCGATTCGATAACTAGGTTATATCGCATACAACCAATCGATACAATTATCACGAGAATAGAATACGGTATCACATACATGCATTATTCTCGGTCCCGCACATATCTCATATGCGCTCCTATTTCGTTTTTCTTGAGCCAGGAAACCTCTGTGTAGGACTCTAAAGACTCGTCAATACGCCGGCAGCAGGTGATGATCATATCAAACACCCACAAGCCGCAAGCGGTCTGCTAAACATAACGGCCACCCGGGTATTGAGCGATCAGAAGATCGACGAGCAAGCCCGCTCACACTCCTGTGAATCCAACCAGTAACACTTACCGTACAATCCGGTCTCGTCGTCTGATATGTCGCATATCTCGCCTAGGGGTGGTAAACGTCAGACCCCAATAGCTCGATAAGTCGTGTCGATATGAGGTCTATAATAATTCGAGAAACTACTGGTAACACTTACCAGTAAATCTCAGCAACCCTGGCCAGGGATTTCCGGTTTTAGCCAATCGAACACAGCGCAACATCAACTCCCTATACCGGGATAGACGAATCCCCTCCTATCGCTCATTGCCTCCATGTGATTCGGGACTGTACCCAAAAACCACCGTTTTGCACGCCCTCTTGGACGTGGTAAGGTGGAAATCAAAGCACAGTGGGAACCACACAAGACTCTATGACGATCTCGGGTCAACAGACTACTCTGTACCAGTGTTACCAGAGAACTGCCATCTGACGTAAGGTATAATACCATCTGGGAGTTCTCGGCGAGTCCGTCCAGTGTACCCAGTCTCCACTGAGCACCCGTATATCATCTCTGATGTCAAACACCAATGGATATGGGATCATCCATCGCCTATCTGTATGGGTCGAGAAGGTATACGCTAGTCTACTCTGGTATATCGATGCCCCGTCTTGATACACCCACGATTAGGGACCTTGAAGGATGTACTTATGGACTACCATGTCCCCACTAGTATGATCTGCATCATAGTCCAGGTAGTCAAGTACACATCCTAAGGGCTTTACCAACATGTAACAGAGAGACAATCAGTATACACGTTAAGGTAAAGAGTAACCAGATAGCATACTATCATGTCGAGCAAGAAAGTCCTCCCTATATATATCCCAGCATCCACTACAATATACATCCTATGTATAGTAATGGCCTCTAAGGCATACATATAACTAACAATCTCCTCAGGGACTTTTTTCTTCCCTTTGTCTCTTTTGTCCGAACCTTTGTTTGAAGGTCCGAGATTCTTTTCAGGTAACGTACAATTACGCAGCCGAATGTTCTCACAGTTCTTCATCTCTTCTTCTTTTTCAGGGGTGGATTCCTTGAAGAGAGGGCCGATGGCTATTTCTTCGTCAGAATCGCTTCCGAAGGTAAGAACTTGAGATTTTGCTCTTGTCGAACTGGTATCAACCATATGACAGTTGCCAGTCGTTCCTTCATGCTTGTCTGTCGCACTTCTCTGTTCTTGACGGGCTTTGCGCTTCATTCGCTTGAAGTGTTGTTGATGGGCAGCATATCCCTGCCACCACTTCTTGAAGGCATTGCACTCTTTGGTAGAGTGCGTGACCTTTCGATGGCACAAGCAGTAGTTCGGATGTACATTCGCTTTGTTGAGGCACGTACTCCCAGGAGTATTTCCTTTGAAAGGAGGCAGCTTCATTCCCATTGACAGAGCTTTGGCGAACTGCTTCCCTACCTTGATTCTGCTCTTGCTGGTGGCAGGTGCGCTTCGATTCGGTTGGGGTACTTTATGACTTCTCATTACCGAGCAGCTTGACGCCGACGCTTGGCCTTTTCGTATATGGCCGCTGCACTTCCTCGGTCAGCTTTGCTTTTTTGGAGGGCTTCGTTCAGCAGCTTGTCGATCAGGTCATCTGACGGTTCCATGGATTTTGGTTCTGCATCTGCCCCCAGTTTCTCTACGTCAGGAGCTTCTTTTCCATTTATCGACGAGTGAGAGATCATGTGGCAACTCGCCACATAATCTTCGGGCTCTTCTGAAGAATCGTCTCCTTCATCAATGTCACTATTTCCATTCTCAAGAACATGCTTGAAGAATTCTTCCAATGTGACTAGGGTCCTCGCTTTTTGGTTGTATTCCTCCAGTGCGTCGATGTATTTTTGCAGACCCGTACGATTGCCATCGAGCTGCACGGGCTTCTTGGCCTTCTTCTTTTTTCTTTGAAGACCTCGGAGGCTTGGCCTGGAGGTTTTGCCCATCATTACCAACTTTCGGCGTTGGGCGTGGTATCAGCATTCCGTCAATAATCTCAGGCTCCAGCGGGCTCTTCCATCTAATCGCCGGACATGCTTGAAGATCCTTTAGCATCCTTTTAGTTTTAGCCGAAAGGACAACTTCCCATGGAGCTTACTCTACAAATGAGCATAATGCCCCCGGCATATCCACCTTTTTAGGAGCGTGCTGCTGTGGCGGGTTTACCTTCCAGTTTTCGGACAGCGCGAACTTGCCCTGTTGGTACCGGTCTTCAACCTAGTTTTTGAAGACGTAGCAATCTTCGATTGGGCGGCCCACTATTCGGTGGTAGGGGCAGTAATTGGGATTATTGACGTTTCCCGATTGCAGCGGGCGTCTCGGATCCGGCAAAGTGATAAGTCTATTGCGCACTTCCAGCTCGAACAATCTCCTCATTTTATCCCGGGGAAACGAGTAAGGACGTCTCAACTTCTCTTCGAAGGCTCGCGGTTTGTTGTTTTGGCGAGCCACTGGTTTCGGGTCACTCGATTGTTATTGAGCGTTAGCGACGAAGGTCGCTTTCCCTTTCCCCTTTTCATTCCGAATATCCGTTTTTGAAGAGGACGGCCTATGGCCCATCTGGTCTATTTAGGCCAGCTTGTCAATCAAGGCCTGGAAGGTGGTCGGCTTGAAGAACATCATAAATTGGGATATAGTTGCCTGAGGGTCGAGGGTCCCAACGAACATACCCACGGCAGGAGCTTCTTCTATGCGTTGTTCGTATTTCGACCATAGGCTCCGCCACCGAATTGCGTACTGAACCTAAGTTTCTCCCGGCTTCACCCTGGCATTGATTAATGCCGTGATCGGGGCGCGCTCGCTAGCGCTTGCGAACCGTTGCGTAAACAGTAGCTCTATTTCTGTAAATGTCTTGATGGAATCATTCGGAAGCTCTGAATACCAGTCAAATACTGTCTCCGCCAAGCTGCCGACAAATTGGCGATGCAATAGTTTGTCATTTCCTCTAGTATTGCTGCATAGATCTCTGAATTGAGCAACGTGTTGGTGTGGATTGCCCGTCCCCTTGCACACATGAAATTTGGGGATCGTATATCTTGGCGGTTACTTAATTTGGTCTTACCAGCCTGGATAAGGTCGTCCAGTTCTGACAACTTGGCATGCCGCTTCGTTCGCTTGATGAGCTCATATTTGTTGAGCTATGTAGTCATCAAGGGTAGCTTTGGAGATCGTCTCCTCCCTGGCTGCTGATAAAGCCGAAGGAGGGTTTGATGTCTACTCTCTATCGTCTTCAATGATTATTGGAGGGTCTTCGGCTGGAGGATCCGGCTGGATCATCATCCTTACCACATCTTAGAACAGAAGCGTCATTTGTTTTATATTAGCCACTTGTTCCGCGGCCTCTTTATCTTTCTTTTCAAGCACCCTTCGTAGGAATTCGGTGTCGATCTCCTGCTCCTGGCGTTGTTCCGACGATACTTCCGGGCTTTCTTTCTGCCCAGTGAGTGTGGCCATCCTTTTAAACATCTCATGGAGCTTTTGTTGTTGCTCCTGAGTTTTTGTCACCGATCGTGCGAGTGGTCGATGACCCGTGGAAGTACGGCTTTCCTCTTTCCCAGAATCCATTTACACCGTGTGTACTACCACGCCCCTGTTTAGGTCAAAAATTACACCCCGGTTGACCAAGTCAAAGTCAAAATCAACCCCAAGCTAAGCGGGCCCAAGCCCAGATCAAGTAGCTCCATGCCCAAGTCGAGCCCTGCGACCGGCGTCTCCCATGCCAAAATAAAATCATGTAATAAATAATTTTGATGTAATTTTTTATGCATGAATGGGTATAAAGCCAATTTTTTTTAAAGTCCATGGCCCATGTGCAAAATAAATGAGCATATGAGGCATGGGATGGGCAAAATACCATTTTGTAAAGCCCAAGGGGCTATATGTAAATTTGTATGCCTATATAAGGCAACATGATAATGAAATAAAGGATAACAATTCATTCTCCCCAAAAACTAGGGCTTGTGCCTCCATCTTCTCTCTCCCAAGTTCTTTCTCTTTCTTTTCATTTTCCAATTGAGTCAAGAGCTTAGCTCTTTTTTTTAAACTTAAATAAAGTTTCATCATAAACCCACCTCCCAAAACTCCATCAAAAGAAGAAAAATGGTCTTTTTTTTTATCATCCAAGATCTAAATTTTGGAGTTTCAAGAGAACCCATTTTGGGTTTCTTCTCAAAAGATAAAGGAGAAAATCTTTTGGAGTTTAACTCCACAAATAAAATTATTTTGGAGTTTAACTCTATAATAAAACCTGTTTTTTTGGAGTTTAACTCCGAATAAAATTGTTTTGGGAGTTTAACTCCAAATAATTTTTTTTGGAGTTAAACTCCATCACAAAAAAAAGATCTTTTGGGAGCCCCTGCTCCCTCTCACGTGAGGAAGAGGAAACTCCTACAAAATGGAAGCTTTCTCCTCTCTCACGTGAGGGGTAGGCTCCCCATTTAGTGAAGTTTAACTCCACACCAAATAAAGATCTTTTTGGAGTTGAACTCCATTTAAGATCTTTTTGGAGTTGAACTCTATTTAAAATTATTTTGGAGTTTAACTTCACGTTAAATTTTTTTAGGAGTTTTATTCCATTTAAAATTCCTTTGGAGTTTAACACCACATTAAATCTTTTAGGAGTTTTACTCCATTTAAAATTCTTTTGGCGTTTAACTCCACATTAAATCTTTTTAGGAGTTTAACTCTATTTAAAATCCTTTCGGAGTTTAACTCTATTTAAATTCTTTTGGAGTTTAACTCTATAAACAAAAATTCTTTCGGAGTTCAACTCCACAATAAAAATTCTTTCAGAGTTTAACTCCATTTAAAATTCTTTTAAAGTTTAACTCCATAATAAAATTATTTTTAGAGTTGAACTCCATTCAAAATTATTTTGGAGTTTAACTCCACATTAAATTTTTTTTACGAGATTTACTCCATTTAAAACTCTTTTGGAGTTTAACTCTACGATAAAAATCTTTTTGGATTTGAACTCCATTTAAATTTTTTTTGGAGTTTAACTCTATTTAAAATTCTTTTGGAGTTTAACTTCACAATAAAATTCTTTCTCTTGGAGTTGAACTCCATGTTAAAAAAAATAAATAAAAATTAATAAAAAACTAAAAAATTATTATTTAACTAATTTTGTGCCCTCCACGTACGAGGGAGGCTCCCATCAAATGGGAACCCTCCCCTCCCCCTCACGTGAGGACATGTGAGGGGATGGCTCCTATTTAATGGGAGCCCTTTGGCCTTCCTCACATGAGGGCACATGAGAGGGAAGGCTCCCATTTAATGGGAGCCCTTTACCCCCCTCACGTGAGCGCATGTGAGGCTTCCATTAAATGGGAGCCTCTTCCCCCTCACGTGAGTGGGGAAGCCTTCCTTTTTCTTTTTAATTTTTTTTCTTTTCTTCATTCATTTCTTTTCTTTTAAAAAAAAGAAAAAAAATGATAAATAAATAAAAATAAATTATGAATAATATTAAAATAAAAAAACGTTTCTCTAAATATTTATTTACTTATTTATTTTTGTTATTTTTTTATATAAAAAAATATATATATATCCTTTTTATTTATTTATTTACAAATGGAACAAAAAAATGAACACGTCTCCATTATTATATGTTAAAAAAAAACACACACACACCAATACATCACATTGAGTTCGCATAACCGGTTTTACCCGTCAATCGGATGTTCTCTTGTTCCAAAAGTGAGGGGTAATTAACGACAGCTTAGTCCGCGGCTGCCGGAGATTCGGATCCCCACAATTAATAAATCTCGGCCTGCCCTAGGCAGAAGGATCTATACATGCCTGACAAGCGCACGTATTCGCATCTCAATAGGATGACGAAAAACACCCTACTGATTCTGGCACGCTCGGTGGGACATTCTCTCCTTCCATATTTTGGGTTAAACGTTCATGCGAACTCAATCAATATACATATCGATTGCCTGTACTGAAATCATGCTTCTTTGTGCAGGTTAACAAATTTCAAATTGCCATTTTTGAACGCAAGTCGGTATTTGAACGACTTTCTTTGGCCCCAGTTGGGGGAAAGTCCATCAACACCGACAAAGTGATAAGGCATCTCGGGCAATCTCCAGCTGTGCCCCTGAAAACTGCTCAATCGGGTTTCTTCTCTAAGCTCCCCGTTAGATGACCTCTATGTGTTAAACTGGAAACAGATGACTACGACGTCGTAAAACTGGAAACAGATGACCACCACGTCGTTAAACTTGGAATAGTCGACCTCTAAGTCGTTAAACTAGAGATTTAAAAATGTGTAAATAAAACAAAAATAAAAAAATAAAAAAAATAAAAAGCCGAAATGATGGGCAACTCGTAATAAAAATCAGCGAGTAAAAATAAAGATGAAAATAAAGCCGAAATGATGGGGCAACCGCGAATAAATAGCCGATATGATAAGGCAATCGCGACCTTCGCGATAAGAAAAACTGAAATGATAAAGCAATCGCAGTAAAAAAAATGGCGAATGATGAGTCGCTCCTGGTACCATATTCCAGTGCAGCGATATGGACGCCGTCCAAAATTCAAATCCCCAACGGCGAATGATGAGTCGCTCTTGGTACCATATTCCAGTGCATCGATGAAGACGCCAACCAAAATTCAAATCCTCAACGGCGAATGATGAGTCGCTCATGGTATCATATTCCAGTGCAGCGATGCAGACGCCTACCAAACTCTGAATGTCCCGACGGCGAATGATGAGTCACTCCTGGTACCATATTCCAGTGCAGCGATACAGATGCTAACCAATTCTAAATCCCATATCCCAACGGCGGATGATGAGTCACTCCTGGTACCTTATTCCAGTACAACGATGCAGACGCCAACAAAGTCCCGAAATTCTTCCGGCCCTACGGTCTGGATCATACATTCTGCAAAACTGTAACACCCTAGTTCGTTGTACCATGATTGATTTGATTATTCTATTAATTTTTGTGGTTATTTCTTTATTTTATTTGTTTTGGGTGCGAATAGTGTAATTGACATCTGTGTTTGCATCCGACCCGACCCGCATGCTGGAAACCCGTCTTGATTTCTGTTTATGATCTATCCCTGCTAGTTATGAGGATCCGTGCACTTTCATGCTGTATGTCCTGTATACTTGCATTATATCTGGCATATGCATTTTTTAATAAAACATTTAAAATCAAATAATATATTTTAAAAATATCTAGCATGGCCTGCATCAAACCCCTGACCCTGTCGTGGCATCCGTACGTCTTGTTCTCGTTCCGTTTAGTGAAACAGACTCGTTTGGATCGCTACGTGCACGCTACGCGTATCCGTTCTTGGGGTATGCATTTTCGTTATCCGGATATCCTATTTTGGTTTTGATTAATACGTATATTATCCGTATTTTCAAACCGTAATTTTTGACCCGACCCGGGTATATTTTGGAGTATTTTTGTATTAGCCAGAAAACTCAAAAATATATAATACTATAATCCTTATATCTAAACTATTTGATTTTTTTTATATACGGTTTTTTTTCTATAACTAAATATATTTTAAATCATATCTCACCCACTGACAGTCTCTCTCTCTCCATCTCTATTAAATAATATATATATATTATATTTATATATCATTAATTACCTAATATTATACAAACACAGCCTCTGTCTCTCTCCTCGGCTTCTCTTCTTCCCGCCTCCTCACGAGAGAACCCACGTCCTCGCTTTCACCCTCGTCGCCGACCACTCTTCGACACCCTCGCCTGCATCATCTTCACCTGATGGCATCCCCGACCTCGTCTCCTCACATCTCTCTCCTGACACCACCTCCGTCACCTCCCCTGCGAACCCGCGGCCATGAGAACCCACGTCCCCGACTGCACAACCCGACCTCACCAGAGCTTCGACCTCGTCGTCGCCTCCACTCCCTCGCCACCACTTCGTTCTCCTCTCTCCTTTCCCAAAAGAACTCGAGCATCCCTGAGCAAGAACTTGCACACCCAAAACCCACGTAGCTCGCCGTCGCCTCTATCCCCTCACCGCCGGCAACCCCGACACCATCACCTCGCCCTCGCCTCTGTCCCGAGCTCCACACTATAGAACCAGAGAGGGCATACCTTCTTCTTCTTCTCCTACTTCTTCTTCTCTGTCTTTTCTTGTTTCTTGGTTTTTCCGGTGATCGCCGGAGCCGTACCGTCACCGACGATCCGGACGACCCTGTGGACATCCCCAGCCAGCGTGGTCACGTTCTTGCTTTTCCTGGTTCTGTTATGTACGTCGGCGTGTGTATCGCGATATTTACCGACGTCATACGCGCCCCGTCGTGAGATCCGATCATGCAAGTTTATCTTGCTACATACTATGATACATATTTTGCATCCATATTAATAATAATGTTACATGTTCATCGTATTGTGCATCCTACGTTACAATTTTACAATATCCGTTCGCATCTGTACAATTTATTACATAACTAGTCGCATGTAATTTTATCTCGCTACAGGATATGCAACATATTTTACATCTATAGGTATAGAATTATTACATGTTTATGGCATTTCACATCCATGTTACAGTTTTACGGTTTTTCCGATATCCGTTCGTATCCATGTTATTTATTGCATCTCTAGTTACATGCTATATCATATAATTTCATGTTACTGTTATGTTAGTACTCCATGCTTGATAATGTACATCATATGACTCATTAACTCATGTTATGATATCACTGCTTATTACTCGCGCATCCGTGCTTTTACCGTGATTCGACACTTACTACAGTTTTACTTTGAGCATCCGTGTGATATATATGCCCCATATGAAATGACCTTATACACCACTATTTGACCTGTTACCTGATCCTGTTTCTAATGCAGACAATTCTGACATGTTGTCCCGATGGACATATCCTGTTGTCTATTTAGACAAACCTGTACCTGCTTGATTCTATGTTGGCGTTAGCTCCAGTTTATCAATACCCGACTCGAACACATAACCTTGGGGGTATGGGGAAATCAAAGGTGTAACCAACTGTAACTTAAAAGGATATTACTTGATCCGTGGTCCCGGGGGGTAACGGGACAGAATCATTCGTGATTCTTCTTGGTCCGTGGTCCCGGGGGGTAACGGGACAGAGTCATTCGTGACTCTTATAACTTGGTCCGTGGTCCGGGGGGGAGGGGGGTAACGGGACAGAACCATTCTTGGTTCACATATCCTGATCCATAGTCCCGGGGGGTAACGGGACATATTCTTTGAGTTACTTTAGGAGTACATCAATTGATTTCGAATAACTTAGAATAGACAACCTAGTAGCACAGTTTAGATTACTCACTGCACTTTACCTGCACGTATACACCTTACTCTTCCATTTCTTTGTTTACTTTTTATATTCATGTCATCGTTTATATTTCACGCCTGCATATCTTGTTGTATCCTGGCTATATTTTTATTGTTTGATATTATGACGCACTGACGTCTGGGTTTTGCATGGCCTATATCATCTGTCTCTTTCGCAGGCTGATCAGGAGTATTTCCGTCGTCAGGCCGAGCAGTGAGGATCCTGTTAGTATCTAGTTTAGTTTAGTTTTATTTCCGTACTTTCATTTCCTGATATGAGCCCGTATTTGGGACGTACTTTCCAGATGTTATTTCTTATTGGATTTATTGCTTCCGCACATATATTATTTCTTGGCTCGTTTATTCTGGCATATGGACATGTACTAGATAGTTCATTTTTATTTTACTGTTCTTGATATCTTATAGACAGCCGTAATGTGACTGTGGAGGGATATTTCCTAGCTACAGGTAGTATGGTTAGCTCTGTCACATGCCGATCTTAGCGCACTCTGGGAAGCGGGGTGTGATAGGATTTGTTTGGTATCAGAGCCATAGGATTTAGGTTAATCGGGTTTGATTCTTTTGTAGTTGGGTATTGGACCCAATGCACGAATCAGAAAACCCGTAATTAGGAACATGTCCTGCCACATTGTTCTCGTGATTCTTGAATTTTATCTTTCTCTTGACCCTTTTTCTTGACGATATACAAACAACTTTGCATCTCGGCTTGAAATCTGTTGGTTCCCTATTGTTTCTCCCTTCCTATTCCTTTGATTCTGATACTAGAATTTGGGCGACTTGAACAGAGTTATGTGATTGTAACTATGAACTGCAGCATGGTTACAACGCGGTACTCTATTTAAGTAACTTAGAGTCCTAGTCTTGAATCATTTCCTTGTTTTATGGTCGTTATATTACCTTGCTTCTCTCGGTTTCACTGCTTACCAGTTTAAGTTTTATCGCAAGCTTGAATCTTCTTTACCGTGGTTATCTTCTTCAGTATCTTGGTTTCAGATGAAGTCATTTCGGGTATCCTACTTGTTCATGATTTTCCCGCTTTAACATTATTCGATTCTGGTGCATCCCATTGTTGTATGTCGTCCAAGTTTATTACTGCACACTTGACTTCTTGCACGGTCATGTCTAGTTGCTAGGACATACACACTCGGAACGGGAAGATCTTATCTGGTAGCAAGTGCAAGGATTGTTCGGTTGTTATTATGGACGAGAGCTATTTGCGGATTTCTTAGTGATCGATACTGGCAGCTGATGTCGTCTTGGGAATGTATTTTCTCGGCATTTTCCATGCTCACATTAATTATAGGGCAAAGAAAGTGATTTTCCAGATTCCTGGACATCCGGAATTTGTATTTGCTGGAGATAGCAGTTCTGTCGGGCCAGTCGAGTTTAGGGCTAGGCCGACAAGCACCGTTCTTTCATCGATAGAAGCTGATAAGGAGGAAGCACCAGCAGTAGTTCGAGAGTTCATGGACGTGTTCGAAGACATCTCGGGTTTACCGCCAAAACGAGATGTAGAGTTCGCGATCGATCTTGTTCCTGGTGCAGCGCCAATTTCAAAGGCGTACTATCTGATGGCACCGGTGGAGTTGAAAGAAGTCAAGAAGTAGGTTACCGAATTGCTAGAGAAGGGTTGGATTCGCAGCAGCATTTCACCTTGGGGGGCTTCAGTTCTTCTAGTCAAGAAGAAAGATGGCACAAGAAGGATGTGCATCGATTATCGAGAATTAAACCGGGTGACTATTAAGAAGAAGTACCCGATTATTTGCATTGGCGAATTGTTCGAGCAACTCAGTGGCGCAAGAGTATTCTCGAAACTGGATTTGCGATCCGGATATCATCAAGTTCGAGTTAAATCAGAGAATATCTGCAAGGCTGCATTCTGAACTCAATATGGACATTACGAGTATTTAGTGATGCCATTCAGAATCATGAGTGCACCAGCGATATTTATGGACTTGATGAACCAAATCTTTTCACCGTTCTTGGACCAGTTTATAGTGGTGTTCATCGATGATATTCTGGTATACTCGAGGAGTCTAGAAGAGCATGCAGAACACTTGAGGATCGCGCTACAGACATTGAGGCATGAAAGATTGTATGCAAAGATGAACAAGTGCGAGTTTTGGCTTGAAGAAGTGAAGTTTTTAGGGCATGTCGTATCCGGAAATGGAATCGCCGTTGATCTTGAAAAGATTGCAGTAGTTCAAGATTGGCCGATTCTGAAGAATGTAGTGGAGATAAGAAGTTTTCTTAGACTTGCTGGATATTATAGAAGGTTCGTAGAGAATTTTGCTCGATTGGATGAGCTTTTAACCAAGCTTACGCGGAAGGAAGTACCGTTCATTTGGACGGATAGTTGTACTTCAGCTGTTGAGGCGTTGAAGCAAAGGTTGATAACCGCTCCTATTTTAACTGTACCAGATGGTTCCGGAGGATTGGTGATTCACAGCGACATGTCTGGGAAAGGTTTGGGATGTGTTTTGATGCAGCATGGGAAGGTTATAGCCTACGCATCGAGACAGTTGAAGACCCATGAGAAGAATTACCCAACTCATGATTTGGAGCTTACGACAGTGATTTTCGCTTTGAAGATTTGGAGACACTACTTATTAGGAAAAAGGGTCAAAGTATTCATCGATCACAAAAGCCTAAAGTATGTGTTCACGCAGAAAGAGCTTAACATGAGGTAGCGTAGATGGTTGGAGCTAATGGCTGACTATGATCTTAATCTCAAGTACCATCCCGGAAAGGTTAATGTAGTACCGGATGCGCTTAGTCGGTTGCCAGCAATTCGAATGTTGACTGTACAGAATGAGCTTATCGATGATTTTCAGAGATTCCAGTTGGAGATCGTGTTACCGCATTCTTCAGGAAAGTTAATGCAGCTGCAAGTACAATCATCGTTGATCGATAATATTAAAGCAGCGCAGTCGCACGATCCAAGATTGCAGAAGTTTCGAGAACAGGTAGAAGCGGGAATTCGAACGGACTTGTTGATTCATGAAGATGGTTCGTTGCGTTATGGTAGCTGTTTGTGTGTGCCGAAAGGAGATATTCGCGAAGAAGTTATGAAGGAGGCACACAGTTCTGCATATTCTATACAGCCGAGAGGCACGAAGATGTACCGTGATCTACGACAGTATTTCTGGTGGGAAGGCATGAAAAGGGAGATTGCCCGCTTTGTAGCAAAGTGCTTGGTGTGTCAGCAAGTATAGGATGAACATCAAAGGGTAGCTAGTTTATTGCAACCACTTCCGATTCATCAATGGAAGTGGGAACATATAACCATGGATTTCGTGATAGCTTTACCGCGGAGTCCAAAGGGCAACAATGCAGTTTGGGTGATTGTCGATCGATTGACCAAGGCAGCTCATTTCATACCGTTTCGAGTTGGTCAGTCGATGGAAGCTTTAGCAGAGCGGTATATGCAGGAGATTGTGAGATTGCATGGAGTACTTATGAGCATCGTTTCCGATCGTGATACCTGATTTTTGTCGCACTTCTGGAGGAGTTTACATGAATGTTTGGGGACTCGATTGAAATTTAGTACTGCTTATCATCCTCAGACAGATGGTCAGTCGGAGAGAAAGATCCAAACTCTTGAAGACATGTTGAGAGCTTGCATGTTAGATTTCAAAGGTTCATGGGAGGATCATTTGCACTTGGTGGAGTTCTCGTATAATAACAGCTTTCAGGCGACTATTCAGATCGCTCCATTCGAAGCATTGTATGACCGCAAGTGTCGCTCACCTATCTGTTGGGACGATGTCGAAAAACGAAGGTTATTGGGACCAGATCTTATTGTGCAAACCATGGAGAAGGTTAATACCATCCGGAATCACTTGAAAGCAGCACAGGATCGGCAGAAGAGTTGGGCCGATATATCGAGAAGTCCTCTAGAGTTTACCGTTGGTGATCTCGTATTCTTAAAGATATCACCAACTAGAGGAGTGATTCGTTTTGGGAGTCGAGGCAAGCTCAGCCCTCTTCGATATTATCGAGCGTGTTGGAGAAGTGGCTTATCGATTGTCTTTACCACCATCTTTGGCGAATGTTCATGACGTGTTTCATGTATCTCAACTCTGTAAATATGTTCGAGATGAGACGCACATGCTAGATCATTCAGAGCTGACTGTAAGGGAGGACTTGACCTATGAAGAACGACCGATGTAGATTGTTGATCCAAAAGAAAAGGTTCCCAAGAACAAGGTTATCCCTCTCGCACTTGTTTCATGGGGGAATCGCTCGCATGGAGAATCGATTTGGAAACGAGAAGACGAGATTCGACAGAATTTTCCACACCTCTTCTCTTAAATTCATGTGTGTTTGTCTTTTCTTGTTTCGGGAATTTCGAGGATGAAATTCTTTTTGTAATTGGGTATAATGTAACACCCTAGTTCGTTATACCATGATTGATTTGATTATTCTATTTATTTTTGTGGCTATTTCTTTATTTTATTTGTTTCAGGTACGAATAGTGTAATTGGTATCTATGTTTGCATCCGACCCGACCCGCATGCTGAAAACCCGTCTTGATTCCTGTTTGTGATCTATCCCTGCTAATTATGAGGATTCGTGCACTTTCATGCTGTATGTCCTGTATACTTGCATTATATCTAGCATATGCATTTTTTAATAAAACAGTCAAAATCAAATAATATATTTTAAAAATATCTAGCATGGCCTGCATCATACCCCTAACCGCGTCGTGGCATCCGTACGTCTTGTTCTCGTTCCGTTTAGTGAAACGGACTCGTTTGAATCGCTATGTGCACGCTACGCGCATCCGTTCTTGGGGTATGCATTTTCGTTATCCGGATATCCTATTTTGGTTTTGATTAACACGCATATTATCTGTATTTTCAAACCGTAATTTTTGACCCGACCCGGACATATTTTGGAGTATTTTTGTATTTGCCAGAAAACTCAAAAATATATAATACTATAATCCTTATATCTAAACTATTTAATTTTTTATATACGTTTTTTCTATAACTAAATATATTTTAAAATATATTTTAAATCATATCTCACCCACTGACAATCTCTCTCTCTCCATCTCTATTATATAGAATATATATATTATATTTATATATCATTAATTACCTAATATTATACAAACACAGCTTCTGTCTCTTTCCTCAGCTTCTCTTCTTCCCGCCTCCTCATGAGAGAACCCACGTTCTCGCTTTCACCCTCGTCGCCGACCTCTCTTCGACACCCTCGCCTGCATCCCCTTCACCCGACGGCATCCCCGACCTCGTCTCCTCACATCTCTCTCCTCACACCACCTCCGTCACCTCCCCTGCGAACCCGCGGCCATGAGAACCCACGTCCCCAACTGCACAACCCGACCTCACCGGAGCTCCGACCTCATCGTCGCCTCTACCCCTTCGCCAGCACCTCGTTCTCCTCTCTCCTTTCCCAAAAGAACTCGAGCATCCCCGAGCAAGAACCTGCACACCCAAAACCCACGTACCTCGCCGTCGCCTCTGTCCCCTCACCGTCGGCAACCCCGACACCATCACCTCGCCCTCGCCTCTATCCCGAGCTCCACACCATAGAACCTGAGAGGGCATACCTTCTTCTTCTTCTCCTACTTCTTCTCTTTATTTTCTTGTTTCTTGGTTTTTCCGATGATCGCTGGAGCCGTACCATCACCGACGATCCGGGCAACCCAGTGGACATCCCCAGCCAGCGTGGTCACGTTCTTGCTTTTCCTGGTTCTGTGCTGTACGTCGGCTTGTGTATCGCGATATTTATCGACGCCGTACGCGCCCCGTCGTGAGATCCGATCAGGCAAGTTTATCTTGCTATATGCTATGATACATATTTTGCATCCATATTAATAATAATGTTACATGTTCATCGTATTGTGCATCCTACGTTACAGTTTTACAATTTTACAATATCCGTTCGCATCTGTAAAATTTATTATATATCTAGTCGCATGCAATTTTATCTCGCTACAGGCTATGCAACATATTTTGTATCTATAGGTATAGAATTATTACATGTTTATGGCATTTCATATCCATGTTACAGTTTTATCGTTTTTCCGATATCCGTTCGTATCCATGTTATTTATTGCATCTCTAGTTACATGCCATATCATATAATTTCATGTTACTGTTATGTTAGTACTCTATGCTTGATAATGTACATCATATGACTCATTGACTCATGTTATGATATCACTGCTTATTACTCATGCATCCGTGCTTTTACCGTGATTCGACACATACTACAGTTTTACTTTGAGCATCCGTGTGATATATATGCACCACATGACATGACCTGAAACACTACTACTTGACCTATTACCTGATCCTGTTTCTAATGTCGAAAATCCTGGCATGTTGTCCCGATGGACATATCCTGTTGTCTATTTAGACAAACATGTACCTGCTTGATCCTGTGTTGGCATTAGCTCCAGTTTATTAAAACCCGACTCGAACACATAACCTTGGGGGTATGGGGATATCAAAGGTGTAACCGACAGTAATTTAAAAGGATATTACTTGATCCGTGGTCCCGGGAGGTAACGGGACAGAATCATTCATGATTCTTCTTGGTCCTTGGTCCCGGGGGGTAACGGGATAGAGTCATTCGTGACTCTTACAACTTGGTCCATGGTCCCGGGGAGGTAACGGGACATAACCATTCTTGGTTCACATATCCTGATCCGTGGTCCGGGAGGGTAACGGGACATATTCTTTGAGTTACATTAGGAGTACATCAATTGATTTCGAATAACTTAGAATAGACAACCCAGTAGCACAGTTTAGATTACTCACTGCACTTCACCTGCACGTATACACCTTACTGTTCCATTTCCATGTTTATTTTTTATATTCATGTCATCGTTTATATTTCACGCCTGCATATCTTGTTGTATCCTAGCTATATTTTTGTTGTTTGATATTATGACGCATTGACGTCTGGGTTTTGCATGGCCCAGATCCTCTGTCTCTTTCGTAGGCTGATCAGAAGTATTTCCACCGTCAGGCCGAGCAGTGAGGAGCCTGTTAGTATCCAGTTTAGTTTAGTTTTATTTCTGTACTTTCATTTCCTGATGTGAGCCCGTATTTGGGACATACTTTCCAGATGTTATTGCTTATTGGATTTATTGCTTCCGCACATATATTATTTCTTGACTCATTTATTCTGGCATATGGACATGTACTAGATAGTTCATTTTTATTTTACTGTTCTTGATATCTTATAGACGGCTATAATGTGACTGTGGAAGGATGTTTCCTACCCACAGGTAGCATGGTTGGCTCTGTCACGTGCCGATCTTATCGCACTCTGGGAAGCAGGGCGTGAAAAAAACCATATACAATCCACGGGCGTAAAACGATCCCAATCTCTCCCAAGTCCTATCGGCGAGACCACATTCAAAGTCCCACCATCGATGAAGATTCCCAAACAAAAAAGGGTATGTCCACAAGCAAAATGGGCACGGATGAAAACCCGAAAGGGCTCCATGAGTAAAAACAGCAGGACTGCCGGCGAGTTTGTGAAAACCCGAAAGGGCGCAAACTCATAAAAAAGAGATGAAATGTACTCGTAAAGGCCTCTCGACTTTGTCAGGAGAAAATTCCCGCGTGAGATCCTTACGACTCACAAAGGAGCAACACACTTAGGAGTCCCCATGACTTCTAAGAAGAAAATACACCTACGAGATCCTTTTGACTCGTAGGGAGAAAATGCTTTTATGGGACCCTTACGGCTCATAAAATTGAAAAGTCTTAGATGATAGGAATCTAAACCTGTCTCTTAAGTCATCTCTCCCCAACGGGTAAAGGCAAATGATGATTCGCTCCTGGTACCATATTCCAGTGTAAGCGGTGCTAATGCCAAACCAAAACCAAAATCCTTAAATTCTCTTATGGCAGATGATGATTCGCTCCTGATACCATATTCCAGTGTAGCGATGCTGATGTTAACCCAAATCAAATCAAACCAACAAGCTCTGCGGTGGAATCATACTTCGTCCCAGAATGTACCCCGTGTCGAAATCATGCTTCGCCTTGGGATATCTACCTTCCTTGTCGGAATTATGCTTCGCCTTGGATTCAAGTCAACCAGCGACACTCCGTGCCGGGGACCAGTCGAACAGCCAGCGACACTCCATGCCGGGATAAGTCGAACAGCCAGTGACACTCCGTGCCGGGGACAAGTCGACCAACAACACTCCATGCCGGGCACAAGACGAACAGCCAGCGACTCTCCGTGCCAGGACAAGTCGACCAGTGACACTCCGTGCTGGGGATAAGTCGAACAGCAACACTCCATGCTAGAGAAACGTCGACCAGCGATACTCCATACCGGGGACAAGTCGACCAGCGACACTCCATGCCGGGGAAACGTCGAACAGCGACACTCCGTGCCGGGGATCCGTGCCGGGGACAAGTCGAACAGTGCGACACTCCGTGCCGGGGACAAGTCGACCAGAGACACTCCGCGATGGGGACAAGTCCACCAGCGACACTCCGCGCCGGGGACAAGTCAACCAGCGACCTCCCTGTCGGAATCATGCTCCTCCTCGGAATCAGGTCAACCAGTGACACTCTGTGCTTGGGAAATGTCGAACAACGACACTCCATGCCGGGGAAACGTCGAACAGCGACACTCCATGCCGGGGACACGTCGAACAGCGACACTCCGTGCCGGGGACAAGCCGAACAGAGACACTCCGTGCTGGGGACATGTCAAACAGATACTCCGCCTCGGGGACACGTTAACCACCGACACTCCGCCTCGGGGAAGGTCAACCACCGACACGTCAAGCATCGACCGTCCATGTCGTAAAAAGGGCAATGCCATCTTCCCAAAAGCGGGAACTTAATCAAATCGCCTCTACGTGAAAGAAGATCCATCAATTTCATGCACACGATCCACATGTGTGGTGTGCATTTATTGATGGGGGGCACTTTGTTTGGGTCAAAAATTACACCCCGGTTGACCAAGTCAAAGTCAAAGGCAACCTCAAGCCAAGCGGGCCCAAGCCCAGATCAAGTGGGCCCATGCCCACGTCGTCCCCGCGGCTGGCCTCTCCCACGCCAAAAGAAAATCATGTAATAAATAATTTTGATGTAATTTTTTATGCATGAATGGGCATAAAGCCAAATTTTTGTAAAGTCCATGGCTCATGTGCAAAATAAATGAGCACATGAGGCATGCGATCGGCAAAATGCCATTTTGTAAAATCTAAGGGGCTATATGTAAATTTGTAAGCCTATATAAGGCAACATGATAATGAAATAAAGAACAACAATTCATTCTTCCCAAAAACTAGGGTTTGTGCCTCCATCTTCCCTCTCCCAAGTTCTTCCTCTTCCTTTTCATTTTCCAACTGAATCAAGAGCTTAACTCTCTCTTTTTTCTAAAACTAAATAAAGTTTCACCATAAACCTACCTCCCAAGACACCATCAAGAGAAGAAAAAGGGTCTCTTTTTTTTATCATCCAAGATCTAGCTCTTGGAGTTTCAAGTGAACCCATTTTGGGTTTCTTCTCAAAAGAGAAAGGAGAAAATCTTTTGGAGTTCAAATCTATAATAAAACTTTTTTTTTGGAGTTTAACTCCGAAAAAAATTGTTTTGGGAGTTCAACTCCAAATAAATTTTTTTGGAGTTTAACCTCATCATAAAAAAAAGATCTTTTGGGAGCCCCTGCTCTCTCTCACGTGAGGAAGAGGGAACTCCCACCAAGTGGGAGCTTTCTCCCCTCTTATGTGAAGGGGAGGCTCCCCATTTAGTGGAGTTTAACTCCATACCAAATAAAGATATTTTTGGAGTTGAACTCCATTTAAAATTATTTTGGAGTTTAACTCCACATTAAATTTTTTTTAGGAGTTTTACTCCATTTAAAATTCTTTTGGAGTTTAACTCCACATTAAATCATTTTAGGAGTTTAGCTCCACATTTAAAATCCTTTCGAAGTTTAACTCCACATTTAAAATCCTTTCGGAGTTTAACTCCATTTAAAATCCTTTCGGAGTTTAACTCCATTTAAATTCTTTTAAAGTTTAACTCCACAAACAAAAATTCTTTCGGAATTCAACTCCACAATAAAAATTCTTTCGGAGTTTAAGTCCATTTAAAATTCTTTTGGAGTTTAACTTCATAATAAAAATCTTTTTGCAGTTGAACTCCATTTAAAATTATTTTGGAGTTTAACTTCACATTAAATTTTTTTAGGAGTTTTACTCCATTTAAAACTCTTTTGGAGTTTAACTCCACGATAAAAAAATTTTTGGAGTTGAACTCCATTTAAAATTCTTTTGAAGTTGAACTCCGCAATAAAATTCTTTCTTTTGGAGTTGAACTCAATGTCAAAAAAAATAATAAAAAAATAAAAAAATAAAACTGTGCCATCTTGACGATTTCGAAAATGGAAGTCAGTGTACGTAGTGGCGGAGGTCGATCTGGTAAGCTAGAAAAAATAACATTTAATTAATTTTGGGGCCTCCACGTGTGGGGGTGGCTCCCATCAAATAGGAGCCCTCCTCTAACCCTCACGTGATGACATGTGAGGGGGAAGGCTCCCATTTAATGGGAGCCCTTTGGCCTCCCTCACGTGAGGAGGAAGGCTCCCATTTAATAGGAGTCCTTTTGCCCCCTCACGTGAGGGCATGTGAGGCTCCTATTAAATGCGAGCCTCTTCACCCCCCCACCCACCATGAAAGTGGGGGAAGCCCCCCCTTTTCTTTTTAAATTTTTCCGTTTCTTCCTTCTTTTCTTTTAAAAAAAAGGGAAAAAATGATAAATAAATAAAAATAAATTATGAATGATATTAAAATTAAAAAAACGTTTCTCTAAACATTTATTTACTTATTTATTTTTGTTATTTTTTTATATAAATATATATATATATATATATATATCCTTTTATTTATTTATTTACAAACGGAACAAAAAAATGATCACGTCTCCATTATTATATGTTAAAAACACACACATACACACACACACACACCCCCCCAATACATCACATTGAGTTCGCAAAACCGGTTTTACTCGTCAATCGGAGATTCTCTTGCTCCAAAATTGAGAGGTAATTAACGGCAGCTTAGTCCGCGGCTGCTGGAGATTCGGATCTCCACAATCAATAAATCACGGCCTGCCCTATGCAGGGGAAGTCTGTATATGCCTAACAAGCGCGCGTATTCTCATATCAATAGGGTGACGAAAAATACCCTACAGCCCCCAGACTTGGGGCGTTTGAGTCCACTGCCTTTGATATTTACCGCGGACATGGGGATCTTCTCCGGCCTTCTCCTCTTATGGGAGGTCAAAGTTGAGGGGGCCGTTGCCGTAGGCACCCACGTGCAGGGTTACCTACAACGGCAGCAAGGCTTCGGGAGGCATCATCCATGCCAAATTAAAATTTTGCCGTTCTAGCTAACCCTAACCCTAGAATCGTATAGTTGAAATCGACAGAAATACAAATGCAAACACTTTGCAAGTAAAGTGAACAAGGAATACAACATTTGTAGACCGGTCCTTCAATTCATTAGCTCCGTGTAGTAGTCCCTTCGCTGCGATCAAGAAGTCCCGGACTCTAGAGAGGCTCCGATGAAGAAACGAACATGCTTGCTTCGAAGTCTTCGAGGCCGAAGATGATCTACGTCGAGAAGACTCTAACCCAAGCTATCTCTTCACTAATCATGGAATTAGTGAAGCAAACACCCTTTACTAAATGGAAAGTAGTAGAGAATGATGAAGTGGGAATTTTGCTCACATTAGAAATTATTTTCTCATCCAAAATCATCACTTTATCACAAACTAGAGAGCAAGCTCAAGAGGAAGAAGAAGAACAAGTGATGAAATGAATTATTGTGTGAGGTTAGAAATGCATCCAAGGGTTAAGCATGTCATGCTTAACTCTTATAAAGAGTTAACCATGGCCATGGGTTAAAAGGTTGGGTTAAACAAATATCCTAAGCTAGACAAAAGAGTGGACAAAGTCAAAGATGCTTACAAGCTTTCAACAAATATCAACCATGATAAAATCCACAATTTTAAATAACTTAATGATAAATATAAAACCCTAATCTTAACCCTATCATTGTTTAATCTCTATAAACCCTAGTTGCATTTGTAACCTAGCATGATACAAATATGTACGCAACTATACATATCACATATATACAATGTGCACATCAAGTGAGAACAAGAAATCATAAGTGAGCTAATACTAGTTAATGTAATGTAATATATCAAATATATAATTATTCATTAGATTATCAAATCAACTCTTGATTTAATAATCCGGCTATATCACCTATAACCGACTAATAACATATGTAACAACTTATCAAATCAACACTTGATCCGATAACCCGGTTATATCGCATATAACCGACCAATGTCACAAATCGCGAGAATAGAATACGGTATCTCATATCGTAGCAATCTCGGTCCCACACATATCACATATGTGCTCTTACTCCATTTCGCTTGAGCCAGTAAACCTCTGTGTAGGACTCTAAAGACTCGTCAATACGCCGGCAGTAGGTGATGATCATATCAATCACCCACAAGCCGCAAGCGGTCTGCTAAATATAACGGCCACCCGGGTATTGAGCGATCAGAGGATCAACAAGCAAGCCTGCTCACACTCTTGTGAATCCAATCAGTAACACTACCGTACAGTCCCGTCTCTTCATCGATATGTCGCATATCTCGTCTAGGGATGGTAAATGTCAGACCCCAGTAACTCGATAAGTCATGTCGATATGAGGCTCATAACTGGTCGAGAAACTACTGATAACACTTACCAGTATATCTCTAAAGCAGCCCTGGCCAGGGACTTTCTGTTTTAGCCAATCGAGCACAGCGCAACATCAACTCCCAATACCGGGAGAGACGAAACCCCTCCTATCGCTCATTGCCTCCATGTGATTCGGGACTGTACCCAAAAGCCACCGTTTTGCACGTTCTCTTGAACGTGGTAAGGTGGAAATCAAAGCACAGTGGGAATCACACAAGACTCTATGACGATCTCGGGTCTACAGACTAAGCTGTACCAGTGTCACCAGAGAACTGCCATCTGACGTTAAGTATAATACCATCTGGGAGTTCTCGGCGAGTCCGTCCAGTGTACCCAGTCTCCACTGAGCACCCGTATACTGTCTCTGATGTCAAACACCAATGGATATGGGATCATCCATCGCCCATCTACATGGGTCAAGAAGCTATACGCTAGTCTACTCTGGTATATCGATGCCCTGTCTCGATACACCTACGACTAGGAACATTTAAAGGATGTACTTAGCGACTACACTGTCCCCACTAGTATGATCTGCATCACAATCCTGGTAGTCAAGTACTCATCCTAAGGGCTTTATCAACATGTAACATAGAGACAATCAGTGTACATGTTAAGATAAAGAGCAACCAGATAGCATACTGTCATGTCGAGCAAGAAAGTCTTCCATATATATGTCCAAGCATCCACTACAATATACATCGTAATAGCCTCTAGGGTATACATATAACTTACAATCTCTCACTTGCACTAAGGCCAAGTATCGCATACCCAACAATCAGCAGTGGTTGAAGTATCTCATACGCAACCATCCCATAAAAGTCTCTCCTGGGAATAGGCCTTTGTGAGTGGATCCGCCGTGTTTTCCTCTGTAGTCTACTCTCCTAACCTCGATCTCCCTGGAGATCAACCATCTCCATGATCAGGTGATACTGCTTAAGAATATGTCTAGATTACTGATTGGACGAGGGTTTCTAGGCCTAAACCACAACTCTATTGTCACACAATGGTAGGAACGAAGTTCATCTCATGAACTTATATACATCCAGACTCCTTCTTTGGTAGTATCATTGGTAGTGATGTATCTAGCCTTTATTGTCTAGTATGTCACTGTATCTAGCTTGGAACTCTTCCAACATACCGTCCCTCCACTGAGGGTAAAGACAATGCCTGTGACTGACATTCAGTCGTCCTTACCACCCTGGAAGCTATCCAGTGATTCTCCCCAGGATCGATTGATACCATCTCACTACACCTAGTGAGAATCCTAACATCCACTTAAACCTATCTCATAGATCATAACCCAGGATTTAAGAGGTATCACCTTGATCCTATATGGAGAATCTACATGATAAGAGGAGATTGACCGAGTGTAGCATAGGAAACTCCTTTCCTATCAAGAGTATGTTATCTACGTACAATACGAGGATCACCACCATACTCCCTATTACTTTTTTGTATATACAAGGTTCATCTACCATTTTGATGAAGTCAAACTCTTTGACCACCACATCAAAACAGATGTTCCAACTCCACAATGCCTGCTTTACCTCATAAATCAACTTGCACATGTTTCTGCTGCTCCCACTGTTTACGAAGGCCTCTGGCTATATACTTATAGACGCTCTCTTCTAAATCACTATTTAGAAATGCAATCATGACACCCAACCGTCAGATATCGTAGTCATGGTATGTGGCAATAGCAAGTAGGATCCAGATGGACTTAAGCATAGCTACTGGAGAAATGGTTTCATCATAAACCACACCTGATTGATGACGAAAAACCCTTTTCAACAAGTCTGGCTTTGAAAGTCTCAACTTTTCCATGTATACCAAGTAATCTTCTCAAGATATACTTGCTCCTGATGGGGATTTAACCCTTCAGATAAAACAACCAAAGTCCATACTTTGTTGGTGTATATGGATTCCATCTCAGATCACTTAGCATCCATCCATTCTCACAGAGTCTCCACTCTTGATGGCCTGCTCGAAACAAATTGGGTCATCATCTCATGATACAATCCTCGCTCCCACTGTCATAGAGAAAACCGAAGTATCTCTCAGGTAGATGAGAAACCCTACCAGATCGGCGGAGAGGCTGAGATTCATCGGGAACTATTGAATTCTTCGGTTCTACCAAATTATCAGCTGCAGTTTGCATAACTGGAACTCCTTCCAATTCTACCTCACGACCACTAATTTCTTCACAAGAAATTCCCTTTCCCAAAGGTGGCATGCTGAGAAACAAAACACTTTTTGTTCCTTGGTGCGGTAGAAGATATTCCCTTGCGAATGCTTGGGATATCCAACAAACTTCCACAGAACTGACCTTGCCTCGAGCTTGTCCGGATTTTGCTTTTGATATAGGCCGGACAACTCCAAATCTTAACATCCTTAAGAGATGGGCTCTTTCCATACCATATCGCATATGGAGTGGTAGGCACCTCATTTGGTTGGAACCATATTTAATAGGTATGCAGCTTTACAAGTGCATAACCCCCAAAACGAGCACACCATATCACATAGGGTGCGATTGCTCTGCCCCGAAACACCTACGTATTGTGGTGTATACGGAGGAGTAATGCTGAGTGAATCTCATTCTCCTTTAGAATAGTCCAGGAATTCCGTGCTCAAGTATTCTCCTCCCTGATCACATCAAAGGACATAATACTTATTCCCGTTTTGGTTCTATACTTCTAACTTATATTCATTAAATTTCTTAAAAGCTTCAGACTTGTGTTTCAACAGGAATATATGTCCGAATCTTAAGAGATCATCAGTGAATGTAATGAAGTACAAAGAACCAGTCCTGGTATGTGTAGACAGAGAACCTACATACATCATCATGTATCAATCCCAAGAGTTCACTAACTCTTTCTCTGTTTCCAATAAACGGAGTTATGGTCAACTTATCTTTGTGATATGACAGGCAAGTTTCACAAGATGTAAGTTCAAACTGATTTAAATATGCATCTAAATTTAACTTCGCTAGTCGGGTCGCATTGATATGACCTGGTCTACAATACCTCAAGAAGGATTCGTTCATTTCTGAACTGTTCTTCTTGTGTGTATTCTGTATGTTAAGAACTATGGTTTGATTTAGAACTATATACTTTTAGATAACGTGCCTGAACCGATCAACTCTTGATATAGGAAATGTTCAAAACATTATCCAACAATACAAAATTATATCCTTCTTTACTTAATAAAGAGACTGATATGATGTTGTATATCAGATTCGGTATCTAATAACATTCGTTCAGAATCAATGTATTTGGTAATACAGGGTGATAACTGCAAACATCTTGGCTACAACACTTGCACCGTTTCCAACTCTTGAATTTATCACCCATTCTCGGTTCTCTACCATTTTTGTTAGGAATTCCGTACAAAAGAACGCCGTTCACCGGGGCTTCGGTCGCCGGTCTATAGCCTATGTAACAGATTACATATATGGGATCCTGATCCAGTATCTCATACCCAGGACATAGAGGATACTGAAAAACAGTTCTCGGTAATGAATACACCCGAAGAAAATGCATCAGCATGTACTTTCTTCGTTTGGGCGGTACGGGAATTCTGGTAATCCCCTATTTCCTGCTCGGTCTTATAACAAATTATAAGTTGGAGCGGGACCAACGTTCCTCAGCTCAGTATAATAAGCGGGTTCGGTCAATATATCCTTATTATTATCTTGATTAAGGCATGACATGATCGCTACCTGGAGAGAGAGAGAAGAAAACACTCAGCGTATGCTCTTGCAAGATTAGATTTGTTATTAATTTATCTAATCAGGATTGCCCCCACTGTTTTAGTCAAATTTCCTTCAAACTCTAAAAGGAAAGACTAGCCGGGATTAATTACACCCTACAAGTTCGCCAATCTTTCAGCCACGCCAGTGCCGGTATTTTGAGGGAGGTTCCCCGTGCTTTCGTACGGACTTAATTAAAATAAACCTCGTTTTCCCAGGGACGTAACCCCATTGACACCTTTCTAGACACCTACTTGATCGGCTAATTGTAATATGTAAAACTCTCCCAGGAGTAACTCTTACTCGCAGTGGGTATTGGGATCCAACTATCTCATAGAAGGTATGCAATCTCATTGCAAATTTCAACACTTGAAATTCCCGAAAATGGTTTGCCCCTAGCAACTTATGACCTTGGCTAAGGTCAACAAATCATAAGCGCTAGTCAAGTTCAACCTGTCATTTTCCGATTGAATTAAACCCACCCGCACGACCCTTGGTTAAGGTCAACAATGCCGCACGACTACCCTAACTCAATTGCATCATATACTTATACAGATAAGCACTAATCAGCTACCACACACTACGCCTTGGTTAAGGTCAACAAATGCAGCACGAATACTACGTAGTATTTATCTGAAATGACGGAGGGTTACGACAGGTTTTTAAGAAAACCTTTTGCGTAATGAACTTGATATCGTCATAGAATCGAGTGATTTTGAAAAGGAGTGTTTTTGAGGCTTTTACTAGTTTTGCTAAAGAGGTCACTCCCGGTGAAGGGATCTCGGCTCTTTCCTTATCGAATAAGGTGCAGGATATTTCACAAATACCACTATGCAAAGCAAAAACTATAAAAGCAATCAAAAGACAAATTGAGTTTGTAGCATCTGCTAGTTTCTCTAAAGAGGTCACTCCCGGTGAAGGGATCTCGACTCTTTTCTTATCGAATAAGGTGCTGCATATTCTACAAGGAATACCGCTATGCAAAGAAAGAACTAGAGCTACCAGTTTTCGAGACAAGTTTCTACAATATCTTTTAGGTTTCTTTTATTTCATTAATCTCATTAATGAAGTCCCATTTATTATACTTCCCAAGCATCACATATGAAACGAAAGCAACAATATATATATATATATATATATATATATATATATATATATATAATATAAGCATTCGTCTCAGAATATAATCAACGATCACATCACAGAATATCGCAGCAGAATACAACATATGAAATATTAGATATACTAGGATTTTCGTGTTTTAAATTAAGCCATTATAAAACATGGATTCCACGGTCGTGATGAATAGCCAATCCCACACCCCTAGACCCCTACGAGAGCGACAAGCAACCCTACCAATTCTAGAGTTAGGAGACCAAGTCTCGACTCCTCGAGATGGTCTCCCACTGGACCCTAGAACCCAGTTACTTGTGCTCCCCACCTTAGGTCTATCCTAATGCGGAAAAGTAAATAATATACAATGGTGACATCATCCTCAACCCGGAAGTGTCCCAATAAAAGAATATTACATATAATGAATTTTACATGAATGAAAATGAAAAAAAACTCCCATCTCACATAAAACTCCCGGCTATTCAAACACGGCGATCCAATATAACATATCACAGCAACACATAACATCACATGTCATCAACGTAAGTAAATATGCGTATCCCAATTGTCGTTGACATATAGCACCGAAACCGGTGATACACCACATATTACACTTACGGTCGCAGAAAAGAAAGTGAAAAACTACAACATTTGGAATCCGCAACCACCTTAGACATCATAAACCCAATATATCACATATATTGGATTTCATGCCTAACCAATTGAATTCCTCAGACATCACATGCCTAAAAATTATAAACCCCGCATTTTAATATCGATATTCAAAATATCTTTTAATATCTAGTCGGGCAATTCAACAAGATTCCCGACATCTTGATCGAATGCTCGTCGGAAACTTTAGTAGACGGCCGCACCCCCCGATACCGTCGACGAAGTGCACTAAGGCGGAACACCGCAGCCGCGAGCACCCGAACAGATGATTTTGGCGACGGGGTTCTATTCCCCTCCGAAAGGCGGCGCGCAGGACCGCGATGGCCTGACGCTGAGATTCGGGACAGATGCTATTTGGTTTTATCCGTCCACCTCTCCGAAGATGCCAAGTTGATTTATGGCACCGTGTATCGAAGGTTTAGACGGATGCGGCCGATATAGCAGACTTTGTCAGATTCCCCCTCGCTAGAGGGGTTTTTGATTGTGGGGACGCTCTTCCCTGCAGGCGCAACCCCCTGCAGTTAATTACGCTACCGCTTCGCGGTAACAACTTTCTCCTTCTCCAGAATTTCACTTCGTGTCGTGGGTGTTTGTTTTGTTTGTGGTTGCCCGTGGATTGTATACGGAGACTGAGTAATACCGTCGCCCGTAGGACGTGGATTAGTCCAAATCCGTATTTACTTAGATTTGGGTTTGGTGTTTTTAGTTTAAGGATGCCTTAGTCGCGTTGCGGCTAAGATCGACTTAAACGTTCGTCAAGGATACGTTAGTCCTGTTTGAGACTAAGATCAACTTAACGGGATCGTTTAGATCCGACAAAAGAGCATTTGGGCTCTATTGTTCCAGTTTAGGGACATAGTGGTCCATGTTCCAGTTTAGGGACGTGGTGGTCCGTCGCCAGTTTAGGGACATGGTGGTTCAATATTAGTTTAAGGACGTTTCGGTCCGATATTAGTTTAGGGACGTTTCGGTTCGATATTAGTTTACGGACGTTTCGATCCGATATTAGTTTAAGGACGTTTCGGTCCACGAGTTTAAGGACCCCGCAGTCCGTATCGATGTGTGGTCGTTGGGACCCGTCACCTCTTTGACGTCGTTGAGGAATTACAACGACGGATGTCAAAGGAGTTCGGAGATGTACCCTCGAACCGGATGTAAATTGATTTAGAAGAGCAATTTTGTTCAGTCAATTTAATTTAAGGACTTATGGCCAAAATTGGGCTAAGTCCAGTTGAAATGTTCAACATTTTATTTGCTTTTGCATTGCATTTCTTTTTTTATTTTTATTTGGGCTTTGCCCAGAAAGGATGCAGAGCATCAATTTGTTTTGGGCTCTGCCCTTTTAGAAATAATGCAAGTCATCAATTTTATTTGGGCTCTGCCCTTGTATAAAGGATGCAAAGCATCAATTTATTTGGGCTCTGCCCATTTATTGCCTTGCAATTTATTTTGGCCTGTCTGGTCATTTTGATTTGGGCCTGGCCCTTTTAGTAATGCATTGCATTTGTGCAAAGCACTGTTAATTTGAGAATCTTTTAGATTCAAGAACCGATGGTTCAAAAAAAGAAGTGCAAAGCACTATTTGATTTAGATCTAAGAAAAAACAAGTTTTTTTCTTGTTTTTCTTATCTTAGAGAACCAGAAGTTCATGAAAGTGCAAAGCACTATTAATTTAAGAACCTTTTAGGTTCAAGAACCTATGGTTCATAAAACAAGTGCAAGGCACTATTTGATTTAGATCTAAGAAAAAGCAAGTTTTTTCTTGTTTTTCTCGTCTCAGAGAACCAATCATGAAAGTGCAAAGCACTATTAATTTAAGAACCTTTTAAGTTCAAGAACCGATGGTTCATAAAACAAGTGCAAGGCACTATTTGATTTAGATCTAAGAAAAAACAAGTTTTTTCTTGTTTTTCTCGTCTCAGGGAACCAATCATGAAAGTGCAAAACACTATTAATTTAAGAACCTTTTAGGTTCAAGAACCAATGGTTCATAAAACAAGTGCAAGGCACTATTTTTATTTTTATTTTTATTTATTTATTTATTTATTTATTGAAGATCCATGATCTTGTTCACAAGAGAAATCTTTCTTCTTTCAAAGGTTTTTACCTTTTTTTTTATTCTTCAAGAGTTCTCAAGAGTTCTCTTCTCTTTTTTTTTTAGCCAGATCTTCCTCCTCTTTAAAATGAGGTCTATGGTCCTTTTTATAGTGCCCATAAATTAGTTAAAGTTTGTTAAAGAGATCATTCTCTAAGTGATTTGGGGAATTTTCCCCACCGTTGGATCTTTAATCCGAAGGGCTCTGTTTTACAGAAGAAATCTTATTGTTTTAACAAAAACAGAAAAGATTTCCTCAAATCTTTATTCTGTTTTTTGCATAACTCCTCAACGCGTGACACGTGTCGTGCAGCGTTTGCGCAACTGCGCAGACACGAGTCGCGCAATAAAAAAAATTTATTTTATTTTTTTTAAATTTTTTTTAATTATTATTTTTTTTGCAGCGCGCAGATGCGCGCGCTGTGCAGCGCGCTGTGCGCGCAGCGCGCAGCGCAGTGCAGTTTTTTTTCCTCTCTCTCTCTCTCTTCTCCAGAGCTTTGCTCTTATAGAGTACGCTACTTCATTTATTTTAACTTTAATTTTATTTTTAATTTTCAAGACAGAGCTTTACTCTGATTGGAGAAAAACAGAAGTATTGCTTCTTTTCCCTCCTTGGAATTTAAACAGAGCTTTGCTCTGATTGAGGTAAACAGGTTCTCCTACAGTCACTTGGTTGGGGCTATGGGGCGTGGCTATCTAATAGGTTACCCGGTGAGTATCCGCGTACACTACGTGATTGCGACGGACTTTTGATCACATCAAAACTTCATGGCTACCGATCAAATGAGACTAAATTGCCAGATTTATAACATTCAAATTAGTTATCTCATAACTATTTGTGGATTCCAAATATTGTATCCAATCACATGATATCCGGACGAACGTTAAACTTTTTGATCGATTCATTAAAGTCCCACAATTTCCCGAAAGCTAAACACTTGAGCACAGTTCAATAATACCCAGAATATGCCACAGTGCCTATGCACCAGCCGTAGAAGGGCAAACCCAAGCCTCACCCATGTCGCCACGGAACTACGGCAAACCCTAGGGTTTGAAGGCGGTTCCGCGATCCAAAAGTCGAGTTAGGGTTTCATTCTTCTAGAGGGTTCATAGACTTACTTGCATGTTTTTCTAAACACGTTAAACTTGGAAAAATGGGTTTTTGACATTTGATCGAACTTTTAAACTTCGCCTAGAAAATATTTGAATAACCCGAAACAATATTAAAAATACGAATACGAAACACGTTGAATTGTTTATAGTGTAAGATTACATCACATGCAAAATTAGCAAAAACAAGTAACACCTGAAACATTAAAACTATGTCACTGGAACACACAAAAATTTTTAGGAGAGGGGGCTCGGATTTGGCCGAGATATGCTAGGTGGCCGGCCAAATTTTCACCATTTTTCCTGAAATTTTTATGGTGTTCTTGATATATCTCATACATCATTCTGTACTTATTTGAAAATTTTTTTGAACAACTTTTAAATTCGACAGAAACTTGATTTTCGCGTTTCAAGTTTCGGAGTATTTCGATTTCGTAATCTTAACAAAATCCGTACAAATTTCTAGTATGGCTCTAATACCACTGCAGGGTTACCTACAACGGCAGCAAGGCTTCGGGAGGCATCATCCATGCCAAACTAAAAATTTGCCGTTCTAGCTAACCCTAACCCTAGAATCGTATAGTAGAAATCGACGGAAATACAAATGCAAATACTTTGTAAGTAAAGTGAACAAGGAATACAACCTTTGTAGACCGGTCCTTCATTTCATTAGCTCTGTGTAGTAGTCCCTTCGCTGCGATCAAGAAGTCCCGGACTCTAGAGAGGCTCCGATGAAGAAACGAACATGCTTGCTTCGAAGTCTTCGAGGCCGAAGATGATCTACGTCGAGGAGACTCTAACCCAAGCTATCTCTTCACTAATCATGGAATTAGTGAAGCAAACACCCTATACTAAATGGCAAGTAGTAGAGGATGATGAAGTAGGAATTTTGCTCACATTAGAAATCATTTTCTCATCCAAAACATCACTTTATCATAAACTAGAGAGCAAGCTCAAGAGGAGGAAGAAGAACAAGTGATGAAATGAATTATTGTGTGAGGTTAGAAATCAAACCAAGGGTTAAGCATATTGCTTAACCCTTGTAGAGAGTTAACCATGGCCATGGGTTAAAGGGTTGGGTTAAACAAATATCCTAAGCTAGACAAAAGAGTGGACAAAGTCAAAGATGCTTACAAGCTTTTACAAGCTTTCAACAAATATCAACCATGATAAAATCCACAATTTTAAATAACTTAATGATAAATATAAAACCCTAATCTTACCCCTAGCATGGTTTAATCTCTATAAACCGTAGTTACATTTGTAAACTAGCATGATACAAACATGTGCACAACTATACATATCACATATATACAATGTGCACATCAAGTAAGAAAAAGAAATCATAAGTGAGCTAATACTAGTTAATGTAATGTAATATATCAAATATATAATTATTCATTAGATTATCAAATCAACTCTTGATTTAATAATCTGGTTATATCACCTATAACCGACTAATAACATATGTAACAACTTATCGAATCAACACTTGATCTGATAACCCGGCTATATCCTTTATAACCGACCAATGTCACAAATCGCGAGAATAGAATACGTTATCTCATATCGTATCAATCTCGGTCCCGTACGTATCACATATGTGCTCCTACTCCATTTCTCTTGATCCAGGAAACTTCTATGTAGGACTCTAAAGACTTATCAATACGCCAGCAGTACGTGATGATCATGTCAAACACCCACAAGCCGCAAGCGGTCTGCTAAACGTAACGGCCACCCGGGTATTGAACGATCAGAAGATCAACAAGCAAGCCTGCTCATACTCCTGTGAATCCAATCAGTAACACTACCGTATAGTCTGGTCTCTTCGTCTGACATGTCGCATATCTCGTCTAGGGGTGGTAAACGTCAGACCCTAGTAACTCGATAAGTCGTGTTGATATGAGGCTCATAACGGGTCGAGAAACTACTGATAACACTTACCAGTATATCTCTAAAGCAGCCCTGGCCATGGACTTCCTGTTATAACCAATCGAGCACAGCACAACATCAACTCCCAATATCGGAAGAGACAAAACCCCTCCTATCGCTCATTGCCTCCATGTGATTCGAGACTGTACCCAAAAGCCGCCGTTTTGCACGTTCTCTTGAACGTGGTAAGGTGGAAATCAAAGTACAGTGGGAATCACACAAGACTCTATGATGATCTCGGGTCTATAGACTAACCTATACCAGTGTCACCAGAGAACTTCCATCTGGCGTTAGGTATAATACCATCTGGGAGTTCTCGGCGAGTCCGTCCAGTGTACCCTGTCTCCACTGAGCACCCGTATACTGTCTCTGATGTCAAACACCAATGGATATAGGATCATCCATCGCCCATCTACATTGGTCGAGAAGCTATACGCTAGTCTACTCTGGTATATTGATGCCCTGTCTCGATACACCTACGACTAGGAACATTTGAAAGATGTACTTAGCGACTACACTGTCCCCACTAGTATGATTTGCATCACAATCCTGGTAGTCAAGTACTCATCCTAAGGGCTTTATCAATATGTAACATAGAGACAATCAGTATACATGTTAAGATAAAGAACAACCGGATAGCATACTATCATGTCGAGCAAGAAAGTCCTCCATATATATGTCCAAACATCCACTACAATATACATCGTATGTACAGTAATGGCCTCTAGGGCATACATATACTAACACCACGTAGATGTTACCTTCCGTGGTACGACAGAGGGATAGACCCTATCTTGCCGAGCCTTCGTCTTTTTTAGCCGGCGAGAATAATCTTTATCAATCACATAGTCTTGGACTCTCTGCCAGACTCTGTGGATCTTAGAGGACAACCGCTGAGGAGGCTATTCCGGCTTCACCTGTGTCATGCTTTCAGCAGGCGGAGGAGACTTCTTCAATATAGCGATTAGAGAGTTCTTGCGCACCCTCCTGAGCAGCTCAAAGCTGTTCCCAGTTGGAACATCAGCATTAATTTCCACCATTGGAGCTGATGGGGTAAGTCCAGAGGGGGAACTGCCCCCAGCTTTCCTAACTCGGCGCCAGTAGCGACGTCGAGCATGTCGTGCAGATAGAACCACCTCTGTTGTCGAAGCGACTTTGTCATGCCATCTGCTCTGATGGGGTGTTGTTGGTGTCAGCCTGTCAAAGACCGACGTCCGCTAAGAGGGAACGGTCAATCTTGCAAAGGCCGATCTTTTGATAGGGGAAGCAGCCTTGGTGACTTCGCCCGAAGAGGGAGTTGGAACGGCCAGTCTTGTAAAGACCGATCCTTTAGCAGGAGAAGACCCTTTGACGACTTCGTCTGCCAGAGCTGGAATGGCTATCCGCTTCGGGATAACCCCTTCAGGTATCGTGAGCCTCTTTGCAGGCCCACTTGAGCTTAGGCTCAGCCTGTTGAAGGCTGAGGCGACAGACTTGGATGATTCATTGAGAGGGGCCGTGGTGGTTGTGAGCCGATCAAAGACCAACTTCTTTGGAGCCTCTTATGACGGCATTGATGCATTAAAGCTTATTGGAGGGAGCACGGTTCCAAAAAACAGTCCAGTGGTGGCCTGAGTCACCTGTTCCTCCGGCATGGCGAAAATGGAGGCCGCTTGGGGCCCATAAGTCAATCCTCCGGCGAGGACAGAGCGAGAGTTGCTGTTGCAATTACACTTGGAAGCCATCGATCTTCTTCTCTTCTACACAAGAGCAAGACACCAAATCTTAGTACGTCGAATCTAGGGGAAACCATATTAAACCGCGATTCGTTCACGAATACGGCATACGAAGTGTGGAGTGGAAAGAGGAAAAGTTCCCACCGGGCGTGCCGGAATCTGTTTACCGCCGAAAGCTGGGAAAGACAAACGTCTTGCCTGAATTTTAGGGAAGATGCTATTTGGATTTATCTGTCCACCTTTCCGAAGATGCCAATTTGATTTATGGCACTGTATATTGGAAATTTGAAAAGATGCGGCCGTTGTAGTGGACTTTGTCAGATTCCCACTCGTTTGCGAGGGGTTTTTTTTATTGTGGGGACGCTCTTCCCTGCAGGCGCAAGCCCCTGCAGTTAATTACGTTATCGCATCGTGGTAACCACTTTCTCCTGCTCCAGAAGGTCACTTCCTGTCGTTTGTGTTTGTTTTATTTTTGGTTGCCTGTGGATTGTATACAGAGACTAATTTGTGTTGTCTCCCATAGGGCGTAGATTAGTCCAAATCCGTATTTTCTTAGATTTGGGTTTGGGTTGGTTTAAGGATCGTTAATCTCGTTTGAGATTAAGAATACGTCAGTCCGATATTGGACTAAGATCTACTTAACGAGGGTTCAGGATCATTTTTGATCTAACAAAAGAGCATTTAGGCTCTATTGTATTAGTTTAAGGACGTTTCGGTCTATTGTTAGTTTAAGGACGTTGCAGTCCGCAGCTAGTTTAAGAACATTGCGGTCCATTGGGGTGTGCTCATGGGTTTGGGAGTGTAACAAAAGAGCTGTTGGTTGTCGGGACCCTCCATTTCTCTGAAGACGTTGAAGAATTACAACGACATATATCAGAGGTATGGAGAGATGTACCTTTGAACCGAATTCCAGATTGGAGGGAGAGATCTTGGTGGAACAAACATCATTTTAGATGCCATGTGTCAAAAGATCATTAGTCATCTTTGGAACTAAGATCAATTTGGGAAGACCTGAGTATAGGAGGGCTCGGTTGATTGATGGTCAAAAGGTTTTGGTCTCAAGAGACTTGGCTAATTTGGGCTAAGGTTGGCCCCTCATTGTGTTAAACACTGATATTTGTTTGGCACTCACGTGCTCCCACGTGAGGCTCTTAAGCAGTGTTAAGCACTGAAATTTGGAGCGCTCATGTGTGGCACTTGAATATTAGGCATTGCTTCTTTGGGCTTATTCCCTTGTTCTTGTATAAGTGCTAAGCACTATTGGGGATCACGTGTGGGCACGTGAGGTGCCCCAAAGATGGGCACTGTCTCTTTGGATTTATTCCCTCTTCCTTTATAAGTGTTAAGCACTATTGGTGGTCACGTATGGTCACGTAAGGCCCCCCCAGAATGGGAACTGTCTTTGATTTATTCTCTTTTTCCATTATAAGTGCTAAGCACTATTGGGGGTCACGTGTGATCACGTGACACGCCCCAGAATTGGAACCGTCTTTGATTTATTCCCCTTTTCTTTTAAAAAATGCTAAGCACTATTAGGGGTCACGTGAGATCACGTGACTCGATATCAGTTGTTCCTTTTGTTCTTCAGAAGTGCTCACGTGGGAACACGTGATCTGTTGCTATAGCGTTGAACGCTGCTCATTTCTTTTACATGCATGGAAATCTTGATATGAGTTTTGAGCATTTCAAGTCCTTTATTTTTTATAGGAATTAAATTCTTATATAAGGGTTAAACCCTAGTTTTATCAGAGGAATTGAATTCCTATATCTTTTTTTCGGAAGAATTAAATTCTTCAAACTTAATTCTTTCCTCTAAGCTTTGGGACCGCATGAAAGAATCTCCCCGATGAGAATTAAATTCACAACTTGTGGGGAGATCTAATTCTGTAGACCTTAACCAGAGGAAGAACTAAGTTCTTTTTTGGAAGAGTTAAACTCTTGCAAGAGGAGATAAAATGATCTCTAGGTCTTTTTTTACCAGGGTTTCTTTTCTTCAAAGAGAACTCTTCTTGTTTTTTTCTCTTGTTTCTCAAATCTTATCGGGGGGTCTTCTCTCTCCCTTTTTTTCTTCTCGGGTCCTTTATATAGTAAAGGCAAGTTTGTTGATTTAGTTAAGGAAATCTCTCATTGAGAGATTTTTTAATTGATTTGGAGATTTTATCCACCGTCGGATCTTTGATCCAAAGACTTCTGTTTTCAGAAGATATTTTTCTTGTTTTTAACAAGATTGGGAAAATATTTTCCTATACAGAGCTTATTCTGTAGCTTAGTGATTTTTTAATCACCATTGGATCTTTAATCCAATGGTGCTCTATTTTACAGAGCGTAATCTTTCTTGTTTAGAAAGATTGGGAAAATATTTTCCCATACAGAGCTTATTCTGTAGCTTAGTGATTTTTAATCACCATCGAATTTTTTAATCCAACGGTGCTCTGTTTTATAGAGCATAATCTTTCTTGTTTAGAAAGATCTAAGAAAATATTTCCTAAATAGGGTTTTAATTCCTTTTATTTAGAATTTAATTCTATCAGCTTAGAAGGTGATTAGGAACCCTCATGTGTAACACGTGACCTCCATAATATTAAACTGGTTTGCTTATATGCAGCAATCCCAGAGAAAAGGTATCATGTGTTGGCACGTAAGCTGATGTTCAGGAATGTCATGTGTGGCACGTGACCCCCACGAAGTTAAGCCCAACAAAGAGAATCACGTGCTGACACGTGAGCTTCTCTGGCCTGTTATTTGTTTTAGGAAGGCGCCTATATATTTTGTATATAGATGCTCACGTGTTTGCACGTGAGGCTCAATTTCAGCCTTAATTGTTAAGCGCAATGCCTATAATTTTGGCTCCAAGACGTATCACGTGTGGGCACATGATGCTCCAATTGGGGAATTTTTCCCATCTCTTTTTATTTATTATTTATTTTTTATAAGGGAACAAGTGTGTTCCCACTGTACTTAGATTACTGCCATACCATGGCTCAAAGGAGTCGTGCAAACAGGTAGCAGTTAGGTGTAGTCCCGAAGCACTTGGAGGCAGTAGTGGTTAGATAGGATTCGTTTCTTCCGGTATTGGGGGTTAATATCGCGCTGTGTTCGGAAAACCATTACACAAATTCCTTAGCCAGGACAAGCTAGATTTACTGGTAGGTACTCCAGTAGTTTCTCAGGATGTATTGGGCTCTACCCCGTCAAGACTTATTGCGCTATTAGGGGTCTGGCGGTTACCATCCCCCTAGGCCTGATATGCGAGAATCTTAGACGAACAGACCGGACTTTACGGAGATTGTCACAGATAGGCTCAGTAGGTGTTCAGATGAGTTTGCTCATCAGCCTTCTTATCGACAGATACCTTGGTAGCCATTACGTGCAGCTAGTACCGTGACGGACTTGTGGTTAAACCACTGCCAGTGTACTGTCGAGTTTTTAGAGTCTCACACAGAGGGTTTCCTTACTTCGGGAGAAACGATATAGAGGCAGTATGGTTTTACGGTAGGGTTTCGATCATATACGTGTATTGGCTACACGGATGATGTTCGGACGGATAATACTAGTGGACTTTAGTTTAAGGCGGATTCTAGTATTATATTATTGGATTATTATTATCTTTATTCGTATTTTTCGGAATACGAATGCGGGTATGTATATACGGTGAGGGCATTCTTATAATTTCACAAGAGATGCTTCTAGAAGAAGACATCTCATTATTTGGATTTATTTATTTTTAGAAATAGATTAATGAGGTGCAAATTGGAGATTTTTGTGGCATGGGGTGCATGGGGTGAAGCATGGCTCATTACATTTGTTTATTGGTTTGTGTTTATTATTGAAGCATGGTTGCTATTTTCAATTGGAAAATAATCCACGCTTCATGCGAGATAATGAGTGAGCCATTCTTCACTTACCATAACCTTGGCTTATTTGCATTTTCACTTTCTCTCTCCACTTTTCTCTCCTTCTTCCTCAAGACCTAAAACCTTCACTTGTGTTGTGAGCCATTAGGTCTCTTGAGATAAAATACTCCATTAGATACTCTATATCTTCTAAGCTACCTAGCTTAGCGAACTAGGTACCTTAGTTACCTTGGTTTAGAGGTTGGAGCTTGAAGTATAGACTCTCGGGTGGATTATCTTCGACTTGAGGAGGCTGATGATTAAGCACGATCCGAATCTTTGAGGAGCTCAAGGAGAGGAGGAGAAGAAGACCCGAAGGACTAGAGTCAAGGAGGTATAAACTCTTATCATAGTACTTAGAACCTCCAAGTAGAATAGCTAGTTAAGGTTTCTATTAAGATCCTAGAATTTAGGTCGGTGTTGCGAAGTAAGAAAATCGTTTTTGTAAATCCCGCCTCCTCACGAACCCGCGGAGTGCACGACATCGACTTACAGTGCATAATCGCATTATGGGGGGCTACTAAGGCCCTAACTTGGAGAATTAAGCTCTTATGGAGAACTAAGCTCCTTTAAGGAATGAATCCTTGCACATGGTGTGTACGTGGCGGACGCACATGCGTTGCACGTAGCGCACATGGTGCTTGCGCATATACGCATTATGGGAGGCAGCTAAGTCCCTAATAAAGAGAACCAAGCTCCTATGGAGAACTAAACACCTTTGAGGATTAAATTCTCGCACGTAGTGCGCACGTAGCTGGTGCACGTGCGTTGCACATGGTGCGCACTTGCGTTGCACGTGCGCTTACGCATATGCGCATTATGGGGAGGCAGCTAAGGCCCTAACTTAGAGAACTAACCTTCTATGGAGAAGTAAGCTCCTTTGAGGATTGAATCCTCGCACGTATTACGCATGTGGCGGGCGCACGTGCATTGCACGTAGCGCACATGGCGCTTGCGCATATGCGCATTATGGGGAGGGTAGGTAAGGCCCTAACTTGGAGAACTAAGCTCTTATAGAGAACTAAGCTCCTTTGAGAATTGAATTCTCGCACATGGTGCGCACGTGCGTTTGCGCTTATGCGCATTATGGGGGACAGCTAAGGCCCTAACTTAGAAAACTAAGCTCTTATGGAGAACTAAGCTCTTTTGAGGATTGAATTCTATTTTTTCTAAGAGGAATCCTCTCTTATTTATAGGGGAGTGGTAGAGAAGGGATCTCTCTTTTTCCCGATGCGGGACTAAAAATGTATCACCCATGTGTTAGAGCACTTGGACTATATGTGCATAGCACATTGCTCATAATTTTTGATTCCGGAAGAGTTATGAGGCCCGTAATATATCAAATCGAAGGAATTTTCGAGACGATTTTGATTCCATCAGAGTTTACCTGATTCTTATTCAGGAGTTTAGCAAAATACAGCCCGAAAAATACTGGTTTGCATTTTTTATGCGTATTGCTGTCATTTGATATCTTGTGCTTTTTTGCGCAGATATTTTTTGCAGGAACAAATGCCCCCGACTAATTTGCCCATGTATGTATGTATGTGGGTTAAGTAGTGCAAAATTATGCATCTCCATAGAATTGATGGCTCAGGAGACTAGTTTGGGTCCCTGTCGCCTAAGACTTTTTCATCTTCATGAACCGTAAGGGTCTTAAGAAGGTTTTTCTCCTTATGAGTCGTAAGGATCACATAGGTGCATATTCTTCCTAAAAATCATGAGGATTTCTCTGTGTCTTTCAATTTCATGAGTCGTAAAGATCTCACGCAATTATTTTCTCCTTACGGGTCGAGGGGACCCACAGGTGGCTTCTTCATTTTATTGGCGAATGTGGCCCATAGATAGTGTACAACAGTCGGTTTGGACCTTTTTATAAGGAAGCAATGGCTTAGGAAACATGTTTAGATCTGTCTCCTAAGGCTTTTCAACTTTATGAGCCATGATGGTCTCATAAAGATGTTTCTACCTATAAGTCGAGAAGATCTCGTAAGTGTATTTTCTCCTTAGAAGACGTGAGAACTCCCAAGTGCTTTTTTTAGAGTCGTAAGGATCTCACAAGCGAATTTTCCCCTTACGAGTCAAGAGGACTCGTAAGTGGTTTTTTCTCCTCATTGGTATGCGACTTTAGAGAATGTGGCCCGTGGATAGTATACAAGAGTCAGTTTAGACCTACTTGTAGGGCCACAGTGTTGATATCCCCGTCGCCTAAGGCTTTTCACCTTTATAAGCCATGAAGGTTTCATAAAGATGTTTTTCCCTACGAGTCGATACGAGTCGAGATGATCTCACAGGTGTATTCTAACGTGAAATATAGATAACCCTTTTTTTATAGAGGTCCGTTTGGTTTTGTGGTACTAGGGTTTTAGTTCGTGGTACCGTCGCAATGGCTGATATATTTCTCGATATGCAGTTTTTAAGCCGCTGTTCGAATAACCCCGCGACTGTCGTGTCTATGATCATTCTAAGGCTGGACAAGACGTCTTCAAGTAATCTCCTTAGTTTATATTACCGTCGGAAGAGCAAGCTTTAGGAATTTTCCATGATGCTTTTTTCTTGAGGTTAGGCTCAATTTGGAGCCCCAATGAGTCATAACTGCACCCTTCTGAGGTAGGATGATCTCCAATGGTCTTTTAGGCTTTATATGAGTTGCCGTCAAGACCCGAAGGTAGGGATATGCCATCACTTCGTTTTTTTTTGACGATGTCGCGCTGATTCTTTGCTGAAGTCAGGAAAACATCTATGTGATTTCTATGCTGTATGTATTGCAATTAAGATCTGGAGCTAGAGATATGCCATTGCTCCAATTTTATTTGATAGTTGCGTCCGCATTCTGCTGAAATGAGGGGAACACCAAGATTGTCTCTAGGTTGTATATGAACCGTCAAGACTTGGAGCTAGGATTTTGCTATTACTCCATTTTTATTTGACCCTTGGGTCTTTGTTGACATTGCATCTGCATCCTGTTGGCATGAGAAGCATGTCGGGCTGGAGTTGGGTTTTGCCATCACTCCTTTTTGATTTGACCCTTAGGTTTTTGATGATGTCGAGTCTCCATTGAGAAGGAACATTGAGCTAGAGCTAGGATTTTTCCATTACTCGTTTTTTATTTGACCTTTAGGTCTTTGATGATGTCGAGTCTGCGTTGAGAAGGAACGTCGAGATAGTCTTTAGGTTTTATATGAACCGTCAAGACTTAGAGCTCCTTTTGACGAAGCGTGATGGAAAAATATGGTTTCCTTTCTTTCATTTTCGCCCATGAATCATATACAAGAGTCAATATGGATATACTTGCAGGGAAGAAAAGTTTCATTTTCATTTTTTTATTATATTTATTTATTTATTTTTCCATGATACTCTATCATTTTAGTTTTTTATATCGCGAAAGTCGCGATTGCCCAATCATTTCGGTTATTTTTCGTGGTGCCTAATCATTTCGTTTATTTCATTTTTTTAATTTTTACTCGCTATATCTTATTGCGAGTTGCCCAAATATTTCGACTGTTTCATATGCATATTTTTTGCTCGATGATTTTTGTTGCAAGTGGCCCCATCATTTCGGCTATTTCATATGCATATTTTTTGCTCTTCTGATTTTTGTTGCGAGTTGCCTCATCATTTCGGCTATTTCATATGCATATTTTTTTTGTTTGCTGATTTTTGTTGCGAGTTGCCTCATCATTTCAGATATTTCATAAGTATTTTTTTGCGACTCGCTGAGTTTTATTACGAGTCAAGAACTTGAGATCTGATCTCAATCTTGGCATCAATATAGCTGCAACTGGAATATTGCCAGGAGCAAATCATCATTTGCCTTTGCGAGGACTTGAAATTTGATACCTATTTAGGTATCAGTGTCGCTTCAACTGGGATATTGCCAGAAGCGAATTATCATTTGCCCTTAGAGAACTTGAAGTTTGATACCTTTTTAGGCATCAGCATCGCTACGACTGGAATATTGCCAGGAGAGACTCATCATTTAGCTTTGCTGATTTAAACAAAGGTGGCTTAGCAAACAGGGTTAGGATCCTGTCGACTAAGGATTTTTGACTTTATGAGCTGTAAGAGTATCATAAAAGTATTTCTCCCTACGTGTTGTGACGACCTCGTAGGTGTACTTTCTCCTTAGGAATTATGGGGATTTCTAAGTGTATTGCTCCTTTGTGGGTCGTAAGGATCTCAGGCAGGTTTTTTTCTCCTCACAAGGTCGAGAGGACATTGTAAGTGCACATGAATTTTTTTATTTTACGAGTTTGCGCCCTTTTCCGGTTTTCACAAACTCACCGGCAGTCCTTTTGTTTTTACTCACGGCGCCCTTTCGGATTTTTATCCGTGCCCATTTTGCTTGTGGACATACCGTTTTTTTTCTCTATCTTTTTTTTAAACGAGATTGCACCCTTTCGGGTTTTCACAAACTCGCCGGCAGTCCTGCTGTTTTTACTTACGGCGCCCTTTCGGGTTTTCGTCCGTACCCATTTCGCTTGTGGACGCACTGTTTTTTAATGAGTTTGCATCCTTTCGGGTTCTCACAAACTCGCCGGTAGCCCTGCTATTTTTACTCACGGCGTCCTTTCGGGTTTTCATCCATGCCCATTTCGCTTGTGGACATACCGTTTTTTTTTGTTTTTTTGTTTTATATTTTTATTTTTAACGAGTTTGCACCCTTCCGAGTTTTCACAAGCTCGCCGGTAGCCCAGCTATTTTTACTCACGTCGCTCTTTCGAGTTTTCATCCGTGCCCATTTCTCTTGTGGACGTACCATTTTTTTTTGTTTTTTTGCGAACAATGGAACTCTCGAAAGTAGTTTCGCCGCAGGTGACCCATCTGTTTGCCGGTGGGACTTGGGGGTGACTTCATCGCTGGAGTAGCTGTGTATCCGACAGGACTTGGGTTGCAACCCTCGCCGTTGAGACTTCGATTGCAATATAGACCTCAAGGGAGGATATCGCCATGTTTGGGGCGATGCGCTATGTTTGAGGCAATTCGCTAGTTTAGGGCCGTTTCGGTCCATTTTTACCATTTGGTCGGAGAGTTGCATAACTCATCCCTTCCATCGCTTACTGGTTGAGACGCTACTGCATGTCCTTTGTATGCATGGACACTTCACGCATTAGGCTATATTCACTGTCTTGGACTGCTTATTTTACCAACGCAGCAATCGGGTTATTTTGCGGGATATACCGGGCATTTTATACGGCACCTGTCCCCTGCTCATCAATGTCTCTTTCTGATATTGATGGAGCATCTTCTTCATATACGAAGGAACGAGATGTCATGTGATTCATTCTGTCGAGTCTTCCTCTTTCTTAGAAGAATGAACTTGACTTAGGATTTTTTCCCCTCATCGTCTGATTCGGAGTGGGACATGGATTTCACATCCTTCCCATGGTTTTTTTTGTTTAAGCGGGATATTCCACTTGATTGTAGGACCAGTTTGCAGGACCCGTTTGCAGGTCCCTTAATATCCTTCCTGTTTTTTGAAAAAGGACTATCTAGCGTAGAGATTATTCTGCCGGTGAGCAATATGCCCCTGCATATATTCTGGAGGAGCGAGTATTCGCGTCCCAATCTTTTGAAGGGTAGAACCCGTGTTGTCACTGTTTTGGCAACATGCTACTTTGGAACCGCTGGAACCGCTCATTCTTTGTTGAGCATTAGCGACAAATGCCACCTTACCTTTTCTTTTCATACATCTTCATTAAATGAGGAAGAGTCTTGACCTATCTGATCCAATCGAGCCATTTTATCCATGAGTTTTTGGAAGGTCATCGGCTTGAAGAGGGCCATATACGAGAACACCTTGGAAATTGGGTCAAGAGTGCTATGAACATTCTCGTTGCTGCAGCTTCATCAATGCGTTGCTCGCATTTTGACCAGAGATTTTGCCATCGGGTAGTATATTGAACCCAGGTCTCATTCAGTCTAACCCTTTTATTGACCAACGTCGTTACGGTAGTTCGTTTATTCACACTAGCGAATCTCTGAAAGAAGAGCATCTCCATCTCGTCGAAGGTATTCACAGAGTCATTAAAGAGTTCCGCATACCATTCGAACGCAATACCTGCCAGACTGCCGACAAACTGTCGAAGGAGCAGTATATCATTTCCTCCAGTATTGCCGCACATGGATTTATATCATGCGATGTGCTGGTGAGGGTTCCCGGTTCTTTTGTATATGTGGAACATCGAAAGTATATATTCTGGTGGATACTGTATTTAATTGTAGCACGCCGAATATGGTTGACCAGTCTTGATTGACCTATTTGCAGCTTCGCTGGCATAATGAGCTTTGATTTGCTGAGCGATATATGCATCCAGTTTTACTTTTGGGATCATTTCCTCCTCAGCTGTTGATGAGGCTCATAGAGGCTTTGAAATGCCACATTTGTCTTTAAAAGCGACTACCGGTGTTTCATCTGCTAGTGGTTTCAAATAGACCATCATTCTAGCCATAGTCTGGATCAGAAGGGCCATCTGGTTCATTTTAGTAGACATTTTCGTCGCTTCTTTATCTCTCTTTTTGAGAGCGCGCTTTAGAAAATCAATATCCTACTCTTTCTTCGGGTGCATCCTCAAGATTTTCCTTAGGCGATGGATTAGCGAGTGCTGCCGCCTGAACAAGTGTAACAACTCTAATTTCAATTTACAGAAAATTATTTAAAAGTTAATGTACAATTAGGGTATTTGCAAATCCTATGTATACTATAAGTATTTATTTTACTTTAGAACAGCAAGAAAATACTTGTGGCACATTGGTAAAGCCTTGCACTGCTGTGACTTAGCCCCTGTGATCGAATCCCCCCAGCCACATTATCTTTTTATTTAAATTTTCTTTTAATCTTTTAGAAGCCCAAGGGTTTTCACGTTCACTGCACGTAGAATGATAAGTTACAGATTAAATAAACATGTGCACGAGAGTATGTGAAGCGTGAGGGACACCTGGAGACGATCCAAGGCCATTCCACCGGGAAATGGCCGGCGAAATACCCAATAGGACCGGTACCGCCGGTCGGGCCCGTGGGTAATGCCCCCATTCTTTTCCCGACCACCTCTTCGCCTACCCCACTAACCCCACATTGTTTATTTTCTCTGCATTCATCTAGAGAACTATAAAACCCCATTTAATCCAAATTTTAATGCAATATTTAACCCTTTAAACCTTAATTTTCCCTATAGATACCACACTCTATTTCACTCATCCTCACTCAGAAATTCCCTGCCAAAACTCTCAAGAATTCTCAAGTCCTTTTAGTGTGCAAGTGGAGTTAGCGAAGGGTGAAGTTCCGGCGACGTTCCAAGGAGTTTTCGGCGACGAAACGACGCCCTGAAGCCTTCCTAAGTTTTCTCTCTCCCTTCTCTTGTCCAAAAGCCTGTAAGTCCCCTCTACCCCTCTCTTCTCCTATTATAAAAACTTTCATTTCTAAAACCCGACGGAAGCGGAGTTAATCCGACTTCCGATTTGTTTTTTTTAAAAAGTCTACTTTTCTTAATCAACAAAATACCATACTCTCACATAATGTTCATCAAACATTAAAAAACACTTTAAAACAAGTTTCATCTCAAAATATTGTTTTATGCAATTTTTATAGTATTTTTACGGCAAAATACCACATACTTCATTTCCGACATAAACAACGTAAAACTTGTATTACCTTTAGATAACTCATGAGGTAATGACCTATCTCATCACAACATACATCTTTGATATAGCACAATAATGTTTTGGGAATATATTCATGGGATAATATGATATTACAAATAAATAACATTAACTTGCAAAACCATTTCTTTAAAAGGTGTATTAAACAATTCTTTGCAATTGCGCCTCTACAACCCACTTTTGGGGACCCCGTTCGGGATGGTGCAGATTATTTCACATCCTCGGGCCTAGTAGAGCGAGATGCAGACCTCCGAAAGGAGCATTCGATCTTGATGGAATTTTAATGCATTTTTCTTTAGAAAATGAGATTTATACAAGAAAATAAATAAAATTTATTTTAAATATATATATATATATATATAATAAAAATATATTTTTTAATTATATTATATAAATATTCCAATTTTTATAAAGGAATCACCATTACATGAAAATACCATCGAAATACAAAACAATTCTAATATTTCAAGAAAATACCATATACTATGAAAATTAGGTTCTACTCACTAGAAATTTCATTTTTATAAAATATACATCTATGAAAACCTTAAAGATGATAATTAATAAATATTTGAGGTGTATTTGAAATTATACCAAAATTATTTTTACATAAAACCCCCTCAAGTTATACTAAATTACAATAAGGACCCTAGTAAACAAAGGTTTAAGCGGGACCGGTTCTCTTGAGTCTCAGGGAGCCGGAGAATATGGATGCTTGTTTATCTAAGATAGACAATCTAACAAACGGTATTATCAATACGGTAATTGTCTTGGAAAAAGACACAAATTCTGCCGTCCATGTGCAGCAGTTACCGATAGCATCAAAACAAATTCAGGATTTCAAGTTCTTTTCAAAGTATCTGACTCAGAATGAGTCTCAATCTAATCAAGCTGACTTGAATGTGATTCAAGTATAAACTACAATACAACATGAATCCATGAATCCGTTTATTCAATCTATATCAATCTATATTGACCGAACCGAACAATGGATATACTTCGTCTACATGACTCTCCATTTATATCCACTCCGTTTACTGATATTATGGTTTCGACAAGTCATCCATCTATATAACAAACACTACAATCAATACAAAAGACATCGCGGGGTTTATAAGGAGTAGATTGGTTCGGAAGGTGTTAGAAGTGGCACGAGACTGTAACCATAATACACCTAACCTGAATATCCATTGCCGTTGTATCATAGCTGAACGGTTCCTTGTGCTCCGTATACCTTTGTCTCCGGAATAGTGGGACTCTTCTTGTATACACTGGCATTTTCTTTACCAAGCTACAAATAACGGCGTTAACAATATAATCAAACATTATAAGTTATATTCTTTTTCTGTCTATTCTATCTCTACTCACCTTTGAGACTTACTGAGCGATTGTTCGCTGATGACATTCCTTCTTCTTTTTTTGGAATGTTGTCAGGTGATTTGGACTCATTGGAGATCGAGCCCAGCACTGAAGATTTGGAGCAGATACCATTTGACCCAGAGCTGTTGGCATTTGTACATATTTATTTCATTTCAGTTATACCATTGTTTAGGCGTCGCTTTCTATTCATGTACTTTCATTTTAGTTGTACTTGTAAAAGAATGTTTAATAAATAAAGTTGTTGTTCATTTACATTCCTGTCTCTTCTGTACTTTACTTTATATTGCTTAGAAACACTTAGCGTGTTTACTTCTGAGTAAATACGTCGCGGCCCCGTCGCGTCCTCTTGCCGTACACCAAGAATCGGGGCGTGACAGGAAGCATCTCCTGCAGCTTTTCATATTGCAGTTGAGCCTTTGTCAGGGACTGAGTATGCGGTCCGTGACTAGTATAAGTGTGACATTCATCTTTGGAGTTCACCATGTAGACTGTGTGAACTTCCATAACCCTACGATTGGGGCGTTTGGAGCTTTGACCCTCGGAGTTTGCCTCGGGCACTTGGGCTTTATCTGGCCACTCTTTTTTATGAAAGCTGCTTTAGGAGGAACCATTGTAAGGTTCTGTCTTGGGATTAGTTCCCTTGTATTTGAAAGGCGATTTGTTAGAATTTGGCTGACGTTTAGGGGAAGAGCCGCGGTTAATGACTGAGTCCTTCACCTGCTTCTACACCTTATATATAGATGAAGAAAGTTCTTTTAGGGAGCGAACTGGTTTTTGCTCTCGTGGATCTCCATGTGCTGCGGAGATTTCTTCAATATTGAGGCGGGAGAATTTTGTCTGACCCTTCACAACAGTTCGAAACTGTTCCCGGTTGGAACAACAGCATTCACCACTGGGTTGAAACAGGTCCATACGGAGAACTACCCCCAACTTGTCTTATTTTACTCCGATATCGATGTCGGTGATGTCTTGCGACCGGAATTTGATTAGTCCCAGGATTTTGCTGAGCCTGCCCCCTATTTTCTTTGAGCACTTGAGTATTCTGCGCCCTGCGACGACCTTGGCCTTTAGAAGGTACCAGCTGTTTGGAGACCGATTCCATCGGCAAAGCAGAAGCTTGAGGAGCCAGCCTATGGAAGACAGACTTCTTCTGGGTTTCCTCCTTCGGTGTTGAGGTATCAAGGGTGTGAGGTGGGAGCATAGACCTAAAGATAAGCTCATTGATTTCTTGAAGAGCTGGATTGCAGAGATTTGAGACTGCAAGTGGCCCATATTTGACTCCACCAGATGTGACAGAGCCTGAGTTGCTGTGGGTGGAAGCAAATGCCATTCTGCATAGAGACGAAACGCCGAGCTTCAGTATCTCATCACCCAAGAGCAACTACAAACATATATACCACGATTATTTGATCACGGAAAAACACAACACACAAAGTGTGGAGTGGAAAGAGGAAAAGGTCCCACCGGGCGTGCCAGAATTTGTTCACTGCCGAAAACAGGGACGAAATAGGATGGATCGTCTTTCCTGAATTTAAGGGCAGATGCTATTTGGACTTATCTACCCACCTCTCCGAAGATACCAAGTTGATTTATGGCACCGTATATCGGAGTTTTGGATAGACGCGACCGTTGTAGCATGATTTTATCAGATCCCCCTTCTTTTGTGAGGGGTTTTTTGATTGTGGGGATGCTCTTCTCTGCAAGCACAAGCCCTTACAGTTAATTACGTTACCGCATTGCGATAACCACTTTCTCCTGCTCCAGGGGCTATATGTAAAGTGTGTAGCCTATAAAGGCAAACATGATGAAAAAATTAAGGAAAACATTTCATTCTCTCAAATTTTAGGGTTTGTGTCTCCTTCTCCTTCCTTAAGGTTCTAAACCTTCTTTCTTTTTAGAATTAAATCAAGAGTTCAATCCATTTTTTCCAAAAAGAAACTGTTTTTCACCATAAAACCCTTAAAGGGGAACTCAGATCTTTCATCAAATCCCCAAAAAGGGAGATTTTTGAGTTTCACCCATCTTTTTCTTCAAGATCCAACCAACGGAGAGGAGGAAGAAGGAGAATATTTTCCAAAAATCCCATTTCGGGAAGATCCAAGGCTCAAAAGAAAATCCATGGCTAAAAGGGAGAAGAAAGGGGTCCCCTCTGACCATCTTCAAAGATTTCTAAGAGTTTAACTCCATTCAAAATCTGTTGGAGTTTAACTCCATAAACAAAACCCTTTTTAGGAGTTTAACTCCAAATCTATACATAATCCCTATTAGGAGTTGAACTCCAAAGCCCCTTGAGAGTTCAACTCCCAACCCAGGGTCTAAGCCCATTTTCCACTGGTGTTTCCAGTGGTCGCATGCCGCGCATGTGACCCGCGGGCGCCCAGCGGTCACGTGAAGGGCACATGACCCACGGGCGCTCAGCGCTCACATGCGCCTCACGGGATCCACGGGCGCTCAGCGCTCACATGCGCCTCACGGGATCCACGGGTGCTCAGCGCCTAGCGGTCGCGTGCAAGGCACGTGACCCGCTGGCGCCCAACAGTCGCATGCAAGGCTAATACCCGCGGGCGCCAAGCACCCATGTGCCTGGCACGTGACCCGCGGGTGCCAAGCGCCCATGCGCCAGGCACGTTACCCGTGGGCATCTTGCGCCCACGTGCCATGCATGCTCTTTAAGACGCTCCTCACCCCTCATTTTCCATGCACTCCACACCTAAAACACGTCCCCCGTCGGAAATTTTTTTCTAATGGGATGCTGCCTTGCTCCCCGCAAAGAGGCTGCTAGCCCCTTTGACTCCCAGCCCGTTATCCGGGTAGCGGGACCCCCGTAAACTCTGCGAGGCCCCCGATATATCCAAAACCCTTTCAAAACACAACACACGCACACAACACATTGAGTTCGTATGACCAGTTTGGCCCGTCAATCGGAGATTCCCTCGCTCACAAAGCGAGGGATAATTAACGGCAGCTTAGTCCGCGGCTGCCGGATATTCGGATCCTTACGATCAATAAACCCCGACCTACCTTAGGCAGGGGGAATCTATATACGCCGGACAAGCGCGTGCGTATTACTATCTCAATGGGGTGACGAAAAACACCCTACAGGGATGAATGTTATTTTAAGGACATTTTGGTCCAACGTTCCCATTTTTGGGACGAATGTTAGTTTAAGGACATTTCGGTCCAACATCCCCATTTTGAGAACGAATGTTAGTTTAAGGACATTTCGTTCCATTTTCTCCTTGCGCGCACGTGTATTTGTTACGCGTTGGAGTGAACGATGGTGACATAGAATGTGCCCAATTTTGGGTGCAATCCGATTTGAGGTGTGCACGTCAATTTGGAAGTGTATCAATATGGGATATATCATTCTCTATCTTGACGAAATTTTATATCAAGTTGGGACAAGAAAGAATTTGTTCGTTGTCGGGACCCGCCACCTCTCTGAAGACATTGAGCAATTACAACGACATATATCAGAGGTGTGGAAAAATTTACCCTTGAACCAAATCCCGTATTTGATGGAAAAAAGGGTTGTGGTGGACCTAAGAATCGTTGATCATATTTGAGACTAAGATTACCTTAGGAGATATATGATGAATATCATTTTAGATATCATCAATAAGAGATCATCAGTCATGTTTGAGTCTAAGATCATTTTGGAAATCATGAGCATATAGGCTCGGTTGATTTAAAATCAAAGAGGTTCAACCTCAGGAAACTTAGCTAATTTGGGCTGAGATTGGGTTTCTATACTACCAAGCAGTGCTAAGCACTAAGATATACAGTGCTCACGTGTGTTTCACGTGAGACGCAGGCATAGTGCTAAGCATTAATCTTTTCTGGCGCTCACGTGCTTTTCACGTGAGGCGCTGGGTTTTTAGCCTTGGGCGCTCGCGTGCTTTTCACGTGAGGCGCTGAGTTTTTAGCCTTGGGTGCTCATGTGCTTTTCACGTGAGGCGCTACAATAGTGCTAAGCACTAATTTTCTATGGCGCTCACGTGTGTTTCATGTGAGGTGCTATGTTTTTGGAGATTTAATCTCTGTTGATATTTTTTAGAAAACTTAAATCTCTGTTAATGGTATTTTGATTATTAATGATCTCCAAGATCACTATTTTGAGGATCTGGGATCGGGTTCTTTAAGAACTAAGCTCTTGATTTGAAGGAACTAAGTTCCTGGAGTATTATAGACTCCATGTTCTTCATGTTCATGTTTTCAAAGAGGTTAAATATCTGTTAATATTATTTTGACCATTAACGATCACCAAGATCACTATTTTGAGAATCTTGGACGGGTTTTTAAAGAACTAAATTCTTGATTTGAAGGAACTAAGTTCCTGAAGTATTATAAACTCCATCTTCTTTTTTTTTTCAATTTTGATCTTCCCCGAATACTTGATTCTCAAGAATAAGATCTTCCTAATAATACTAAATTCTCAACTTGTGGAAAATTTATTTTGCGGATCTCAGATTCATAGAAAAAACTAAGTTCTTTAAGAAGGGTTAAACCCTTAGATATGTTAAGTAAAGGAGATGTTTTGATCTTGATATTTTCTTTACCTAGGGTTTTGAGAATGGAGACGATCTTCTTTATTGAGAATTAAATTCTATGTTGTTTTATAAAACCTTTTGAGAGCTTTCTATATTTTTACAGAAGCTTACGAGGGGTCTCTCCTCCATATTTGGAAAGAGGGATCATTAGTCGTTGGGACCCACTACCTCTTCCACAATGTTGAAGGATTACAGCGCCATGTATCGAAGGAGTGGAGAGATGTACCCTTTGAACCATATCTCATTCATCAGGGGGAAGAACAGGTTGGAGCTTAAACTTCTAATTGCTTGAAAAAGGTTTCTTTGCGTTCGTGCACGTGCGTCGCACATGTTGGGCGCACGTGCGTTGCACGTGGCGGACGCACGGCATAGGCGCACGTGCGTCGCACGTGTTGCACACTAGGTGGGTGCACGTGCGTTGCATATAGTGCGCACGTGACCAGCGCACATGCGTCGCACGTGGCGCTTGCACATAGAGGGCAGCTAAGGCCCTCCTATGGAGAACTAAACTCTTTTGAGGATTGAATGCTCACACGCGGTGCGCACGTGCGCTTGCGTGTATGCGCATTATGGGAGGCAGCTAAGATCCTAATTTGGAGAACTAAGCTCTTTTGAAGATTGAATCCTCGCACGTGGTGCACACGTGGTGCGTACGTGGAGGGCGCACGTTCGCTGCACGTGGTGCGCACGTGGCGGGGGCACGTGTGTTGCATGTAGTGCACATGGCGCTTGCGCATATGTGCATTATGGTGGGGCAGCTAAGGCCCTAACTTAGAGAACTAAGTTTCTATGGAGAACTAAGCTCCTTTGAAAATTGAATCCTCGCACGTGGTGCACACGTGATGGGCGCATGTGCGTTGAACGTGGTGCACGCGTGCGCTTGCGCATATCGACATTATGAGGGGCAGATAAAACCTTAACTTGGGGAACTAAGCTCCTTTGAGGATTGAATCCTCGCACGTGGTGCACACATGGTGTGCGCACGTTCGTTGCACGTGGTATGCACGTGGCGGGCGTACGTACATTGCATGTAGCGCACCTGGCGCTTGCGCATATGCACATTATGGGGGGCAGCTAAGGTCCTAACTTAGAAAACTAAGCTCTTATGGAGAACCAAACTTCTTTAAGGATTGAATTCTCGCATGTGGTGTGCACATGGTGGGCGTATATGCGTTGCACGTGGTGCGCACGTGCGCTTGCGTATTATGGGGGATAGCTAAGGCCCTAACTTGGGAAACTAAGCTCCTATATAGAACTAAGCTCCTTTGAGGATTGAATTCTTACACGTGGTGCGCACGTGCGCTTGCGTATATGCGCATTATGGAGGGCAGCTAAAGCCCTAACTTGGAGAACTAAGCTCCTTTAAGGATTGAATCCTATTTTTTCTAAAAGGTATCCCTTCTTATTTCTAGGGGTGGTAGAGAATGGATCTCTTTTTTTCCCGATGTGAGACTAAAAATGTATCTCTTATGTGGTAGAGTATTACTTAGACTATACGTGCATAGCACATTTGCTCATAACTTTTGATTCCAGAAGAGTTATGAGGCCCGTAATATTTCAAATCGAAGGACTTTTCGAGACGCTTTCGATACCATCAGAATTTACCTGATTCTCATTCAGGAGTTTGGCAAAATACAGCCCGGAAAATACTGGTTTGCATTTTTTTATGCGTATTGCTGCCATTTAATATCATGGGCTTTCTTGCGCAAAATTTTTTTGCGGGAACAGGCACCAATTAAATATTAATTAAACTGAAAACCAAATAGCCTTAATCTAGATAGTTAATAACCAATTGACCATAGGCAGTATGACAAAGAGGGTCCCGAGACAGTCGTCGATGAACAGAAGTTCACGATAAGTTGCTTAAGTATATAGCGGAAATCTGGAAAGACCATAAGAACAAGGTCTTCAAAAAACTTGAAGATTGTGATACACCGGAAGAGAAGTATGCGATGAAGACGAATCCAGATTGGTCGGACGACTACTGGAATGCCATGGTCGGGCATTGCATGAGCATTGAGTTTAGGATATGTCTTTTGACAATACCTTTCTATCTTTTCTAGCAACTCAATAAACAATATTTGTTGTAACTGTAGGAGAGGAGCGAGCGGGGTAAAACGGCCTGCGTGGAGTTACATGATATTTACAGGAGAGGGAACAAAAGTTCCGCCCAGTTTTGTGTCGAATAAGTAAGTTTCAACAATCAATATTTTATATTAATACGTTCAAAATATATCTTAAAAATTTATATGTTAACTTTCTAAATGTAATATGCAGTAAGGAGCACATGATGAGACCCCATTGATCTGATCGAAGTCTTCATGGCCATATTTTTTTGGGACGATGGCACACTTGCTTCGGTTGCGGCTACGGAGCAATACGTAACACTCCACTTATGTCGTGTTCCTTAATTATTTTAGATTAATTATTGTGTAGCTGTTAGAATGACAGGAATATGTTTCTTCTCTAAACAGGAGCTGATGGGGGCTGAGAGAGACCAGTTGATTGAGAAGATAGAGGTGGAGCGGGGATATATTTGAACTTCTAGTTTTATATAAACTAATTATAGCGTTATCTGAACTTGTATCATCTAGACTTGTCGTGCATTAGAAACTTGTTATCTAGACATCTTATATGTTATGATATATTTAAGTTATTAATTATGATTTCATTTCTAACTTTCATGTACATATATATATCGATAAATATGAATCTATATGTTTGTATTGGTTATTTGATTCAATTGTCAAATGATTTTAGGACTAGATTGGAATGGATTGGAATTTATATTGGAACGTATTTGGATTTGGATTGAAATTGATATTGGAATGTATTTGGATTTGGATTTAAAATGGAATTGAATTAATATTGAAATGTTGGATTGGATTGAAATTTGGAATTGAACTTCCAGATTTTTTGTTTTGAAAATTATTTTTTTCCTGCCGTTTACACATAATTCAACGAGCAATGTCTGTTGAATTAGATTTTTAAAATTATCATTAAATTATTTAATAATATTCTATATAAAATCAAGTCTAATTTGAGGACTGTTTCACATCGAAACAAAATCTAATTCGACGAGCGGTTCTCGTCGAAATAAAGAAAACATATTCAACGTGTAGAATTCGTCAAAATATATTTACAGCGTCGCGTTTAAACACGAAGGTGGTCTTCCGTCGATTATAAAATGCCCCCATCGAAATATATTTACGGTGACGCATATTATGCGTCAAATAAGATCATGTTTTCCTGTAGTGTTGAGTTTTTTATATGGTGATTCCTGCCAGATGGATAAATTGAGAAATTTTAAATTTATTTAATCTTCAGAAAATATTTATACCTATATTGTCAGGTTATTAAACGTACCATCGACATAGCCAAGTACGTAGACGGAGGCCACGAAAAGTTGGGAAGAACTGGGCTCACTAAAGGAGGTAATTCAAGCCATCGACTTTAACGGAGATCATGTTAAACACGTTTTTGTATTGAGAAACTGATGCAAGAGGAGCGGGCCAAATCAATGTGGTGTTGGTGTTGGTGTTGGTGATGGTGGTGGAGGTGGAGGTGGATGTGGAAGTGGCCACGATCACGACGTGATTCTTAAGCTCTGGATACTATGAAGAAGTTAAGCCAATATTGGTGAAGATTAAAATCAGTTTTCTGAGTTGTATTTCATAAGTATAAATGGCATTTACAAATACATTGTATGTAGACACAAGATAACAACATATACCTAGATGATCTACAACTACCCCTAATCCATGTTAACAGCTCTAACAATGTTGATATGGTCAACCTTATCATGATTATTCATGTTGTCTTCAATACACATAGTTTCCCCCCAATAAAAGAGTAAGGATCTGTTCAAAATTAGAAAGAAGAGCGCCTCACGCGCCTTGCACGAGGGCGCCAGCGCCAAAAAGTTAAAAACTCTGAGGCAGCGCCTCACATGCCTCGCACAAGGGCGCCAGCGCCTCACGTGCCTCGCACGAAGGCGCCAGCGCCAAGAGTTAAAAACTCTTAGGCGGCGCCTCACGTGCCTCGCACGAGTGCACCAGCGCCAGAACCAATTCTCTCTGTTAAATAGAGCCATTGGATCAAAAATCCAGCGGAGATAATAAATCATCAGAGTACATAATTAAATTCTGTTGAGTAAATATTTCTCAAATATTTCTAAATAAGAAAGATCACTCTCTGTAAAACATAGCACCGTTGGATTAAAAATCCAATGGTGATTAAAAATCACCAAGCTACAGAATAAGCTCTGTATGGAAAAATATTTCCCAATCTTGTTAAAAACAAGAAAAATATTTTCTGTAAAACAAAAGTCATTGGATCAAAGATCCAACGATGGATAAAATCCCCAAATCAATTAAAGATCTCTCAATGAGAGATTTTTTAACTAAATCAACAAATTTGCCTCTACTATATAAAGGACCCAAGAGTTCAAGTCTTGTACGGAGAAACACCCCCATAAGCTTCAAACTTAAAAAAAAAAAAGCAACCAAGAAGAAAGCTTGAAGAAAAAAGAAAGAAGAATACATCCCTCCGAGGTAAATAAAAATAATAGAGTCAGAGTATCTCCTCTGCATATTTAAGGGTTTAACCCTCATAAAAAAAGAACATAGTTCTTTCCCTGGATCTGAGATCCATGAGACAAGTCTCTCACAAATGAGAATTTAATTCTCATGGGGATGAACTTGTTCTTGGAGATCAAAGATCCAGAAAAGAACAGAGAATTGAACTCTTCAGAACAGAATACATAAAGAAAACCTAACGCCAAGTGCCTCACATGTCCCTTACGTGGGCGCTGCTCAATAAAGAGTGATCAACACTCAATAGTTGGCGCTCAGCACCAAGTGTCTCACGTGTCCCACACGTGGGCGCTGCTCAATAAAAAGTGCTTAGCACTCAATGGTTGGCGCTCAGCGCCAAGCACCTCACGTGTCCCTCACGTGGGCGATGCTCAATAAGGGGTGCCTAGCAATCAGTGGTTGGTGCTCAACGCCAAGCGCCTCACATGCTCCGCACGTGGGCACCATAAAGAGTTTTTAACACTCCATAAAAGTAAAAGAACAAAAAAGAAGGGGAAAAGTAAAGCAAAGTGTGAGCGTCAGAACCAATATAAATGCTAAGCATTGTTTGCACAGAAAGGGGATTGAGCCCAAGTAAGTGTTTAACACTTTATTCAAAATGAAACGACAAAGACTGAGTGGGCTGAGCCCAAGTTCGCCAAACTCCTAATCAACCGAGTCCATGTGCTCTTTATTTTCCAAATTGTTCGTAGTCCCAAACAAGACTACCGATCTTCTGACGAATATTCATTGGTTCAAGGGTACATCTCCTCACACCTCTGATATATGTCATTGTAAATCTTCAACGTCTTCAGAGAGGTGGCGGGTCCTGACAACCAACAACTCTTTGGCACACTCCCAAATGACTACGGACCGCAACGTCCTTAAACTAATAACGGACCGTAATGTCCCTAAACTAAAACAATAGACCCAAACGCTCTTTTGTTGGATCTGAATGATCCTAAAACCTTGTTAAATAGATCTTAGTCTAAAATTGGACTAACGTATCCTTAACAAACAATTAAGTTGATCTTAACCTCAAGCGAGATTAACAATCCTTAAATCAAACCAAACCCAAATCTAAGAATATACGGATTTGGACTAATCCACGCCCTACGGGCAACAACATAAATTAGTCTCCGTATACAATCTACGGGAAACCAAAAATAAAACAAATATCACATGACACGAAGTGACCTTCTGGAGCCAGAGAAAGTGGTTATCGCTATGCAGTAACGTAATTAACTGTAGGGGCTTACGCCTGCAGGGAAGAGTGTCCCCACAATCAAAAACCCCTCAGAAATGAGGGGGAATCTAACGATGTCTGCTGCAACGACCACATCCATCCAAACCTTCGATACACAATGCCATAAATCAACTTGGTATTTTTAGAGAGGTGGACGGATAAATCCAAATAGCATCTGCCCCCGTATTCCGACAAGACGTTTGTCTTCCCGGTTTTCAGCAGTAAACACGCATGCACAATCGTCTTCTAAGATAATGCAAGCTCATGGATTATTATGTATATTGAAACTAGTTTGAATCCCTCACTTTCGATCCGTACTCACACTAGAACAGAGAAATTTGGAATGGAATCAAAACAAGCGAGGAATTTGGAATTGAATTAAACTAAGTGCCAGAAGCACAAATTGCATATAATAATCGCAAATGTGTCTTCATGCCGACTTCTTCACATACTGTAAAAACCCTAAACTTTCTGTACAAAATTTTTCAAAGTACAGAGTGGAATACCTAAGCCTGAGCACAAGTTATAAATTTAAATTGCTTTTGGATAGCAAGAAAGCACTTGTAGCTCATTGGTAAAACCTTGCACTGTTGTGATGTAGCCCCTGTGATCGAATCCCCCCAGCCATATATATTTTTATTGATTTTTCTTTTAAACTTTTAGAAGGTCAAAGGTTTGTACTGCACTGCACGTAAAATGAAAAGCCACAAAGTAAACAAACATGTGGGAAATGATATACCAACAGACAGGAACAGGTGTCAAAGATCTAAGCACCTACCCTCAGAATTTGGCCAGCGAAATTATCAAAGGGGCCGGCACCGCCGGCCTCCCCAGTTGCTAATGCTCTCAAATTTTAACCCCACACCCCTTGGACTCCCCCCACTAATCCTAGCCTGTTTAGTTTTTCTGCATTTATCCAGAGAGTGATAATTCCTCTCTTAAATCCATTTTAATTCCATTCTTCATTACCCTAAACTCTAATTTTCTTTATAAATACAACCCTATATTTTATCCCTCCTCATTCAGAAATATAGTACCAAAACTCTCTTAAAAATTCCAAGTCCAAAAAGTTGTACAAGTGGAGTTAGCAAAGGTCAAAGTTCCGGTGACGAAATGACTCCCCGACGATCCCAAAATCTCCCCCTTCCTCTTCTCTCTAATTCCAATCAGTAAGTCCCCTATCCCCTCCTTTCATTATAGTCTAAAACATCCTCAATTCAATACTCGTCGGAAGCGGAGTTATTCCGACTTCCGATTCTAATTTCATCAAAAATGCTATTTTTCTTAATAACAAATTTACCATCTTTTTATATACTATTTATTAATCATTAAATAACATATTAGAACAAGTTCCATCTCAAAATAATATGTATTGCAACTTCTATTTCAATTTTACGGTAAAATACCATCATGTTTACATACGACATTGCTTATTCATTTTGATCATATTAGTTTAGAAAACTCACGAGGTAATGACCTACCTCATCACAACACACATTCTTGATATAGAATGATGATTTTTGGAACATTAGTTTGTGGGAAAAATACGAGTTTACATTTAAATACCCAAAACATTCAAAAACCGTTTTCTTTAAAAGTGTATTATTTAATTCCTTACAAATGTGCCTCTACAACCCATTTGAGCGAACCCCGATCGAGATGGTGCGGGTTTTTGCACATCCTCGGGCCTAGTAGAGCGATATACAGACCTCCTTACGATGCATTCGATCTCGATGGAATTTTTAATACAATTTTTAAGAATAATGTGATTTCTATTTAATAAATAAGTTCTATTATATATATATATATATATATATATATATATATTCCATGTTTTCTAAATCAAAGGAATCGCAAATTTCATGAAACTACCATTACAAATCAATACAATTCCAATATTACATTAAAATACCATATACAATGTAATCTAGGTTATATTCACTAGAAAACATTATATTTTAAAATATACATCCATGGAAACCCTAAAGACAATAATTAAATACTTGAGGTATATTTTGAAAATATATCAAAACTATTTTTCTTAAAACCCCTTCAAGTTATATTAATTTATAATAAGGACCCTAGTAAACATAGTTTTAAGCGGGACCAGTTCTCTTGAGCCTCAGAGAGCCGAAGAATATGGTTGGTTGCCTATCTAAAGTAGACAACCTAAAAATGGCGTTATCAATACGGTAATTGTCTTCGAAAAAGACACAAAACCTGCCGTCCATGTGCAGCAATTATCGATAACATTAAAACTAATTCAGGACTTCAATTCTGTCTAAAAGGTCTGACTCAGTCTGAATCTCAGTCTAATATGAAGTCAATCTATCCTTGAATATGATTCAAGATAACTCTATTTCAACATGAATCCATTTATACCAGAATTCAATCTATATCAACATGACTTGACCGAACCGAACCATGGATATACTCTGATTACATGACTATCCATTTATATCAATTCTGTTTACATGATATCATGGTTTCGGCAAGTTGTATACAACTATTCATTACAACAATACAAACAATACAAGATACATTACGGGGTATTTAAGGGGTTGACTGGTACGGAACATATTAAAGGTGGCATGAGGTGGTCACTAAAAGACGTAACTATACATCCATGCCGTTGTTCCATGGTTTTATCGATGGAGCCTTGTATTATGGGTTACAAAAGTCCACGGTGTAAGTTGGACTCTTCTTGTATACACTGGCATATTCTATATCAAGTTACAAACAACTGCGTTAATATAACAATCAAACATCATAACAGTTATATTCTCCCACATGTCTATTTTATTTCTTTCTTTCTTTGGGACTTACCGAGCGATTGTTCGCTGACGACATTCCTATTTCTCTTCTTTTTTTGAAATGTTGTCAGGAGAACCCGACACTGAGGAGTTTGAGACCAGTCAGGAGCACTTAGAGCAGACCACTGAGCAGCACGGCTATTAGACTTTACTTGTACTTACTTTTCATTCGGTTCATGCCATTGTTTAGGCATTGCTTTCCATTGTTGTATTTACATTTTCAGTTGTACTTGTAAAGAAATGTTTAATAAATAAAAGTTGTTGTTCATTTACATCTCTTGTCATTTTTCTTGTGTACATTTATTATATTGCTTAGGTACGCTTAGTGTGTTTACTTCTGAGTAAATATATAGCGGGCCTTGTCGCGTCTTCTTATCCGTACACTGGGAAGCGGGGCGTGACACGTAATCTCATATGCATCATATAATTCCATTCACTTCTACCAACTATGCTATATTGTATATTATTTAGGAAAAATTACACTAAAATACTCTTAGCTATTGCTCTTTTTCAATAAAATATCTTTAAAAAGTTTAATTACACTGAGATACCATCAACCAATAATGTTATACTAAAATACCCTAGTGATGCTAACATAGATTTGTGTTGTAATACCTAGTACCCATTATGCGGTAAAATATGTATTTATATAAACTTTATGTAATTTAATTTATTTATTTAAATGTATTTTTAGTTAAACCCTCCATCTAGTTTTCCTATTGTTTTCTAAAGCTCGCCATCTTTCTTTTATTTAAACAAAGACAGTTTTGATTCTAATTTAATGATGTTTAATTTGGTATTAATTCTATTAAATGGGTTAATTATTATTAACTCGTAATTATTGTCATGTTAATTAAATTGTATTTTAAACATACCTATATTTAAAACCCTAACTCTAATTTCTCTGAACCTAAACCCTAACCATATCCTAACCCTAACCCTACCCCATGCAAAACCTAACCCAGTTAGCTTCAGCCCACACCTTATTAGCTCGGCACCATCCTATTTCTTTCCATCTCTTTCCTTTCCCTCTCTTCCTCCCTTCCTTCTTCCTCCTCAACATTCGCTTCCTTCCCACTCGCTAACGGCTCCTCGAGATCCGCTCCACCAACGATGTAGCCTATGCCCTCAACGTCCCCGTGATTCCCGCGCCCTTTCCCCCACTTTCTGTCAACAACATCATCATCATCTCTATCTCTCTTAACCTCTCTCTCTCTCTCTATATATATATATATATATATATATATATATATATATATATATAATCTTCCTCTTTCCAAACCCTACAGATCCCCATCACCACTATCGCCGACCGACATCGTCGAACTCCCAGCATCCCCCTCTATATCATCTGAGCCTAGACATTGCAGTCGCTCGACTCCATACCACCTCAACCTCCACCTTCGAACCCATTTTCCTTGCCCCCTCCCTCGTCACCTAAGCATCCTCGCCGCGTCCTTCGACCGTCGCACCAGCCCGACCCCATCTCACCACCGACATCGCCCTCACCTCTTTGCTTTCCTTCAACCATCGTTGTGTCCATCGCCAAGCACCCAGCAACCCTCTCCATCGCTTTCATTCTCAACTTCTTCTTCTTCTCCTTCTTCCTCAACCCCAATCTCCTCTCTCCCCGAGACCCCTTCATCACCTGCGCCTTTGCCCCTCTCACCGTTGGCACACCCAAGCAGCCATCAACACCCGAAATTCCTATAAACACCACCTTCGACTTCACCTTTCCCTCACCGGCTAACCCCACTTGCATCGCCTTCAACCCAGTGCCACTAATGACCACTGTCGACGTCTTGCTGACAGCCGCAGCAGCTCCATCACCATCGCTGAGCTCAAGCCAAGCCCCGTATCTCAAGCCAAGAAGCATCACGCCGAACCGAGCTCGAGCCTAAGCACTGGTTTTGCCCGTGTCGTTGCCGTGCTCGCGCCGCTGCCATATAATCGTCGAACCATCGTTAGGCAAGTGAATTTCACTTGCTTAATATGCTATAGTTATTCTAATTAAGTTGTTTAGACACACACACACACATATATGTATTTGAATGTTCGTTGCGATTAGTTGGATCATAACTTAATTAAAGTAACCAAATTTGATTAGCAATAGATTTTTTTTTATTAACGAGCAACATGTAAAAGATAGGGATCGAATCCCGTTTTAAATCAGTTAAGATAAAACCGATATTTTGTCGTTACACATGTTTCGCTAAATGCTCTGTGAGAAACCATAAGTCAAAACCTAATTAAAAATGGCTGAACCTGTGATCGTTAAACCCTTTTACTGTTAATGAATATCCTGTAGAAATTTGGTTGCAAAATAACGTCGTTGCACAAATAAAATGATACCCCCAATAACCATCGTGAAATCTAGAATTTTCATGCACGCTAACCCGTAAAATTCATAATAAATTATATAAAAATCGGACCGTGGTGTGCTTAGGCTCGTTACGAAGAGTACTGAATAATCTATGAAAATATGTATATGGTTACTGAATGTTATGTCATTATATAGTGAAAACTGAAGAGATTTATGATTTTGGACTGCAGTCCAGAGCAGAAATCTCTGCTAACAGCTGTTTTTAAATGCTTATATCTCTCCGTTCAAACATGAATATTTGTAGAGTCCTATATAGATACTTAGATAATTGAGTTAAATTTCCTATTCGACTAGTTTCACCAAATTCCATCATCTTTTGATATTTATAACATATTTCATATTGTCGATATGTACGGCTGATTATTGCAGTATCAGTTTATACGCAGTGACACTAAACTGAACATAACTCGAAGCAAACGATGGCTATTACTAATCCATCAGTTGTGTAAAAATATTCACTGATAGACCTATATTTATTTGAACTATAGTAATCCTAAATCTGAACATAACTATTGGCAAAACGCGTTCGAAATTGGACTTCCAATTCAGAAACTGGAATTTCAGTAGCGAACATCCATTTTAAAACAACCGTATCTCCCTAAGCAGAACCCCGATTGGTATGAAACCAATTTTATTGTCTATATAATTGAGTCTACTATTTATGAATTTTGTATTGTTTCGCTTGTTTCTGCACGAATGAATAGCAGTGAATTTTATGAACTGAATGACACTGACTGTCTATATTCTATTTGTAGTATATTTCATTGCATTTCTATTATATTGCATGATTGTTTTACCCTTAGTGCATAGTGATCATTTGTATTGACATACTAGCAATTATAGCAAATTGTTGAGCGATATTGGTATCAATTGGTTGTATCAAGTACACCAGTAAAAGTGATTAAACAGTGAAAGTGATGACGGCTTATAGATTTCACAATCTTACTATTTAGTTTTGATGATATTATACAATATTAATAGATATATACATGTGTTTTATATTACATATTTTATAACACTGTATATGAGCTTATTCGTGTGAGATTGGATTTGCAGGAATAGATCACGACAAGTTTTGGATGGAAGATAGAGGAAATTGAGCTAAAACGGCAAATCTATTGGAGGTTGGAGGATAATGGACTAGAGCCCCTCAATGATCACATTCAAGCTCAAGAAGCTAAGGAGCCAAAAATCCAAGTTCAAAAGAAATTCAAGAAATCGAAGATTCAAGAGCTCGTGTCAAGATATCGGAATATTCACGATTTGGAAAAAGAACGATATTGACATAAGAAATCAATGTAAGTACTCATAACTATGGAAAACTTCACATTTAAGCTCTTGCACACACTCTTCGTATTATTTGTGAAACTATTGGCGAAAAACTTGCGTTGGTTTTCATTTAAAATCTTTTTCAAAACTAAGTTCAAATTTGTCTGAAAAATCCTTCTTCAGACGTCTATACCATTGTACTTCAGACGCCAGTTCTGTTTTCCAAAACATACACAAGTTTTAATATATCAGTTTCTTATTTCAGAACAAATGTCTGAAGCTTATCAGAACAAACGTCTGGATGTTCTTTGAGCTTTCATTGTTTACAACTTTTAACAGAACAGACTGTTCACCGCCGGAAGACGGACCGAGATGTTAGGACGTCTGGCCTGAATTTTGGGGGCAGATGCTATTTAGATTTATCCATCCACCTCTCCGAAAATGCCAAGTTGATTTATGGCACCGTATATTAGAGGTTTGGATGGATGCGGCCTTTGTAGCAGACTTTATCAAATTCCGCTTCATTTTGCGAGGGGTTTTTGATTGTGGGGATGCTCTTTTCTGCAGGCGCAAGCCCCTGCAGTTAATTACGTTACCGCATTGCGATAACCACTTTCTCCTGCTCCGGAAGTTCACTTCGTGTCGTGTGTGTTTTCGTTGCCCGTGGATTGTATACGGAGACTAATTTATGTCGTGCCGATAGGATGCAGATTAGTCCAAATCCGTATATTTGAGATTTAGGTTTAGGTCAAGGATTTGGTTGACGTGGTCCAGGTTGGTAGCTTGGTTTGCCAACGAGAATGAACTTAGGACGCAGATCTCACATTTGTGAGGTCCATCGGTTCATAGGACATTTGGATTTAATCTAAGGATCATTAGCCATATTTGAGACTAAGATCGACTTATGAGCAGTGAGTATAGGGGCTCAACCGATCATTAGATCATATATGAATAGCCCATGAATAGTATACGGTAGTCATTATGGAGAAAGTCCGCAGGGCAAAACATATTAGTTTAAGAACGTCGCGGTCCAACATTCCATGTTTGGGATGAATGTTAGTTTAAGGACATTTCGGTCTTTTATCGCCGTATTTGGGGCGAATATTAGTTTAAGGACATTTCGGTCCAACATTCATCTTGTGCGCACGCGTATTTGTTACGTGGCGGAGTGAATGATGGTAACATGGGATGCGCCTAATTTGGGGTGCGATCCGATTTGAGATGTGCATGTCAGTTTAGAAGTACATCAACGTGGGACATATCATTCTCAGTCTTGATGAAATTTTACGTCAAGTTGGGACGAGGAGTTGTTGTTGGTTGTCAGGACCCACCACCTCTCTGAAAACGTTGAGGAATTACAACGACATATATTAGAGGTGTGGAGAGATGTACCCTTGAACCAAATCCCGTATTTGAGGGAAAGGGGGGGTGGTCAACCTAAGAATCGTTAATCATATTTGAGAATAGATTATCTTAGCAGATATGGGATGAATATCATTTTGGATATCATCAATGAGAGATCATTAGTCATATTTGAGACTAAAATCAGTTTGGATATCAGTTTGGATATCATGAATATAAGCTTAGCCAATTTGGGCTAAAATTGGGTTTCTGTAACACCCAGCAGTGCTAAGCACTCAGCTGCATATAGCGCTTACAGGCGCTCCCATAGTGCTAAGCACTAACTTTTATAGTGCTCACGTGTATTTCACGTGAGGCGCTCCAATAGTGCTAAGCACTAACTTTTCTCGGTACTCACGTGTGTTTCACGTGAGGCGCTATATTTTTGGAGATTTAATCTCTGTTAATGTTTTTAGAGAACTTAAATCTCTATTAATGGTATTTTGATCATTAACAATCATCAAGATCTTTATTTTGAGGATCTGAGATCATGTTCTTTAAGAACTAAGTTCTTAATTTGAAGAAACTAAGTTCCTGGAGTATTGTGAACTCTATGTTTTCCATGTTCATGTTTTCAGAGAGATTAAACCTCTTTTAAGGGTGTTTTGACCATTAAGGATCACCAAGATCACTATTTTGAGGATCTGGGATCAGGTTCTTTTAAGAACCAAGTTCTTGATTTGAAGGAACTAAGTTCCCGGAGTATTATAAACTCCATCTTCTTCATATTCTTATATCCATGTTTTCCTCTGAATCTTTGATTCTCAAGAATAAGATCTTCCTGATGAGAATTAAATTATCAACTTGTGGAAGACTTGTCTTGTGGATCTCAGATCCAGAGAAAGAATTAAGTTCTTTGAGAAGGGTTAAACCCTTTTAATGGGTAAAGGAAATGTTTTTTGATCTCTCTTTTTTTTCTTTACCTAAGATTTTTAGGAGGGAAATGTTCTTCTTTGAGAGAATTAAATTCTCTGTTATTTTAAGAGCCTTCTGTATTTTTACAGAAATTTATAAGGGGTCTCCTCTTTTCTTTTCTTCCTTCCCCTTTTGATTAATCTCTTTGCTCATATTTATAGAAGAAGAGAAAAATCAATTTATTGAGAAAATCTCTCATTGAGATCATGATTGATTTCATGATTAATTAAAATAATCTTTTAGATCAATCGGTGAATTTTATTTACCATTGGATTTTTAATCCAAATGCTTTCTGTTTAAAAGAGAAGATTTCTTATTTGCTTAACAAGATTAGGAAATATTTTCCTAAGATAGAATTTTATTCTATCATATGAATATCTTGTTAGTTTAACAAGATTAAAATTTTACTCCAACCTGTTCTTAAGCAATCACACTCCACAAGTTTCCCTACAAGCGGTCCATTATTGACCCTTGTATACAATCCACGGACATAAATAAATGTTCTCTCATCAAGTCCCACCAATAGTGAACAACACTTGTAAGTCTTCTCGACTTATAAGGAGAAAATACTCTTATGAGATCCTTACGACTTATAAAAGAACACACACTTGGGGATCCCCACGATTCCTAAAGAGAAAATATACCTACGAGATCCTCATAACTCGTAGGAAGAAATACCTTTATGAGACCCTTATGGCTCGTAAAGTCAAAAAGCCTTAGTCAACAGGATCATAACCCTGTTTGCTAAGCCAGCTTTGTTCAAATCGACAAGGGCAAATGATGATTCATTCATGGCAATATTCCAATGGTAGCGATGCTGATGCCTGGATAGGTGTCGATTTTAAGACCTTTCACGGCAAATGATGTTTTGCTCCTGGCAATATTCCAGTCGCAGTGGTGCTGATGCTAAGATTGGGATCAGGTCTTAAGTTCCATACTTGTAACAAAAATCAGTGAGCAAAAAATGCATATGAAATAGCCAAAATGATGGGGCAACTCGCAATAAAAATCAGCGAGAAAAATATATGCATATGAAATAGCCGAAATGATAGGGAAACTCGCAATAAAAAACAATGAGTAAAAAGAAAAGAATATCCGAAATGATTGGCACCACGATAAAAATGGTCGAAATTATTGGGCAATCGCGACTTTCACGATATAAAAAGCTGAAATGATAGAGTATCGCAGGAAAAAAATTGAAACTTCTACCCTGCAGGTAAGTCTATATCGACCTCTGTATACAATCCATGGGCACAAACGAAAAAGGAACCACATTTTCCCACCAGGCTCCATCAGAAGGACGACGGCAACATCTACAGCCTAGAGATCAACAACGGCGTTTCTTCTCACTTCAGCAGGATGCAAACGCAACGTCAACAAAATGAAGCCATGGCAAAGTCCCTAGTTCCAAATCTCGAAGGTTCACAGACAGCCTAGAGATCACCAACGGCACTTCTCTTCACTCCAGCAGGATGCAGATACGCCGTCAACAAACGACCCCATGGTCGAAACAAATGGAGCCATGGCAAAGTTCCTGGTTCCAAGCCTCGACAGTTCACCAACAACCTAGAGACTACCTCGGAGCCATGGCAAAGTCCCTAGTTCTCAGTCTCGAAGGCAACATCTACAGCCTAGAGATCAACAACGGGGTTCCTTCTCACTCCAACAGGATGCAGACACGACGTCAACAACCAACCACAGGGTTAAAACAATGGAGCCATGATAAAGTCCCTAGTTCCGAGTCTCGACGGTTCACAGACAACCTAGTGACAACCTCGACATTCGTCGCAATATAGAAGACACAATGTCAACAAATGAAGCAAAAGAAGATCCCTAGCTTTAGGGTCTTGACGGCAACTCAAATGAGGCCTGAAAGACTATCAGAGATCATCCTACACCAGCGCGGAGTGGTCATGACTCATCGGGGCTCCCAAATTGAGCCTAAGCTCAAGTAAAAGCAGCATGGAAAATCCCTAACGCTTGCCCTTATGACGGTAATATGACCTAGGAGATTAGTTGAAGACGTCTTGTCCAGTCTCCGAAGGGATCAGAGAAATGACTGTCGTGGGTCTACTCGATCAGCAAGATTGTGTATCGAGGAATGCATCAGCCAACGCGACGGTACGACGGACAAAAACCCTAGTACTACAGACCCTAACAGACCTCTGTCGTAAAAATCAGAGGTTAACTGTGATGTTAGGAAATTCTTGCAAGAACTTCTCGATTCGTCTCGACTCGTAGGGAAAACAATGTTCCTGCGAGAACTTCTTGACTCGTCTCGACTCATGAAACCCTTACGGATTATGAACGTGGAAAGCTTTAGGCAACGGGGATATCGACCTGTTTCCTAAGCACCGTAGCCCTGCAAGTAGGTCCAAGATGGACTATTGTATACTATCCATGAGCTATATTCTCCAAAGTCGAAAATCGACAAGACAAAAATACCCACTTATGAGCCCTCTCGACTTGTAAGGGAGGAAATTCTCTTGCGAGATCCTTATGACTCTCAAGAGAAAACGCACTTAGGAGTCCTCACGACTCCTAAGGAGAAAAAACACCTACGGGATCCTCTCGACTCGTAGGGAGAAAAGTCTTTATGAGACCCTTACGGCTCATAAAGTTAAAAAGGCTTAGGCGAAAGATCCAAACCTGTTTCCTAAGCCATCACTGCCCTGCAAGGAGGTCAAGATGGACTATTTACGGGCCACCAAAGTTACATGTGAAAATAAAAAAAAATCTTTTATTCATGAATTCAGGTGAATACAAGATACATTTCCTAAGGGAATCAGAATGAATATACGTTATTCTTGAATCACAAGTTTACAGTTGGTACAAGAAAAAAGGTACAATGACAGTTATTAAGGAGGAGGCGTCTTCAACAAATTGACAAGCCGCTCGCACGCTCCTCTCAGTCCTTTCTCGTGGTCAGCTACTATGGCCAACTCCGCTTCAATTTGAGCCCGTTATTGCAAGCAGGACGAAAGCTTCTCGGTGACTTCCTGCTTGGCAGTTTCGCAATCCTGTGTGACCTGCTCGATGAAGTCAAGCTTCTGCCTTAGCGCCAAACCTTCATAGAATTAGAACCAGTGATAGCGCCTCATGCATATAACATGTGGGCGCCGGCGCCAATCGCAGTGCCTCACACATATAACGCGGGTCCCCGGCATTATATATATATATGAGTAACTACTACTTCATATGAGGCACCTATGAGTAGTGGTATAAAAGAAAGGGAAGTTTTGCCATTCATACTTGGAAAAATTTATACATCGGTGATAACAACAAAACAAACATATCATCAAAATGTTTACAATGGCAAGACACTGAATCCCGGACATGGATTTAGGAATTCAGAAGCAAGTCCAAGTAAAATGCTTCTGGCCTCTCTGACAATTTTCTTATACATTTTCTCACGAATGCAAGCTTCGGGATCCCCGCTGATATCGTCCGTCCTCTGGTAGGCGGAGATTATCGCCGTCTGTTGGAAGACCTGATGCAAAACATCGACAAGATCATCTCGCCGCCTCTTCGAGATCAGGCCCATCAGATATACTGAGTGCACCTTGTCTTCGGCATCATCAAGCGCCTCATGCTGCATAGCCTCGTTAAATTCAAGAATTGCTTCCCAAATCGCCCCCACGATAATTTTCAGAAGAGCGGAACGACGAGAGAGTAGTCGACCGTTGTATTCATCGAAGCGACGCATCACCTCAGCACATTGGGCATCCGTAAACTCCTGGCCTTGACAGCGGCATTGGACGCGAATGTCTTCATAGGAGATAATCTCTTCAAGGTCATACAGATGGGCAGCCATAGTATCTGGAAAGAAAATTTAGTAAAAGGTTAGCAATTAAATATCAAGATTCTTAGAATTTAAAATAAAAACAGTTGTAACGCCCCATCATTGATGGGGAGTCACTCATTAAGGATGTAATCCTAAAGGATTCTCATTTAATGAGAAACCTCATTGGGCTAAGGCGTTAAACTCTCTCGAGAGCTGTGCTCTACCAACATATTTCACATCCGTCAACTTTAATTAAGAGGGGAATAAAATTACCCCAAAAAATTCTAAGAGCTATGCTCTGTAAAAACAATGGGATAATCTACCAGAACCCTCAAAAGCAAAGCTTTTTAACAGGGCAAAACAGTAAGATCTTTAAGATCTGAAAGAAGAATTCTAGAAACTTTAAGAGTTCTTCATGGAAGATGAGCGATACTCTGATTAATGGGTTAAGCAACCCTAAAATACATTTTAAGATCTACGATCTCAAAAGAGCAAAGCTATGTTCATGGGTTCGATTACAATCCTTACCAAATTTTAGGGCAGAGTTCTAACTCTAGAAAGGATTTCTTTGGGTAGAGATCTAAGCTCTGAAAGGAGAATTAAATTCTCAAAGAATAATAATAGAAGATGAACATCAGTCATCTCAAGGGCCAAAGGCCCTACTTATAGGCGCAGGAAGTCGATTCAACTTCCAAGAAGATCCAACGGCGGAAAAGCTGCCACCGCTGCACTCATGTGTGAGCCACGTGAGCGCAACGGTAGGGCGCACTTGTTTCCCTAATAAAAGAGCAAAGCTCTGTTCAAAATTTGAAAGGCAGCGCCAAGAGTTAAAAACTCTGAAGCAGCGTCTCATGTGCCTTGCATGAGGGCGTCAGTGCCAAGAGTTAAAAACTCTGAGGCAGCACCTCACGTGTCTCGCATGAGGGCGCCAACGCCAAGAGTTAAAAACTCTGAGGCAGCGCCTCACGTGCCTCGCATGAGGGCGCCAGCTCCAGAACTAAAAGCTCTCTGTTAGAAAGAGCCGTTGGATCAAAGATCCAAAGAAGGAGATAAATCATCAAAATGCAGAATTAAATTCTGCTGAGGAAATATTCCTCAAATCTTTCTAAACAAGAAAAATTACTCTCTATAAAACAGAGCACCGTTGGATTAGAAATCAAATGGTGATTAAAAATCACCTATCTGCGGAATAAATTCTGTATAGGAAAATATTTCCCTAATCTTGTAAAAACAAGAGAGATATTTTCTGTAAAACAGAAGTCCTTGGATCAAAGATCCAACGGTGGATAACATCCCCAAATCAATTAAAGATCTCTCAATGAGAGATTTCTTTAACTAAAGCAACAAACTTGCCTCTACTATATAAAGGATCCAAGACTTCAAGTCTTGTACAGAGGAATCCCCCCATAAGCTTCAAACTTAAAGAAAAGAGCAAGCAAGAAGAAAGCTTTAAGAGGGAAGAAAGAAGAATACCTCTCTTCGAGGTAAATAAAAATAATAAAGATCAGAACATCTCATCTGCATATCCAAGGGTTTAACCCTTATAAAAAAACTTAGTTCTTTCTCTGGATTTGAGATCCATGAGACAAGTCTCCAACAAATGAGAATTTAATTCTCATAGGGATGAACTTATTTTTGGGGATCAAAGATCCAGAAAAGAACAGAGAATCGGACTCTTCAGAACATAATATACGAAGAAAACCTAGCGCTAAGCGCCTCACGTGTCCCTCATGTGGGCGCTGCTCAATAAAAAGTGCTTAGCACTCAATGGTTGGCGCTCAGCGCCAAGCGTTTTATGTGGGCGCTGCTCAATAAAGAATGCTCAACACTCAATGGTTGGCGTTCAGCGCCAAGCGGCTCACGTGTTCTTCATGTGGGCGCTGCTCAATAAAGAGTGATTAGCACTCAATGGTTGGCGCTCAGTGCCAAGCGTCTCACGTGCTCCGCACGTGAGCGCCATAAAGAGTGCTCAGCACTCCATATAGAGACAAAAGAAAAGAGAGAGTAAAGTGTGAGCGTCAGAACTCACATAAGTGCTCAGCGCTTTTTTCAAGAAAAAGGGACTGAGCCCAAACCAGTGTTTAGCACTTTATTTAAATGAAATGACAACGACTGAGTGGGCTGAGCCCAAGTTGACTAGATCCTTAATTCAGATCAACCGAGCCCATGTCTTCATTATTTTCCAAATTGGTCTTAGTCCTAAACACGACTACTGATCTTCCGACGGATATTCATCCCACATCTCCCCTCAATCTGGAAATTGGTTCAAGGGTACATCTCTCTACACCTCTGATACACATCGTTGTAATTTCTCAACGTCTTCAGAGAGGTGGTAGGTTCCTACAACCAAATGCTTTTGGATGCACTTCCTAAAACGGAGGCTACAAACCGGAACGTTCTTAAACTAATACAATAGAGCCCAAATGCTCTTTTGTTGGATCTGAATGATCATAAAAAAAATCCTGTTGACTAGATCTTAGTCTAAAATTAGACTAACGTATTCTTAACAAACATTTAAGTTGATCTTAATCTCAAACGAGATTAACGATCCTTAAATCAAACCAAACCCAAATCTAAGAATATATGGATTTGGACTAATCTACGCCGTACGGGCGACAACATAAATTAGTCTCCGTATACAATCCACGGCAACCAAAAATAAAACAAACAAACACGACACGAAGTGACCTTCTGAAGCAGGAGAAAGTGGTTATCGCTATGCGGTAACGTAATTAACTGCAGGGGCTTGCACCTGCAGGGAAGAGCATCCCCACAATCAAAAACCCCTCGGAAACGAGAAGGAATCTGACGAAGTCTGCTACAACGGCCACATCTGTCCAAACCTCCGATACACGGTGCCATAAATCAACTTGGCATTTTCGGAGAGGTGGACGGATAAACCCAAATAGCATCTACCCCCAACTTCAGGCAAGACGATCTATCCCGGATCCGTCTCTATTTTCGGCGGTAAACACAGGGTATTTTAATGAGAAAATAACCTTTTTATGAAAGATTATGGTATTCATTGAAATTAATTTTCAATAAAGTTTTAGGTATTCTCTTTAGAAAATATCATTAAAAATGGTTATGGTTTTTGTTGAAGATAGCCTTGTAGTAAAGGTCAAGATATTTAAATGAAATTATATCCTTTTAGGATGGATTGAGATATTTTATTGTAAATAATAATTTATAAAGATATGAGGTTTATTTGGAGATAACATTTTAGAAATATAATCGTGTTGGCAACCGCTACACATGGGCGGTAAGATTTGTGTCCTTTTCAGGGACGATTGCCTATCAATCATGAGATATTTACGTAAAATATTGCCCTATATAAATTAGGGTATCTTATTAAAGCTTTAGTTAATAGGCTAAGAAAGTTTATTATAAAATATTCTTTCTAAATTGAAGGGGGTTAGGTTGAAAACCATAGCATAATTATTTAGATTCGTATTACCCCTTTCAAAAGGTAAAGGGATTTTAACAAAACTAGGTTAACTGGTGAATAAAAGTGCAAGTAAAAACATATCATTTTAGGGTGTCTAAAGCATTTTGTTCAAAACATCTCATATCATATGGGTATTTTAAATACGTACAACATTTTAATAAAATGAGGGTATTTTCTGGTAGTAACCTATTTCAAGATCTTATTGATAACATGGATAAGTGGGTGTACATAAGGGTGGATTGATACCCTATGAGTTATAACATCAAGCATATCATTTTCCATGGATGATGAGGGTGCAATATTTACGCATATATGGGTAATTTAATTGAACCATTTTAAGCATGGGTCAAATTTATAATTAAGAGGTGCCATAAAAGGGATACAGAAATATTTTTAACATCATTTTAAATTAAGGCTGGGGATTAGAACTTGAAACTAAGATCATTAAAGGAAAAAAAGGTGACAGACAAGTGGAGAGAGGCGGATCCTACATTTGGTTTGAGTTGGATGTCGATGGGTCGAAAGCGTAGACTTGTACTACAATCTCAACAACTCCATGCTCAGATTTTTCCTCGATATTTGGGTGAAACCACAGCGTCGGTGTCGTCGATACGAAGGCCTGGATATTTTTTTTCAGAATTTCAGGAGTTCTGAGGTATGAGAAATTTGAGTTTGAAGGTCTATTAAATATGGTGTTTTCCCCAACAATAAAATCCAAAAAAATCTGTCAAATCCCCCCAGAATCCGCGTCCAATCATCATCTGATGATTCAGCCGCCGCCGCCACGATTAGTGGCCGTTGGATCAAAATTCAACGGCCCAGAGGCCGCTGCCGTTTTCCACATGTCTACGAGGAGTGGATTCACACGCTTGAGGCGCAAGCGCGTGGTCCCCACCCTCGTGGAGATCCCGGGCCGTTGGATCTCCCATCCAACGGTCCAGGTTATATATATATAAAGAAATCTACCTGTTTATTTTTTTAAAATTCGAATTTGGTTTTAAAAAATTGTTAAAAATATTGAAAAATACGGGCAAAATATGAGAAAATTCCAGAAAATATATTTTCTTGTTATCTTTAATTTAAAAATGATTTTGGGCTTAAAACTAAATAATATTCCTATATATATGATATTTATTGGTTATCATAACTATTGAAAAAATCTATTTTATTCTCGAAAATATTTTAATTACGAAAATAAATATTTTAATTTAAAATAATATATGTAAATCATTCTTAGGGCATTATAAAAATATTTTAAGCCCAGAAATATATAAATAGATTTTTTATAGAAAATTCCTTATATTTAAATGCTTTAACAATTACTCGCATCACTTATAAATTATTTTTCCATCAAGTAAAAAAACGCCGTTAAATACTCGGTACTAAAAAACCAAGACCTTTATTGAGTATTAGATAACACGGTCGTTACAATCTATCCTCCTTAAAACAATTTCGACCTCGAAATTATGAAGGTCGACGAAAGAGAGAGAAAAATTTACATAGGGGAACATCCAAATAGGTGAGGATATTGTTCTCTCAACTCATCTTCCCTTTCCCATGTGGAATCGCCCGGAGAGTCCTTCCTCCACATGACCTTAACCAATTTGATCATCTTGTCCCTCAAGGTCTTGTCCTTCCGGTCTAGAATCTCAACCGGTTGTTGTTCATAGGTTAGATCAACCCCTACGGTGGAATGATCCAAAACGTGACCAGGATCGCCGACATACCACCTCAACTGCTAGATATGGAAAACGTTGTGTAGGCCTTTCATAGAAGGGCTAAGGCTAAGCGATACACAACCTTCCCAACTCGTTCGAGGATATCGAAAGGACCTATGAACCGTGGGCTGAGTTTTCCGCGTTTCCCAAAACGTATCACTCCCCGGTTAGGAGAAATCTTCAAAAACACGTGTTCTCCTGGTTGAAATTCTAGTGGCTTTCTCTTCGTATCAGCCCAATGTTTCTTCCGATCTTGTGCTATGCATAATTGTTCCATGTTATTCTTATCGCCTCCACTGTCTCGACAATCATTTCGGGGCCCAAAAGTTCTCGATCCCCAATATCGTCCCAACTTAACGATGATCTACACTTTCATACATACAAAGCGGTGAATGGCGCCATGTCGATACTGGACTGGTAGCTATTGTTGTAAGCAAACTCTACCAAGTGTAGATGATCTTCCCAATATCCTTTAAAATCCAATATACAGGCCTGGAGCATGTCTTCAAGAATCTGAATAACCCTTTCTAATTGACCATCGGTCTGAGGATAGTAAGCGGTACTGAAACTCAGATTGGTGCTCATACTCTCTTGCTGACTTTGCCAAAACTAAGATCTGAAATGCGTATCTCGGTCGAACACAATACAAATTGGCACTCCAGGCAATCTGACAATCTCCTCCATGTACCTCTTTGCAAGGCTTTCAGTTGATTGACCGACTCGAAAAGGAATGAACTGTGCTGACTTGGTGAGTCGATCTACTATCGCCCATACTGCATCGGTTCCCTTGGAGCTGCGAGGGAGTGCGGTCACAAAATCCATTATAATGTTTTTCCATTTCCATTCGGGTATCGGTAAGGGCTGTAATAGACTTGCCGTCCTGTGATATTCAGCCTTTACTTGTTGGCAAACTAAACATTTAGACACACTCTTGGCTATCTCTCGCTTCATCCCATGCCACCAATAGTTTTGTCTAAGGTCCTTGTACATCTTTGTTCCTCCCGGATGAACAGAGTATGGAGAATTAGGTGCTTCTCTTAATAATTCTTCTCTTATCTCGACCTTAGGTATACTGATTCTGCTCCCATACCTCAAAGAATCATCTTCGTGGATGATGAAGTCCCCCCGCAGATTCATTTCCACTTGTTATCTGATCCTTTGCAATTTAGTGTCCTCAATTTGAGCTGTCTTGATTCGTTCGACTAACGTGAAGTGAATTTGTAGATTCATGAAGGATGTGAGTATTGCTGGCATAATCATCTCAGTCTCTAGTTCATTGAGGTCTTGACGATTCCTCCAATGAGCAGTCAAACTCAAAACCATTGGTTGGCGACTCAAAGCATCTGGGACTACATTCACCTTTCCCGGATGGTACCGCAAATTTACGTCGAAATCTACCATTAGTTTTAGTCATCTCCTTTGTCTCATGTTGAGTTCCTTTTGGATGAAGATATACTTCAAGCTCTTATGATCGGTGTAAATTTCTACCTTCTCTCCCAATAAGTAGTGCCTCCAGATTTTGAGTGCGAAGACAATTGCGGCAAGCTCTAATCGTGCGTTGGATAATTTCGTTCATGCATTTTCAACTGTCTTGATGCATAAGCCACCACCCTACCATGTTGATGCAAAATACATCCCAAACCTTTTCCCGAGGCGTCGCAATGTATGTAGAAACCTCTGGTTCTGTCAGGAATTGTAAGAATGGGTGCTGAGATTAAACGGGTCTTCAACTCTGCGAATGCTTCCTTGCAACCCTCGGGCCATTTATACAGCACATCCTTCCGAGTCAAGGTAGTCAATGGTTCTGCAATCTTGGAGAAGTTCTTAATAAAACATCGGTAATATCCGGCAAGTCCTAAGAAGCTTCTGGTCTCTGTAACTGTTCATGGTATCGGCCATGTCTGAACTGCGACAATCTTGGCCGGGTCCACTGAAATCTCTTCACCTGACACAATATGTCCCAAGAACTCTACTAGCCTTAACCAAAACTCACATTTGCTGAGCTTTGCATATATAGCTGGTGTTGACGCAAGGTTTTGAGCACCGCACGTAAGTGTTCCGTGTGTTCCCTCTGATTCTTCGAGTACACAAGAATATCGTCGATGAAGATAACGACAAACTTGTCTAAGTATTCTTAAAATACTTGGTTCATCAAATTCATAAATACCGCTGGAGCATTGGTTACTCTAAAAGTCATCACTAGGAATTCATAATGTCCATACCTAGTCCAGAAAGCGGTCTTAAATATATCAGATGCTTTTACTTTGAGTTGATGATAGCCCGTTCGCAAATCCAACTTTGAGAACACTCGAGATTCCTGCAATTGATCGAACAGATCGTCTATCCTAGGTAAGGGATACTTATTCTTGATTGTTACCTTATTTAATTCTCGGTAGTCGATACACATCCGCTTAGTTCCATCCTTCTTAGGTACCAAAAGAACCGGGGCACCCCAAGGTGATGAGCTCGGTCTAATAAATCCCTTATTGAGGTGGTCCTCAATTAGCGTCCGAAGCTCCTTCAATTCTACTGGTCTCATTCGGTACTGTGTTTTCAATATAGGTTGAGTCCTCGGCATCAATTCTATAGTGAACTCGATTATCCGATCTGACGGTAAACCCGACACATCTGCAAATACATCTTCAAAATTTTGTACAACTATCGGCATACTCTCCTCCCCTTGTACTGTGTATAACATATCTTCCTTTCTCGGTACAGCTCGGTAAGTTGCTGTATCTAAGGACTTACTTCTACTCTCGAATATGAACATTTGGTGGTCAGGGATTTCAACCACTATCCTTCTTTGACGACAGTCGATAGTGGCATAAAAAGTACTCAACTAGTCCATACCTAAGACCACGTCGAAATTTAGCATATCTATCACCATAAAGTTGGCGTAGAAACCTCGACCGCAGATCACTATGGGACACAGATCTTATCCCACAGTGGACTTGATCACCCAATTTCCCGTGTTGACATTTCACTTAGTGATGAGAGGTGTCAATGGAATGGAGCTAGCAGTCGCAAACTTTTGTGCTATGAAGCAGCGCGACACGCCAGAGACAAAAAGTGTGAGTGCAAGTGTAGAAGCTACTAGTATGGTACCTACGTTATGTATGGAAAAAAATAGTGATGAGCTTAACAAGATATGCATACACTAAAAGAGGGTAAAATTGGAAGTATGACAGGCCAAATTTTTTTTAGCGATACATGTAATAACTTCCCCCGTTGCTTCAGCCTCCTCCGTGGTCAAAGTAAAGACCTGACGCTTCGGACTCTTGCGCTTGTTAGAAGACTCATTTCTGAGAGGGCAGGGGTGGTCCCCTAGCTGGCGGACCGTGCCCGATTGGCTTATTAGCGGGAAGTGGCAGGGCTCCCTGTTGATGCGCTCCATGATTGGCTGGTTTGTTGTCAAGGACTAGTTGCCATCTTCTCTGTGGACAATCCCCTATAGCATGGTCTGGTGACCTGCAGATTACGCAAAGTTTGTTCAACATGCGATAGTCCCTCATTTAATGTCCGGCTCTACCGTAGTTGTTGCATGTGACGGCTGGTTTCCTGAAGACAGTTGGCCTTGCTGGCCTATTAGGTTGCTGTCTTCCATTGAATCTGGAAGATGATCCCCCAAAAATTTTATTGGCCGGTCGCTTAACACCTGAAAAACAGTCATCCTTCCTTATTCGTCTCTGAAGGTCTTCAAAGTTTCGCATCGCCTCTAAGATTTCATCATAGGTTGAAAGGGTAGCAGAAGACATGGAGGACTGTGTTTTCAGATCCAACCCTTATCGGAATCTTTTAGCATATAGTTCAGGGGTTGTCACCAGGTGATGCGCGAACTGACTTAACCTGGAAAACTCCGAAGCGTTCTCATCCAAAGACTTATCCCATATGCTCCCTTGTTAGAATTGTATAAACTCTCTTTCCATCTCTAGATGCGCCACGATTGGAAAATATTGAGTATCAAAATGCTGATTAAACGTTTCCCAGTTGATGGGCTCCTTCACTCTATTTTCCTCGGCCTCCCACCATATTCTGACATTATCCGTGAGTTGTAGTTTGGCAATGTTCACCCACGCGTCCTTAGAAATTTGAGCGTCACTGAGATCATTGACTGTTCTTTTAAGCCATTCCTCAGCTTCTAAGGGAGTTTCTTTCCCTGAAAAGGTCTTAGGGTGAAGTGATCTGAATTGCTTCACTCCCGCTGAACCTTGAGGAACTGGGGCTAATGCCTTACTTAAAATCTCTGCTTGTTGCTGCAACTTTCTCGCAGCTCCTGATGAAGGGCAGCTTTTTGCTGCTGCTGTTGCTCCAGTAGTCCTTGCATCATTTGTAGCATAGTTGCTTGTTGGGCAACGGCTTTATTGACCCCATTTCCCCTTCTGTTGTGGTTATGGTGTCGTCCGGCCATGATGAGCTGAATTAGAAGGGGTTAGGTTACAAACAGGCTGAGAACGACATAGGATAGTAGCTTGCATGAGAAGTAACAATTAGTGCAAGAGAAAAACTAATAATGAAAAAAAATGAGAGGCACAAGGGCGAAATGGTTTGAAGTTAAGATTTTATTGATAAATGCTAAAGAAGATATAATGAAGATTAAATATGGCCCTACTGCTATACATAGCTTATTTGGACCACTGAGGAAACTAAGAAAACTAAACATGATATGAACTAATCATAAGCGTTCCGGTCATTGTCCATCAATTATGCGATGGAAACTGCGCATTGTTGGCTCTGCGTTTATTGACCTTTCTTGCAAAACTGTAAAAGAAAGGTGAGTCTGGGACATCCCGACGATAGAGTTGTGGAGAGGTACAGCGAACACATCGATAGGCATGTTCCTGAATATAAAGTGTTTCCCTAATAAACCACATGTACGGACTGTATTCTCTTAGTTCCTCCTCTTCCACAGGAATATCCTCTTCAGCGGGGGCCTTCTCCTCGGGCTCTTCCTCCTCAACAGGATCTTCTTATTTAGCAGGAACGTCCTCCTCAGGCTCTTCTTCCTCCGCTTGAGCCTCCTCTTCCTCGGGTTCTTCTTCTACTGGGGCTTCTCTTTCTCCATCTTCCAAATCGCCCTTGGAGATATTTGTTTGGGGACCTATTACTTCGTCATCAAAATATCCAAGCATAGCCTCAAAAGTAATGTCCGACATGTTGTCCTCGTCCAAAAGGTTTGCCATGACCTGAGGAGAAGGGCCATGGTCAAGATAAATAATGTCAACGAAAGGGCAAGGGATATGGAAAAATTATGAAATTGATACAAGTGGATGAGATTCACAAATATAATAAGTCAGTTAACAGCTTCATTTTAGTACACAAGAAGGACCTGCATAGGCCACCACTAAAACCCGTCATGCCCCGCTTCCCAAATGAAGGGGAAGGGTGACGTGGTATGGTCCACAACCTAACTGTATTGAAGGTGGTCTATTCAATACAGTTACTTTAAGCGTATGAATCTATAATATGCAAGATGTGTACTAAAATAAAATAATAAAAGCGAAAGGCATTTATTTTTATTAACCAAACTTTATTACATCCCAAACGAAAGATTAAAATAAACTAAATAGTTAATTCTATTGAAGAAGAAGCAAAACCCTAAACAGATGGGCAACAAATAAAACTAGCTAATCTTCCGTCGTCAAGTTTGCATAATCTTCGTTAGTTGGCTCCACATCTTGATTCTCGCCATAATACCCATTCTCATCTGACGGACATTCCAAAGATAGAGAGAAAAAAGAAAAGTCCGTTAGCGAGTTATACTAGGATAGGATTGACTCATAAGGAAGTAAAGGCATAGAAATGAGCAAGTATATATAAGTATGATGCGTATGTGCAGATATGATGTATATGGGATATGAGGGTATGAGGTGTATACAAATAAGATAAGTTGACAGAGGTACATGTGAATATGAATATGTTTGTATGAGGTATATGTTAATAAGGGTATGTTGCATGAGGTATATGGAAATATGAGTATATTTGTATGAGGTATAAGTGAAGGTAAAAGTTCGCATTAGTTTGTTAAATAAGGCTCCGGATACTCGCGATTATTCCGTTGTGGCCACGGAACAACAACTGGGTAAGTGAAATGTACCGTTTCACTTCCCGGGATTATGATCGAGTAGTAGGGGAATCCGAGTTCCGCATCTCCTTACCTAATCAAACTACCCATCCCCGTTATTCAGTGTAAAGGTTTTGACGAATTAAAGTTAGCGCGTATACATCTAGACATGGAATTTCCACATTGTATGTCATCCACATATTAGATTATTCGCCCTCAAAGTAGGGTTAGTATTCGCCCGAATATCGGGTTAGTATTTGTCCACATATTGGACCATTCACCCCCAATGTAGGGTTAGTATTCGCTCGAATATCAGGTTAGTAGTCGTCCACACATTGGACTGTTCGCCTTGCCTGCAGGGATCCTCATTTATAAGTATTCTATACCTAGGTTCGCACATTCTAACCCTAACCGAATCGTGTATCATGTATGTTGTAAACTTGTATTCAAAAGTTGATCTCATTTAATATGGTCTACCACAACCACTCGTTTTATTGTGTAATCTTTTAAAGTTTGTAAGGTGTATCATATTATTTTTAGACGCTTAGTTAAAAAAGATTACAGTGTTTAATGATAGTTATCGTTTATAAGGAACTATGATATTTAGAGTAATTATCATTTTAGAAACCCAGGGTATTTTAATAAGAAAATACCTTTTTTATGAAAGATTATGATATTTATTGAAATTAATTTTCAATAAAGTTTTAGGTATTCTTTTTGGAAAATATCATTAAAAAATGGTTATGGTTTTTGTTGAAGATAGCTTTTTAGTAAAGGTCAAGCTATTTATATGAAATTATATCCTTTTAGGATGGATTGAGCTATTTTATTGTAAGTAATAATTTATAAAGTTATAGGGTTTATTTGGAGATAATATTTTAGAAATGCATCCATATTGGCAACCGCTGCACATGGGCGATAGGATTTGTGTCCTTTTAAGAGACGATTGCCTATCAACCACGAGATATTTACGTAAAACATTAACCTATAGAAATTAGGGTATATTATTAAACCTTTAGTTAATAGGCTAAGAAAATTTATTATAAAATATTCTCTCTAAGTGGAAGGGGGTTAGGTTGAAAACCATAGCATAATTATTTAGATTCGTATTACCCATTTCAAAAGGTAAAGGGATTTTAACAAAACTAGGTTAATTGGTGAAAAAAAGTGCAAGTAAAAACATATCGTTTTAGGATGTCTAAAGTATTTTCAAAACATCTCATATCAGATGGGTATTTTAAATACATACAACATTTTAATAAAATGAGGGTATTTTGTGGAAGTAACTTATTTCGAGATCTTATTGATAACATGGGTAAGTGGGTGTACATAAGAGTGGATTGATACCCCATGGGTTATAAAATCAAGCATATCATTTTTCATGGAGGATGAGAGTGCAATATTTATGCATATAGGGGTAATTTAATTAAACCATTTTAAGCATGTGTCAAATTTATAATTAAGAGATAGGGATACAAAAATAGTATTAACATCATTTTAAAATAAGGTTAGGGATTAGAACTTGAAACTAAGATTATTAAAGAAAAGAAGGTGACAGACAAGTGGAGAGAGACGGATTCTACCTTTGGTTTGAGTTGGATGTCGATGGGTCGAAAGTGTAGATTTGTACTACGATCTCAACAACTTCGCGCTCGAATTATTTCTTGATGTTTGGATGGACCCACAGCGTCGACGTCGTCGATACGAATGCCTGAGTATTTTTTTTCAGAATTTTCGGAGTTCTAAGCAGTGAGAAATTTGAGTTTGAAGGTCTTTGTTTATAGGGTGTTTTTCCCCACAATAAAATCCAAAAAATTTGTCAAATCCCCCCCAAAATCCGCGTCCAATTATCATCTGATGACTCAGCCGCCGCCGCCACGATTCGTAGCCGTTGGATCTGAATCCAACGGCTCAGAGGCCACCGCCACACACCACGTGTCCACGAGGAGTTGATTCACGCGCTTGCGGCACAAGCGCGTGGTCCCCACCCTAGTGGGCAACCGCCAGAGATCCTGAGCCGTTGGATCTCCCATCCAACGGTCCAGTTTAAAAGTCGTTTTAATATTTTTTTTATAAAAAGAAATCTTACTGTTTATTTTTTAAAAAATCGAATTTGGTTTTAAAAAATTGTTTAAAATATTGAAAAATAGGAGAGAAATATGAGAAAATTCCAGAAAATATTATCTTTAATTTAAAAATGATTTTGGGCTTAAAACTAAATAATATTCCTATATATATGATATTTGGTAGTTATCATAACTATTGAAAAAATGTATTTTATTCTCGAAATGATTTTAATTACGAAAATAATTATTTTAATTTAAAATAATATATGTAAATCATTCTTAGGGCATTATAAAAATATTTTGAGCCCACAAACATATAAATAGAATTTTTTTTTGTAAAGTCCTTATATTTAAATGCTTTAATAATTACCCGCATCACTTATAAAATATTTTTCTATCAAGTAAAAATACGCAGTTAAGTACTCGGTACTAAAGAAAACAAGAATTTTTATTGAGTATTAGAAAACACAGTCGTTACACAGAAATCATGGCGGAAGAATTTCCAAATGGAAGAATATTATACCTGTGGAGAATCTTTCCTTTTAATATTGAATCGTATCTTTAAGGTCTATTGACATATATCTAGATATCAAATAGGGATGTTATTGGATTAAAACAAATTAAATCAAGAGTACTTGATTTATGCGGCTGAAGGATTTGATTGTGGGTAGGATTCAGGTTGGAGATCTAGATAATTAAAGAAAGCTAAGATTATCTCTAATTAAGTATTTAAGATTACAGACACACACACACACACACACACACACACACACACACACATATATATATATATATATATGAGAATAATGGAGAAAAGATACCGTAGCAGGGAATTTTCTTCTATGGTGTCGAAAAAATACATCCTTTCTCATTTTTTCCGCCGATCGGCACCCACCATCTTCATCGTTATTATCTAAGATGTGGGTATACCAAATTTCATGTGATCCTACAACTTTTTCACCGTTGATTTAGCAATGTAAAAAGTTTTATTATCGGTAAACCATTAATTTTCAACTCACTAAATCAACGGTGAAAAAGTTGGAGAATCACATGAAATTTGGTATAACCACATCTAAGATGATAATGATGAAGATGGTGGGTGCCGATTGTTGAGGTTGGGCCCACATCCTATGCCCTCTTTCCTCCGTTAACCTCTCTCTCTATATATATATATCAATTAATCTCTAAAAGCAGCCACGAGATTGTTAAAAGGCACTGAGAAGCCACATTAATCTACAGAGCCTTCAAAGTGAAGTCATGCATGAGGGCAAGGATTAAAAAATCAACCGCAACCATTATATTAATTTCACAAGGTAAGGACGATTAATTTGCAGAGAGAGTTCAATGTATTGAGAGGGTGACGACTAATAGAGAAATTTGAGAGAAATCTTCTCGGGTGTCTGTAAACTTGATTCAACGAGAATATTAGACCTTTGCAGATTCCGCTCTGCCGGAGACTAGCCATACAGTAGGTGAATCCCGTTAACAAATTTCTTATGCCTCTCTAGTTTATGATTCTATTTTGTTCTCGCACTTATTATTATTTATTTTTCGTTAATTAATTGCATGATTATCGTTATTATATGAATTGGTTTATCGCAAGAATTGTTCCATGGATGAGACTTTCTCCCAACAAAATTTTCTTTGACTCATTGGACTCTATTCTGAGTTCTCGTCATGATTGGACTTATCTTGACACAAATGTTTCATCATATTTATAAAATTTTGAAAATGATCTTTTCATAAGTAGCTAATTAAAAACAATGCATCCTCTCTCTGACTCTCTCTCTCCGTGTGTCTATATATATATATATATATATATATATATATATATATATATATATATATATTCTCACACACACAAGAAACGTTATCCGATACATTATATATAGAGGTCTTTAAATTTTTTGATTTTTCATATACATAAATTTGAGGTAGAGTGATCAATTTGAACGGATCGGATCTTTAAAATATGCCGCGGATCGGACGTTCCCGTTTTTAAAAAACGCGGACCGGTTTCCAAATCTTTTCTAGAGGATCCTAGTCTCTCTCTCTCTCTCTCTCTATATATATATATATAAGAATGATGGAGGAAAGATATGAGAATAATGGAGGAAAGATGGCATAGGAGGGAATTTCCACCTATGGCGTCGAAAAAATACCCTCTCCCTCATTTTTCTCGACGATCGACACCCACCATATTCATCGTTATCATCTAAGATGTGGGTACACCAAATTCATGTAAATTTACAACTTTTTCACCGTTGATTTAACAATGTAAAAAGTTCTATTGTCGGTAAACCGTTAATTTTGAACCCACTAAATCAACGGTGAAAAGATTGTAGAATCACATGAAATTTGGTGTACCCACATCTTAGATGATAACGATGAAGACGGTGGGTGCCGATCGTCGGGAAAAATGAGGGAGAGTGTATTTTTTCGACGCCATAAGAGGAAATTCCCGCCTATGGCTTCTTTCCTCCATTATATATATATATATAAGTGATCTATTGCAAACTGGTTTTCGTTTTTAAAAAACGGGAATTCTCGATCCATGACATATTTAAATGATCCGAACCGTTCAAGTTGATCACTTTACCCTCAAATGTATGTGTATGAAAAATCAAAGCATTTTAAGACGTTTAACTTATGTATCGGATGAAATTTATATTGCATAATCGACAAACGTTCATTTTTTCACCCATCGATGCATAGGCTTAGAGGTCATCAAATCCTTTGATTTTTCATGCATATATATTTGAGGGTAGGATGATCAATTTGAACAGATCGGATCGTTAAAATATATCGTAGATCGGGAGTTCCCGTTTTTAAAAAATACGGACCGGTTTGCAATGGAATACTCCCTATATATATATATATATATATATATGAGAATAATGGAGGAAAGATGCCATGGGAGGAAATTTCCTCCTATGGCGTCGAAAAAATTCAACCTCCATCAATTTTTCCGACGATCGGCACCCATCGTCTTCATCGTTATCATTTAAGATGTGGATACACCAAATTTCATGTGATTCTACAACCTTTTCGCCGTTGAATTAGTGGTACAAAATTAACGGTTTACCGATAATAGAACTTTTTACATTGCTAAATCAACGGTGCAGAAGTTGTACAATCATATGAAATTTGGTATACCCACATCTTAGATGATAACGATGAAGATGATGGATTCCGATCGTCAGAAAACACGATGGAGGGTATATTTTTTTGACGCCATAAGAGGAAATTCCCTCCTATGGCCTCTTTCCTCCATTATTCTCTCTCTCTCTCTCTCTCTCTCTCTCCATACATACTATACATACATACATACATACATACATATATATATATATATATATATATATATACATACATACATACATACATATATAGTCGGCTGATGATCTTATTAGCTCCGGCCTCATTTCTTATTTTGAAACCAACTTTTCAAGCATCCCGCCCCCTATGTATTTGTCATGAACCAAATGTGTAACGTGACCGGCATTTAAATCACAGAACGTCTAAAAGCGTAACGTAATTCAAGTAATTCAATTAAGCTGAAAACCAGAATCTAAATAATAATTTAAAATAAAGTGCTAAAAACTTTTGTTTAAAAAGTGTTAATTTAAGGTGTAAAAGAGTTATATCAAACCCTTTTTAAATCTCGGGTGGTTGTTAAAATTTTCGGCAGTATCTCCTTTGTGAAACTGATCCAAACTGCTACATAAGCATGATATATAATAGCATTCTCATTTAGGAGCAATCTCAACGCCATCCGGCTGAACACAATCACAAACAAGATATATGACATCATAATACGAGGAAATAAGGAAAAAAAACAATATCCACAAATAAAACATAAAAGTCGGCTCGCACGAGCACGACACCCAGAGTCAAATAAAATACAAATCTCTCAGTCTCGTATCTAAGTTAAATATACATGTAGTAAATAGAGTATACTATATACAACGAAAAAGTGTACAAGATAGAAGAAAAAGAATACTCACAAATCCACCTACAAAATATCACGTCAAAAATATTCGTAGCAAAAGTAGTAGCAGTAGTGTGCCCTGCCGCGACTATACTGACGGACCGGCCCTGCAAGACACTGTGGCACAACGGGGGTGCATTACCAGCTCGTAAGTAGTAAGTAACATCATAAGTGGCAATCGCAAGCATGTACGTAACAGCGACAAATCCTAAATATGAATTATGATGTAGTACACTAGTATAGGTGCAACATGAATAGATGAGCGACGTATGAAATCTAATGTGTACCAACTATAAAAAACTGAATATGTCATAATAAATTCAATATGGTAGAACCGAAAGTATCATCAATAAAACAGCATAAAATCTGTGTCAAGTATCGACACTCAAAATCTCAATATCTCGGGCGCTGTTTCTCAGATCGGCCCTCAAATCCATCTGATCACACGACCGTTCGGTATCTTCCGGATATCCGCCGAGCCGAAACTATCACCGGTAGGTATTGTTCTCATACCAGGCTCAACGTCTCTCTATACGATTTTCTTACCCCGGGGTACCGTACTGGGTCCACTATGTACCCGCAGACGGTGCCTCATCTTTCCTCAAATCGGGTATGCACATAACTCAGAACTGAGAAAACTTATGGTGGACGCCACACATTATATCAAGAGAATCCGCGTTTTTTTAAAACAATCATAAGTTTTCAAAATGTAACCGCGGTTTCTCAAATTAAGAAATCTCATGAAAACGGAAATATCATAAAACATCATAATATATGAATATGGCAATGATAGCAATTGCACATGGTATTAATGTGATGCAAGCTAGATAAGTAACACGATGATCTATCTATCAATAAGATGCAACGCAAATGCAAGTTATCATGCGAATTCTATAGTGTACATGACATAGCAATTACCAATGGCATGTGTGTACATATAGGTTAGTGCGCGTGCGACATGAACCATTGGTAATGGTGCAAGTGTCCTAATGTGTAGATATCAATGTGTAGGATGATGCATATGCAATATAGAAATGTGTATAGTTATATGTATATAAGATTTGTAACTAGTTCTAAACGTCAGGCGCTTTACGCCATCCGAACGATTCCCCAATAGATGTTAAATCTACTCACCGGAACGGTCTCGAGCTACTCGAATCCGATCACCTTCTTTCCTTTCCTAGCTGTTTCCGAAGTCTCCGCAACCGATTCTAGAATTGCAAAAAACTTAGCACATGAGGATAGAAATCCGATATGACACGCAAACATATACTGCATAAACTAACTAACTCTTACGAGTAGACACGTGTGAATTTAGCATGTTAAACACGTGCAACAACGTCTAAGACTACCTCTAAGGGTTGTTAACCACATAAAACACTAAAGTTGATAAAATAATCCCAGATTTTTATATATGTACAATTAGAGAAAGTTGCACATACCAGAGGCCTAATTGGTGTTCCTGAGAGCCCCCAACAAAACCCTATGACCAAACATCCTGGAAGGGCCGCAATTTGCGGCCAAAATAAATATTTTGGCTGCCCAAGCTTGGAGGAATTGGCTCGTGTTTCAAGGGTGCACTCAGGGTTTTATAACTAGCTCCCAGCAATTGCAACTTTTCTCTGAGATCACTGGTTTGATAGCAGATTCAAATTGGAAACCCTAACCTTAACTAAAACTAGTTTTAACACTAATTTGAAATATTAAGATGGTTTAGTGAAAACTTGGTAGTTAAATAAGGATATGACACTAACTACTCTTAACTAATCTAATTTAGGTCATGGTTTCTCTAGAAATTATTATAACCCCAAACTTATCTCCAAACCTCACTTTAAATTCTAAAACTATCCAAAACACAACTTTAATCTAAATTATAAGTTATTAAGGTACAAGCTTAGTAAAAAACATGCTCAAGATTTGTCCACTACCTCAAGATGAAATGAAGGAGATCCTAACTTGAAAAGTTGCCTCTAGATGAAGACTTGCTTTAAAAAGAACTCTTGAAAAGATTAAAAATTTGAATTTTTGACATAATTTGTGAAGGATTTTGCAGTGATTATGAGGCTATTGGTTGTAGAATAAATTTGCAAGAGAAAGGAGGTAGAGAAAAAATGGGGGAGGAAAAGATGAAGAGAAGAAGGAAGAATGGAGAAGAGAAAGATCTAGAGAAAGAGATGGCTAATATTAGCTATGACACAAAAATACCCTTCATTTAATACCCATACCTCAATGTCTCTCATATTTTCATTTATCCTTTTTTTCTTTTATTTTTTTCTAGAACCATCTTAGTATTAAAATATATATTAACAATTATAATTTATAGTTTAAATCTGTCTTGGTTGCCTAAGCAAGTTTTAAGCTAAACCAATATCTTTTTAACACTAAATTAGTGTGTGTGTACGTGTATTTAAAATAATTTAATAAATAAACAATTAAATAAAATAATTAAATAATAAATAAATAAATAATAAATATATGTGAAAATAATTATTAACTAAGTTTTATTGAAAAACGCATTGTCACGCCCCGCTTCCCAGAGTACGCTAGATTGGGCACATGACATAGCCAACCATACTACCTGTGAGTAGGAAGTATCCATCCACAGTCACATTACGACTGTAGAGATATCAAGAACAAGATAAAACTATCTAAAACATGTCCATAATCCAGAATAACATGAGTCAATAATAAATAAATGCGGAAGCAAATGATCCAATACAAATAACTGAAAAGTGTGTCCCATAATGCGGGCTCACATCAGGAAATAAATGCAGGAAATAAAACTAACTACTACTGAACTCACAGCTCAGCCTGCTGGCTGAAGTACTCCTGCTCGGACTGCAACAGCGGTACGGAATCTGGGCCATGCAAAACCCAGACGTCAGCGCGTCATGTCATCAAGTAATATAGTATGAACAGTGTAGCAGGCAATGTAATATAAACGTGAATACAACAAGAATAACAATAATATGAATCATACCAGTACAGGGTAGCGTGCAGTGGAAAAACTAAACTGTTCTATCAGGTTTTCTATTCTAAAGTCTTTGAAATCAATTGATGAATCATCAATGTAACTCAATAGTATCCCGTACATACCCGGGACTACGGCCACAATATTCTCGGCTGCAGCCGAGACATGCCGTTAGGCACAAAACAGGAATGTATACACTCGATAGTATCCCGTACATACTCGGGACCACGGCCACAATATTCTCGGTTGAAACCGAGACATGCCGCTAGGCACAAAACAGGAATGTGTACACTCAATACAGGTAGTGAACTATCGAGTTACAAGTCAGATTTCACCTTTGATTTCCCCATACCCCCAAGTTATATGTGTATGTCAAGTCAGGTATCCAGTAATCAAGAAACTAATGCCAACACAGGATCAGGTAAACAGGTTTGTCTGGATAGACAACAGGAACGGTCCATGAGGACTACATGTTATGTTTGTTGGCATTAGACACAAGATCAGGTAACAGGTAAAGCCATGGTACATCAGGTCAAGCCAGGTAATGTATAAAGGTGTCATGTCATGTCAAGAGTGTACGGTACCATGTCATGTCAAGTAGGAAGTGTAACAAGTCATGTCAGGAAGCACAAGATGTCATGTGGGTGCTCATGATCAAACTAACATAAGCATGTGTATAAATAAACAAGCATGAGTACTATCAGAACAATAAACTGGAACATGTAATATGATATGCAAATAGATATAATTTCAAGGATATGGATGCACAGTTATCGATTAGGGTTACATTTATAGTTCCAATATTAATTAGGATGCAATTTATTAAACATGTAGTCTTAATATCACATTATTATGTAGTAATGTGATCTATGGATGCAATTATATGTATCTTAAATGCGATGGATGCAAACGGGTATCCGAAAAGTTATAAAACTATAAAATGGTAATGTGGGATGTACAACTAAGCAACATGTGATATAAATATTGATATAATAATATTAATATGGATAGCATATTCAAAGCGATTAATAACTATAAAAGTGGTATTGATTAACCATGCACAAGAAAGTTCCGTTCAGAAATTCAGCGTCACCCTAATTTGTAAAATAGCTTAAAAATAACAAACTTTCTCCAAAAGGGGACGTGTCTTATACCAAAACAAAGATAATTCAATAATGTTTTCAGTTTTATAAGTATAAGAATCTCAGGTTGTCCCTACAAAAAGTTATGAATATTCGAAGTTGAAAATTTGCTGCTGGAATTTCCCTGGACAGCAGTTTGGAGATATTTTCATTTGCATTTTACATTATTTAAACAATTTATTTTGGAAGTAAATATTTCATAGAGTTATATTATTCTGAGTTAGCTTCGTAACAAACTAAAGAACGTATACTAATGATTTTTCTATGATTTATAATGAATTTTATAAGGTAAGGTGTACAGTAAATTTCAGATTTGTCGTATCCGCTTTTTCAACGACGTTTCATGTGTAAACTATAATATTTTCTAATATATAATATTATAAAATGCAGATTATAAACTAATTAAAGATAATAATAAGAAATATTACGACGATATATATTTTAATTGATATGGATGCAGTATAATGTAATCTAGTATGTCGCAAGATAAGTTTTCATGATCTAGATTTAATATGATATAAACGGATGCAAACAGAATATCGAAACGTTATAAAATTAAACATGGGGCACTAGATTTAAACTATAGGTATGGTATTTATTTAAATAGGTATAAAATGAATTATATACCATGTAGCAAGATTAACTTGCCTCGATGGGTCGCGAATCGGGAAAACGGAACGTTAACCGTCGGCGGGGAAAACTCGTGACGGGCGCACGGTTCACGGAATGACCCCAAACGACGAACAAGGAACCACACGGGTCGGGGTACCTCACTGGAACGTCGAGAAGCGTCACCGGCACGACGGAATTCCGACAACAAAAGAAAGTTAAAAAAATGAGAAACGAGACATGATGCAAGAAGAGAAAGAATGATAAAGAGAAGTACGAGAGAATATATGAGGGGGAGAGAGAGAGAAAAAAGTGGAAAGAGAGAGAGAAGAGGGAGAGAGAGAAAGTGGGGCCCACGGGGTTAAAGGGGAGGTTGCGATTGGCTGAAAGAATAAATTGAGAAGGATATAAAAGATTGTAAAAATATTATATGGTCAACTTAAAGATTTAAAAGATAGGTAATGAACAGTAAGATATCAGGTTAGTTAGAAAAATATATGCGATGGTTTTAATAATATTAAAATTTGGGATTTTGGCGCCAAATAAAACATTTCCAAATCGCGCCCGGATCGAGTCCAAAAATTTGAAATTGAAATAATAGGATTTTAAGCGGGATCCAAATTTTAAAATTAAGTGTTTTATGATTAAAAAGCATACCCCTAAAACGGACACACGTACGTGTACGTAGCCATCCAAACTCGCCCGTTTCACTGAACGGGATGAGAACACAATGCACGGACGCTACCACGAGGCTAGGGGTGTCAAGTAGGCCAAGATGAATATTTTCAATTTTATTTTAGATGCCAAAATTTGTTATATGTAGAAATGACTTTGCCGGGTAAATTTTACAATAAGCAACAAATAAGCAAGTTAAATGAAATGAGTACCATATTATGCTCAAACAGTAACTGAAAATAGTAGCATTGGGCTCGGGTGTTTATTATACCCAACTACAAAAAGAATTTCGTCCTCGAAATTCCAAGAATACAAAGATAGATAACTACAAGAAAAGGTGAGGAAACTTCTGCCGGATTTCATCTTCTCGTTCCTAAGTGGACTCTCCACGCGAGCGATTACCCCAAGAAACAAGCACAAGGGGGATAACCTTGTTCTTAAGAACCTTTTCCCTTCGATCCACGATTTCAATCGGTCGCTCCTCAAAAGTCAAGTCTTCTCGTACTGTTAGCTCCGAATGATCCAAAACATGTGTTTTATCTCGAACATACTTACGGAGTTGAGATACGTGAAACACATCGTGCACATCTGCCAAGGACTGCGGTAACGCCAAACGATACGTTACCTCACCAACACGCTCCATGATCTCAAGGGTCCAACGAATCGAGGACTAAGATTTCCTTGACTTCCAAAACGAATCACCCCTCTAGTCGGTGATATCTTCAAGAATACTAAATCACCCACGATGAACTCCAGAGGTCTTCTTGACGTATCTGCCCAACTCTTCTGTCGGTCCTGTGCTGCCTTCATATGATTTCTGATAGGGTTAACCTTCTCAACTGTCCGCACAACTAAATCTGGTCCTAATAATCTTCGTTCACCGACATCGTCCCAACAATCAGGTGAGCGGCATTTACGACCATACAAAGCTTCAAATGGAGCCATCTGAATAGTTGCCTGAAAACTGTTGTTGTAAGACAACTCCACCAAAAGTAGATGATCCTCCCAAGACCCCTTGAAGTCCAACCTGCATGTTCTCAACGTATCCTCAAGAGTTTGGATCGTTCTCTCCGACTGACCATCAGTTTGAGGATGATAAGCTGTGCTAAACTTCAATCGAGTCCCCAAAATTTCCTGTAAACTCCTCCAAAAGTGTGATAAGAACCGAGTGTCCCGATCGGACACGATGCTCACCGGTACTCCATGCAATCTTACGATCTCCTGCATGTACCGCTCTTCTAAAGTCTCTGTTGATTGACCAACCCGAAAAGGAATAAAGTGAGCTGCCTTGGTCAATCGGTCAACAATTACCCATACTGCATTGTTTCCTTTTGGACTCCGCGGTAAAGCCGTCACGAAATCCATGGTTATATGTTCCCACTTCCACTGAGGAATCGGAAGTGGTTGCAATAAACCAGCAACCCTTTGATGTTCAGCCTTAACTTGCTGACACACCAAGCACTTTGCCACAAAGCGAGCAATCTCCCGCTTCATGCCCTCCCACCAGAAATGCTGTCGAATATCTCGGTACAACTTTGTGCCTCCTGGATATACAGAATAAGCTGAACTGTGTGCCTCCTTCATAAGCTCTTTACAAACATCACCCTTTGGCACACACAAACGGCTATCATACCTCAACGAACCATCTTCGTGGATCAATAAATCTGTTTGTAGCCCGGCTTCAACCTGATCTCGAAACTTTTGCAGTCTAGGATCCTGCGATTGAGCTGCTTTAATATTCTCGATCAATGACGAATGTACTTGCAGCTGCAACAACTGTCCCGTATAATGTGGTAGCACAACCTCCAAGTCAAATCTTCGAAAATCTGCGACGATCTCCTTCGGCGTAGTTAACACCTGAATTACTGGTAACCGACTAAGCGCATCCGGCACAACATTAACCTTCCCCGGATGGTACTTAAGATCAAGATCGTAGTCAGCCATCAGCTCCAACCATCTACGCTGCCTCATGTTAAGCTCCTTCTGTGTGAACACATATTTCAAGCTCTTATGATCTGTAAAAACTTCGACTCTTTCGCCCAAAAGGTAGTGTCTCCAAATCTTCAAAGCGAAAATCACAGCCGCAAGCTCCAAGTTATGAGTTGGATAATTCTTCTCTTGGGTCTTCAACTGTCTCGAGGCGTATGCTACAACCTTCCCATGCTGCATCAAAACACATCCCAATCCTTTCCTAGACGCGTCGCTGTGAATCACCAATCCTCCGGAATTGTCTGGCACGGTCAGAATAGGGGCGGTTATCAACTTCTTCTTCAACGTCTCGAAAGCTAACGCACACTTATCCGCCCATACAAAAGGTACCTCCTTTCGCGTAAGCTTGGTCAACGGCTCTGCCAGACGAGCAAAGTTCTCCATAAATCTCCTGTAGTATCCGGCTAATACAAGGAAACTTCTTATCTCAGCAACATTCTTTGGAATAGGCCAATCTCGAACTGCTGCAATATTTTCTGGATCGACGGCAATGCCATCGCCAGACAAAACATGCCCCAAAAACCTTACTTCCTCCAGCCAAAACTCGCACTTACTCATCTTCGCATACAATTTCTCCTGTCTCAACGTCTGCAGTGCGATCTTCAAATGCTCAGCATGCTCTTCAAAACTCTTCGAGTAAACCAGAATATCATCAATGAATACCACAATGAACTGATCCAAGAACGGTGAAAAGATTCGGTTCCTTATGTCCATGAATACTGCCGGCGCATTCGTTACTCTGAAGGGCATCACTAAGTACTCATAATGTCCATAACGAGTTCGGAATGCCGTCTTGCAAATATCTTCTGTTTTCACTCGAACCTGATGATATCCGGATCGCAAATCCAGCTTCGAGAATACCCTCGCGCCACTAAGCTGCTCAAAAAGTTCTCCAATGCGAGGGATAGGGTACTTGTTCTTAATAGTCATCCGGTTTAATTCTCGATAGTCGATGCACATCCTTCTTGTGCCATCCTTCTTCTTTACTAGAAGAACTGGAGCTTCCCAAGGCGAGTTACTGTTTCGAATCCAACCCTTTTCAAGCAATTCAGCAACCTGTTTCTTTACTTCTTCCAACTCTACTGGTGCCATTGGATAATACGCTTTAGATACCGGCGCTGCACCAGGAATAAGATCAATTGCGAACTCCACGTCTCTCCTCGGCGGTAAACCCGATATATCTTCAAACACGTCCATAGAATCACGAAAAACAACCGGCTCTTTACTTTCATCACTTCCATTGATGCAAGAATATTGTTTGTCGGCCTAGCCCTAAACTCGACCGGCCCGACCGAACTGCTTCCTTAACGCAACTGCTGTCTGCTGCAAACTCCCTTTCATCCCAGATAAACTCTACTGCTCTTAGCTGCTGCAAGTATTTGTGAGAAAGTGGTCAAACCAGGGAGACAATCTGCCTCTGGATGTCCACGTCCAGTCTGCGCATGAACCTCCGTGCCCTGTCTGCATCGTTGGCAACTAAAGGTCCAGCGAAACTACTGAGTCTCGTCCATTCTGCTACATGCACATTTACGGGTGCTCCCTTCTGCTTTAGTCCGATGAACTTCTCTTCCATTTCCTCCCGTGCAGTCCGCGGGAAGAACTTCTCCAGAAAACTCTTAGAAAAATCCGCCCACTTGATCGTCTTGGGCAAGCGGGTATCCTCAACAAGCCACCATTCTCGGGCGTAGTCCACTAGCTGAATGCGTACCACAACAACCTTTTTGTCATCTGGAATCTGTGCCGCAAAAAGCAAGTTCTCTGTGTCAACTAGCCACTGCTCCACTGGCAACGGCTCCTTTAAACCAGTAAATGTAGACGGACCCAACCACCTGAAATCTGCTACGGTCCCTGCTCGGTCAACTGGTCTAGCTCCAACATTGTTCAAAGAATGCTGAACGATCTGCAAACCTTCCCGAAACGAGTCCGCTTGCTGCTGGATCAGCTCGGTCTGTTTCTTTGATTCTCCAGCATTCCTCTTATCACTCCAAGCATGGCGGCTTCGTCCACACGCCTCTGGTATGTCTTCAATTTCTTACCGGCCATAATCCTGAACTCAAAATACCCAACATTAGAATGATGATAGATTTTGAATATAGATCAAGGCTAGAACTCCAAGATACTTAAATAGAGTACCGCATTGTAACTATGCCGCGGTATCATAGCCACAATTACATAACTCCATCCAAGTCGCCTAAGTCCAAGAGATAACAAGGAATTAGGTTTTCGAATCGATATGCAAAGGAAGTTTGCACATCGTAAAAGATATAATCAGGAAGAATGTGATTCAAGAATGGTAAAACGGTCAAGGTGGCAGGACATGTTTCCTAAACAAGGGTATTCTGATTCGTGTATTGGGTACAATACCCAACTACAAAAGAATCAATCCGACTATCCTATGTCTCTGATACCAAAAGAACCATGTCACACCCCGCTTCCCAGAGTACGCTAAATTGGGCACGTGACATAGCCAACCATGCTACCTGTGGGTAGGAAGTATCCGTCCACAGTCACATTACGGCTGTAGAGATATCAAGAACAAGATAAAACTATCTAAAACATGTCCATAATCCAGAATAACATGAGTCAATAATAAATAAATGCGGAAGCAAATGATCCAATACAAATAACTGAAAAGTGTGTCCCATAATGCGGGCTCACATCAGGAAATAAATGCAGGAAATAAAACTAACTACTACTGAACTCACAGCTCAGCCTGCTGGCTGAAGTACTCTTGCTCGGAATGCAACAGCGGTACGGAATCTGGGCCATGCAAAACCCAGACGTCAGCGCGTCATATCATCAAGTAATATAATATGAACAGTGTAGCAGGCAATGTAATATAAACGTGAATAGAGCAAGAATAACAATAATATGAATCATACCAGTACAGGGTAGCGTGCAGTGGGTAAAACTAAACTGTTCTATCAGGTTTTCTATTCTAAAGTCTTTGAAATCAATTGATGAATCATCGATGTAACTCAATAGTATCCCGTACATACCCGGGACCACGGCCACAATATTCTCGGCTGCAGCCAAGACATGCCGCTAGGCACAAAACAGGAATGTGTACACTCGATAGTATCCCGTACATACCCGGGACCACGGCCACAATATTCTCGGTTGAAACCGAGACATGCCGCTAGGCACAAAACAGGAATGTGTACACTCAATACAGGTAGTGAACTGTCGAGTTACAAGTCAGATTTCACCTTTGATTTCCCCATACCCCCAACTTATATGTGTATGTCAAGTCAGGTATCCAGTAATCAAGAAACTAATGCCAACACAGGATCAGGTAAACAGGTTTGTCTGGATAGACAACAGGAACGGTCCATGAGGACTACATGTTATGTTTGTTGGCATTAGACACAAGATCAGGTAACAGATAAAGCCATGGTACATCAGGTCTAGCCAGGTAATGTATAAAGGTGTCATGTCATGTCAAGAGTGTACGGTACCATGTTATGTCAAGTAGAAAGTGTAACAGGTCATGTCAGGAGGCACAAGATGTCATGTGGGTGCTTATAATCAAACTAACATAAGCATGTGTATAAATAAACAAGCATGAGTACTATCAGAACAATAAACTGGAACATGTAATATGGTATGCAAATAGATATAATTTCAAGGATATGGATGCACAGTTATCGATTAGGGTTACATTTATAGTTCCAATATTAATTAGGATGCAATTTATTAAACATGGAGTCTTAATATCACATTATTATGTAGTAATGTGATCTTTGGATGCAATTATATGTATCTTAAATGCGATGGATGCAAACGGGTATCCGAAAAGTTATAAAACTATAAAATGGTAATGTGAGATGTACAACTAAGCAATATGTGCTATAAATATTGATATAATAATATTAATATGGATAGCATATTCAAAGCGATTAATAACTATAAAAGTGGTATTGATTAACCATGCACAAGAAAGTTCCGTTCAGAAATTCAGCGTCACCCTAATTTGTAAAATAGCTTAAAAATAACAAAATTTCTCCAAAAGGGACGTGTCTTATACCAAAACAAAGATAATTTAATAAGGTTTTCAGTTTTATAAGTATAAGCATCTCAGGTTGTCCTTACAAAAAGTTATGAACATTCGAAGTTGAAAATTTGCTGCTGGAATTTCCCTGGACAGCAGTTTGGAGACATTTTCATTTGCATTTTACGTTATTTAAACAATTTATTTTGGAAGTAAATATTTCATAGAGTTATAGTATTCTGAGTTAGCTTCATAACAAACTAAAGAACGTATACTAATAATTTTTCTATGATTTATAATGAATTTTATAAGGTAAGGTGTACAGTATATTTCAGATTTGTCGTATCCGCTTTTTCAACGACGTTTAATGTGTAAACTATAATAATTTCAAATATATAATATTATAAAATGCAGATTATAAACTAATTAAAGATAATAATAAGAAATATTACGACGATATATATTTTAATTGATATGGATGCAGTATAATGTAATCTAGTATGTCACAAGATAAGTTTTTTTGATATAGATTTAATATGATATAAACGGATGCAAACGGAATATCGAAATGTTATAAAATTAAACATGGGGCACTAGATTTAAACTATAGGTATGGTATTTATTTAAATAGATATAAAATGAATTATATAGCATGTAGCAAGATTAACTTGCCTCGATGCGTCGCGAATCGGGAAAACGGAACGTTAACCGTCGGCGGGGAAAACTCGTGACGGGCGCACGGTTCACGGAATGACCCCAAACGACGAACAAGGAACCACACGGGTCGGGGTATCTCGCTGGAACGTCGAGAAGCGTCACCGGCACGACGGAATTCCGGCAACAAAAGAACAGTTAAAAAAATGAGAAACGAGACATGAAGCAAGAAGAGAAAGAATGATAAAGAGAAGTACGAGAGAATATATGAGGGAGAGAGAGAGAAAAAAAAGTGGAGAGAGAGAGAAGAGGGAGAGAGAGAAAGTGGGGCCCACGGGGTTAAAGGGGAGGTTGCGATTGGCTGAGAGAATAAATTGAGAAGGATATAAAAGATTGTAAAAATATTATATGGTCAACTTAAAGATTTAAAAGATAGGTAATGAACAGTAAGATATCAGGTTTGTTAGAAAAATATATGCGATGGTTTTAATAATATTAAAATTTGGGATTTTGGCGCCAAATAAAACATTTCCAAATCGCGCCCGGGTCGAGTCCAAAAATTTGAAATTGAAATAATAGGATTTTAAGCGGGATCCAAATTTTAAAATTAAGTGTTTTATGATTAAAAAGCATACCCCCAAAACGGACACACGTACGTGCACGTAGCCATCCAAACTCGCCCGTTTCACTGAACGGGATGAGAACACAATGCACGGACGCTACCATGAGGCTAGGGGTGTCAAGTAGGCCAATATGAATATTTTCAATTTTATTTTAGATGCCAAAATTTGTTATATATAGAAATGACTTTGCCGGGTAAATTTTACAGTAAACAACAAACAAGCAAGTTAAATGAAATGAGTACCACATTATGCTCAAACAGTAACTGAAAATAGTAGCATTGGGCTCGGGTGTTACACGCATGTTATACCGTTAATTAATTTATAATTAATTCTAATCAAATTTTAAGACGTTACAACCTTCCCCCCTTAAGAAAATTCGGTGTCTGAATTTAAAATCTAACCACGCGTATTTTCGAAGAGATGGGGAAATTTCTTCTGCATCTCACTCTCGGCTTCCCATGTGACCTCTTCGCTGTTCAGGCCACGCCATAGAATCTTCACAAACAGTAATGCTTTCGACCGCAATTTCTTCTCCTACCGGTCCAGGATAACTACCGACTGCTCGGTGAAAGAAAGATCGCGCTCCATCTGGATCGTCTGGTGCTGAATCGCATGAGAAGGGTCATGAAGATACCTGCGAAGTATCGATACATGAAATATGGGGTGTACATTCGAAAAACTGTGCAGAAGCACTAAACGATAGACAACGGTACCAACTCGCTTAAGAATCTCAAAGGGACTCACATATCTGGGACTAAGTTTCCCCTTCCTTCCAAACCTCATCACACCCTTCATCGGCGAGACCCGTAAGAAAACATGATCACCCACGAAAAACTCAAGTCAGTGACGACGATGGTCGGCATAAGACTTTTGCCTGCTCTGGGCTGCTCTCATCCTATCCCAGATCAACAAGATCTTCTCTGTAGTCTTCTGGATTAACTGTGGTCTCAAAATCCTACACTCACTGAGCTCGGTCTAACATACTGCTGATCGACACTTTCTTCCATACAAAACCTCAAAAGGTGCCATCTGAATCGTTTCCTGAAAACTGTTATTGTAGGAGAATTCTATCAAGGGCAACTGACGATTCCAACTGCCACCAAATCTAGTACGCACGCTCGGAGTATATTCTCGAGAGTCTGTATAGTCCGCTCTGACTGGCCATCAATCTGCGGCTGGAAAGCGGTACTGAAACTCAAACGGGTACCCAAAACCTCCTGAAGTTTCTTCCAAAGATGGCTGGTAATCTGAGTGCCTCTGTCGGAAACAATACATGTCGGAACACCGTACAACCACACAATCTCATCAATGTAGAGCTGAGCATACTGAGCAAAACTGAAAGTGGTCTTCACTGGAAGGAAGTGAGCTGCTTTCGCCATCCGATCTATAATCACCCAAATAGAGTCATACCCTCAACTGTACCTAGGTAGACCAACAATGAAGTTCATAGAGATCTGCTCCCATTTCCACTTCGGAATAGGCAAAGGCTGTAACTCTCCCGCTGGTCTCTAATGTCTGCCTTGACTTGATAGAAAGTCAGGTATCTCGAAACGAAATATGAAACATCTCTCTTCATCCCTTCCCACCAGTAGACACTCTCAAATCACGATATATCATGGTGGAACCCGGCTGAACGATATATGCTGACTGATATGCCTCCTCTACGATCTCATGTCTAACCTCTTAGAATCCGGTACACATAGACGGGTCCCAAATCATAGCATTCCCTGACCATCAATCACAAACTCCGAATCTCTCCCCTTCCAAACCTGCTCCATAATCTCAAACAAATGAGCATCGTCGGACTGTGCCTCCCGGATGCGATCAAGTAAAAGTGGACGGGTACGGACATGAGCAAGCTGTCCTCCGGTGGAAGTGAACCCAAACTGTACTCCGCTATCGCATAAAATCTGCTAATTTGTAGAAGACTGTCTCTAAACTGCACTCAAATGGAACAAAATATATCCGGGCCTCCGACTCAAAGCATCAGCTATAACATTTGCCTTACCCGGATGATAAAGGATTTAACAATCATAGTGCTTTACGAGCTCCATCCAACGGCGCTGCTTCAAATTCAGATCCCGTAGCCTTTAAGGCGAATAACTATTTCTGTGCTGTTACGATAGCGAGTTTCGGTAAGTTCAGTAAGTGAAGTGACGGGCTGCTGGAAGATGTATTTCAGGCTTTTGTGGTCCATAAAGATCTGGCATGACTCGCCGTACAAGTAATGCCTCCAAATCTTGACCGCAAAGACCACCGCGGCCATCTTTATATCGTGAGTGGGATAGTTCTGCTCGTTCTTCTTCAACTGCCGAGAAGCATAAGCGATGACTCTGCCTGTCATGCCCCGCTTCCCAGTGTATGGGAAGGGGATACGGCGATGCTCGCTGCGTGTTTACTCAGAAGTAAACATGCTAAGCGTATCTAAGCAATATAAAGTAAAATGTACACAAGGGGCATGAATGTAAATGAACAACAACTTTATTTATTAAACATTCTTTTATAGGTACAACTGGAAATGTAAATACAAGGATGGAAAGCAGTGCCTAAATAAGGGCATAACTGAAAATAAAATTATGTACAAGTAAAGTATAATGCTCAGGGTATTCGGTGTACTGCTAAGCGGTCTGCTCCAAGTGCTCTTGGCTAGTCTCAAACTCCTCAGAGTCGGGTCCTCCTGACAACATTCCAAAGAAGAAGAAAAATAGGACTGTCGCCAGCGAACAATCGCTCGGTAAGTCCCAAAGAAAGAAGGAGAAGAATAAACAAAGAATAGAACAGGTGAGGTAGGTAATGTTATATTTGTTATACTAACGTAGTTGTTATACCTTGGTACAGAATATACCAGTATATACGATAGGAGTCCTACTTACACCGTGGACTTTGGTAAGCTGTAGTACAAGGCTCCGTCGAAAATACCACGGAACAACGACATGGATGTAATAACGTCTTTTAGTGACCGGCTCGTGCCACCTTTAACATGTTCCGTACCGGTCTACCCCTTTATAAACCCCGTAATATTTATTGTATTGATTGTACTAATTGTATTGTATTATCTTGTAGTAAGGAAGACTTGCCGAAACTATGATATCAGTAAACGGAGTGGATATAAATGGATAGTCATGTAATCAGAGTATATCTATGGTTCGGCTCAATATAGATTGAATTCTGGTATAGACGGATTCATGTTGTATTGCAGTTATACTTGAATTGGATTCAAGTCAGATTGATTTCAGATTGAGACTCGAACTGAATCAAATTTTTAAACAGAATTGAAGTCCTGATTGTTTTGGAGTTATCGGTAACTGCTGCACATGGACGACAAGATTTGTGTCTTTTTCAAAAACAATTACCGTGTTGATAACACCAATATTAGATTGTCTAGCTTAGATAGGCAAACACCCACACTCTCCGGCTCCCCGAGGCTCAAGAGAACTAGTCCCGCTTAAACCTATATTTACTAGGGTCCTTATTGTAATTTAATATAACTTGAGGGGATTTTATGTAAAAATAGTTTGATATATTTTCAAAATACACCTCAAGTATTTAATTATCGTCTTTAGGGTTTTCATAGATATATATTTTATAAAAGTGAAATTTTCGAATGAGTAGAACCTAGTTTTCATTGTATATGGTATTTTATTGAAAAATTGGAATTTGTACTGTATTGAAATGGTAGTTTCATGTAATGGCGATTCCTTTGATTTAGAAACATAGAATATTTGTATAATATATTTAAAATATATATTTTGATAATAGTTATAAATATCTATATTTAATAAAAATAAATTTTATTTATTTTTGTAGAAATCTTATTTTCTTAGAAATTGCATCAAAAATTCCATCTAGATCGAATGCTCGTTGTGGAGGTCTGCATCTCGCTCTACTAGACCCGAGAACGTGTGATAACCTGCACCATCCCGATCGGGGTTCCCCAAAATGGGTTGCAGAGGCGTATTTGTAAGGAATTAATTAACACTCTTTTAAAGAAAACAGTTTTTAATTGTTTAAGGTATTTATTCGTAAAAGATATTTTCCCATAACCTAGAATCCCAAAACTCATCGTGCTATGTCAAAGATATGTGTTGTGATGAGATAGGTCATTATCTCGTGAGTTATCTAAAGGTAATACGGTTAAAAGTGGATAACAATATCGTTTGTAAACATGATGGTATTTTACTGTAAAAGTGAAATAGAAATTGCAACATGAATTATTTTGAGATGAAACTTGTTCTAATATGTTTATTTATATTTGTTAAAGATTATATGAGAATATGGTATTTTATTGTTTAAGAAAAGTGGAGTTTTTAAAGAAAAACGAATCGGAAGTCGAATAACTCCGCTTCCGACGAGTTTGAAAAAGAGAAGTTTTTAGTATAGCAAAAGAGAAGGGAAGAGGGGACTTACAAGCTATTAAGAAAGAAGGAAGGAGGAGAAAACTTTAGGAACCATCGAGGCGTCGTTTCGTCACCGGAATCTCCTCGAAACATCGTCGGAACTTCGCCTCTTGCTAACTCCACTTGTACAACTTGGGACTTGGAAATTTTATAGAGTTTTGGCAGGGAATTTCTGAGTGAGGAGGTGTAAAATGGAGGGTGGCATTTATAGGGAATGTTAGGGTTTAGGGTGATGAAGAATGAATTAAAAATGTATTAAAATTTTGGTTTAATGCCACTTTTAAATTCTCTGTTTATTTTTAATAAAAAACAGAATAGGGGTTAAGGGGGAAGCCAAGGGGTGTGGAGTTAAAGATTGGGGATTATCCCCTACGGGGGGCCCGGCGGTACCGGACACAATGGCAATCTCGCCGGCCAACAAGAGGGTGAGGGGCTATAGATGTTTGCCACATGTCAGGGTCGTTTGGTATACTCCAGCGCACTTGTTTGTTTAATATGTGACTTTTCATTTTACGTGCAGTGTACGTGCAAACAGTTTGGCTTCTAAAAGATTAAAAGAAAAATCAATTAAAAATATATGTTGCTGGGGGGATTCGATCACAGGGGCTACGTCACAACAGCGCAAGGTTTTACCAATGAGCTACAAGTGCTTTCTTGCTGTTCAAAAGCAAATCAAATTTATAACTTGTGCTCAGCTTTAGGTGTTCCTTTCTGTATTTTTGAAAAAAATTCTGTATAGAAACCTTAGGGTTGTTACATTCTACCCTCTTTATAAAAAAAATTTCGTCCTCGAAATTTGTAGAAGGAAAGTGTAATAGATTCAAGAAAATTTTGGTGATAGAACAATTGATAGTGCATGAAAAATATTTGGAAGAACGAAAGAATGCAAAAGTTTTGGTAAGATTGAACAAGATGTGAGGGAATTACCAGGGTTATCTTGGTCTACAGTCTCAGCTTCTACGGCTGCTAATGTGAAAGCCTGACGCCGGGGTACATTCCTCCTAACTGGAGGCACATTCCTTTGTCCTTAGGCAATGTTTCTCTGCCTTCGAGACATGTTCCTCAGTGCCTGAAGGAATTGGCGATTAGGCTGTGCAGGAGGTCCACATGGAGGTGGTGCTGGAAGAGCAAGGCAAGGTGCAGGAGCCTGGATAGCTGGCTGCTGCGGATAAATGTTATGAGTTGGAACTGTATTGCGTTTATGAGGACATGTTTCAATTCCATGATTGGATGCACCACAAACTAAGCACAGGCCTTTTGTGCGCCTACAGTCCTTCCACAAGTGTCCATCCCTTTTGCAGTAGTAGCAAAAATTTGGACTTGGCTGGTTATTTGTTTCTTCCCGTCTCCTGGGTTCAAAAGATGGCCTTGAAGAGGCTTCTCCTTCCATCTGAGTGGTAGGGCATTTCACTCTGGCAGATTGGGGTCTGCCCTTCTTCTTCACCACTGCCTCATATCGACGGGATGCTTTCAGAGCCAAGTCATGGGTTAGGAAATCCCTGTAGGTAAGGCAGCTTGGGTTTCCTGGTCCAACCCTTGCTGAAATCTTCTGGATCTGATCTCAATGGTCGGAATGAGGTGTGTCGGGAATCTGTTGCGGTCTTGTGTTAGCTGTATAGTATGTGATATTTGAAAATCGAACATTGAGACATATCTTACCTACTGAGCATGGTAAACTCAGTATCATACTCATCCACGGACTTGGTCCACATCGAACCCTGTTGTGGATAAATAAATTGATGCTCCATGTCAAATTGGGCAGTCTCGGGGAAGTATTTCGCGTCGAACATGTCACGAAAAGTTCTCCATTCGATAGGTTGGTCAAGACGGCTTTCATCCGCCTTCTACCAAACTCGGGGATTGTCAGTGAGTTGCAGCTTCGCAACTCGAACCCAAGCGATCTCTGGCACTTGTGCTGCTGCCAGATCATCCTCAACACTTTGAGCCCATTGTTTAGCTTACAGCGAGCTCTCTTTTCCTGAAAATTGTTTTGGGTGCAATGCCCGAAATTGCTTCACTCCGGGCGCTTCCACTTCTGGACGGTTCATCAGAATAGCAGTCTGCTGCTGCTGTCCTTCCAGGAGGCTCCGGATTGTCTCAAGAAGTATCGTCTACTCATTGATCGGAGCAGCGACGGTAGGCGTAAGCGGTAGAGGTGGTGGTGTGTTGTTGAAGTTGGTGCTGGTGTTGTTTGGAGAATCCATAACCTTGAAAGAAAAATAGGGTTAGGATAGATTCAAAGCATATGAAATTGTAAGATTCAATGTAACATTTCAAAAAAATAAAATATTATTTTTGGGAATTTTCATAATTTAATATTAAATTTTAATGAATATTTTAATAGTCGGTATAATTAAATACCAATAAATGGTGAAAATTCCGGAGAAAATTTTGGAAAATTCTAAAATAGGGTATTTTGTGGAAATATGTCATTTTTAAGCTTTTATGGTTACGTAAATGCTATTTTGGTGTTAACCGCGATTAAAAATCGCTAATTGGGATTTTTGGCTTTTTGTGCAAAAATGTGCACACAATATCTTCCACACTTGTTTCATATTATGGACTCATGATGGCTTAGGGTTGAACCATGTTGAGATGACTATGGTGGGTTGAACCATTTGATTAGGTTAATTGGGTTAATTAGTGTTTTGGTTTTGGTTAAGGATGATTAGGATTAGGTTGACTTGTGGCTAGAGAGAGAGAGAGGAGGCATGATAGATGTGCCATGACATTTAAGCTTGAGTGAGGGTGATGGGAGTTAACCTCATTACACTTCAAAACTTTTTGTGGCCTCTCCAACACTCATTGCAATTTTTCTCACCTCACATCTCTCCCCCTCACTCTCACACATCACACCTTTGCAAACACCAGCAGCAGCTGCATCAGCACCCTACACCCACACACCAGCCACCCTAGCTGCTGCTACAAGCTGCAACATCAGCTATATCAGCCCCCCCATCAGCACATTTCAGCCCCTGACCAACATCAGTTCAGTCTTTTCATCAGCATTAGCAGCTGCAACAACTGCTGTGAAAACAGCCACAACAGCAGCAACTTCTTTCAAAACAACACCACACCATTATACATCAGCTAAGGCAGCATCAGCAGCTGCTACACCATTCAATACAACAGCCCCAACACACAACTTCAGCCCCTATTTGCATCAGCTGCTACTACAGCCACAGAAACAACCTCAGCCCCAATTTCATCACATCAGCAGTAGCATCATCAGCACCTATCAGCCTAGACCTCTGCTGCCTCAGCAGCAACCCCATCAACAACACCAACCCAACATCATATACTACAACCCACACCCTAACATCAGATACTTCAACTTCCCCATAAATACCAGCCCCCCTTCACTGCTGCAGCTGCTACTGCAACACAAGAAAAAGAAAAAGAAAGAAAAGCAGAAGAGAAATGGCAAGCAGCAGCAGCCCAAACTAAACCCTACAACATCACCCTCCCACTTCACCAAAGCAACAACAATAGCCTCAACCCAAACCAATAGCAACAAACTGCTGTTAAAAACAGCAACAGCATCAGTTGCAAAAGCCACACCAGCAGCTCTAGGAGCAACTCAGCAGTCCACCAACAGCCCTTCTTCATCCTCCTTCCCTTATCCTACATCCTAGGACCCTCTTGAGGTTTAACCTTGCAACCCAACTCCTATCTTGTCAAGTTATAGTTGTTTAGCTGAAATTTTAGTGTTATTAAGTAGATTAGTGCTAGTTTAGGCAAATTTAAGTGAGACTTGACCAAGTGTTGGCTTTGATTGTTAGGGTAACCTTATTAAGTGTGTTTGAAACCAGTTAACCCCAGAATACCCCATATTTCCAGTTAGTTACCTGAAAGTTTCTACTTGGCGTATTTTAGCAATTTTGTCGACTTATTAACCTTTCTGAGATTTGCTTTCACCCCGGGAACTCTAAAATAAAATTGACTTGGCAGTAAGCTGTGCAGGCACCCTGGGACCATCCCACAAAACCCTAGCCCCCACCTCAATTTCTTGGCCGCAGATATATTCCCTCTGGCCGCAATTTGCGGCCAGAGCAGTAGGGAACCCCCTCGTTTTGCGTGCACGGCTCTTTTACCTGTAAACTTGACCCTTGTTATGTCTAGTTTTGACTGATTCCAGTTAGGATAGAATCTGGGTTGATTTTCTTGAGTTGGCGCATGATTTAGACTTATTTTCGTATGGATTTTGGTATTCGATGATTCGTTTCTGTCGGGTGGCGTTTGGAGTCAACGACAAATGGATATTGGCTGTGTTTGCACGCGAGACTATAGGTTTTTACTTATAGACGTAGCGTGCACCGTTTTTGGTTTCCGACATGGTTTTCATGTGTTTTAGCGTTTGTGATATCCTTGTAGGTACCCCACGTGGCGTCGAAGTGTTGGAGATGCAAATGGCGACATCGACACCGGCACGCATAAAACAAGGTGAGTAGATTTATATCTACGGGGAGAAGTCGGGTGGATGGCGTATAGCACCCCCGCAGTCCGAAGTGATGTATACGGATGCGTATACACACCTACAATTATATTATGTTGTTTATTGATGTTTAAGATGGATATTGGTGTGTTGGATTGGCGAAAGGTTACGAAACCCTAGGGTAGTGGGTGCACTACATATACATATACACACATACATACTTGCATACATCCTTATTTCATATGTGGTCATGGGATTCTATATAAATATGTGTTCACATGGGTATGGGACTGCGTGTTCACATACAGACTTGAGGATGATACTTGGGATTGAGATGAGTCGATGATAGTTGATCCGAGATTATGATATCGGTCATATGGTAAAGTTCATAGTTGAGATACGTCGTGATGCTTTAGCGAATTTTGGGATGATGATGCCATAGGAATAGTGACATATATATATATATAATGATCGACATGTGATTATGATACGATATTGGATATGATACGATATGACAGGACATTTATAATAGGCCGCCTTGGGCGATGTGTACTCCTTGAGATGATATGTGCTGATGATATCGATTCATACGGGATTGTCGATCAGTAGTCAGATCATGATTATAGTGATGATATTAGCTTTGTACTAGACGTAGGTCAGTACCCGGATTATGATATTGATTAAAGAGAATACCAGATGAATGATATGACGAATGTGATATTGACCCGTAGCCAGATTTGGGGATGCCGTACGACGGATTTACGTACGAGCTATATTTGATGTTTGATCCGCCCTCTTGACTTGGGAATAACCGATTATAGAGATATGGTAGCGGATGTGATATTATCGAGGCGGGATCACCGACTATATATATACATATGTGTATCGATTCAGAGGTTAGGCGGTTTCCCTTACCTGCAGTTAGCTTTTTAGCTCAGCCTTATAGTTGGCGTAGCTGTATGACTCTTATGACATTAGATGCAGTCTAGCTACCATTGTGTTAGTATTCAGCTCCCGCACATTATTATTGTTGCTCTGCTTCGCATACTGTTGTGATTCATATTCCATTATTGATATCATGCTGTTAGGACACTAGCACCATTACCGATGATGCGTATGTACCACGTACACTTATTTGCACGTGCACACACATCTTCATCGGTAATTGCCATGTCACGTACACTTAGAGAACATTATTGCTTGATTTTGCTTGATTAGCTAGTAGTGACATGATATTAGTGTACTTGCCATATATGCCAGCTTGACATTGTAGTTATTGTACACTGTTGTTCATTATATGCTGCATTCATGGATTCTCATTCTTATATTCATGGTTTACATGCTATTGATGATTCGGATTTCCATGATATTTTCTGGATTTAGAGGAAAACCGCAAAACATATATAAACTGCTTCCTCTCTTTTTAAATAAAAATGCGGTTTTCCTATGATGTATGTGTCGTCCACCATGAGTTTGCTGATGGATTTCGAGGCCCGATTCGAGGAGGCGGATGAACCGTTTCGGGTACATGGTGGGCCTGGTGCGGTACCCCGGGGCAAGAAGATCGCAGGAGATGGCGTTGAGCCTGTGCAGGGGAGCACGACCGACCGGTGATTTTACCCGACGCGTCGGATATCCGGAGGATACCGTCATGGTCTTGAGATGGATGGTAGGGGCCGATATGGACAGACGGCGCCCTGGATATTATGATTGAGACATTGAGATTTCGAGATATTGAGGTATAGAGATTGTGATACAGAGATATTGAGATTTATGTTTTGTGCCGATGCTAGGCACTGTTTTATGCTGATTTCATTATGATACCTCATTTTAAAAATACAGAAATCTCACAAAAATTATGAAAGCAGTTTTCTTCAGTACATGCATTCTGTTTCATGCATTCATACATTATTCATATGATACGTTGCTACCTGAGCACTGGCACGGGCACATGGGATTATACTTGGGTTAGATATTTACCCTAGCCATTGTTATAGGTTGCTGGTTATATACTTGAGGATTATATATTCTGATCGTATGACCTAGGATTACGTCATACATGCGATTTTCTGTTCGTAGATCTTTTTCTACTCACGAGTTGGCAACTCACCCCCGTTGTGCCCTAGTTTCTTGCAGGTTCTGCCGTACAGGGTTCATTACGGCATTGCGGGCACTGCTTCATTCGGGTGACTTGCTAGTAGGTGGGTTTATTTGTATCGTGCCCATCATTATACATTGTATATTATATTTCAGTTGTATCTAGAAGTTACATCAACCAAACATGTACTTATTTGAGATAGAGACCAGTGATGTTTATTCTTTCGACCTTAGAGTCGCGCGTTATACTTCTGTGGATTTCATGCTGTTGAGTTTCCTTTTCTGTTGTGATCCTCGCCTTTAGGTGTTGTATATTATGTTGCATACTGGTTGATTTACATATGGTTCTCCCTACTACTTTTCTTGGTTTGGATTTCTGGGTTCGGCTTACTTAGGGTACGTATGCCTCGAGACGTTCGTATTCTAAGTGCCGGTCATGTTCCGTACTTTCGAAACGTGACAAAGTTGGTATCAAAGCGTTAGGTTTTACCTTTGGAGCATAGGATGACCCTTGGTTGATGGAATAGGTGACTAAAGTAGAGTGACGTACCGTGGGTATGTTCCGCGGCATATTTACGACACGCCACTCCACTTAAGAAATCTTAGGATGTACATTTCTTCGCTCAGTATCATATTCATTCCTGATCTAGCCTCATCGGTACCAGTTATGGTTTTGCTGCCACGATTACGGGCAGGGAGAGCTACGGCTAGAGTTGCGGTCAGCATGAGCTCGTCATGATCGAGGACTGACCGGGGCGTAATTCCAGCGACACACGATTGTAGAGATGTGTCATTTGATTGGGTTTTGCGCCACGAGCGTTGAATGGATCGCTGTATGAGATTACTCGGACGTGCAGATTAGCACCAGAGGATTGATCCACTGACAGAGGCCAGCCAGATTTTGATAACCGTTGGTGTATTGGTTACTCATGATGATTGAGACACTGTCCAGCGTGCAGACGAGTGAGCCAGTTATTGCTGAGAACGACGAGATATCGCCCCAGATGTTGGAGCTATTGCGGTATGAGTGTACTAAGAGATGATAGAAGGTCGCTAGTCACCAAGGATGAATGACTAGGATATGTGGTTTGTTCGCTACCCCGATGCGAGGTCATCGGATAGATTGATTCCAGCTGTGACGACTTCACGCGGAGACTTTGAGAGTCGACAGAGACGATCGAATGTCAGGGACCTATTATTCCAAGTATAAAGTATTCGGAAAGACATGCAGGCAATTCTATGGTCCCTCTAGAAGAATGAAACCCTAACTCGACTTAATGACCGTGTGAAAGCCTTTAAACCTTAGGGTTTGCGGCAGTTCTGTGGCGCCATTAGTGAGGCTTGGGTTTGCCCTTCTACGGCTGGACCACCGATGCTGTGGTATGTACTCGATACTATTATACTGTACCCAAGATATTGAGCTCTTGGGGGAAATATGGGGTTTTGACGAATCGATCGAATGGTTCGACTTAATTCGGATGCTAGGTGGTGAGATGCACTTCTTGGGAGACTCCAGATACGAGGATAGCCGTTGGAGCTCAGTTCATGCAGCCATGACGAGACGAGTCCGAAGCAGTCGACATTAGAGAAAAATGGAGTAAGAGGTTCGTAAAAGGATTGGATATGATGACGTTCCACTCCGCCGACATCAGAGATGCGATGCGCATGCCGAGGCATAGTATTGGATATACCTTCCAGAAGGAGTCGCGGTGGGTGTGCAGCCGCTCTGGAATAAGAAACAGATATAGTAAAGGACGATGACTCCCGGAAAATTGGCAGAGATGAGATTTGGAAGAGACCTTGAGCATGATTCCTTCCAGGACACTGCTGCAATGATATTTTCATCCAGGATCAGATGTGTCACGTGCAGTCAGAGAGTCGGAGGCCGATGCCGGTGACATGCTGCTTTTGAGTGGTCGAGATGATTGACTGAGAGATGACCAGAGAAGTGCTAGAACGAAATCGTCCCCGTTAGCACGTTTGACAGGGCCGATGAGCCGATGGATCGTGAGATTGGTAATCCACAGAGAAGACTTGGACCAAGGAGTGGTCATGTTACGCACACCAGTAGGCCAGAGTTCATGATCGTCGACGAGACCTCCTATGAGTGACCGCGACAGTTGGCCAGAGATTCTTGGGGGATGCGCTTGAGCAGAACTATTCCGCCATACTTGTTTCCGATGTTTTAGGCGATCTATTCGCATGACTGATTTGATGATTGGGTTTCATGATATTTGTTTTCATGCACCATGATTGCACCTAGTGAGTATTTACGATTTTCGCACAGTGTTGCACTTGATATTGTTTTCGTGCCTTGGTTTCACATGTTTATGATTTTATGGGTTTCATACATTTGAGATGATTTCGTGCGTATGCATGCACATGATTTGGGTTTTGCACTCTGTATAGTTTACATATGCTTGCAGTGCAGTGACATGTATTTTGTGCACTTGGATGCACTGGACTTCGATTTCGATGGTGATGTTCGATATTGGTTTTGTGCCCTTTATGCACCTGATTGGATTTGCGCGTGTTCGGCGCTTGATATTGGATTTCATGATTTCGTGCATGATGGATGCACCGGATTTGGATTTTTAGCGCATGTTGAGCGCATGTTATGACTTAAGATTTGGTACACACCAGATGCACTAAATCGGGATTTTTCGTGCATGTCAGATGCACCTGTTTTTGCTGTCAGGCACACACGTTGCCCTTGACAGATACTTCGTGCACACCCGTTGCACCTTGATGTTATTTCTGTGCATATGTATGGCACATTCATGGATTTTGATTTCCGTGCGCACCAGACGCATGTAGTATTCATATGCATATTTTGGGATTGATTTCTTATGGAGCAGTACGTTTTTGTGAGGTTTCATCATTGTTTTCGTACTGAGCGGGACTAGTTAGATGACAATGCCTGGATATATTTTGCATGCACTGATAGATTTCAAAGGGATTTCCAAAAGCGAGCTATGGTCTCATTATTTACATACGTGTCCGATATGACACGAAACGTTTAAAACAGGGAACCCTTCTAAATTGTTTTCAAAACGGCGGATCGTGCATACTAAACAAAAGATATATACGTATATGGCTATTTTCTCATAGAGACGTCTGCCACTGTGCAGTGTTATGCACATTGCACATCGACTTTAAAAAATTTTGGCATGCATTTCCTTCATATATTTACATGTATAGTTCCGATTTCTAGCATATCGGTTTTGCCTTGAATTTGGCATTCGTGTTTTCACCTCGACTCCGATGATTGCGAGATGCTTGACGGAGTTTTGTTTTCGAGTTATCTGCTCGTTACGCATGCTCATGTATTGCGCTACGATGCGTTCTATGGATTGATGATTTCGGAGCCCCGTTGACTTGGACATTTTATTGAAATGTTTTAGAATTTGGGGGTTTAAATTTAAATTCGGGGACCGAATTTCTTTAAGGGGGAAAGACTGTAACATTTCAAAAAAATAAAATATTATTTTTGGGAATTTTCATAATTTAATATTAAATTTTAATGAATATTTTAATAGTCGGTATAATTAAATACCGATAAATGGTGAAAATTCCGGAGAAAATTTTGGAAAATTCTAAAATAGGGTATTTTGTGGAAATATGTCATTTTAAGCTTTTATGGTTACGTAAATGCTATTTTGGTGTTAACCGCGATTAAAAATCGCTAATTGGGATTTTTGGCTTTTTGTGCAAAAATGTGCACACAACATCTTCCACACTTGTTTCATGTTATGGACTCATGATGGCTTAGGGTTGAACCATGTTGAGATGACTATGGTGGGTTGAACCATTTGATTAGGTTAATTGGATTAATTAGTGTTTTGGTTTTGGTTAAGGGTGATTAGGATTAGGTTGACTTGTGGCTAGAGAGAGAGAGAGAGGAGGCATGATAGATGTGCCATGACATTTAAGGTTGAGTGAGGGTGATGGGAGTTAACCTCATTACACTTCAAAACTTTTTGTGGCCTCTCCAACACTCATTGCAATTCTTTCTCACCTCACATCTCTCCCCCTCACTCTCACACATCACACCTTTGCAAACACCAGCAGTAGCTGCATCAACACCCTACACCCACACACCAGCCACCCTAGCTGCTGCTACAAGCTGCAACATCAGCTACATCAGCCCCCCATCAGCACATTTCAGCCCCTGACCAAAATCAGTTCAGCCTTTTCATCAGCATTAGCAGCTGCAACAACTGCTGTGAAAACAGCCACAACAGCAGCAACTTCTTTCAAAACAACACCACACCATTATACATCAGCTAAGGCAGCATCAGCAGCTGCTACACCATTCAATACAACAGCCCCAACACACAACTTCAGCCCCCATTTGCATTAGCTGCTACTACAGCCACAGCAACAACCCCAGCCCCAATTTCATCACATCAGCAGTAGCATCATCAGCACCTATCAGCCTAGACCTCTGCTGCCTCAGCAGCAACCCCATCAACAACACCAACCCAACATCATATACTACAACCCATACCCCAACATCAGATACTTCAACTTCACCACAAATACCACCCCCCTTCACAGCTGCAGCTGCTACTGCAACACAAGAAAAAGAAAAAGAAAGAAAAGCATAAAAGAAATGGCAAGCAGCAGCAACCCAAACTAAACCCTACAACATCACCCTCCCACTTCACCAAAGCATCAACAGCAGCCTCAACCGAAACCAACAGCAACAAACTGCTGTTAAAAACAGCAACAGCATCAGTTGCAAAAGCCACACCAACAGCTGTAGGAGCAACTCAGCAGTCCACCAACAGCCCTTCTTCATCCTCCTTCCCTTCTCCTACATCCTAAGACCCTCTTGAGGTATAATCTTGCAACCCAACTCCTATCTTGTCAAGTTATAGTTGTTTAGCTGAAATTTTAGTGTTATTAAGTAGATTAGTGCTAATTTAGGCAAATTTGAGTGAGACTTGACCAAGTATTGGCTTTGATTGTTAGGGTAACCTTATTAAGTGTGTTTGAAACCAGTTAACCCCAGAATACCCCATATTTCCAGTTAGTTACCTGAAAGTTTTGACTTGGCGTATTTTAGCAATTTTGTCGACTTATTAACCTTTCTGAGATCTGCTTTCACCTCGGGAACTCTAAAATAAAATTGACTTCGCAGTAAGCTGTGTAGGCACCCTAGGACCATCCCACAAAACCCTAGCTCTCACATCAATTTCTTGGTCGCAGATATATTCCCTCTGGCCGCAATTTGCGGCCAGAGCAGTAGGGAACCCCCTCGTTTTGCGTGCACGGCTCTTTTACCTGTAAACTTGACCCCTGTTATGTCTAGTTTTGACTGATTCCAGTTAGGATAGAATCTGGGTTGATTTTCTTGAGTTGGCCCATGATTTACGACTTGTTTTTGTATGGATTTTGGTATTCGATGATTCGTTTCTGTCGGGTGGCGTTTGGACGTCAACGACAAATAGATATTGGTTGTGTTTGCACGCGAGACTATAGGTTTTTACTTATAGACGTAGCGTGCACCGTTTTTTGTTTCCGACATGGTTTTCATGTGTTTTAGCGTTTGTGATATCCTTATAGGTACCCCACGTGGCGTCGAAGCGTTGGAGATGCAAATGGCGACATCGACACCGGCACGCATAAAACAAGGTGAGTAGATTTATATCTACGGGGAGAAGTCGGGTGGATGGCGTATAGCACCCCCGCAGTCCGAGGTGATGTATACGGATGCGTATACACACCTACAATTATATTATGTTGTTTATTGATGTTTAAGATGGATATTGGTGTGTTGGATTGGCGAAAGGTTACGAAACCCTAGGGTAATGGGTGCACTACACATACATATACACATACATACTTGCATACATCCTTATTTCATATGTGGTCATGGGATTCTATATAGATATGTGTTCACATGGGTATGGGACTGCGTGTTCACATACAGACTTGAGGATGATACTTGGGATTGAGATGAGTCGATGATAGTTGATCCGAGATTATGATATCGGTCATATGGTAAAGTTCATAGTTGAGATACGTCGTGATGCTTTAGCGGATTTTGGGATGATGATGCCATAGGAATAGTGATATATATATCTAAAATGATCGACATGTGATTATGATACGAGATTGGATATGATACGATATGACAGGACATTTATGATAGGCCGCCTTGGGTGATGTGTACTCCATGATATGTGCTGATGATATCGATTCATACGGGATTGGCGATCAGTAGTCAGATCATGATTATAGTGATGATATTAGCTTTGTACTAGACGTAGGTCAGTACCCGGATTATGATATTAATTAAAGAGAATACCAGATGAATGATATGACGAATGTGATATTGACCCGTACCCAGATTTGGGGATGCCGTACGACGGATTTACGTACGAGCTATATTTGATGTTTGATCCGCCCTCTTGACTTGGGAATAACCGATTATAGAGATATGGTATCGGATGTGATATTATCGAGGCGGGATCACCGACTATATATATACATATGTATATCGACTCAGAGGTTAGGCAGTTTCCCTTACCTGCAGTTAGCTTTTTAGCTCAGCCTTATAGTTGGCGTAGCTGTATGACTCTTATGACATTAGATGCAGTCTAGCTACCATTGTGTTAGTATTCAGCTCCCGCACATTATTATTGTTGCTCTGCTTCGCATACTGTTGTGAATCATATTCCATTATTGATATCATGCTGTTAGGACACTAGCACCATTACCGATGATGTGTATGTACCACATACACTTATTTGCCGGCGCACACACATCTTCATCGGTAATTGCCATGTCACGTACACTTAGAGAACATTATTGCTTGATTTTGCTTGATTAGCTAGTAGTGACATGATATTAGTGTACTTGCCATATATGCCAGCTTGACATTGTAGTTATTGTACACTGTTGTTCATTATATGCTGCATTCATGGATTCTCATGCTTATATTCATGGTTTACATGCTATTGATGATTCGGATTTCCATGATATTTTCTGGATTTGGAGGAAAACCGCAAAACATATATAAACTGCTTCCTCTCTTTTTAAATAAAAATGCGGTTTTCCCATGATGTATGAGTCGTCCACCATGAGTTTGCTGATGGATTTCGAGACCCGATTCGAGGAGGCGGATGAACCGTTTCGAGTACATGGTGGGCCCGGTGCGGTACCCCGGGGCAAGAAGATCGCAGGAGATGGCGTTGAGCCTGTGCAGGGGAGCACGACCGACCGGTGATTTTACCCGACGCGTCGGATATCCGGAGGATACCGTTGTGGTCTTGAGATGGATGGTAGGGGCCGATCTGGACTGACGAGCCCTGAATATTATGATTGAGACATTGAAATTTCGAGATATTGAGGTACAGAGATTGTGATACAGAGATATCGAGATATTGAGATTTATGTTTTGTGCCGATGCTAGGCACTGTTTTATGCTGATTTCATTATGATAACTCATTTTAAAAATACAGAAATCTCACAAATTTATGAAAGCAGTTTTCTTCAGTACATGCATTCTGTTTCATGCATTCATACATTATTCATATGATACATTGCTACCTGAGCACTGGCATGGGCACATGGGATTATACTTGGGTTAGATATTTACCCTAGCCATTGTTATAGGTTGCTGGTTATATACTTGAGGATTATATATTCTGATCGTATGACCTAGGATTGCGTCATACATGCGATTTTCTGTTCGTAGATCTTTTTCTACTCACGAGTTTGCAACTCACCCCCGTTGTGCTCCAGTTTCTTGCAGGTTCTGCCGTACAGGGTTCATTACGGCATTGCGGGCACTGCTTCTTTCGGGTGACTTGCTAGTAGGTGGGTTTATTTGTATCGTACCCATCATTATACATTGTATATTATATTTCAGTTGTATCTAGAAGTTCCATCAACCAAACATATACTTATTTGAGATAGAGACCAGTGATATTTATTCTTTCGACCTTAGAGTAGCGCGTTATACTTTTATGGATTTCATGCTGTTGAGTTTCTTTTTCTGTTGTGATCCTCGCCTTTAGGAGTTGTATATTATGTTGCATACTGGTTAATTTACATATGGTTCTCCCTACTCTCTACTACTTTTCTTGGTTTGGATTTCTGGGTTCGGCTTACTTAGGATACGTACGCCTCGAGACGTTCGTAGTCTAAGTGCCGGTCATGTTCCGTACTTTCGGGACGTGACATTCAAAGAAATATGAAATGTAAAGAATGTTTTTAGTTCCTGATTATTGTGTTATATTGCTTAGTACTTCATGTAGAATTGACCCGCATGTCCATGCAGAACAAACCTGCATGGTAGGGTTCCATACAGCACTGACCTACATGGGCCGCCAAAAAAACCTGTCACGTCCTGTTTCTCGGTGTACGGGAAGGTGACGCGGCGATGCCCGCTATGTGTTTACTCAGAAGTAAACACGCTAAGCGTATCTAAGCAATATAAAGTAAAATGTATACAAGATCAATGAATGTAAATGAACATCAACTTTATTTATTAAACATTCTTTTACAGCTACAACTGGAAATGTAAATACATGGATGAAAAGCAATGCCTAAACAATGGCATAACTGAAAATAAAATTATGTACAAGTAAAGTCTAATGCTCAGGGTATTCAGTGTACTGCTCAGGGGTCTGCTCCAAGTGCTCTTGGCTGGTCTCGAACTCCCCAGAGTCGGGTCCTCCTGACAACATTCCAATGAAGAAGAGAAATAGGAATGTCGTCAGCGAACAATCGCTCGGTAAGTCCCAAACAAAGAAGGAGAAGAATAAACAGAAAATAGAACAGGTGAGATAGGTAATGTTATATTTGCTATACTAACGTAGTTATTGTAGCTTGGTACAGAATATGCCAGTGTATACGAGAGGAGTCCAACTTACACCATGGACTTTGGTAACCCGTAGTACAAGGCTCCATCGAAAATACCACGGAACAACAGCATGGATGTAATAACATCTTTTAGTGACCATCTCGTGCCACCTTTAACTTGTTCCGTACCAGTCTACCCCTTTATAAACCCCGTAATGTTTATTGTATTGATTGTATTGATTGTACTGATTGTATTGTATTGTCTTGTAGTAAATGGAAGATTTGTCGAAACCATGATATCAGTAAACAAAGTGGATATAAATGGATAGTCATGTAATCAGAGTATATCCATGGTTCGGTTCAATATAGATTGAATTCTGATATAGAAGGATTCATGTTGTATTGCAGTTATACTTGAATTGAATTCAAATCAGATTTGATTTCAGATTGAGACTCGAACTGAGTCAGAATTTTAAACAGAATTGAAGTCCTGATTGTTTTGGAGTTATCGGTAACTGCTGCACATGTACGGCAGGATTTGTGTCTTTTTCAAAGACAATTACCGTGTTGATAACACCGTTGTTAGATTGTCTACCGTAGATAAGCAAGCACCCACTTTCTCCAGCTCCCCGAGGCTCAAGAGAACTGGTCCCGCTAAAACCTTTATTTACTAGGGTCCTTATTGTAATTTAATATAACCTGAGGGGGTTTTATGTAAAAATAGTTTGATATGTTTTCAAAATGCACCTCAAGTATTTAATTATCGTCTTTAGGGTTTTCTTAGATGTATATTTTATAAAAGTGAAATTTTCTAATGAGTAGAACCTAGTTTTCATTGTATATAGTACTTTAATGAAAATTGGAATTTGTACTGTATTGAAATGGTAGTTTCATATAATGGTGATTGCTTTGATTTAGAAAACATAGAATATTTGTATAATATATTTAAAATAGATCTTTTGATAATAGTTATAAATATCTGTATTTAATAAAAATAAATTTTATTTATTTTTCTAGAAATATCATTTTCTTAAAAATTGCATCAAAAATTCCATCGAGATCGAATGCTCCTTGCGGAGCTCTGCATCTCACTCTACTAGGCCCGAGGACGTGCGATAACCTGCACCATCCCGATCGAGGTTCCCCAAAATGGGTTGTAGAGGCGTATTTGCAAGGAATTAATTAACATTCTTTTTAAAGAAAACGGTTTTTAATTGTTTAAGGTATTTATTCGTAAAAGCGTATTTTCCCATAACCTAGAATCCAAAAATTCATCGTGCTATGTCAAAAATGTGTTATGTGATGAGGTTTGTCATTACCTCATGAATTATCTAAAGGTAATACAGTTTAAAGTGGATAACAATATCGTTTGTAAATATGATAGTATTTTACTGTAAAACTGAAATAGAAATTGCAACATGAATTATTTTGAGATGAAACTTGTTCTAATATATTTCTTTATATTTGTTAAACATTATGATATTATATTGTTTAAGAAAAGTGGAGTTTGTAAAGAAAAACGAATCGGAAGTCGAATAACTTCGCTTCCGACGAGTTTGAAAAAGAGAAGTTTTTAATATAGCAAAAGAGAAGGGAAAATGGGATTTACAAGCTATTAAGAAAGAAGGTAGGAGGAGGAAACTTTAGGAACCGTCGGGGCACCGTTTCGTCGCTGGAATCTCCTCGAAACGTCGACGGAACTTTGCCTCTTGCTAACTCCACTTGTACGGCTTGGGACATAGAAATTTTATAGTGTTTTGGTAGGGAATTTCTGAGTGAGGTGGTGTAAAATGGAGGGTGGTATTTATAGGGAAAGTTAGGGTTTATGGTGATGAAGAATGAATTAAAAATGTATTAAAAATTTGGTTTAATGCCACTTTTAAATTCTCTTTTTATTTTTAATAAAAACAAACAGTACAGGGGTTAAGCGGGATGGCCAAGGGATGGGGAGTTAAAGATTGGGGATCATCGCCTACGGGGGGCCCGGCGGTACCGGTCACAATGGTAATCTCGCCGGCCAACAAGAGGGTGAGGGGCTTTAGATGTTTACCACGTGTCAGGGTCGCTTGGTATACTCCAGTGCACGTGTTTGTTTAATCTGTGACTTTTAATTTTACGTGCAGTGTACGTGTAAACAGTTGGGCTTCTAAAAGATTAAAAGAAAAATCAATTAAAAATATATGGCTGGGAAGATTCAATTACAGGGGCTACGTCACAGCAGTGCAAGGTTTTACCAATGAGCTACAAGTGCTTTCTTGCTGTTTAAAAGCAAATCAAATTTACAACTTCTGCTTAGAATTTGGTGTTCCTTTCTGTATTTTTGAAAAAATTATGTACAGAAAGTTTAGGGTTTGTTACACTGCCGTACTGCATCAACACGCAGCCTAGACTCACTCGAGAAGTATCACAATAAACAATATAACTGCCTGAGCCTGAAGGTATGGATAACTGGTGCATTCGTCAAACGAGTTTTCAACTGCTGAAAACTCTGCTCATATTTCTCAGTCTAAAGAAACGGAACTCCCTTCCGAGTCAGCCCTGTCAGCGGTGTAACGATATGAGAGAAATCCTGTACAAAACGACGGTAATAACCAGCTAAGCCCAAGAAGCTGCGAGCCTCTGTCACTGAAACATGTCTGGACCAATGCTGTATTGCCTCGATCTTTTTCGGGTCCACTCGTATACCATCTCTCGTAACCACATAACCCAAGAATCCAACACTGTCAAGCCAGAAAGCACACTTCGAGAATTTGGCAAACAACTGGTGCTCTCTCAATGTCTGCAATGTAATCCTCAAATGTTGCTTATGCTCCTCTCGACTCTTGGAGTACACCAGAATGTCGTCTATGATTACAATAATAAACTTGTTGAGGAACGGCTTGAATATTCGTTTCATCAAATCCATGAACGCTGCTAGGGTATTGGTGAGCCCGAACGACATCACCAAGAACTCGTAATGCCCATAGCGTGTCCGAAAAATAGTTTTCAGAATGTCATCATTCCGGACTCGCAACTGATGATAACCTGACTTCAAATAAATTTTCGAAAAATTTCCTGCACCCTGGAGCTGATCGAACAAATCGTCATTGTGAGGTAGAGGATACCTATTGCATACCGTAACTCGGTTTAGCTGACGATAATCAATGCACAATCTCATACTGCTGTCCTTCTTCTTAACGAACAGGACAGGAGCTCCCCAAGGTGAGACACTTGGTCGAATAAGTCTCTTATCAAGCAAATCTTGCAATTGATCCTTGAGCTCTTTAAGCTCCGCCGGGGCCATCCGATAAGGCGGTATAGAAATAGGCCCCGTGCCGGGGATCAGGTCCATGCAGAACTTAATATCGCGCTTTAGCGGAAACCCAGGTAACTCATCAGGAAATACATCGGGGAATTTTCTCACAATTGGAACCTGGTCCAACGGAACCTTTGTAGCTCCAGCATCATGAATATATGCCAAGAATCCCCAACATCCTTTCCTCAAGAGCCAACTAGCGCAAGGGCAGAAATCAAACCGGGAAAGGTGGCACTGTGGTCCCCCTGAACAACAAGAACTGGCTCTTCTGGAAAAATAAATCTGACTGCCTTCTCACGGCAGTCCACGGATGCATAACAAGTGGCTAACCAGTCCATGCTGAGTAGGACGTCGAAGTTTAACATGTCGAGAAGGATCAAATCTACAGAAGAATATCTATCCCCAATACGAACGAAACGCGTGTCGAGCAATAAAGGACTCTCCTATAGGAGTAATCGCAACTAGTGGCTGATCTAACAAGGACGAATCTCGGCCCAATCTCGATACAAAGTGTGTGGATATATAAGAGTGCATGGAACCAGGGTCGAACAATATGCGCGCGTCGAAAGAACACACAGAAAGAGTACCTGTCACACCGGCATTCGATGCCTGCGCATTCTGAGGAGTCAAAGCAAAAACTCTAGCCTGTCCTCTACCGGTATCCCGACGTTCTCTACCTCTGCCGCCTCGTCCCCTCTGAACAGGACCGCCATGACCACGGCGTCTCTGAGTATCGGTCTGGCGTGGGAGGCAATGCTCTCGGAGGAGGAGGTGAAGGGGGTAAAGTTACCTGTGGAACTGCTGTCCCGCTCTGGCGTCTCATAGTACAATGCCTGATGCGGACTCCCACACTGAAAACATCCTGGCGACAGCTGCTGACCCAGTAAGTAAGAGCTAAACAACCGGTCCCGTATCAAGCCTTTGCCGCCACCATGGCCTAGAAAGAATCCTCCACGGCCTATGCCTGCCATACCTCCACCAATCTGCCCGGAAACTGATACACCAGTGCGAACCCGCTTCGGTCCCGGAACAGTCGTAGTCTCGGTAATACGCTTCTCCACTAGCATGGCTATGTCCATCGCTGCTGCATAGGTGTCATAGTGTTGGGTGCCAATAGAAAGAAACATCTGTGTGTCAAGACCTCACACAAATCTCTTGATGTGCTTCTCCTCGGTGTCCACCAAATAAAGAGCATATCTGGATAGCTGGGTGAACTGGATATCCTTCTCGGCCACGGTCATACCAGGAGTCTTACGCAAAGACTCAAAACTGCAAGCTCGAGCATCCCTGACGCTCTATGGAAGGAAACGAGCAAGAAAGATCATCGAAAACTCGTCCTATGTCATAGGACGAAGACCGGCAGCTCGGCCTCTCTCAACGGACTCACACCAAGTTTGGGCAAGACCTTCCAGACGGAAACTAGCAAGCTCAACCAATCTCACATCAGAACACCTCAGGGAACGACAAATACAGGCCTCCTATCGAGGAATGACTATAGATCTTCTGATGAGTCCGTTACAGTGAAAACCAAAGGCTTCAGCCTCATAAACTCCTATAGTGATACGGTAATAGTCTCAGTAGCGCTAGGTACACTTGTTTGAGCAGTAGGTACTATCACGGTCCCCGTATTAGGCGGAACATCATCTGATCTCGGTGCTTGGCTGGCCTCGACTAAAGATACAACCATCTGGCGCAAATCATGGATACTCTCCTCCAGCCTAGCAATTCGGCCTGGAGAAGGAAGATCAATTTGCCTCTGAGGGGTAGGCGTACCGCCCTGGTCGGTCCTCGTCTCAGACGAGCTCGCCCTAACCTCATCTCTGGCAGCGGCCCTCTGGGCCCTCATAGTCTTTGGTGTCATAGTAGCTGGAATAAGAAATAGGATTCGGTAAGAACATTGCAACTGGAACAAAAGGATGCATGGAATCAAGGAAGGAATCACAAGCATATGTCCTAAGGTCACTTAGGCGGAGTATCGTATCGTGAGTATACCACGGAAAATACACACGTTATGTCACTCTTCTTAAGTTATCTACTCCATCATACCAATGGTCATTCTACACCCAGAAAGGTAAAATCTAGCACTCTGATACCAACTTTGTCACGACCCAAATATGGAACGTGATCGGAACTTAAATCACGCAACGTCTATGTAGGGTGTTTTTCTTCACCCCATTAAGATGAGAATACGTGTCGTTTGTCAGGCGTACTACAGATTCCCCTAAGCCTAGATCAAGTGGGCCTCACGTGTTTGGAACACGAGCGCTAGGCGCCAGCGGGATAAAGGGGCTTAGCCCCTATACTGGGAGTTGTACTCCCAATTGGCTTTTGGAGTTAAACTCCTGAAAAAGAGGGAAAAGGGGCTTAGCCCTTGCACTACGAGTTGTACTCCTAAAAAGAAAGATTTATTATTAATATTATTATTATTATTATATATATATATATATTATTCTTTTTGTGGAGTTAAACTCTTGAGAGATTTTCGGAGATGATGAAAGGGGACCCCTTTCTTCTCCCTTGAGCCCTGGGTTTTCTCTTGAGTCTTGGATCTTCCTAAAGTGGGATTTTTGGAGGTGGGTCTCCTTCTTCCTCCTCTCTGTTGGCTGGATCTTGGAGAAAAAAGAAGGTGAGATTAAAAATCTTCTCTTTTTGAGATCTGATGGGAGATCTGAGCTTCCCTTTGTGGGTTTTATGGTGAAAAACTATTCATTTTTGGAAAAGAAAGAGTTAAACTCTTGATTTAATTCAGAAAAGAAAAGAAGGTTTAGAACCTTGAGGAAGGAGAAGGAGACACAAAAAACCCTAACTTTTGAGGGAATGAATTCTATTTTTCATTTCGTCATCATGTTGCCTTATATAGATTTACAGATTTACATATAACCCCTTGGGCTTTACAAAATAGAATTTTTTCCCATCTCATGCCTCATGTGCTCATTTCTTTTGCACATGAGCCATGGGCTTTACAATAAGTTGGCTTTATGCCCATTTTTCTTACATTTATTCATAAAAAATACATCAAAATTATTTATTACATAATTTTCATATTGGCATGGGGGAGGCTGGCCGCGGGGCTCGACTTAGATATAGGCTCACTTGACCTGGGCTTGGGCCCGTTTACTTGGGGTTGACTTTGACTTTGACTAGGTCAACCGGGGTGTAATTTTTGACCCCAACGAAGTGCCCCCCATCAATAAATGCACACCAAGTATATGAGTTGTGTACATAAAATTGATGGATCTTGGAGTTGGATTTCGAAGTGGAACATCATTCCGGGGGCGGAGCATTATTCCGGGAGCATATTCCGGGGATCGGAGCATAATTCTGAGGAGAGAAGTATGATTCTAGGGATCAGAGCATAATTCAAAAGAGCGGAGCATAATTCTGGGGACCGGACATAATTCCGGGGATCAGAGCATAATTCTAACACGGGATAGGTGTATCCTAAGACGAAGCTTAGTTTCGGCACAGGGCAGACATTCTGAACGAAATATAGCTCCGATGCAGAGGTTAATTCCGAGTCGAAGCATAATCCCAACAGGGAAGGCAGATACTCCGAGGCGAAACATGATTTCAACATGGGGTACACTCTGAGATGAAGCATGATTCTGGCGCAGAGGTCAATTCCCAGGCGAAGCATAATTCCGACGGGGAAAGTATGTACTCCGAGGCGAAGCATGATTTTGACATGGGGTACACTCTGAGATGAAGCATGATTCCGCCGCAAAGATTATTGGTTGACTTGATTCCGAGTCGGGGCATAATTCCGACAGGGAGGTCATTGGTTGACGTGATTCCGAGATAGAGCATAATTCCGACGGGGAGGTCATTGGTTGACTTGATTCCGAGTCGAAGCATAATTCCAACGGGGAGGTCATTGGTTGACTTGATTCCGAGTCAGAGCATAATTCCAGCGGCGATATTATTACTACCCTTTTTGCGACTAGGACGGTCGGTGCTTGACGTGTCTCCGAGATGGAGTGTCGCTAGTCAACGTTTCCCCGGCATGGAGTGTCTGTGGTCGACGTTTCCCCGGCACGAAGTGTCTCTGGTTAATTTTTCCCCGGTATGGAGTGTCGCTGGTTGACTTGTCCCCGGCACGGAGTGTCTCTGGTTGACATAATTCCAAGGTGGAGTATAATTCCGGCAGGGAAGGCAGATATGCTAAGGTGAAGCATGATTTCGACACGGGGTACATTCTGAGACTAAACATAATTTTGACTCAGAGGTTGTTGATTTGATTTTATTTAGGAGTTTCTTATCCGTCCAGTGGGGCTTTTGAGACTGGGACTTGGAATTTGGGCTTTTGTTTGGCACAACATCGCTACATTGGAATATGGTACCAGGAGCGAATCATTATTTGCCAAGAGAGGATTTGGGGATTTTGGTTTTGGTTCGGCATCGGCACCGCTTACATAGGAATATGGCACCAGGAGCGAATCATCATTTACCATGAGGGGATTTCCCTCATTCCCAGTTTAACGACTTAGGGGTCATCTGTTCCCAGTTTAACGACTTAGAGGTCATCTGTTCCCAGTTTAAAGACTTAGGGGTCTATTGGATCAGAAGTTTGGAATTTTAGGGTTGGGGTCGGCATCAGCATTGCTAACACTAGAGCATAGGTGACAGGAGTAATTCATCATTTGCCTTTGCCTGTTGGGGAGCGATGGCTTAGAATACAGGTTTAGGTCCCTATCACTTAAGACTTTTCAATTTCATGAGCCGTAAGGTCCCATAAAAGCATTTTCTCCCTACGAGTCAAAAGGATCTCATATGTGTATTCTCCTTAGGAGTCGTGGGGACTCCTAAGTGTGTTTTTCTTTTGTGAGTCATAAGGATCCCATGAAGGTGTTTTCTTACGAGTCGAAAGGATCTTGTAAGTTTGTTCTCCTCATGTATCGTGAGGACACATGAGTGGGTCTTTCCAAATAGAGCATAATTCCAAGGGCGGAGACCGATCGCATGACTGATTGCGGTGGGGTATGGGTGTGATGAGAATTATTTAAGCCTATAGATTGTATACGGTAGTCAATTTGGGGACCAACCGTAGGGCTAGGAGAATTTTGGGACTTTGTTGGCGTCTGCATCACTACACTGGAATATGGTACCAGGAGCGATTCATCATTCGCCGTTGGGACATTCAGAGATTTGAAATTTTGGTTGGCGTCTGCATCGCTGCACTGGAATATGGTATCAGGAGCGACTCATCATTCACCATTTAGGGATTTGGATTTTGGTCAACGTCTGCATCCCTGCACTGGAATATGAAACCAGGAACTGCTCATCATTCGCCATTGGGGGATTTGTATTTTGGTCAGCGTCTACATCGCTGCACTGGAATATGGTACTAGGAGTTACTCATCATTCGCCATTTGGGGATTTGGATTTTGGTCAGCGTCTGCATCACTACACTGGAATATGGTACCAGGAGCGACTCATCATTCGTCTTTGGATGTTTTTTATTTTTTTATTTTTATTATTTTATTTATTTATTTTTTAACTGTGGTTGCTCTATCATTTCAGCTTTTCTTATCGCGAAAGGTGCTATTGCCCTATCATTTCGGCTGTTTATTCACGGTTGCCCCATCATTTCGGCTTTATTTTTCATTTTTATTTTACTCGCTGATTTTTATTGCTAGTTGCCCTATCATTTCGGATTTTTTCTTCTTTTTTTCATTCATTTTTTTTATTTACACATTTTTTATGTACACATTTTTTTACATTCCCAGTTTAACGACTTAGAGGTCGTGTGTTCCCAGTTTAATGACATGGTGGTCAACTATTGGAGCATGGGCTCGATTCTACAGGAACCACGGGCTCCTTTGGCTTAATTGCATAAGCGGACTCTTCGTCATCTAGACTAAGCCGGTGTTGGATGGCAACAACCACATCATCATCATGGCTATAAGGCGTAGGAGGACTTGTTCCTATGGGCTCCATCATATAGACCGTATGGGTTGTGCACTCGTCTATCACTTCTTCGTTGACAATGTTGACCGTTTGGCTCTTAGCTTGTTGCCTTGGTCCGTTCTTTTCAGAGAGAGACAAATGTCTGAGAGAATTGGGTTTCCGAAAGGCTTCGGTCTCCATTTGTATGAAATTGGCGTTCGCAGCTTGACTGTTTGTTAACACGCTTTTAGATAGTTCTATCTCTCCTGCCTTGTATTGTTTTTCGACCCAATCTTTGAAGACGAAGCAGTCCTCAATTGCATGACTTATCACTCTGTGATAGGGGCAATATTTGGGGTCGTCGGTCATATTCGCTTCTTGCGGTCTTTTTGATTCTGGCAATTGTAGACCGTTTATTAGGACGTCTTTGAATATTTTATGGATTTTGTCCCTTATGAAGGAATAGAACCTATCCAGCTTCTATTTCAATGGAAATTCTCCTCCCTCTCCGAACACTGGCTTCCGAGACTGGTTGGCATTAGGCCCGCTCATCCCTCGCTTATTTCGGTTAGCCGAAATGTTAAAAGATTCAGTATCGTCGGAATTTCGGCCTTTGCGATTATCGTTCTTTCTGTTTCTCCAGGACCTATTGTTATTTTAGGAATCAAAGGAGGACTCTTTCTTTGAGTGCTCCAATATCTGAACTTTCATAGTCAGCTCTTGGAATATTTTGAGACTCGCGGTGCATAGAAACGAGGCCATCCAATTGTTGAGATTTCCGACGAGGAGGCTGACCGCGGTTCTGTTCCAACGGTGGATCACATTTGACGGAAAGATTGTACCATCGGGTTATAAAATCCGTGTTGGTTTCGTTATTCTTTGGCTTTGTCCTTACGAGGTCGGCAATGGTGATCTTATTGCTGACACTCATGAAACTTTGTCGGAACAGAGATTCTATTTGGACGAAAATAGTAATGGAGCCATTTGGTATGCTCGTGTACCAGTCGAAAGCGACATCGGTTAAGCTATTAACGAACTGACGGAGAAGAAGCGTATCATTGTCCCCAGTATTCTCGCATGAGGCTTTAAAATGGGCGATGTGCTGATACGCATTTCCTGTCCCATCGAATCTTCCAAACTTGGAGATGACATAGCCGCCAGGAAACTCTATCAGATCATACCGAGCAGGATATGGTCTCCTACTACTGCTGATATCTATTTGCGCTTCAGCTTCGGCTACCAATGTTTTGATTTTGTTGGCGACCAAATCCATGATTTGATCTTGCGTTAGCGGGTTGCTGTCATCAGTAGTCAAGACATTTCCCGAGATAAGATGTGGCCGACTTTCATGCAGCTCGCCCACCTTTGGATTTGAGGGAATAGGCGTCGGCTGCCTCGGGGCACCGTTTCCCGGTTCATGAGCAGAGCCCTGCGCTTGATTGGGCGGCTGAGAGGCAAGTTGGGCCGTAAGATGTAAGATGACGTTTGTCAAGTCGTCGATCTTCGAGTAGAGCTTGTCCATCTCCTTGTCTTTGTTTCTGAGCTGCTTTTGGAGCTCTTGGAGAAGTTACTGCTCTGCGGTCTTGGGACGGATGATTGGCGCCTATTCACTTTCTGAGCCCGACTCCTCATGAACCAAGGGATCTCTTTGCTTATCAGCCTCGCTGGAAGGGTTTTCATTACCTTCTAGAGGAAGCTGGTCCTGGGAAGTGGCAGCCATATTCACACTAGATTGGATTTGAGATGTGATGGCCATGTCTTTGCTCTTTCTGCGTGTGTCCATCATGTAGACAGTGTGGACCTCATATCCAGCCATCTTTTTATCTTTGGCGGCTGATTTTTTGGACCATCATAGTGGCCCTTCCTCTTCTGGAAAGGACATGTGACTGAAGACGGTTGGTCTAACTGGGTCCTTGAGTGGCACTGTCCGGATCGCAGCTTTCTTGACTCTTGAGGTCATGGCATTCTTCTGGACCAATTTCAGTAGTTCAAAAGAGTTAGCGAGTTTTACAGTCGATTCTGCTGTTGTTGCGGGGTAACCCTGTTCTAGGAACCTCATGAAGTTCAGTCCAGCAGGAGCCCTAGCCCTTTTGTTGGCTCTGTATCTGAGCCTTTTCTGTCTTCGCTTCTCGATTTTGAGGGCTTGACGGGCATCTGTCATTCAGGAAGCCATCGTGAGTCGATTGACGGGAAGCTTAGAGAAGATACCCGATTGAGCAGTTGTCAGGGGCACCGCTGGAGCTTGCCCATGATGTCTTGTTACTTTGTTGGTGTTGATGGCCTTGCCCCCAGCTGGGGCTAAGGAAAGTCGTTCAAACACCGGCATGCATTTGGGTAGTGGTGCCCTTGAGATCACTACATTTGGCCTCCTGTCTTTCGAGGATGGTCTGTCTCTTACTGGAGCTTGAGGAGCTGGGATGGCGTTAGCTGGCATGAACAGAATAGAGCCAAATGGTAGCGTCAACTTCTCCCACTGTCACCCGAGACTGGCCGGGAGGACCGTATTAGAGTCCATCTTCATCGTGTAGGAGATGGGAGTTGTGTCTAGAGCTGAGCTTGTCCTTGGAGACATTTGGTTGTGTCCGAAGATTGCAATTGGAAACTGTTAATCTGCACAAAGAAGCATAATTTCAATACAGTCAATCAATGTATACGTTGATTGAGTTCGTATGAACGTTTAACCCGAAATATGGGAGGAAAGATAGGTTCCATTGGGCGTGCCAGAATCTGTAGGGTGTTTTTCGTCATCCCATTGAGATGTGAATACACGTCGCTTGTCAAGCGTACTACAGATTCCTCCTGCCTAGGGTAGGTGGGGGTTTATTGATTGTGGGGATCTGAATCTCCGGCAGCCGCTGACTAAGCTGTCGTTAATTACCCCTCGCCTTTGGAGTGAGAGAACCTCCGATTGACGGGTCAAACTGGTCATGTGAACTCAATGTACAGTGTGCATATGTGTATCTCGAGGGGTTTTGGATATATCGAGAGCCACGCAGAGTTTACGGGGGTCACGCTACCCGGATAGCAGGCTAGGGGTCAAGAGGGCTAGCAGCCCCCTTGCGGGGTGCGGGGCAGCACCCCATTAGAAATTTTTTTTCTAACGGGGGAAAGTGTTGTGGAGTGTGTATATATATATATAAAAAGGGAAAATAGCATCCAAAGGACGCGTGGGTGCCAGCAGCTCACGTGTCCAGCACGCGGGCGCTGGGCGCTGGACGCCAGTACCTCGCGTGCTTGGCGTGCGGGCACTGGGCGCTAGTGGGAAAAATGAGCTTAGCCCCTATACTGGGAGCTGTACTCCCAATTGACTTTTGGGGTTAAACTTCTGAAAAAGAGGACAAAGGGGCTTAGCCCCTGCACTGGGAGTTGTACTCCCAAAAAGAAAGATTATATATATATATATATATATATATATATTTGTGGAGTTAAACTCTTGAGAGATTTTCGGGATGATGAAAGGGGACCCATTTCTTCTCTCTTGAGCCTTGGGTTTTCTTTTGAGTCTTGGAACTTCCCAAAGCGGGATTTTTAGAGGTGGGTCTTCTTCTTCCTCTTTTCTGTTGGCTGGATTTTAGAGGAAAAGAGGGATGGGATTTAAAAATCTCCCATTTTTGAGACCTGATGGAAAATCTGAGCTCTCTTTTGTGGATTTTATGGTGAAAAACTATTCCTTTTTAGAAAAGGAAGAGTTAAACTTGATTTAATTCAGAAAAGAAAAGAAGTTTTAGAACCTTGAGAAAAGAGAAGGAGGCACAAAAAACCCTAGCTTTTGAGGGAATGAATTCTCCTTTTCATTTCATCATCATGTTGCCTTATATAGGCTTATAAATTTACATATAGCCCTTTGGGCTTTACAAAATAGCATTTTTTCCCATCTTATGCCTTATGTGATCATTTCTTTTGCACATGAGCCATGGGCTTTACAAGAATTTGGTTTTATGCCTTTTTTTCTTACATTTATTCATAAAAATTACATCAAAATTATTTAATGCATAATTTTCATATTGGCATGGAGGAGGCTGGCCATGGGGCTCGACTTGGACATGGGCCCACTTGACCTGGGCTTGGACTCGTTTACTTGAGATTGACTTTGACTTTGACTTGGTCAACCGGGATGTAATTTTTGACCCCCAATAGTCTAAAGACGTAACTTAATTCAAGTAAGCCAAAAATCCAGAATCTAAACCATCTAAACCATAATTTAAAATAGAGTGGTATATCAAAGCCTTTTTAAGTCTCGGGTTGTTGTTAAAATTTTTGGCAGTATCTCCTTTATAAAACTGATCCAAACCGATATATAAGCATAATATATAATAGCATCCCCACTTGGAAGCAATCTCAACGTCATCCAGCGGAACACAATCACAATCAAGATATACGACATTATAATGCGAGGAAATAAGAAAAAAAACAATATCCATGAAAAAAACATAAATGTCGGCTAACACGAGCACGACACCTAGAGCTAAATAAAATACAAATCTCTCAGTCTCGTCTCTAAATCAAATATACATGTGGTAGATGGAGTTACTAGATACAACGAAAAAGTGTACAAGATAGAAGACAAAACAATACTCGCAAACCCACCTACAAAATATCATGTCAAAAAAGTCGTAGTAGCAGTAGTGTGCCCTGCCACGGCTATACTGACGGATCAGCCCTGCAAGACACTGTGGCATAACGGGGATGAGTTGCCAGCTCGTGAGTAGTAAGTAACATTATAAGTGGAAATCACAAGTATGTACGTAACAGCGATAAATCCTAAGTATGAATTATGATGCGGTACACTAGTATAGATGCAACATGAATAGATGAGCGATGTATGAAATCTAATGTATAGCAATTATAGAAAACCGAATATGCTAGAACCGGAAGTATCATCAATAAAATAGCATAAAACCTGTGTCAAATATAGACACTCAAAATCTCAATATCTCGGGCGCCGTCTCTTAGATCGGCCGTCAAATCCATCTGATCACACGACTTCGGTCGATATCCTTCGGATATCCACCGAACCCAAACTATCACCGGTAGGTATTATTCCCCTGCCAGGCTCAACGTCTCTCTATACGATCTTTTTAGCCCGGGGTACCGTACCGAGTCCACCATGTACCCGTAGATGGTGCCTCCTCTCTCCTCGAATCGGATATGCACATAACTCAGAACCAAGAAAACTCATGGTGGACGCCACACATCATATCAAGAGAAACCGCGTTTTTTAAAAATAATCATAAGTTTTCAAAATGTAACTGCGATTTCTCAAATTCAGAAATCTCATGAAAACGGAAATCTCACAAAATATCATAATATATGAATAGGGCGATGATAGCAATTACACATGGTATTAATGTGATGCAAGCTAGATGAATAATACGAGAATCTATCAATCAATAAGATGCAATGCAAATACAAGTTATCATGAGAGTTCTATAGTGTACGTAACATAGCAATTACCAATGGTGTGTGTACATATAGGTTAGTGCACGTGCGACATGAACCATCGGTAATACTGCAAGTGTCCTAATGTGTAGATATCAATGTGTACGATGATGCGTATGCAATATGGAAATTTGTATATGTATATGTATATAAGATTTGTAACCAGTTCTAAACGTCGGGCGCTTTACGCCATCCGAAAGATTCCCCCTTAGATATTAAATCTACACACCGGAACGGTCTCGAGCTACTCGAATCCAACCATCTCCTTTCCTTTCTTAGCCGCGTCCGTAGTCTCTACAACCGATCCTACAATCGCACAAAACTTAGCATATAAGGTTAGAAATCCGATATGACACGCAAACATATACTGCACAAACTAACTAACTCTCACGAGTTGACATGTGTGAACTTAGCGTGTTAAACGCGTGCAACAACGTCTAAGACTACCCCTAAAGGCTGTTAACGACACAAAACACTAAAACGAGAATTGGAATATTCGTATCACACGTTAACATAACGTCTAAAATAAGATAAAATCGTCCCAGATTTTTATATATGTACAATTAGAGAAAGTTGCACATACCAGAGGCCTAATTAGAGTTCTAGAGAGCCCCCAACAAAAATCTATGACCAAACACTCTGGAGGGGCCGTAATTTGCGGCCAAACCAAGTATTTTGGCAGCCCAAGCTTGGAGGAATTAGCTCATGTTTCAAGGGTACACTTAGGGTCCTATAACTAGCTCCCGGTAATTGCAATTTTTCTCTAGGATCACTGGTTTGATTGCAGATTCAAATTGGAAATGCTAACCTTAACTAAAACTAGTTTTAACAATAATTTGAAACATTAAGGTGGTTTAGTGAAAACTTGGTGGTTAAATAAGGATATATGACACTAACTACTCTTAACTAATCTAATTTAGGTCATGGTTTCTCTATAAATTATCATAACCCCAAACTTATCTCCAAACCTCACTTTAAATTCTAAAACTATCCAAAACACAACTTTAATCTAAATTATAAGTTGTTAAGACACAAGCTTAGTAAAACATGCTCAAGATTTGGCAATTACCTCAAGATGAAATGAAGGAGATCCTAACTTGAAAAGTTGCCTCTAGATGAAGACTTGCATCAAAAAGAACTCTTGAAGAGATTAAAAATTTAAATTTTTAAAATAATTTGTGAAGGATTTTGCAGTGATTATGGTAGTAAGATAAATTTGCAAGAGAGAGGAGGTAGAGAAAAAATGAGGGAGGAAAAGATGGAGAGAAGAGGGAAGGATGAAGAAGAGAAGGCTCTAGAGAAAGAGATGGCTAATATTAGCCATGGCACAAAAATACCCTTTATTTAATGCTCATACCTCCTTGTTTTCTATATTTTCATTTTTCTTCTTTTTCTTTTATTTTTTCTTGGACCATCCTAGTATTAAAAAATATATTAACAATTATAATTTGTAGTTTAAATTTGTCATGATTGCCTAAGCAAGTTTTAACCTAAACTAATATCTTATTAACACTATATATATGCGCGCGTGTGTGTTTTTTAAAAATAATTTAATAAATAAAATAATTAAATAAATAAATAAGTAAATAAATAAATATATGTGAAAATAATTATTAACTAAGTTTTATTGAATAATGCATGTTATACCACTAATTAATTTATAATTAACTCTAATCAAATTATAAGATGTTATAGTTTTACACCGAACCAAACTGGTCATCTTGATCTACAAGTTTTAGTTAGCTTATGATTCAAATTTCAAGTGATTAGGAGTTCTCTAGCATGTCGATCAAGTGATCACATTTTTCATGCATCACAGAACCGGTAATTTTTTACTCCAATTGATGAATGAGTTAGAAGTCTCGAAATCTTATGAAATTAGATACTCAGCCTGTCTAAACGATGAAAATCAAGATGGCCGGTTAGCATCGTTGTAAAACATGAGGAGTTGAGTATTTGAAAAGTTGGTCTCAAAATAAGAAATGAGGCCGCACCTTATAAGACCAGCTCTCTCTCTCTCTCTCTCTCTCTCTATATATATATATATATATATATATAGCGAGAGAGAGAGAGAGAGAGAGAGAGAGAGAGAGAGAGAATAATGGAGGAAAGATGCCATAGGAGGGAATTTCCTCTTATGGCGTCGAAAAAATACCCCTTCCCTCACTATTTTCGACGACCACTAAATCAACGGTGAAAAGTTGTAGAATCACATGAAATTTGGTATACTCACATCATAGATGATAACAATGAAGATGGCGGCTGCCGATCGTCGAAAAAACCGAGGGAGGTGTTTTTTGACACCATAGGAGGAAATTCCCTCCTATGGCCTCTTTATATTATATATATGTGTGTTATATATATATATATAGAGATTAATGGAGGAAAGAGGCCATAGGAGGGGATTTCCTCCTATGGCGTCGAAAAAACACCCCTTCCCTAGTTTTTTCCGACGATCGGCACCCACCATCTTCATCGTCTTCATCTAAGATGTGGGTACACCAAATTTCATGTGATTCTACAACTTTTTCACCGTTGATTTAGTGGGTTCAAAATTAACGGTTTACCGATAATAGAACTTTTTACATTGCTAAATCAACGGTGAAAAAGTTGTAGAATCACATGAAATTTGGTGTACCCACATCTTAGATGATGACGATGAAGATGGTGGGTGCCGATCGTCGGAAAAACATAGGGAGGGGGTATTTTTTCGACGCCATAGGAGGGAATTCCCTCCTATGCCTCTTTCCTCCATTATTCTCATATATATATATATATATATATATATATATATATATATATATATATATATATATATATATATTATGGGTTCAAAAAATTTTTATTTGATTTTGGATAAACATTCAGTATATGGAAACCCATTTTCTGATGTACAGTATGAAAAATTCTTCCATGTACTGGATGCATGTATCCGGTCATGAGAGAGAAAGAAATAAAAATATAGACCTTAGAAAATTGACCGAAGGTGCTTGAAAATCACATCTCTTTCTCTCATGCCCTGGTGTATTGCATCCAGTATACAGAATAATTTCTCTGCAAATTATCTATCATTAAATTAAGAATATTCATCATGGCTTTGTAGTAGTATTCATCATTCAAAAAATCATTATCTCCGATCATATTAATAATTCGAGCCATCTTTTAATCCTTTCTGAGCCATTATTAACAAAGTATTGCAACTAATTTCTCCGATTATTATTGGAAAGGAATACTAGAGTTTTATCTCCAAACCTTAAAAATGAGAAGAAATTTTATGATGGTTGCTATATAACTAGCATTAGTTGGATTCAACCTATCATATAAAACCACATGACTTCAACACACAAAAAAGGTAAGAAAAAAGTAAAGGCAAAATAAACTCCTTGTAATTTCAGAAACATATACAATGAACATTTTGCATATCTCCGTATCATGTCAGCTAGAAGACACCTTAGAATTTTCAAACACAATTTATTCCATAAAACCCTCAACTATGATGTAGACAAATAAAAGATTTTAAAAATAAATTTTTTGGGCCTTTCATTGATTTTTGGTGTCATAAGACTAGTCCGTGGAATTCACGTTCCATCATTTTCAGGTCACAAACAAACAAAACTTTCATCACATTACAATCTCATTTAATATTGATTTCTTATCACTAGACCCAATAATGACATTCTATCAAACAATTTAGGTTCTTCATTAATTAATCAAATAGTGGAGGGCCAAAAGACAATTTATTCCATAAAACCCTCAACTATGAAGTAGACAAATTAAAGATTTTAAAAATAATTTTTTTGGGCCTTTCATTGATTTTTGGTGTAATAAGAAAAGTCAGTGGAATTCACCTTCCATCATTTTCAGGTCGCAACATAACTTTCATTACATTACAATCTCACTTAATATTGATTTCTTACTAATAGACCCAATAATGACATTCTATCAAACAATTTAGGTAAATCATTAATTAGTCAAATAATGGATAATAAGATTGGGATTCATGCCGACCCATTATATGCCCAAGAATTGGTTTTCACTCCTTTATGTATTGAATCAAAACATTTTTATCACAATTTCCACTACCAACTCTTCTCTTTCCATTTGGTGTGATCCCAAATGATGATAATTTTTTCGGTAAATTCACAAAAAAACCCGGCCCGCTCGAGAGTTGACACGCTCCGTTTCCCAAAAGACGAGGAGCGAGAGCGATCAAGGCCCGCATGTGTCCACAATAAGAAGCACTCCTTTTCGGCATGATTACGTGTCAGATCCCGCTTCCCAAAATACAGAATACGAGGGGTGATTATGCCAACCATGCTCCTACGGTCAGCGAATAATCCCACCGTAATCACACTTCGGCTTTTAGTATTATATGGTAGTCAGTAAACTGTGCAAGAGTAAAGCAAATCAGAGTTCACAAGTTTATTACATTACAATAAAAGAGTTCGAAATACATTTATTTTGCAGAATGAAATTACTAACCAACGAAAAACAATGCGCTTAAAGCAAAATGGAATGGCACTGATGTTGCGGTCTAGACCTCAGCGAGTTCGAATGGCAGGTCCTGCTCCTTGACCGGGTGCACTACGTCCTCTGAGCATGCACACTCAGGTCATCGGGGTGACACATATAGCAATAAATTCATATGATACATACAATACTATTAAACATGAAATGTGCAACAGAATACAGAACACGAGAGTAATGAGATATAAATATCATGTCGGTAAACCAGACAATATGTATGTCACTACTTAACAATCACTGGGTCAATGAAATCAATTGATAGAAAAGATGCTCGTGTTTAACAAGGGTCTCGTACATACCCGAGACTACGGTCCACTGTTACTCGGGATATAACCCTGCAGCCGTGCCGCTAGACCCACGACCTAAATTATATATATATATATATATATATATATATATATATATATATGAGAGTAATGGAGAAAAGGTACTATAGGAGGGAATTTCCTCCTATGGCGTCGGAAAAAATACACGCTCTACCATTTTTTCCAACGATCGGCATACATCATCTTTATCTTTATCATCTAAGATCTGTATACACCAAATTTTATGCGATTCTACAACTTTTCACCGTTGATTTAGTGGGTGTAAAACTAACGGTTTACTGATGATAAAACTTTTTACATTGCTAATCCAACGGTGAAAAGTTGAAGAATCACGTGAAATTTGGTGTATGCCCATCTTAGATGATAAAAATGATGATGATGGATGCCGATCATTGAATAAAATGTTGGAAGGTGTATTTTTTCAACGCCGCCTAACGAAATTCCCTCCCAGGGCGTCTTTTCTCCATTATTCTCTCTCTCTCTCTCTCTCTCTCTCTATATATATATATATATATATATATATATATATAATATCGAATGATCATACTCTAAATCACTGTATCTCGCTAAATACGAGTTCAGTTCCATCTTGATTTCCCCCATTCCCCAGGTTATACTATGTATTCAAGTATTAGATAGGTTGTGAACAAATACGTATCGCTTTCATTTTCAATCACGTTTCTACTTATCAATATCACTTTCGTACTTACCACAATCCAATCACTAACACTTATATATCGACAATGCACAACAGTCGCTAGTTCTCAGTGTAAACGATCACTATGCAGAAGGTATAAAGCAAACACAAAAATAGGTAGAAATGCACTGAGCAGATATTCATTGAATTATGACACCCAATACCATATGACTTGCAAAATTTACCATAAATCACACGTATAGAATCGACAAAAATAATATAAAAGGCGTACGAAACAAACTTGATTATCTAAGCGGTAAAATTAGTTCATGTCAAACGGAATTCAGGTTAGGAACTTATCATCATTTTAAATCAGGAATCAGTTGTTGGAATTACAGCTTCAGAACTAGAAGTCCAACTTCGCGTGCGGTTTACTAGGGATTGTGTTCAGATTCAGGTGTTGCCCTAGTTGAATAAAATCTAGTTCTATCTGTTAGGTTTCCAACGCATCAAACGTATTAGCAATAGACTTTCAGTATGTGAAGGTGTAAGAAATGTTACTGCAGAAACTGCAGAACACGTCGATATTCTAAAATACAAACTAAATATCAACCGACTGTGCAACTGCACAGGACCAGATTCATGTGTTAGCTAACTAAATTTTCTACGTTACTATATGGGATCCGCGCATTTTCAGTTTTATGTAGGTATGTACAGGTGCTTAAATTCAGGTATTCTAGTGGAATGCTGCCCCGAACTGCAGTCCAGCGCCGCATTCCCAGTCAATTCTCGTTACAGTGGACAATCATTATTGTAGGGTAAACTTTATAAGTTTCTAGTTTATCGAGTCAGATTCGATACGAGCCATAGAACATTACATTCCAATCTGTATTGAATTTAACATATATTTTTCAACATGACATCTACGGTGCATTCCAGTTTTAGCGTCGCCTTTGGGGGGCGACTTTACTTGATTATAGATACGATATTTTGCATCTAAATTTCTACACGATATTCGTAAATAGTAAAGAGATCAAACTATCTCAAGTTCCTCCATAATAAGATATGTTTTGGTTTAAAGTTCGCATCAAACGCCTAGGGTAGCGTTTGGTAATCGGTCGAAAACACAAGATTCCCTTAACCAACAAGCGATAATTACTTCTTATAAATTCTAAATGACATCAATATGGGTTAACCAACCGAGTTGGGTTCGATTCATTACTTAACGTTATTTAGATATATAAATGTATATATCCACCCACCCACACATATGTATACATAGCTATTTATAATGATCTAACATTAGCATTAAACTATAAGATATAATAGCATGAGTAGCAAAAGATAAGATTTCTCTTGCCTTAGATGGTAGACAACAATACGATAGTGAACGACGACGGATGGCACGGGCTCTACGCACGCACGGACAAGGCACAACACGACAACAGTGACGAGCTTGAGTGCTCGATGAACTGTTGGGCTCGGCGGCGGCTCGCGGCGATGGCAATGGCATGGCGATGTCACGGGGCAGTGGGTTTGCAGTGGCTCGGGTGAGGAGTGCGATGAAGGAGGGGTCAGTGGTGTCGAGCTCCGGTAGCGATTGCAGCGAGGGTGAATGTGCTCGGGTGAGGAGTCGTGGAGCTCGATGGAGGAGACTCGGGCTTGGCTCGAGGTGATGGGGGAGTCGTCGACTGTAAAGGTGGAGGAAGAGCTCGTCGGCGATGGGTAGCGACGGCGGTGGTGTTGACGAAGGAGTGGGGGTGCAGTGGGTAGTGGGTTCGGGTGCAGTGGGTGTTGGGGAGGAGCTGATGGGGATGGCCGAGGAGAAGGCTCGTGGGTGAGGTGGAGCTCGGAGCTCGATAGAGGAGGAAGCTCCGGTGGGTGATGGCTGGTCGCGGTGAGTGGTGTTAGGTGTAGTGGAGACGGGGAGCTTTGGAAGGAGAGGGAGGCGATGATGGCGAAGGAGAAAGCTAGAGGGGACGAAGAGAGTGATGGAGAGGGAGAAGGAGTGAGCTGGGAAAAAGGAAGAGGGGCTTGGTGTTGAGACGAGGGTGAGGCGAGGACGTGGGGGAGCAGGTCTCGCGGCGAGGATGAGAGAGGGAGAGCCGTTGGAGGGAGGGGATTTGGTGGAGGGGATCGCTGGGGAGTTGGCGAGTGGGGCGCGGGTCTCATGGAGGTGGGTGCGGTTGTCGTGGAGGTGGGCGCAAGTTGAGGGGGAAACGTTGGAAAAAATAGGCGGGAAAGAATGAAGAGTGAAGAAGAAGAAGAAGGGGGAGAGGGAATCAGGTCGGTTCGGGTCGGGTGTGGGTCTGGTCGGGTGTTACGGGTTAGGTTTAGGTTTTTGTTTGAGTTTTGGTTTAGGTAATTAAAATAAAATAATAAAATATACATATAATGAAAAAATAAAGGAAAATCTGGAAAAATACGGAAAAATATATACAGAAACAGGGGATTTACATTACGCTAAGCGTAAATATAAGTAGATTGATAATAAATACAAGAATTTCAAAAGAAATAGTAATGTCCAATAATATTTATTAGAAAGTTCGAATAACCAACTTATACCAAAGCCATCAGTAAACAAACCAAAGAAATAAACTAAGATTGTCTCTACCAACATACGACAGAGGAAAGAAAACTAGTAGTTAGCATGTGCAGAGAAATAGCTACTATTCTGCTCGGTGGACTCCACTTCCTGTTGATCTTCTTCTCATGTTTTAACGTCACTTGATGGACATTCCCCAAAAGAAAAAACACACAACAGAAAATGGAATGCTCGTCAGCGAACTGGAGTTCGATAAGTTTTTATTTTAAAAGAAAATACCGATGAATAAAGAATTTAAAACGAGATACATGCATCCATATCACAATCATGTACAAATAAATAGCAAATGGAAGGTCAGCATTGTAATTGAAAAGAATAGGAAAAACAATCATGTACAAATAAATAGCAAATGGATGGTAAGCAGCAATATCCACATATATAAATGAGATACATACATCCATATCACAATGTTTGTCATTTAAATAACATGGTCATATTGTAAAGTTATAAGATCGACTCATGAAGGTTTTACATGTAACGAATATAATATGTTTCTCCTTGGAACAATAGAAAAATGGATTCTTGAGTTAATAATGCAATTGTTCCGTAACCCCCGGAACTATGTCAATCATGTATGATAATGTAATATTCCGTAATACTCGGAACGACGACGATCATGTAATGCAATTGTTCCGTAATATCCGGAACGACGGCGATCATGTAATTCAATTGTTCGGTAATACCCAGAATGACAACGATCATGTAATTCAACTGTTCCGTAATACCCGAAACTACGACGATTATGTATGATTCCCATTATATGTAAATAACTTCCTTTGTCGAACTTCTCATCCACATGTGAACTATTCATTTAATGAGTGAACACAAATGCTAACATGAATGTATGAATGCTTGAGAACTATAAATACATGAGTGTACGAATTCATGTAATCACGGAGTCATGTCAAGTTCAAGATGCAATACAAAATATTTTATACACATACAGTATGAAGTTGCAATCATAACAATCGAATTTCAGGAAAGAAATTAGTCACAAGTTCAAATACAGAAACGAATAGTTTTGTTTTGAAATTAGAAGTTATTGCCCAAGGAGTAAATTGTAGTTCAGGATGTCATGTAAATTACGAGACTAAGTTTGTCTAGATCGAGATCCAGATGAGAGAGTTATGAGTGTTTTCATAACGCTGCGCAGAGCTGACCAGCGCAAATTTCAGAATGCATGTATTGGTGGTATTTTGTATTTCCGAAAGGGTTTTGTTTAGTTTATGGTTTCAAATATAAAACAAGAAATAAGCGTCTGTGTGCTGTGAACAATTGCCAACGAATTTCTGGGTTTCGATAACGAGATAGAGAGTTATGCCTATTTTACGACAGCCGCGCAAATATTTCCTGCTGCTATCCTGATTCGATACATTTATCAAAACGCATTTTAATGTCGTTTCTATCAGTTTGCAGCGAATTTAACCAACGAGAAAATTGTAGCTATCATTATGAAATTATTCTAGAAATCAAACCTTATCTCTTTTGGGTTCTTATGTTAGGATCTATGCCTATTTTAATCAATTCTAAAATAGATTTATGCGTATAGAGCAAAAACAGATTTATAGTTAAGCCACCTATGTAATAATATATCGGTATACCCATGACATAGGGTTTACATAAAATGCAATACATCAAAATGAATTGATCAGTACCAACACCCGTAACATGAGGTGTGACTATACAAGAACAAAAATGAATGAATGATAGCATCTACTGTCTAATCAGGGTCAAATCATATAATCATGTATGAAAATTTATAACAAAGCTTTATTCTAATCCATAAACTAGTTTATACTTCTCTTTAAGAATAAATCGTAACTTGAAATCTGGAGAATAATTGAACCAACTTGTCATAATATAGAGTTAACAACTTGTTTCTAAAATTAAGACCATGTAATTCTCGATCACAAACTATGTAAACTTAGTAACATAATGAACCAAGCAAGCTTTCATATATACATCATAAATCTTTTGTGAAACTAATGAAACCAGCATCCATCCATATTTCTTGATAACTTAAGATTTGAGGAGAGCATTGAATCAAATTAAATATTAAAATCTCTCGAATCATTAGGGTTGAAGAAAACTTACAATAAAAAGAAATATTACTTTTAAATTCTTACATTAATATATACTTTAATTTGATAGTAAACCTATGGTACAAATATTCATATAAAATATCTAACTTCATCTAATAATCATATGATAGGAACATATCACAGTTATTCAAGGAAACATATATGATTCTTAATTTTTATTTTGGAGCAAACTTTTTAAGATAAAAAGAAACCTTTTATTGAAGTCGAGATTAATTGGTAAGAGAGAAATTTTTGGTAGAAAGCGAACTAACTTTAAATAAAACAAGGAGTGAGAATTTCATTAAGTGATTACTCGGTTATATCAAAATTTAAAGTAAATGCCAAGATGGGTTTTATGTTGTTGATTAAATTAAATATAGAGTGAAAGGAAATAATTAGATATTAGCAAATCTCTTTTTCTTTTATCTAAAAAGATCATTTATTCGGGACTACCGACATGACGTGATTAAAAGGTTTTATGAAAAGTTTATAATAAGAGATAAGAAGGAAAGAGGGGGGACTTTCAGTGAGCGATCTTGGTCTCTAAATATCAAGTTGCAAGCCAAAAGAAGAAGAAGAAGACTCGAAGTTGAATTTCGAGACAGGTAGTCTTTCTTATCCTTATATGTTGATCTCCTTAATTTTTGAGGAATGAGAAGATGGTAATGAGGAAGTGCGATAGGATTTTTTTCTTTTTCTCAGAGTTGCGATATTTTTGATATACGGCAGAATAAAAGAAAGGAATATTTATTAAAGGAGTAGATCTTAACAAAGAATAATAACCGTGGAATAAAAATTATACCTAATAAGTTGAGAAAATTAATTATTTTAAGAAAAATAACTTAATAAAAATATGTTAAGAAAAAATATGGTATTCCATAAGATAATCAATTGTTTTAATAACAACAAAATAAAATAAAATAAATGTCTTAAGAAAATATCATGTTATATATCTTGTGTATGAAACTTAAATTTTGCCTAGGGGGTTAGTGTGGCACTCACGTGAAGTTATGGGTGCAAAGGAAATAAAAGAATTAAAAAAGAACCAAAATTTAGGAATACTAGGGCTCAAACTTGTGACCTAAGGAATAACAATACGGTGTGAACCAAATAGATACAAGAATTGATCATGCACAAATTTAGAAAAGAATATACGCATATGGATGTTTCAAGGAAAAGAAAATTTTATTAAAGGAACGGACATACAAAAAGGGGTACATGGAATTTTGCGGTCGTTACAAGTTGTCTAAAAAACATTTTTGAAATTGTTGGGGAGGGCCTACTGTTCAAAATGTTTGTGAAAAAACCCTGTACTGTATTTAATTTAGGCATTGTATTATCTCAACTGTTTGGATATTACATGCAACTGCCAACTGCTTAGATATTACATGCAATTATTTAGATGTTACAGGCAACTGCTTAGATATTACAAGCAACATGTATTCAGAGGGTTTTGATTGGGCCCAGGGTTTTTACACAAGTTTGAAGCAAGCCAGGGACTTTTTGACAACTTACCCTTATTTCTTTCTTTTTTTCAATAATAAGCCGAAACCTGATGCGAGCAAAAATCGAACCCTAAATTTTTTGCTCAAATCTAAGTGCTTCTATACCACTAGGTTATATCATAACTTGCATGTGAGTTGACTGTTTATTAGTTTTTGCTACTAGCTGTAATGACCTAAAAGTTTCTATACCTTTGTATCTTGTTTCTACCATTCTATTCTGTTTTGATTTCGAGTTATAAGAAAATTCTTGTGAACTAATTATAAGAAACTCCTTATAGCTTACTAGTTAAGACACTCCGCTGCTTTCCTATAGCCTGCATATTCGAATCCCATCAGATCTAATATTTTTTTTTAATGTTTTGAAAGCCCAAGAGTTTGCACGAGCATTACACGAAAATACGGAAAGCGGCAACATAAAAGAAGTATGTAAATAAGTTATTTAAACACGGTGGAGTAAATGGCACGAACCTAGAGGAACTTGGCCACCACCTTTTCAAAACTGGCGGCCCATCTTGCCTCAAAATCCTCCATCTTTTGCACGTGCATCCCTTCAGCTCTCCTCAACCCCTTTTTATACTTTAACACCCTTAAATTTAACCTAAAAGCAGCAGGCTTTTCAATTACCCCATTAATTTCTTTTAATTCTTTTTAATTCATCATATTCTTATCTATCATTCCCTATAAATACATACCCTATTCCTTAGTCCTCCCCTCAAAAATTATTCTGAACAAATCACTCATAAGTTCCACCTCTAAGTCCTGTTAGAAGCTACGTCTCTTTCGAAGCAAGAAAGCCCTCAATCTCGCCATCTTACGACGTTCGATCTCGGTTCTACCAACTGAGCATCCTTCCTCTCCTACACTTCCTTAGCATAAGAACAAACTGTAAGTCCCTTTCCGTCGCTCCACCAGTTGCAATTAGGACGTCAGAAGATCGAGCTCATTATCGTATTCGAATATCGGTCTCGATTCTTCAAACAAAGGCCTCTCTCTCTCTTCATCTATCGCTGTATTCGTACGAGCGGAAAATCCGTAAGCCCCTCCCTCCTTTATCTCCTCTAAACTCCTTAGGATTCGTAACCTTTAAGTCCCCCTCCTCTTACCCTCCTCCTCTTTGATTCAAACCTTGTCATATCTTCACATTCCACCCCCAAAGAAATATTCTTCGTATAACAAAACTATTCATGCTAGCATAAACCATTTCATGAAAACTAGTGAAATTAACATGTTAATCAACAGCATAGAATCATTACAAATATATTGTTGATGGAATGTACAACCGTATTTCCTAGTAAACTTTAAACATACACAAGTATAGTTTAATGTAACTTCTACCCTACATGTTTAAAATGAATATTTAGAATTTTATTAAATATAGTTTATTGTAAATGATATAATGCATGGGGTAATGACTTACCCCACACGTACACATGGAAATCATTGCACGAACATATATTTGTAGCATTATTAGTAAAGATTCGAATTACATTAAAATACCTTCGTATTCAAAAATACAGTTTTTAAATCGATATTCTTTTATCCTTTGCAAATACGCCTCTATAACCGTCGTTAGAGGACCCGTTTATAGATGGTGCAGATTATCGTACACCCTGTGAATAGTAGAGTGAAATGTAGAATTTCTCACGGAGAATTCGGTCTTGAAATGAATAAAATACGTTTTTAAAAGAAAATAAACAAATTCTATACAATTTAACATAAAAGGAAATATAACAAGTTTTGTTAATTTGGGTTATCACTATTTTCTAAAATATCAATCAAAGCAAGTTTTTAAGAAAATACCCCAAGCTTCTGAAAAGATAGATTTTTCATTAAAATACTATAAACTTTTAAAAACTAGGTTTTGACACCAAAATACCACAAAATCTGAAATATATTTTTATAAAAACACTTGACATTCTAAATACTGTAATCTTACATAAAACACCATCGAGCTTATTTTCCAAAATAAAATATTTTATATAAACCCCCTCAAGTTTTCAAATAAAATATTTATATAAATAACCTAAAGTATTTAGATAAATATAGGTGTAAGCAGGATTATTTCTGTAACGACTCTATTTTAATGTATAGAAAATTTTTAAAGTTAATATACAAATGGAGTATTTGTAAATACTAAGCACAAGTTATAAATTTGATTTGTTTTTAAATAGCAAGAAAGCACTTATAGCTCATTACTAAAGCCTTGCACTGTTGTGACGTAACCCCTGTGTTCAAATCCCCTCAGCCACATATTATTTTTAATGATTTTTCTTTAAAACATTTTGGAAGCACAAAAGTTTACACGTGTACACGTAAAAATGAAAAGTCACTAAAATAAAACATGTGGAAAATATTATATGTACTGAACATGACACGTGGCAAGAATCCAGATCCCACTCCCTCCCCCCACATTAGTCGGTGAAGATCACCCCCAGACCGGCGCCGCCGGGCCTCTCCGTCCCTAATGCCTTCAATTTTTCACCCTAGCACACTTTAGCCTATCCCACTAACCCTAGGCTGTTATTTTCCCTGCATATTAACAGAGAATTAAAATGAGGTATTAATCCAAATTGTTATTGCATTTTAATTCCATTTTTCAAACCTCAAAACACTAATTTCTCCTATAAATACCACCCTACATCCTACCCTCCTCATTCTGAAAAATCTTGTTAAATCTCTCAAAATTTTCTAAGTCCAAAAAGTTGTATAAGTGAAGTTAGCCCAAGGTCAAGTTTCGGCGACGATACGGGACAAATCCGGCGACACCGCGATTCCACGAAGCCATCAAACGTTCCCTCAATATCTCCTCTCTTGTCCAAACCTGTAAGTCCCCTCTACTCTCTTCTTTTCACCTCTCAAAACTTCTTCTTTTCAATAATGTCGGTAAGTGGAGTTATGCCGACATTCATCTCTAAAACTTCTTAAACTAAATTTTTTCTTAAGAACTATTTATCTAAATTATTGTACTTAGTTTGTTAAACATAAAGCTATAATTAGAAACAAATTTCAATTCAAAACTCCATATAAAAAACACTTTTATTGCACTTTTACTGTTAAATACCAGAAATTTTCTATTCGACATTACTTCATCATATAGCTCATATTACCTTTAGAAAACTCACGAGATAATAACTTATCTCATCACAACACTTATCATGACATAGCACGATTATCTCTTTACAATATTTTGGGACAAATACAATTTTATGATAAAATACCCTAAACTATTAAAAACCGTATTTTTTAAGATTGTTTTAATTAAATTCCATACAATTATGTTCTTACAACCCATTTTGGGGAATCCGATTTGGTTGTTGCGAATTATCGCACATCCATCGGTCTAGTAGGGCGAGATGCAAACCTCCTCACGGAGTATACGATCTCGATGGAATTTTTATTGCAATTTTTAAGAAAACGTGATTTCTATTTAATAAATAAATTATATTTTTAATATATATATATATATATATATATATATATGTATGTATGTATGTATGTATGTATGTATAAATATTATCAAAATATCTATTTTAAATATATTTAATAATTCCATGTTTTCTAAATCAAAAGAAAAGAATCACAAAAGTTCATGAAAATACCTTCAGAATCTATACAAGTCAAATTATATGAAAATACCATATACTATTCAATTTATGTTTATATCCACTAGAATATCTCATCACTTTTAAAATTACATCTATGAAAACCATAAAGACGATAAGTAAATACTTGAGCTTTATTTTGAAAATATATCAAAATTATTTTCATAAAACCCCCTCAAGTTATATTAATTTACAATAAGGACCCTAGTAAATATAGGTTTAAGCGGGACCAATTCTCTTGAGTCTCAGGGAGCCGGAGAATATGGGTGCTTGCTTATTTAAGGTAGACAAATAAAACAGGGTTATCAATATGGTAATTGGCTTGGAAAAAGTCACAAATCCTACCGTCCATGTGCAGCAGTTACCGATAACTCCAAAATTAATTCAGGACTTCAATTCTATTTAAGTGTCTGACCCAGTCGGAGTCTCAGTCTAATCTGAGATCAATTCATTCATGTATACAATTCAATATAACTCTAATGCAACATGAATCCTTTTATACCAGAATACAATCTATATCAACATGACTTGATTTGACCAATCCATGGATATACATTTGACTTGTCTACATGACTATCCGTTTATATCCTTATCCGTTTACATGAACAATTGATATCATCGTTTCGACAAGTCTTATATTTACAAATCACTACAAAACAATACAATAATACATTACGGGATTTAAAGGGGTAGATTAGTACGGAATGTGTTTAAAGTGGCATGAGATGGTCACTTTAATATACCTAACCCTGAATATCCATTGCCGTTGTCCCATGGGTTTTGACAGGGCATTGTACTCCTTATACCATAGTCCACGGGGTAAGCTAGACTCCTCTCGTATACACTGGCATATTTTGTACTAAGGTACAAACAGCTGCGTTAATATAACTATCAACATTATACCAGTTATATTTTCATTACCTGTTCAGTCTATTTCCATCTCTCTTTTGGACTTACCGAGCGATTGTTTGCTGATGACATTTCTTTTTTATTCTTTTTTTGGAATGTTTTCAGGAGGACCCAACTCTCTGGAGATCGAGCCCAGCTCAGAAGACTTAGAGCAGTTCCTCGACGACCCAGAGCTCTAGACACTTGTACATACTTTTATTTTCAGTTTCATGTCATTGTTTAGGCATTGCTTTCCAGTCTTGTATTTACTTTCCAGCATTGTATTGTAAAAAATGTTTAATTAATACAAAGTTGATGTTCATTTACATCTCATGTCTTTCTTGTGTACATTTACAGTATATTGCTTATATACGCTTAGCGTGTTTACTTCTGAGTAAATACGTCGCATGACCCGTCACGTCTCCTTACCGTACTCTAGGAAGCGGGATGTGACAGGTTTTGTTGGTGGCCCATGCAGGCCAGTTCTGCATGGAACCCTACCATGCAGGGTCAGCTCTGCATGGAAACCTAAGCAATATAACACAAGAATTATAAGACTCGGCAACTAAACATTCTTTATATTTCATATTCCTTGAATCTATCCTAACCCTATTTTTCTTTCAAGGTTATGGATTTCCTGAACAATACTAGCACCAACGTGATCGGCAACACCACACTACCACCACTTCCACTTACACCTACCGTTGTAGCTCCGATCAACGAGCAGACGGTACCGCTTGAGGCAATTAAGAGCCTTCTAGAAGGACAGCAGCAACAGACTGCCATACTAATGAACCACCCAAAAGCGGAAGCACATAGAGTGAAGCAATTCAGGGCACTGCATCCAAAGCAATTTTCTGGAAAGAGAGCCTTTTGGAAGCTGAAGAATAGGCTCAATCAATTGAGGATGATCTGGCAGTAACACAAGTGCCAGACATTGCTTGGGTAAGGGTTGCGAAGCTGCAACTTACAGATAACGCTCGAGTATGATGGAAGGCGAAAGAAAGCCGTCTTGCACAGCCGATCAAATGGAAGAATTTTCACGACATATTCGATGCGAAGTGTTTTCCAGAGACTGCCCAATTCGACATGGAGCAGCAATTCATCCACCTACAACAAGGCTCTATATGGAGCAAATCAGTGGATGTGTATGATACCAAGTTCACCATGTTGAGCAAGTAAGATATTTCTTAATAATCGATTTTTCTAATATCACATACTACACAGCTAACACAAGACCGTAACAGGTTCGCGGCATATCTCATACCGACTGCTGAGATCAGGACCAGAAGATTTCAGTAAGGGTTGGACCAGGAAATCCAAGCTGCTCTAGCTACAGGGGATTTCCCAATCCACGACTTAGCTTTGAAGGCTTCCCGTCAATACGAGGCAGTTGTGAAGAAGAAGAGCAGAACTCAATCTGCCGGTGTGAAGTGCCCTGCTACTCAGATAGCAGGAGGAGCCTCTTCTCCACCTTTTATACCCAGGAGACCGGGAGTACCATTCAACCGGCCCAGTCCAGATTTCTGCTTTTACAGCAAAAGAAACAGACACCTGGCAAAGGATTGTAGGCGTGCTAATCGCCTTTGCTTAGTCTGTGGCTCATCCACACATGATATTAGGTCTTTTCCTCACAGACTCAATCATAATTCTGCATCCAGACCGGCAATCACTTATCTGCAACGGCCGGCTATCTAGACGCCTGCACCACATCTTGCTCTCCCTGCTCCACTTCCTCGTGGACCTACTGCACCTCCTCCTCGTCAGTTCCATCAAGAGTAAAGGAACCTACCTCAGGGACAGAGGAATGGACAGAAGAATGTTCCCCAGCAAGGAAGAACGTACCTAGGTGACAGGCTTTCACAATGACTGTGGAAGAAGCGGAAGCCACTGGCCAAGTCATCACTGGTAACTTCCCATCTTTCAAATCTATTCAATACTTGTTTACATCCATATATCTTTTCCTAAACCTAAAACCTATCCCATATAATTTATGTACGATCTTAGTAGCCTCACTTCCTGCACTAGCACTCTTCGATACTAGTGCATCTCATTGATTTATGTCGCAACGGTTCGTCCGAACTCATGCGATTCCAGTCAAACCGCTTGTATCCAGCTGGAATGTCAATTCAGGAAACGACGTTCTAAAGGCAACAATGTGAAGGGTCACGGCAGTGCCTCGGCCGTCGAAACGCGGCCAAAATGCAGATCAAAAATTTCTAAACCGGCGCTACCGCTACCCGAATCCCGGATCTACCTTAAACCCAAAACTAGCAAACTAAGAAGAGGTTAGAATCGTTATACCGAGTTGATCTGTATCCTTCGGTCTTCATTCCAAGCTCCTAGCGGTTCTTTGGCGAAGTTTGGTTGCCGGTCTTCCTCCATCTCCGATGATCCACCCGAGGGAAACGACGCAAGCTCCAACCTCGTCGAACGAGATAACCGACGCTCCAAAGTCGCCAGCGATGGAGAGTGGGGATGTATGAAAGTGTCACTATGATTTTTCTCTCATCCATGTGCTCCATGGAGCAACTCAAGAAGAAGATGAAAGAGGTGATGAACTTTGGCATGAGCAAAAGAAATTGGCTAAGTCCTTTTGTGAAATTGAGAGAGTGAGAAAGTGGGCTAATGTAAAAATCAATCAACCAAATGAAATGAGCACACCCCACCAATATGTTGGCCGGCCCCCTTTCTCCCTCTCTCCAAAAAAATATCATTTCCCATTAATCAAATAAACAATGCACCATACTTTGACCCATGCCACTCCATGCCTCATGCCGCCTCACACCCTCCACTTCATTATCAAACAAATGATTTTTCTAAAAAGAAAAAAATCAATAATGAGGTGTCACATCTTCTAGAAGTCATTCCGTATAAAATACAGAATACTTCCCGGTACATATATCGAAATACATATACGCGTATTCGTACCAAAATACGAATAGCCGAGAGAGAAAACGAATAGTGAACAATAATACCAGAATACGTATATACAAATACATATATAAATTATTAAATCAAAACCCGATTTAATAATCCGGCTTAATCCTAAGTCGCTAGTATTATCAACCGTTCGATTAAAGTCTGCGCTGCATATGCACATATTTAATCGGACACCTGTATGTATCAACATACCTCATGTATACCATATCGCCTGAACCGTGAAAACCCTCTGTCTGGGACTCTAAAGACTCGTCAATACGCTGGCAGTGGGTTTAAGCATAAGCACGTCAGCGGCACTAGCTGTACGTAATGGCTACCCAGGTATTGAGCGAAAGGGAGGCCGACGAGCAAACTCATCCTGAACCCCTACTGAGCCTGTCAGTGACAATATCCGTACAATCCTGTCTGTTCGTCTAAGAGTATCGCATATCGAGTCTAAGGGGGTGGATAACGTCAGACCCCTAACAACACGAAATTTAGTGTCGGTATGAAACCCATCACCACCTGAGAAACTATCGATCCTGGATCGGTAGTTCTCGTCTACCGTGGCCACGGATTTATGGTGATGGCCATCCGTACACAACGCGATATCAACCCCCAATATCGGGAGAGACGAATCCCCGACGATCCGATCACTGCCTCCATGTGGTTCGGGACTGTACCCAACTAAAACCTGTTTGCACGACTCCTTTGAGCCTGGTAGGGTAGTAATCAAAGCACAGTAGGAACTTACACGAGATAAATGACGATTTCAGGTCGACAGACTAACCTGTACACATGTCACCAGGGAACTGCTATCAGACAATATGTATAATACCAACTAGCAGGTTCCCGGCGAGTCCGTCCAGTGTACTCATAATCCAATGAGCACCTGTATACTATCTTAGGTGAACAAACTAACACCAATAGCTTGTGAGACCTGGCCACCGCCCCTCGTCGGGGTCTCGATTAGTATACACTAGTCTACACTGGAGTATCGATACCCGGTCTTGATACTCCTACGACTAGGGACATTTAAGGATGTGCTTATAGACTCCAGCTCCCACATATATGATCGCCATCATACTGCTGGCAGTCAAGCAAGAATCCTAAGGGCTCTATCAACACGTACATGATGATAAAGACAAACCAGATAGCATACTATCATCTTGAGTAAGACTGTTTTATCGGTATAGGTCCTACCTCAATCATCATAATCACAAGTCCGCGACTATGATAATTGCCTTGAGGGCACTATAGCAACAATCTCCCACTTGTACTTAAGGCCAATTATTGCGATGTCGCATACTCACAGCCTGTGTGATACCGAACACCCAACTTCTCTACTAATCAGTTTCGCAAAGCCCGTTTGCAAAAATGGTTGTGTTCGAGAAATAGCCTCAATGAGTGGATCCGCTCCAATGTTTCTTTCTGTATCTCTCCATATCTCAACTTCGCGGAGAAGACTATCTCCCGAAATGAGTAATACCTGTCTTAGAATTTTTCTGGATATCTGATGGGACCCAGTTCACAAATGAACTCCAAATCCAGCAAACCTCCTAAACAGTATCATCCACTGAATTTAATTAGTAATATGCGCCATGCCTTCCTCAGTATCCGCTTGGACCACCTGTCCAACATACTGTCCCTCAAAAGAGGGAAAACTATAACTCTGACAGTCACTCTGTTATCCAGGTCACCTTGGAAGCCTGAAATGATAACCGTCTCCAGAAGGAGGCTGCCATTACCATATCGCAAGAACATCCATTTATGTTCAATAACTGCTTCCCAATATTTCTCCAGGATTGAATTAATATATCTGCATATTGCATCTAGTGCAAAAGCAATATCTGGTGTGGTACTTGACATTTCACGATTAACTCAATAGCCTAAGCAATGATATGCTAATCATGCAGACCCCTCTCTCCTTTAGTCTGTAAGACACCTTTAGAGAGGGTGACTCCATCACCTGCAGGTACTCCACCATGCCAGGAGTCGTCCATTCTAAAATCTCTTTAGAAAAATGTCAAAGTACCCAGATTGGGATACTTCCCAAATCTAGATCTAAAACCATAAATCTAGTAACCAGAAACCCTGATATTATATCCTTATCCTACATGGAGAAACAACTTTGTGACAACCACAGTATAACCGATCGTAATATAGGAATATCTCTTCCTATCAACTGCATGTCATCCAAATACCTGGACATCACTCTCTACTACCTTCTTAGCAGATCCATCTCCTATTCTGATGAAGTCAAAGCCTATGACTATCACATCAGAAATAGATGATCTATTTCCGCTATACCTGCTTTAGTCTATAAATAGACATAAGCTACTTGCCTACTATGCTTTCGCTGCTCCCACTGACTACAACAACCCTCTGGCAGAGTCATATACACGTGCACTTCCAAAACTAGTTTAGAATGACGCTATACTCCTCCTGCCGAGTCTTATAGTCTAGAACAGCAGCAATGGCAAGTCTGGGTAAACAAGAACCTCCCTGTCACCATTTCTGAGAAGACCGAAGTACCTCTCGGGTGCCTGAGGTTACCCACCAAATCTGCGGAGTGGCTAATGGAACATCAAATCCAATTGAATCCTTAGGTTCTATTAAATTTCTAGTAATCGTTTGTGGTTCTGGAATAACTTCCAGTTCTACCATACTCCCACTTGTGTTTTCTGAAAAAGTCCATTTTACTAAAACTGTGGTGAGTCAAGAAGAATATAAATATTGATCTTCCTGATGGTATAAAGTTAACCCTCGTCAAACCCCGGGATAACCCACAAACAGCCATTACTGAAACGTGCCTTAAGTTTATCTGGATTCTGGTTTTAAGCATCAGCCGGACAACTCCCTATACCTTAACATTGTTAAGATATAAATTGATTTTTATATAAATCTAATATAGAAACAAAAGCACTAATTTAATTTGAACCAGATTCAAAATCATGCAGTTGTCTCCAGTGCATATCAATCAAATGGAAAGAGGACAATCAGCATTACTCATCTAGGAGTGTATCCGTATATGAGTAACCCAATAGAGAAGCAAGTTCTCAAAACCATTACTATTAACTATATACCAAACACAAGTATCTATATCTTCGACTTCCTCGAAGAATCCTGATACTTACAATAAATGGTTCTCTACTTTATTCTTATACCGATAACTTCTGAATATCTGGACCTTGCATTTCAACGAAATACATGTCCAGAACTGGAGAAGTCATAAGTAAACACAATATAGTACGAGTACCAACCCCTTTGTCCTAATGGACACTGGACAACATACAATACTTTGTATAAGTCCCCTGAGTTCAACAACTCAAACTCTGTGCGTCGTAGGTTGAAAAACTGTAGTATGGTTAAGAAGAATTACACCGCTGTTGAATGCACCTTACCTAATCACCAACCGATATAGGTAAATGTCATAGACATAATATCAAAAAGATATATCTCACTTTATAAAAATAAACGTACAGATATATCAGTTTGAAATTGGTGCATAACAACGGATATTCAAATCTATATATTTGCCATCCGGCAAAATCCAGATAATTTCCTCAAATATCACCAATTACAACGAATTCCGATATAATGAGGATCTAATCACCCAATTCCCAATATCTTACTTCCACTCACCATCTGTAATAACATGTAGATGTGAGAAACCGATCTGGTAAATACATACCCTGAAGTTAGATTCCAACTGGGAAAACAATTATCAATTAACATCGCACAGTGAAACTGAAACATGAAAATGTTTCGAAGAGGTTTACTGGTATTCCTAGTAATGGCTCTTCCACTATCCAGATTCACGACAGTAACCATATACTGTACCTGCCCTCACTGCAATCCTCTTTATTATGTCTTTACTTATTACTTTCCGTACACCTTCTTTAGGCTAACTGGTTTTCTTCTTTCCCTACCCTTCAACACCAGCCTAAGGTTTGGAAGAAGACTATCCAATAAGCGTAATAGGTGTACTCTCCTAATCCTAGGAGCCCTCGCAACCTGAGAGAAGGTAATGGGAAAAGACATCTGAATAATCCTATTTAATTTCTCCTGAACCAGAATCCATCCTCGAAAAAGTTCCTTCGAGTTCGTATATAACCATACGATGGATTTATCCAATGGAAGTGGATATCCGTAGTGATACGGAGTGTCCTAGAGAAAAGCAAAGTGGATGTAGGAGTGCCAGGGGTATACCTGGTTTTTATCGTGAAAGTTGGTGGTCGTATTTTCCTTTGCCATTATTCTAATCCCTCTATATGTCTTTACTTATTACCTTCTGTACACCACACTTAAGCTTAATTGGTTTTCTTCCTTCCCTACCGTTCGGCACCTGCCTATGGTTTGGAAGAAGACTATCCAATAAGCTCAACAGGTGTACCCTCTCCTAATCCTTGGAGCCCTCACAACCTGAGAGAAGGTAAAGGAAAAAGACAACCGAATAATCCTATTCAATCTCTGCAGAACCAGAATCCATCCTCGAAAAAGTTCCTTCGAGTTCGTATATAACCATACGATGGATTTATCCAATAGAAGTGGATGTTCGTAATAATACGGGGTGTTCTGGAGAAAAGCAAAGGTGATATAGAAGTGGCAATGATGTGGGCGACACCGTGACATTCCAAAAGCCAAAGTGTTTTAAGAAGGTTCGGTTAACTAGGTTTCATGAGTTTTAGTCAAAGGTCCGGTCATAGTCACAACCAGAAAGAGAGAGAGAAGAAACACTCAGCGTGCACTCTAACCTAGATCATAATGGTTAATCATTTTATCTAATCTCGATGGCTCCCACTGTTTCCTCGAATTCTCCTCCAAACCTAAAAGGAGAATTAGTCGGAATCATCCAAGGAGCAATCCTACTCATCAGTGGGAATCGGGATCCAACTATCATTGCATGATAACTTGATGGAATCCACTCAAGTCACCACACTCCAGAAGATATGCGCAAGCCTGGAAAGTTTCCTGTATGTTTGAAACTCCCGATATGATTTTTACCCTTAGGACCCAGGTGACCTTGACACAGTAAACAAATCAAAAGAGTCCTAGTCAAGTTCAACCCGTCATTATCCTGGATTGCATTAAACCCACCCGTACGATCCCTTGACACAGTCAACAAGGCCGCACGACTGTCCTAACCAATCGCATTAATATGCCACAAACAAGCACTACTTAGCTACTGCACACTACGCCTTAACACAGTCAACAAACGCAGCACGAATACTAAGCAATACTTGTAAGAAATGACGGAGGGCTACGACTGGTTTTTGGCGAAAAACCTTTAACGTAATGAACTTGATCTCGTTGAAGGAATCCAAGTGGTTTTTCAAATATATAGTGGTGAAAACTTTTGCTAAAGAGGTCACTCCCGGTGAAGGGATCTCGGCTCTTTCCTCGTCGAATGGGGTGCAGGATATCCCAAACTGAATACCACGATGCAAAGCAAAAGGAAACGACTATAGTGAAGTTATTATGTTGAGCAAACTTTTACTCAAGGGGTCACTCCCGATGAAGGGATCTCGGCCCTTGTCTCGTCGAATGAGGTGCAGGATATTCCAAAATGAATACCATGATGCAAAGCAAAAGTGTATGTTTGTAATGCCAGTTTTTAAAAAGCTTGGTTCCAATAACATCATATATAGGTTTGTTTTATCTTTTCATTGAAAAGAATCTATGCAGTCCCATCAATTAATCACACCAGAAAAGAACGAAAATAAAATGTACGTATATGCCATCAGCATTCGCCACTGGGTCCCGTCATCACCCGTTAGGTTACTTAACTAACGACAGAGCGGGGACTGGGCTAGCGCGGGTGCAAAACATATACAACATCTAGTAGTATATATAAATATATATAACAATCGTCCCAGGCATGATATAAAGCAACATCACAGAAACATCACATAAGCAATACAGAATGGTGGATAATCTGGAGCCCCGAGTTTCACTTGAGCCGCAAGTGAGACCCGACGTTCCCTATCGTGTGGATAGCATGTGCAATGAAACCTATACCCCCTACGAGTACGGCGAATAGCTCGCCAATTCTAGAGTAAGGTCCCCTCCGTCCCAATGCCATGAGATGCGGACCAGTTGCCCTCTAGAATCCGGCTATTCGTGCACCCCACCACGGGGTAATCCTAGTACAGAAAAGAAAATAATATACAAGGGTGATATCGAGCTCAGCCCGGTCGTGCCCCAAAAGAATAATATACAAACTGGCAGTGACGGCAGTCCACATGTCGGACGCTCGCCCCGCAATATCAAATGTACAAATGAAATAAAACTGTACTAACATTGCACCATTTCTATCCACTACGACGATCCAACCAACATCACAACACGACACAGAATATCAACGTGAATGTCACGTTCGCAAACCCGTCTAAAAGAACATATAGCAGTTAGACGGGTTTACCGATCAAATGACATTCACGGTCACAGATAGAAATGTATGTACTGTTAAACACACACTTAAATTATCGATCGACTAAGTTCCAAATTGGCCCCAATAGCAATAACTGCACATCACAGAAATCTGGGCCAAAACAGAATATGTTAAAAATCACAATTCCAAAAAATAGAGCAACAGTAAAAATTTTGGAGCTCGTCGCCACTGTTCGACCGCGGAACCGCCGCCAATAGGGTATTACGCGGCGGTTCCGCGGCGCTATAGACGAATCATGACCCCAAACTTTTTTTGTACTCTTAAATTCGCCTGCAAGGATTTTTAAGCCTCTGGAAAATATTTTTGAACACTTTTTAAAATCGACAGAAAACAGAAAATTGAAATCGTGATTTCGGAAACTTTGGTCGATCGATCTTTTAGGCACGTCTAACAAGCTAGTAAGGGGTTTAAAGGGTGGCTCTGATACCATGAAGGGTCACGGCAGCGTCCCGGCCGTCGAAACACGGCCAAAATGCGGAACAAAAATTTCTAAACCGGCGCTACCGCTACCCGAATCCCGGATCTACCTTAAACCCAAAACTAGCAAACTAAGAAGAGGTTAGAATCGTTATACCGAGTTGATCCGTGTTCTTCGGTCTTCATTCCAAGCTCCTAGCGGTTTTTTGACGAAGTTTGGTTGCCGGTCTTCCTCCATCTCCGATGATCCACTCGAGGGAAACGTCGCAAGCTCCAACCTCGTCGAACGAGGTAACCGACGCTCCAAAATCGCCAGCGATGGAGAGTAGAGGTGTATGCAAGTGTCACTATCATTTTTCTCTCATCCATGTGCTCCATGGAGCAACTCAAGAAGAAGATGAAAGAAGTGATGAACTTTGGCATGAGCAAAAGAAATTGGCAAAGTCTTTTTGTGAAATTGAGAGAGTGAGAGAGTGGGCTAATGTAAAAATCAATCAACCAAATGAAATGAGCACACCCCACCAATATGTTGGCCGGCTCACCTTCTCCCTCTCTCCAAAAAAATATCATTTCCCATTAATCAAATAAACAATGCACCATACTTTGACCCATGCCACTCCATGCCTCATGTCACCTCACACCCTCCACCTCATTATCAAACAAATGATTTTTCTAAAAAGAAAATATCAATAATGCGGTGGCACATCTTCTGGAAGTCATTCCGTATAAAATACGGAATACTTTCCGGTACATATATCGAAATACATATACGCGTATTCGTACCAAAATACGAATAGCCGAGAGGGAAAACGAATAGTGAACAATAATACGAGAATACGTATATACAAATACATATATAAATTATTAAATCAAAACCCAATTTAATAATCCGGCTTAATCCTAAGCCGCTAGTATTATCAACCGTCCGATTAAAGTCTGCGCAGCATGTGCACATATTTAATCGAACACCTGTATGTATCAACATACCTCATGTACACCATATCGCCTGAACCGTGAAAACCCTCTGTGTGGGACTCTAAAGACTCGTCAATAATCTGGCAGTGGGTTTAACCACAAGAACGTCAGCGGCACTAGCTGTACGTAACGGCTATCCAGGTATTGAGCGAAAGGGAGGCCGACGAGCAAACTCATCCTGAACCCCTATTGAGCCTGTAAGTGACAATATCCATACAGTCCAGTCTGTTCGTCTAAGAGTATCGCATATCGAGTCTAAGGGGGTGGATAAAGTCAGACTCCTAACAACGCGACATTTAGTGTCGGTATGAAACCCATCACCACCTGAGAAACTATCGATCCTGGATCGGTAGTTCTCGTCCACCGTGGCCACGTATGGTGATGGCCATCCGTACATAACGCGACATCAACCCCTAATACCGGGAGAGACGAATCCCTGACGATCCGATCACTGCCTCCATGTGGCTCGGGACTGTACCCAACTAAAACCTGTTTGCACGACTCCTTTGAGCCGTGGTAGGGTAGTAATCAAAGCACAGTGGGAACTCACATGAGACAAATAACGATTTCAGGTCGACAGACTAACCTGTACACATGTCACCAGGGAACTGCTATCTGACAACAGGTATAATACCAACTAGCAGGTTCCCGGCGAGTCCGTCCAGTGTACTCATAACCCAATGAGCACCTGTATACTATCTTAGGTGAACAAACTAACACCAATGGCTTGTGAGACCTGGCCACCGCCCCTCGTCGCGGTCTCAATTAGTATACACTAGTCTACACTGGAGTATCGATGTCCAGTCTCGATACTCCTATGACTAGGGATATTTAAGGATGTGCTTATAGACTCCAGCTCCCACATATATGATCGTCATCATACTGCTGGCAGTCAAGCAAGAATCATAAGGGCTCTATCAACACGTACATGATGATAAAGACAAACCAGATAGCATACTATCATCTTGAGTAAGACTGTTTTATCGGTATAGGTCCTACCTCAATCATTATAATCAAAAGTCCGCGACTATGATAATTGCCTTGAGGGAACTATAGCCAACACAATGAGATTCGACCTGTGTCCAATAGTCATCTGTAGCAGAGAATTCTATGCTGACTTCAAGGTGCTGGACATACCGAACTTTGATATAGTTTTGGGTATGGATTGGCTAGGAACTTTCTACGCTACTATCGACTATCGTCAATGGAGGGTAGTGATTTGTCAAAGAATAATTTATAACCGCAATAAAAAACGGCGTCGCTTTGCAGCTAGCCGGTGAGTACGGGTCGGTCCACAGGGATTTTGTGTTTTCCTAATCGCTCTAACGAGTTAATTCCGAACGGTGTGAACGGATTGATTTAATCTAAAAACTAAATTAATCTAGATGTAAATCTTGCTAGGGTTAGGTTTAGGTTAAGTTTGGAAAGTCAATAAATCTCACCGCTTTCTATACCCATATTAAGATCTATTAGGAGTTATGGTAATTATTAATAAAAGGGATTAGAACCATTTGGAAAGATGTTTCTTCCTCTAGGTTCTTGTCCTTCCTTTATCAATCCTTACCCTAACCTCCATGAAAAACACGCTCAACCGGGCCTTTATACTACGGTATCACCGCTACCTCATAGGATAGGATACCGTAGGGAGCGGTGTGTGCATATATGCATGGAGTCCTATTGATTATATGTGATGGGCAAGAAAGGGGTGAGAGATCTTCATCTGTCAAACCTTCCCCAAAACTAACCCTAACAAGAAAGGAGACTACTCGCTCATTAGGGAATTGAGAAACATTTATCTATGGCAGAGAATAAAAGATCTAACTATCTAATTAGGGCAAGAATAGAAGTTACCTAGGGCAGATAAGAAAAGTAACCTAGGGCTGATAAGAAATTTAACCTAGGGCAAGAATTTAAACTAAGAACTAAGGCAGAAAATAAAACCTACTTCCAAATTGATGCTCTCCAAACTTCAAAAGAATTCTGAATTTTATTAATGAAAGGAGGCATGACCTACTACAAGAATTTGGGCTTCTATTTATAGGACATAGAAAACCCTAGGTTTACAATCGCCGCATGTATGCTTTTACAAAAATACCCCTAGGAAGACTAGTCAGCGCCGCCACAGCATTATGGAAAATTTTCACCCACTACGGGCCGTACACGGCCACGGAACCGCGGCCACAGCCCTGGTTTGGCCGCGGTTCCGTGGCCAAATGAGAGATTTGTGTGCTCAAGTTTTTTGTGCTGGCTCTGGTCTTGATTTTCTTCCTAGTTCTCTGGTTGGTTCTGAAGAACAGCTTCTAGGTTTCTTCCAGATCTCCCAGTGAATAATTGTAGTGGACTTTCACCGTTGCTTCATGACGAAGTCTTGAACCTTGCACTGCCTTGTACTTTGTGAACTGATCTTCATGTAGGCTTGATCAAGATCCTTCTGTTTGTTGGTTGTAGTCTCACTTTTGCATCGTCTTTTATCAATCCACTGTTTTTGCTCCGAGAACCTGCAACCTGTAACTAAGTAGCAGACATGGGTCAAAAGCACCTGTTTATTTATAAAACAAATAAGAATGAGGAATATAATAATGCAATATTATGACATGAACAGGTAGTGTTCGAGATTCTAGAGCATCCGTTTTTTATTTCAAAAGTGGAGACCGTACCCTGAAGCCTAGCACATACAAAGCAAAACCGAAGAAGGCGGTGATTGCAACTCTACAGGAGGATGACAAGCCAGAGGTAGTTCGAGAGTTTGACGATGTATTTCCTGAAGACATATCAGGTTTGCCTCCCGATTGAGCTCTTGAATTCGGAATTGATTTATTACCTGGTGCACAACCGGTGATCAAAGCACCGTATCGATTAAGCCCTGAAGGTTTGAAAGAGGTCCGTAATCAGCTGGACGATCTTCTGCAGAAAGGATGGATTTGTCCCAGTATTTCAAGTTGGGGATCTCCAGTTTTTCTTGTAAAGAAGAAGGAAGGTTCATACAAAATGTGCATTGATTATAGAGGTTTGAATGAAGTCATGATAAAGAACAATATTCACTACCACGAATCGACGATCTGTTAAATCAGCTAAGTGGGTCTTGCGTTTTCTCAAAATTAGATCTTCATTCGGGTTATCATCAGGTAAAGGTCAAAAAGTCTGATATTCCGAAAACGGTATTCAAGACTCACTATGGACATTATGAGTTTCTCGTAATGCCATTTGGAGGGACCAATGCACCAGCCATATTCATGAATCTGATGAATCAAGTTTTCCGAGAGTACCTAGACAGGTTCGTTGTCATATTCATCGACGATATCCTAGTATATTCAAAAAAATCGAAAAAAGCACGCTGAACATTTACGAATTATCCTGGAGGCTTTGCGACAGCATCAACTCAATGCCAAGTACAACAAGTGTGAGTTTTAGCTAGAACAGGTCGGATTTCTCAGACATATCGTTTCAGGTGAAGGAATCTCTATAGATCCAGCTAAAGTATCAGCAGTAAGCGAATGGCCGACACCAAAAACAGTGAAGGACATTTGAAGTTTCTTGTGATTAGCGGATACTACCGAAGATTTATCGAAGGGTTTTCGAAGATTGCAACACCCCTGACCAAGCTCACATGTAAAGATGAAGAATTCTTGTGGTCAGAAGCATACGAACAAGCTTTCGTAGAACTCAAGTCAATATTGACATCAGCACCTATTCTCATAATACTGGTCCAATCTGGAGGTTTCGTAGTACATTGAGATGCATCCGGTAAGGGATTAGGATGTGTTCTACATCAGAATGGTAAAGTTATAGCTTATGCATCAAGATAGCTGAAGGTTCATGAGTGCAACTATCTGACGCATGATCTGGAGTTGGCAGCCGTTATCTTTGCACTCAAGATTTGGCGTCATTATCTTCTTGGAGAACGGGTGGATACACAGACCATAAAAGTCTAAAGTATGTATTTACTCAGAAAGAGTTGAATATGCGGTAGAGAAGATGGTTAAAACTCATGGCGGATTTTACAATATATCTATAATATCATCCAGGGAAGGTGAATGTAGTACCTGATGCACTTAGTCGTCAACCACTATCAATGAATCTCACCGCACAGTGGAAGCTACAACAAGATTTGCATCAGATGAAGATAGAAGTGGTCATGCTAGGTAACGCTTCAAGTTTGATGAACTTACAAGTTCAGTTTATAATTGTCAATCAGATCAAAGCAGCTCAAGCAAGTGATGCCAATTTGCAAAAGATCAGAGAACAAGTAGAAATTAGACTTCGAATAGACTTCATCATTCACGAAGATGGATCTTTGAGATACGTCAGTAGATTATGTGTATCACAAGGTTATGTTCGGGAAGAATTGATGAAAGAAGCTCACAGCTCTCCCTACTCAGTACACCCTGGAGGTACAAAGTGTACAAAGATCCACATCAACATTACTGGTGGCATAGAATGAAGCGTGAAGTTGCCAGAAACGTCGCTAAATGTTTGGTGTGTCAGCAAGTGAAAGATGAACATCAAAAGACTGCTGGTTTACTTCAACCGTTAGCTATCCCAGAATGGAAGTGGCAACACATTACCATGGACCTTGTGACTGCACTTCCTCGCAGCACGAAAGGTAACGATGCGGTATGGGTTATTGTGGATCGACCCATAAAGTCGGCTCACTTTATTCCCTTTCGAGTTGGCCAATCTACCGAGACACTAGTAAAGAAATACATGGAGGTATGAATCTAAGTAAGATTTAAACTCTTCATTGTGTATTATCTCTGATACCCATGAACTCATGTAGGAGATCGTGAGATTACATGGAGTACCGGTTTGCATTGTCTCCGATCGTGACACAAGATTCCGATCGTAATTTTGGCAGAATCTGCAAGCTAGTTTGGGAACGAGTCTGAACTTTAGCACAGCTTACCATCCACAAACAGATGGACAGTCTGAGCGAACGATTCAGATACTTGAAGATATGCTAAGAGCTTGTATGCTAGACTTCGGAGGAACGTGGGAAGATCACCTACATCTTATGGAGTTTTCATACAACAACAGCTACCAAGTGGGTATTGGGATGGCACCCTTTGCAGCTCTATATGGAAGGAAGTGTCGTTCACCATTAATTTAGGATGACATCGGAGATAGAGAACTCTTTAGACCCGAGATGATAGTAGCAACTGTTGATGTAGTTCGCACTGTCAGGGAAAGAATACGCATAGCCCAAGACCGACAGAAGCACTGGGCTGATGCAAAGCGCTGACACTTGGAGTTCCAACCGGGAGATCATGTCTTTCTGAAGATTTCTCCAAACCGTGGAGTGATTCGCTTTGAAAAGCGGGATAAGTTAAGTCTGAGATACATTGGACCGTTTGACATACCTGAACGAATCTGAGAAGTGGTATACCGCTTGGCACTTCTACCCTCATTGGAAGGAGTGCACAATGTGTTCCACATATCCCAACTCAAAAGGTATGTGAGTGACCCTGTTTCCCCTAATAAAAGAGCAAAATTCTGTTAAAAATTCAAGAGGTAGTGCCTTACGTGCCTTCCACGAGGGCGCCGGCGCAAGAGTTAGAAACTCTTATATGAGCAGCGCCCGTGTGCGAAGCACACAAAAATCTTAAGCAGCACCCATGTGCACAACACGCGAGCACTGGCGCCCAGTAGAATTAAATTCTACTCTCTGTTAAACAGAGCCATTGGATCAAAGATCCAACGAAGACGATAAATCATTAGGATGCAGAATTAAATTCTGTTTAGAGGAAATATTTCTCAATTCTTTCTAAACAAGAAAAATTGCCCTCTGTAAAACAGAGTATCGTTGGATTAAAAATCCAATGGTGATTAACGAATCACCGATCTACAGAATAAATTCTATATGGGTGAATATTTCCCTAATCTTGTTAAAAACTAGAAAATATTTTCTGTAAAACAGAAATTCTTAGATCAAAGATCCAACAGTGGGTAAAATCCTCAAATCATTTGGGATCTCTTAATGAGAGATTTCTTCGGAGCTAACCAAAAAACTTCCTCTACTATATAAAGGACCCAAGACTTCAAGTATAAAAAGGAGGAACCCCTCCATAAGCTTAAAAATAAGAGAAACCTTCGAAAGAACAGAGAATTAAATTCTCGAGGAAGAAATCTCTTCTTGGAAATTTTAGGTAAATAAAACTAGATAAAGATCCCGTGGATCATTCAAAAAGAGAGAGAGAGATCTTAGGAGTGCTTAGCACTCAGTGGGTGGCACTCAGCGCCCAGCGCTCCATATGCCTCTCACGTGAGCCCTACAAAAGAACTCAGGAGTGCTTAGCACTCGGTGGGCGGCGCTCAGCGCCCAGCGCCCCACATGCCTCTCACGTGGGCGCTACAAAAGAACTCAGGAGTGCTTAGCACTCAATGGGTGGCGCTCAGCGCTCAGCACTTTATATGCCTCTCACGTGGGCACTATAAAAGAGCTTAGGAGTGCTTAGCACTCAGTGAGCGGCGCTCAGCGCCCAGCTCCCTACGTGCCCTTCACATGGGTGCTACAGGAGTGCTTAGCACTCATTGAGCGGTGCTCAGTGCCCAGTGCCTCACGTGACCCTCACGTGTGAGCCACAGAATGAAAGTGCTTGGCACCTACTAGGCAGCGCCTAGCGCCTAGCTCCTCACGTGCTTCGGACGTGGGCGCCATAAAGAGTGCTTAGCGCTCTATATAAAAACAAAAGGGGTAAAGTGTTTAACACTTATTGGGCAATCCCCATGACTAAAAGCCCACATGATTATATACGAGCATCATAATTTACATAAGTGCTCAGCACTTTTTGCAAAAAAAAAGGGGACTGAGCCCAAACAAGTGCTTAGCACTCTTTTTCAAATAAAAAGAAAACTGAGCGGACCAAGCCCAATTTCGTTAGGTCTCTTGAGAGTAGAAACTCCCTAATTCAGATCGACTGAGCCGATGCACTCAAACTGATCTTAGTCCCAAATATGACTATCGATCTTCCAACTGATGATATCCCAAAACGATATTCATTCTACATTCTCTCGAGGAAATCTTAGTCTCAAAATACGACTAATGATTCCTGAGTTTACCATTAATCTCTTTTCCCTCAATTACGGAAATTGGTTCAAGGGTAATTCTCTCTACACCTCAGATGCATGTCGTTGTAATTCGTCAATGTCTTCAGAGAGATGGCGGGTCCCGACAATCAACTGCTTTTTGGTGCACTTCCTAAACTGACGTGCACATCCTAAATCAAGCCACATCCCAAACTGGATGCATCCCATATCATCGTTGCTCATCCCGTCACGTAACAAACACATGTGCACGCCAGATAGAAAATGGACTGAAATGTCCTTAAACTAATTGCCTCCTCCAAAATGGCAACAACCGACCAAAACGTCCTTAAACTAAAACCTCACCTCTAAAATGGTGATCAACGGACCGAAATGTCTTTAAACTAATAATCGCCTCAAAATGGCGACAATAGACCGAAATGTCTCTAAACTAAGACAACAGAGCCCAAATGCTCTCTTTTTGGATCTGAAACAAAAAATGATCCTAACATCCTGTTAAGTAGATCTTAGTCTCAAATTGGACTAACGTATCCTTAACAAAAAACCAACCGAGCCCCCAAATGCCCGCATACGTTTAAGTCGATCTTAATCACAAAATAGATTAATGGTCCTTAAATAAAAACCTCAAATCTAAGAAATACGGATTTGGGCTAATCTACGCCCTACAGGCGACAATATAAATTAGTCTCCGTATACAATCCATGGGCAATCAAAAATAAAACAAATACGCACGACACGAAGTGAACTTCCGGAGCAGGAGAAAGTGGTTATCGCGATGCGGTAATGTAATTAACTGTAGGGGTTTGCGTTTGCAGGGAAGAGCGTCCCCACAATTAAAAACCCCTCGCAAAACGAGGGGGATCTGACGAAGTCTGCTACAGCGGCCATATCTGTCCAAACCTCCGATATACGGTGTCATAAATCAACTTGGCATCTTTGGAGAGGTGGATGGATAAATCTAAATAGCATCTACCACCAAATTCATGCCAGACGATCCATTCCGGTTCGTCTCTGTTTTCGGCGGTGAATAGATTCTGGCACGCTCGGTGGGACCTTTTTCTCTTTCCACTCCACACTTTGTGTGTCATGTCTCGCGAACAAAAATCGCGGTTTTCTATGGTTGCCTTTGGATTTGAGATACTAAGATTTAGTGTCTTGTTCTTGTGCAGAAAGAAGAAGTGAACATCAATGGCTTCCAGCTGCACAAACTGCAACAACAACTCCCGCTCTGCCCTGACTAGAGGAGTGACATACGGGCCCAATGTGTCCTCCATCTTTTCAATGCCAGTTGGGCAGGTGACTCAAGCCACCATTGGATTGTTCTTTGGGACCATGCTCCCGCCAGTGAGTTTCAGCGCCCCAGTGCCACCACAGGAAGCTCCAAAGAAGTCAATCTTCGATCAACTTGCAACCACTATGGCCCCTCTCAACGGGTCGTCCAAGTCTGCCACCACAGTCTTCAACAGGCTGAGTCGAAGCTCAAATGGGCCCGCAAAGAGGCTCATGATACCCAAAGGGGCTATCCCAAAATGAATAGTCCTTCCAACTCCTGCTGCGGGTGAAATCGTCAAAAGTTCTTCCCCTACCAGAAAATTGGCCTTCGAAAGATTGGTCGTTCCCTCTCAACGGACGTCAGTCTTCGACAGGCTGACACCAACAGTAACCCCTCATCAAAGCCGGGTGCATGAAAGAGCTGCTTCCATAACTGAGGTGGTCCCATCTACAAGACACGCTCAACATCACCACTGGTGCCGGGTGAAGATCTGGAGGCAACTCCCTCTCTGGACTTACTCCACTAGCTTCAATGGTGGAAATTGACGCTGCTGTTCCAACCGGGAACAACGTTGAACCGCTTAGGATGGTGCGAAAGAACTCTCTAACCGCGTTGTTGAAAAAATATCCACTTCCTGCTGAAAACGTGATGCAGGCAAAACCGGAGCAGCCCCCTCAGCGGCTGTCCTCCCAAATCCACAGGGTCTGGCGGAAATCTAGGACTCCGTGATCAACAAAGACCACTCTAGTCAACCGGAGAAAATTAAGGTTCAACAAGAGGAAAAGCATCCTTCCACCATACAGCGAGAGAATTCTTTCACACAGGCACCTGCTACAATGGCTCCTTCAACTTCAACCTCCCACAAAAAGAGAAGGTCGAAAATCTCCCACGACCGGCGATAAATTCCAAAGGCGCTGGAACGAAACGCCCTAAGTCTGGGGGCATGATCATGCACACGGTTTACATGGCATCCGGAAAAGAGGAGAGTCGTGCTTCCGTGAGTCATCAGCCGCAACTCGGTCGTTAACTAAAGCTTAGGAGCAGCAACAAAAGCTCCAGGAGATGCTGACGAAAATGGCAACACTCACAGGGCAGAAAGAAAGCCCGGAAGCAGCGTCTGCACAGCGCCAGGAGCAGGAGACCGATACGGAGTTCTCGCGAAGGGTACTGGAAAGAAAGGATAAGGAGGCCGGAGAATAGGCTGCTAATATAAAACAGATGGCGCTCCTATTCCAAGACATGGTTGGAATGATGATCCAGCCAGAAGCTCCAGCTGAAGACCCACCGATAATTATCAAGGACAACAGAGGGGAAAAATCATACCCTCTTCCAGCCTTATCGATGGCCAGGGAGGAAACGATCTCCAAAACTGCCCTTGATGATTACAAAGCTCAACAAATACGAGCTTATCAGGAAAGTGAAGCGGCTGGCCAAGTCGTCAGAGCCAGGCGACCATACCCAGGCTGGTACGACCAAATCAAATACCCGCCAGGATATACGATCCCCAAATTCCATGTGTACAAAGGGACAGGCAACCTGGATCAGCACGTCGCTCACTTCAGAGCTTTATGTGGCAATACTAGAGGCGACGACAAATTGCTGCTTTGGAAGTTCATTGGCAGCCTATCAGAGACGACGTTTGAATGGTATTCGGAGCTCCCAAATGACTCCATCAAAACATTCATGGAAATGGAATTGATATTAACGCAGCGGTTGGTGTTGGGGCCTCACGCGTGTGCGCAAACGTGCATGTTTTGGAAAATAGATCATTTTTGAAATTAGTTGCGCACACGAGCTCGACCTCATTTTAAAATTTATAAACCGCAAGTGCACGGCGTGTTGTAGCGAGTCGGTAAGTACGGGTCGATCCGCAGAGAATTGGAGATTAGGTTTTATTGCTTAAGGTTCGAGAACAAAGAATTGGGATTGGTTTGTCACAAAATAATAAAGAAAATACGGAAACAAGAAAACAAGTTAAGAAAAAATGGTCGTGGCTTTGGCTCGGATGGTTGAATTGCGGAGATTCCTTCGACACTCCCTTGATCATGAGTTGTCCTTCCTTGTGGCAATCCCGACGTGAAGCATGATTTGTCCAGGCGGTTGCGAAGCACAAATCATCAAAATACCGATATTCGACGCAAAACACGAAACGGGTCTGTTTTGTTCACTTACCGTTTGTGTGTCCAAACTTGAAGTATCAGCACTAAGCACAATAGTTAGTAAGTATACGACAACATCAAAAACACAAATTGGTGAGTGAGAGCAAATAGTTTTAGAGTTAAGTCCGAGCAAATGAGCTCATTTTGTTATGGTGAACTCGAGTGCTCTCCAATATAAACGGGGCGGGGATAAGCTTTGAAGAAGCAAGCTTTTTCCCCCACCCCAAAAAAACGACCCTATAGCGCTTTCTCTGATATTGTTTGATTTCTCTATTTAATCCTGGTTTGTGCTCAGAAGATTTGGAGGGAAACTAGTTGCTTTATATCACAACATAACTTTTTGCATTTATCACACATGTGCCCACCACTTGCACAATTCATCATTTGTATGTGCCAAGGCAGCCCCACCATGGTTCAAGTCTCAAAGAGTATGTGCACACTTGTATTGTGTTGGACCAAAATTGTGTACACTTTATTTGTTGCAAAAGAAATCTTTGGATATCGATCGGTTTTTTGTTCTGATTGCAGTGTCGGCTTACAAATGTTATATCCGTGACTTTGAGTGTGTTTTCCAGTGTTTTGTCACAAATACCTATTTTCTGTATTTACTGAGCAGACACTGCTTAATAGTATCGATATAAACAAAATAGATAATGAATGAGCGGTATTAAAATGCAGTTTTCTGTGATGAACAAATACCCCTAAACTTATCTTTTACTCGTCTCGAGCAAAACAAAAATCCTAGCCACGCTTTCGCAGGGAACACGACTGCACTGAGCACATACAACAAGCCGTTAAACCTCTAGGTATTCCTAGTAGGAGGAATGTTGTCTCCTGAGAGTTTTCAGTGGATTACACCCACAAAATCCTGTCAAGTTAGTGTCGCGAAGAAGCTATTGATTATAATCTTAAGGTTAAGAATCAAAACTAGAAGTTCTATCATCCTAGTTAGAAACGTCCAGCCCTATTTTTCACTCCTCACAATTTATTTATCCTAAGCTTATACACGTCATTTCGTTGTTATGCGAAAAGTGTCAATAAATTTTAAAGAACTTGATTAGGGTCATCATGTCATAAATACGGATCAGGATAGACTTCTAAAGGATCACACGAGTTTGATAAGGACTTAAGATTTTCTCAAGTTTTGTTCTCCAGTTAGGTTTCAAGTCAGAATTTATATCATTTTTAACAGAGAACCAAGTCTTATTCTTCACTCCTATCTTTCACCCGTTGTTGTTCATACACACCTTTCGTGATCGTGCAAAACATCTTTTTATATATAAACCTTCATATCTCTACTAAAAAAACTGTTTATAATAGAAAACTTGTCTTCGCCAAGATTATTCTCCCACAAGTACCATGAGTACTTTTTACTCGGAGAGAATACTTGCTTAGTTTGTTTTATTTGGCGATTGGAAACTTAGCGAGATTTGGGTCAATGACTTCCAATCCAAATGGTTTTAGGGCATTAGGTGTGGAGACACCCTAAGGACTTAATTACCCAAGTTACCAAGGCCACAAAATAAAAGACTTATTTTGTTTGCATTTAAAATATTCTGAAGGCAGTGCGAACGGAGATATATCCAGTTTTTCTTTTAAATCCCGAAGACGTGTTCATGTGGATAAGGTGTGTAATCACTGCAACAAGGTTCCAGATGGGTTATTTTTAAGACTTTTAGTTTCTATTAAAACCTCAATAATATCCTTCATATTCACTTCACTTTATAAACTATTCTTGATATTACTTAATTCAGAACAAACCTGTTTGATCCTAAAGATATTTATCAATTTTCAAAAAAGTTAAAGACATGTCAAACCTTCATCTAATTCTCAAAAACATATGACATGTGTATAATGATATAAAAGACGTATATCAGCTACGGTTAAACAAAAATGAGGGTTATCTTTCGGGTTTTCAATCTCTCGAAAAGGATTTAGTTATTTCTATCTTTTCAACCGAACCGTCAGACTTCGAGTCTAAGTTCCCCCTCTAGCTAACATAAAGAAAAAGTTTTTATGTTTTTTGAAGAAATTTTTCAATTTTTATGGGTTTTTTAATATGTATGCAATGTAGAATATACACATGATGTAGTAAAATAAATTTAAATTTTTATAGGTTTTTTAATATGTATACAATGCAGAATATACACATGATATAGTAAAATAAACGCAGTGCTCACCCTCAAACCTGAGTTTTACAATGTCCTCATCGGTGCCCCCATCTCCGGTAGCTAGACATAGACATTAGGGTGAGAATTTTATTCAAAGAAAAAGAAAAAAGCTAAGACTAATTATAGCATATACAAGTTAAAAGATTGGGTTAGTCCAGAAATTAATACCAGCCATTTAAAATTTTTGTCTATATAATGCAGGGGTTGGTAAAAGAATATGTATATAAAAAGAAAATGAAAATGTTAGTTGTTAGTGAAGGGCATGGATGTGTGAAATTAGGGATCGGAAGACGTTGAAGGTGAAGATGAAGTTTTGAAGAGGGCAAAAAATTGTTACTCGAATGAATTGAATTTTCAAGAAGCACGTGTTGAGTTTCGAAATCAAGTTCGTTTAAAAACTGGAGTTCGTTCGCAAAAAAATCAAAAAATGAAAGGTTCATAGGATGTTGCCGAATTTATCCTGACTCAAACTCACCAAGAATATCAAGTTCATCAGCAAATATCTCCTCAAAACTAGACATGAAAGAATATTTTTCAAGGGTGCCTTCCTCCCTATAATCCTGCACAATCCTATTCTCATTGTTATAGCTCACAAACTCTCCCAAAACTAGTTCTCCTTCATCACATTCATACTGGATAGGTTCTTGTCATCTAAAAAAGTAGGTTCCCACACCAACATTTCTTCCGAAACAATACCAACAGGTGATACAAAAATTATGGGTTTCTGATCATTGATTTTCTCTAACAATTTATCCCAAACATACCCGTCAAAATCACAAGCTTCCTCCTCTAAATTTGGAGTGCAAAAATCAGTCGGTTCAAGAATTTCCTCTTCAAGCAGTACTTCGGTTAAATCAACTTCTAAATCACAGGTGACAAGAAGTTAAGTTGGTACCTGAAGGTTAGTGCCGGACTAACTCAGAGGGTTTTCTTGTGTGTCCTGATAACACTCAGTCAATTCAATCGTATCATCATCTATGAAATCATCAAAATCGTTAGATCGTTTATCCCCCTCAGGTGACTTTCTAGATGACAGATATTGACATTATTTGGTTCCAATTGACCGTGTTCACTCCCTAGAATCTTCACAGCTAAATGTTTCACCTGTTTTTCGATTCTAGCCAATGATTGAGCTTGAGCAAGAAACAATTGCTCAGATTGTTGCATGAACACGGCTAGCGTCGAAGCTGTTTGATTCTCGACAGCAGTAATCACTTTAATACCCTTCTCTAAAGCGGTCAACCTAGCATCCATCTCACTATCAAACCATAACGGAGTATCAGTTGTTTCAGGTAAGGAGGGATGTGATGGTGGTGATGCTAAACTAGTCATCCTGTCGATCTCTTTCTATAAATTTTCAATCATTTAATCTAGGTTTGAAGTGGGACTGGGTTCAAGAGTTTTAGGTGGGTGACCATTATCAAAACTCTGGGACGGTTGGTCACCCTTTTTATGAATATGGGAAGAATTTTGGCAATTTGAACAAAGGAATTGGGACTGAGTATAAACAAAAGAATAAGAATCATGAAAAATTGAATTGAATTATGTTCACCCATATTAACAAGAATTCACAAATATCACAAAAAAAGACTATCACACCCCTAGCAGTCTATATTATGCTAAGTCAACTAGACCTGCTCAAGAATCTGATTGTCGAAGTAAAACCGTATCGAGAAACGGGTTCAATATATATGGATCACGAAGCCAGGTAAGTGCAGAGATAAGGGGAGGTTATACAACGCTTTCGCGAAATTTCTTAATTAGAATAACCCTTTATCTTTTGGCGGTTTCGTCATGAATATTTGCCTAGACACCCCGTGAACAATATACCGTTAAGCCGTGTTCTAAACATAGTCAACTTCCTTTAATGAGCTTGAAGTCCTTAAAGTCAAAGTTCTAGTTGATTTTAAAATTACTAGGGGTATGCAAGAATGTAGTTTTGTGATATGTGGGCTACGGAGAAAGGTGATGAAATCTTTTACCGTATCTTGTTAGGTTTCGTGCTATTAAGATCCGTATTAAGATGCAAATGTACAAATCAATAAAAGAATTTAAGTAATCAATCAATCAAGCAATTCTTTTTCGGTTTAACTTTAAGCGCTGCAACAAATACGGATTAGTTCTCTGTTCTGATGGCGGCAAATTGTACGAAGAATCCTACAGAAGATAGAATATTGGAATGCGTCGGATTTAAGCGAAGGTGTTAGAAAATTACGTACCAATGCGATTTTGGGTTAAGAAACCCCTTTGAAGTGATCTGAGTCTTTGAATGTTCGCTTGCGCGGGTCAAACTACTCGGATCTTTGGCACTGTACATCACTAACGTCTTGCAATTGAATTTGAACCTTACTCCGCACGATCTGTCACTGGGGCATAACAACATTCAAAGGAAAACATACGGATGCAGTGGTAGCAGGTCAGGCTTACGATAGCCGTCGGTTGGACAACTCCTCGTATTTCCGTCAAAACCTGAAAATGTCGGAAAATACGATATTTAGTGCAAAAAGCGATATATCTGCCCCAATTCCTGCACACATATAATTATAAAAATCAAACAATACCAATAGAATACTAACAGTGCACCAGAGACACCACCACAAGAAAATTTTCAAACCACCCTAATGGGGCAGGCGACGCTGGACTTTATCAATGTCGCAGGTCGATTTGAAGAGTTTGGTGCTCTAATTTTGGGTGGGTTCTCTAGACTATATTAGTAATCTATTGGTACACTTTGATTTATTGATTTAAGCACAGGGTGTTAGCAGATTCTAAGGACAGATAACAAAGTTAGAAGTTAAGTATTATGTTAGCTTTGAAAAAAAAAGAGTTACTAATTAGTGAGTTAGTACGAACCAGAAATAACAATTCCTAATAACTATCAACTCTCTGGCAATGGCGCCAAAAACTTGTTGGGGCCTCACGCGTGCGCACAAACGTGCATGTTTTGGAAAAGAGATTGTTTTTTAGAAATAGTTGCGCACGCGAGCTCGGCCTTGTTTTAAAATTTATAAACCGCAAATGTACGGCGCGTTGCAGCGAGCCGACAAGTACGGGTCGATCCGTAGGGAATTGGAGATTAGGTTATGTCGCTTAATGTTCGAGAACAAAGAATTGGGTTTGGTTTGTCACAAAACAATAAAGAAAATACGGAAACAAGAAAACAAGTTAAGAAGAAGTCGTCGTTACTTTGGCTCGGATGGTTGAATTGCGGCGATTCCTTCGACGCTCTCTTGATTATGAGTTGTTCGTCCTTCTGGTGACCCCGGCATGAAGCATGACTTGTCAAGACGGTTGCGTAGCATAAATCATCAAAATACCGATATTCGACGCAAAACACAAAACAAGTCCGTTTTGTTCACTTACCGTTTGTGTGTCCAGGCTTAAAGTATCAACACTAAGCACAAGGATTAACAAGCATACGATAACATCAAAAACACAAATTGGTGAGTGAGAGAAAATAGTTTTAGTGCTAAGTTTGCTAAGTGTTAGTGATATTATATGGTATATGAAACCAAGAGATTTGTCAAGTCACTTGATCACAAAATACCATATCTAAACCTAGCAACCTCAATACTAAATTGATTCTAACCTTAGGCTTGTAAGATATGGTTTTTTGGAGAGAATATGGTATGTGATGAGGTTACTAAGTAACTATGGAATCAACATACCTTATCAAACCAATCCAAGTTACAATCCAAAGTTTATACTCACATTATAACACATTAAACATTAACAAGAGGAGGAAGGAAAAGCCATTCATCTCACATCCTCACCATCACCACAACCAAAAGATATTACTCAAGCATGATATAAAAAGAAAAGCAAATAACAAAAAGAAAAAATAAACAAAGCAAACAAAAGCAAACATATTAACACTTGAATAAGTTGAGGTACAAGATATTGGTTACTTGTTCAACCTCCATAATGAAGCTCTCAAAAGAAAGCTCCAAAGGGAAGAAGAAGAAGAAGAAAACCAAGTTAAGCTCACACAACTCTCAAGCAAAACCAAAAACTAAAACTAAAGAATGGAATATGTGCATCTACATGACTTTTTTTACCTCAGACTCTCATTAACTCAGTTATGGTATTTATAGGAAACACAATAGAATAAAAAATAATATAAAAGGGATGATGTGATGCCTATAAAGTGCCAGAAGAAAAATAGAGACAAAAAGGGCAAGGGGAACCGGCGGCGCCGGGTCTTCTTAGGAATCTCGCCGGTCTGGGTCCGAGAAAATGGGCTCGTTTTGTTATGGTGAACTCGAGTGCTCTGCAATATATCTCTGATATTGTTTGATTTCTCTATTTAATCCTGGTTTGTGCTCAGAAGATTTGGAGGGAAACTAGTTGCTTTATATCACATCATAACTTTTTGCATTTATTACACATGTGCCCACCACTTGCACAATTCATCATTTGTATGTGCGAAGGTAGCCCAACCATGGTCCAAGTCTCAAAGAGCATGTGCACACTTGTATTATATTGGACCAAAATTGTGTACACTTTATTTGTTGCAAAAGAACTCTTTGGATATCGATCGGTTTTCTATTCTAATTGCAATGTCAGCTCACAAATGTTATATCCATGACTTTGAGTGTGTTTTCCAGTGTTTTGTCATGAATACCCATTATCTGTATTTACTGAGCAGACAATGGTTAATAGTACCGATATAAAAAAATAGATAATGAATGAGCGGTATTAAAATGCAGTTTTTTGTGATGAACAGTTCGCCAGCGCAAGCGAGCGCGCCCCGATCATGGCGTTAATCAACGCCTGGGTAAAGCCGGGAGAGACCAGGGTTCAATACGCAATCTGATGACGGAACCTCTGGTCAAAATGCGAACAACGTATCGAAGAAGCTCCCACCGTAGGCATGTTCATGGGGACCCTGGATTCTCAAGCGACTGTGTCCCAGTTCATGACGTTCTTTAAGCCGACCACCTTCCAGGCTCTGATCGATAAGTTGTTCCAAATGGACCAGATGGGCCACATACCTTCCTCTTCAAAAATGGACCCTCGGAGTGCAAATGGTAAAGGGAAAACGATCTTCATTGCCAACACTCAACAGCAACCGAGTGACCCGAAACCAGTTGTTCACCAAAACAACGTGCGCCCGCGCCAATCCCTGGAAGAGAAGCTAGGACGTGCTTATTCATTTCCCCATGATAAAATGAGGAGATTGTTCGAGCTGGCAGTACGCAACAAACTCATCACTTTGCCGGACCCAAAACGTCCATCGCAGCCCGGTGACGACAACAACCCCAACTTCTACTCCTATCACAGAATGGTAAGCCACCCAATTGAAGATTGCTACATCTTCAAAATTTGGATCGGGGACCAGTATCAACGGGGGTAATTTGCACTTTCTGAGAACTGGAGGGTGAACCCACCACAGAGGCATGCCCCTAAAAAGGTGGATATGCCAGGGGCATCATGTTCATTTGTGGAAAAAGCACCATGGGAAGTCATCCTTTCAGCTAAGACCAAAAGAATGCTGAAGGATTTTCAAGCATATCCGACGATCTGGTCGAAAAGCCCGCTGGAGCCCGAGATCATTGAAGGGATGCTGAAATCGCATCCCACACTGAAAACTGCTAACGATGGGCAAAACACCCAGGCTAAGCCTTCAAATTCTTCGAAGAGAAAGAAGAAGACCAAGAAGATCGTACAGCCTGACGACCAGCACACAGGCGTGCAAAAGTATATCGACGTGCTGGAAGAGTACAACCAGAAGACGCGGACCCCAGTCACCCTCGAAGTGTTTCTCAACCATATACTTGAGAACGGAGATAGTGACGAAGATGAGGAACATCGCTCATCAGGGAGAACCCAAGACTATGTGGCGAGTTGCTACATAGTTTCTCACTTGTCCTCAAATGGCAAAGAAGCTCTCTCAGAGTTAGAAAACAACACAGAGGAACTGGGGGCAGGACTGGTGCCAAAATTCCCGGAACTGTTAGAAGAACCAATTGATAGGCTGCTAAACGAAGCCCTTCAAAAGAGCAAAGCTGAACGAGAACGTGAAATGGCCATATATGAAAAGGCCAAGCGTCGGCGTCAGGCTGAAGAAGCTGCGGTAAGGATGAGTCGTAAAGCACTCTAAGCAAGCCAAAGCACACCTGCTACAAACAAGAGCAAGATCAAAACAGAGAAGCGGTTCACCAAAGCCCTGTCAATGGGAATGAAGCTGCCCCCTCTCGTGGAAATCACTCCTAGGATCATGTGCCTTGACGAAACGGATATACATACGAACTACTGATTATACCATCGAACACACACCCCACCGAAGAGCGTAATGCCTTAAAAAAGTGGTGCAAGGATACGTTGCCCACCGATAACACTTCAAGCGGATGAAGTGCAAGGCTCGTCGACAACAAAGAAGCGCGACAGATGAGCATGAAGGAACGGCTAACAACTGTCATATGGTTGATACTAGTTTGAAAAAAGGAAAATCTTAAGTTCTCACATTCGGGAGCGATTCTGAGGAAGAAATAACTCTCGGCCCTCTCTTCAAAGAATCCACCTCTGGAAAAGAAGAAGAACTGCGAGAACATTCAGCTGCGTAACCGTACGTTGCCTGAAAAGAACCTCGGGCCTACAAACAAAGGTTCGAGCAAAAGAGACAAGGGGAAGGAAAAAGTCCCTGAGGAAATTTCCCTCGATGATAGAGTCGTTAAAGAGCTTGCAGCTAAGGGACCGTCTAAGAAAAACAAGGTGGATTACAATGTCCTGGAACATTTGAGGAAGATACCTTCACAACTGAGCATACTGGATGCTCTCCTCCTGTCCAAAGAAGCAAGAGATTCTCTGATCAGGGTATTACAGGAGCCTGATCAATTTCAAGCTTTCCTTATAGAAGAAAAAATGAAGGACGAGCTGGCAGAGGTTCATACAGCTGACATCACATTCGGCAATGAAGATCTCCTCCTCGGAATGTGCGGGCACAACCGTCCTCTATATGTCACCGGGTGCTGCCACGACATCAAGATAGGGAAGATCCTGGTCGACAACAGGTCCTCTATCAACCTTCTCAATATAAAGATGCTAAAGGAGATTTTCCTGAACGTTCAGCACTTGGCTTGGGACAAAATTACCATCTCCGGGTTTGACTCATAGTTATCACGAATGCTTGGGTCCGTAAAATTGACATTACGCTTTGGGCTTCTTATCACTGACATCAAATTTCATGTCATCGACGCCAAGAATTGCTATAACGCTCTGCTCGGCCGGCCTTGGTTATACGAGTACAACGTCATTTCTTCTATACAACACCAGTGTATGAAGTATTTCAAACACGGCCTCGAGTACACAGTTATAGGGGAGCTAAATCCATTCTCCGTAAACAAATTCCGAAAATATGAAGACGCAAAGTACTTCCTAGCAGACTTCAAAGACATGGAAAGATGTGATAAGCCAGAGAATAAATAAAAATCCGTCGCCACTATCCTGATCTTTGGGAGCGATAACGAGGAAGATGAAGAGATAGTCTACTCGGGGCAACCCCAATGCAATAGGCCCGGACCATCTACTCCTATTTTGGTCTTTGGCAGTGACTCTGAGGACGAGACTAATGCTGTATTCTCCACTCGCCCGTCAGCTCAAACCGTTACTAGAGCTGATTAGAGTTTACAAACCATCATAGTTCCACTACGGTATTGTAAAGAACTTGATGCGCTTGATACATACAGCGTGCAAGAGCTGCAGACTTTCTATGTCCCTCTCAGGAGAAGAGGTGAAAAGGTGATCCTCTTTTACCAATCTACGGAGACTAAACTAGAGAAAGAAGTCTGGCATGATACCGATCTTGCGCTTGACAGACTTCAACCAATCCGTCTACCTAGATATTACGCAGAGGGATTGAAAATGCTATTAAGATGCCAATGCATACCCTTCAAACAAACCGCTCGACAAGCCCAGCTCTACAACAAGATTTGCGACATTCCTGGGACTCAGCGAAATATTCCCATGGGAGGATGGAGATGATTGGGCTTGGATACGTTCGGTCCAAGAAACGGGAGCGATTCCATGGCTGTTGCGTTATAAATAACTCCGGTGAAGAAGGGAATACTTTTCCAGATAGCTGTGACGTTGAAACGAAGCAAAATCCCGCTATAAGAATGTCAAGTCTGTCGTTCGAAGAGCAAGTTGACAAGATAATGAGGGAAGACGGTCAAAAGGTTCAGGATGATCACAACCGTGAAATGGCTATTTACAAAAAGGTCAGGACTCGGTGTCTCATTCAGCAGTCTACGGAAAAGGAAAATTACGATGCCCTTCATGCTCAGCCCGCTATACGTTCTTGCGACAAGGAAAAAACCCAACACTGAGGTAAAAATATGGTGGAGAACGAGAATGACGTTCTAAAACAACGAAGCGGATCTAAGAAGCCACGCAATCAAGAAAAAGTCAGTTGGAATTCGTCTTTCATCAAGAAGATGGTTGGGAATACTCTTTCTCTCAAAACAAGACAAGGAAAATATTCAACCTTGTCATCAAGCATCAGATGATGATGCACCCGGAGTCTTGTCATCTCGAAAAAATAAACGAGGTCCATCATCCAGATTATTGCTTCTATCATCGAGCAATAGGACATCCTCTTGAAGACTGCTTCACCTTTAAAGACCAAGTCAAAGAACAATATCAACAAGACATGTTCACTTTATCTGACAGCTGGAGGGTGACACCGCAAAAGCATGAGTCAAAGAGAACCTATATCGCGAAGGCAGGACCGGCTCAACACCAAGAATGGAAGCGAACTCGTACTTGCCATATGATAACACTCTCAAAGTGGAGAGAGCACGAGAATATAGATGACTCCTTCATATGCTTCACAAATGAAGACGAGGACAAGGTGATCTCAGAGTTTCCATCAGTACCAAAAGAGTTGGAAGATGGGATACACACTGCGGCGGACAATCTGAGAAAAATCGACTTGGGGACGAAAAATGAGCCGAAACCCACGTTCTTCAGTGAGCTGTTGTCTAAAAAAAGGTGGCCATACTAAAGGACGTGCTTATGAATATAAAGACTGCTTCACATGGAATTATTCCGAGATGCCGGGACTAGATCCAGAAATAGCAGTATATAAACCGGCTATATCGCCGGACGTCAAGCTAGTCAAACAGGAGCTAAGAAGAATGCGGCTCGAACTCGAGATGAGCATCAATGCCGAAGTCAAGAAACTAATTGACTCTGGCTTCATCCAAGAAGTTCAATATCCCGACTGGACTGCCAACATTGTTCCAGTGATAAAGAAAAATAGAACAGTGCGCATCTGCGTGGACTTTCGAGACCTTAACAAAGCTTGTCCGAAGGATGACTTCCTAGTACCTGTTACCGAGCTGATGATCGATAACACGTCCACTCATGAGGTCTTCTCCTTCATGGATGGATCTTCAGGCTACAATCAAATAAAAATGTATCCTGAAGACCAAAAGCACATCGCCTTCCAGACTCCACTAGGTATATTCTGCTATAAGATGACGCCCTTCAGTTTGAAGAATGCATGCGTTACCTAACAGAGGGCCATGACGAAGATCTTCGATGACCACAAACATGAAATTATCGAATGCTATATTGACGACCTTGTGGTGAAAAGCAAATCGTACGAGGAGCACTGGGAACATCTGAATATAGTATTCTAGCTTCTTCGGAAATACAATCTAAAGATAATTCCTCTAAAATGTGCGTTTGGAGTCTCCTCAGGTAAATTCCTAGGATTCATCATAAGACACCAAAGTATAGAAATAGACCCATCAAAGATCAAGGCGATCATGGAGATGCCCATGCTGAGAACTCTTAAACAACTACGGTCTCTCTAAGGAAAGCTCACGTATATCCGACGGTTCATAGCCAACCTCCCCGGCAAATGCCACCCCTTCATCCAGCTAATGAAGAAGGAGACCCCGTTCATTTGGGATCATAAATGCCAAAGTGCACTCGACGAAATTAAGCAATACCTACAGAACCCGCCGATACTGACCACTCCGGTTAAGGGAAAGCCCCTTATCCTATACACAACGGCCCTGGAAGGTTCTCTAGACGCGTTATGGGCACAGGAGAATGACCAGGGGAAGGAGAGATCTTTCTATTATTTGAGTCGAGTTCTTCTGGGGGAAGAAAACAACTACTCCCCTATTGAAAAGCATTTTCTGGCACTGATCTTCGCGATAACGAAGCTCAAGTACTACGCCTTGGCACATGAGGTCCGTCTCATATCAAAGGTTAATCCTCTCAAATATCTGATGTCAAGGGCCATACGAACAGGAAGGCTTTCCAAATGGACCCTCCTCTTGATGGAATTCTTGATAACGTTTCGACCCCTCAAGGCAGTGAATGGTCAGGCCATCGCCGACTATCTCGCTGAGCATCTGATACCAGCCGATTCTCTCTTAAATTGCGAATTGCCAGACGAACACGTTTTCAACACAATCGAAGGGGAGAAGGAAGAAAATAATTTTCAATGGGAACTCTACTTCGATGGAGCATCTTCCATGAAGAAACGGAAGCATAACACCCTTATAATAAAAGTCGGGGTGGGCCTCATCTTCGTAACTTCGTAAGGAGGGATAATGCATTTCGCTCTTTCCTTAACAGAATCAAGAAAAAACAACGAGGCTAAATATGAAGCTTTGATAGCAGGTCTTGAAATCTCTGTCAATATGGGAATCGAAGATCTCCTCATATATGGAGACTCTCAGCTGGTCATTGGCCAAGTAAATGGTGACTATCAAACGTGCAAACCAGAGTTGATAAAATATGGTAGGAGACTGCAGCAACTGCTGACACAAATCCCCTCTTACATCCTGAAAAGCATACCGCGTGCGGAAAATAAGGCAGATGCATTAGCCAAGCTTGCTAAGGAGCTGGCTGAAGAAAACCTCGATGATGTAAGGATCGTTGTGGAAAGCCGCCGGGTTCTCGTACCAGCAGAAATATCTTCAGAGGATTCAATGGAGCCATCTGAAGGAAAAGAAATGACCAAACAAGCGGTCCTCCGAATAGAAGTCGAAGAAAAGGTCAAGGATTGGAGGGAAGTCTTCATAGACCACTTCAAATCCCATTGAACACCTGAAAATGCGTTGTCAAGACATCAGTTCATGAAACGGGCTCTGTCTTTCACTTTTGTCAATGATACTCTATATAAGAGATCGCTTGACAGTTTGTGGCTAAGGTGCTTGGGGCCAGGAGAAGTAAGGAGAGTCGTTCAAGAAATTCATGATGGACTCTGCGGTTCTCATCAGGCCGGGCCAAAGATGAAACTGAAGATCAAGAAAACGGGTTCCTATTGGCCTACAATGATTCAGGACTGTCTCGAATATGCGAAGCAGTGTCACTCATGCCAAGTTCACAAGAACTTCATCCACCAACGTCTAAATCCTCTACACCTATCGATATCTAGTTGGTCGTTCGAAATGTGGGGAATCGATATAATCGGCCCTATTGAGCCAGCATCATCCAAAGGACACTAGTTTATACTGGCAATGGGCCACTACGTGCTTAAATTGGCAATGGGCCACTACGTGCTTAAACGGGCAATCGACCAAATTTTTCCTAAACTAACAATGCACCTGTTTCCCCCAATCAGAGCAAGGCTCTGTTTGAATTTCAAAAATTCAAATTTTCTGAAGCAACGCTTCAAAATCCCGTGCGCTGTGCGCAACGCGCCACGTGTCAGAAGTTGATGTGTCAGCACAGCGCCCGAGGCAGTGCGTCCAATCAGAGCAAGGATCTTTTAAAACAAAAAGTAAAGGAAGCAACGTTTCAGTTGCGCAAACGCTGCGCCGCGTGACACGTGTCTGCGCAGTTGCACAAGCACAACTGCGCAAGCGCTGCGCTGCGTGACACATGTCTGCGCAGTTGGGCAAACACAGCTGCGCAAGCGCTGCGCTGCGCGACACGTGTCTGCGCAGTTGCGCAAGCGCTGCGCTGCGCGACACGTGTCACGCGCTGAGACTTTTGCGCAAAACAGAATTGAGATTTTAAAGAAATCTTTTCTTTTCTTGTTAAAACAAGAAGATTTTCTTCTGTAAAACAGAGGCCTTTGGATCAAAGATCCAATGGTGGGGAAAATTCCCCCAATCACTCAGAGAAAGATCTCTTTAACAAATTTAACTAATTTATGGGCACTATAAAAAGGACCCCAAATCTTAACTCAAAGGCATCAACATTTTTAGAAAAATTAAACAGAGAGAACTCTGAAGAATTAGAGAGAATTCCTCAAGAACAAGAGAAAAAGGTAAAAACCTTTAGAAAAAGAGAAAATTCTCTTTAAAAAAAACAGATCATTGATCTAAGAACAAGATCAATGATCTTCAAGAAAAAAGAAAAATAAACAATAATAGTGCATTGCACTTTTTATAAACCATTGGTTCTTTAAAAAACAAGAAAAAACTTGTTTTCTTTGATCTAAAATTGATCCAAAGAATAAGAACGGTGCCCAGCACTTGCCAAAACTGCACTATTGTGCAAGCCGCCAGGAAGCGCCACGTGTCAATAGTGCAACAGCGCAGCGCATTGACGCAGCGCACTGCGCTGTTGCGCTTGCGCTCACCAGAACGTGACACGTGTCACTTCCACGAGCGCTTGCGCTCATTAATTGGCGCAAAATGCCTGACAAGCCACACGGGGCACTGTCAGAGTGTTAAATGCAATGCATTATTAAAGGACAGAGCCCAGTCAAAGGTCTAATGGACCAAATAAAAGTACTGCACATTATTTTAAAATGGCAGAGCCCAATTAAAAAGTCTAAACAGACCAAAAATAATGCTATGCATTATTTAAAGGGCAGAGCCCAATTGAGAGGTCTAATGGACCAAAACAAATGCTCTGCATTATAATAAAAAGGGCAGAGCCCAGTCAAAATAGGCATAAATGGCCTGAAGTAATGCTATGCATTATTTTAAAAAAAGGGAGAGCCCAAACAAAGGCCTAACAGGCCAAATGCAAACAAAATGTGAACGTTATCAACTGGACTTAGCCCAATTTCGGCCGTAAGTCCTCAAATTAAATTGACTGAGCAAGATTGCTCTCTTAAATCAATTTACCTCCGGTTCGAGGGTACATCTCCGAACTCCTCTGACACTCCTCGTTGTAATCCTTCAACGACGTCAGAGAGGCGACGGGTCCCAACGACCATACATCAATATGGACTTCGGGGTCCTTAAACTCGTGGACCGAAACGTCCTTAAACTAATATCGGACCGAAACGTCCTTAAACTAATATTCATCCCCAAATGGGAACGACGGACCGAAATGTCCTTAAACTAATGATGGACCGAAACGTCCTGAAACTAATGATGGACCACCACGTCCCTAAACGCGATGGACCGAAACGTCCTTATTGGACCGAAACGTCCTTAAACTAATAATGGACCACCACGTCCCTAAACTGGAACATGGACCACCACGTCCCTAAACTGGAGCGATAGAGCCTCCAAATGCTCTTTTGCCGGATCTAAACGATCCCGTTTAAGTTGATCTTAGCCCCAAATACGGCTAACGTATCCTTAAACATTTAAATGGACTATAAAACTCCAAATCAACTTTGGTTCAAGGGTACATCTCCGAACTCCTCTGACACATGTCGTTGTAATCCTTCAACGTCGTCAGAGAGGTGATGGGTCCCGACGGCCATATATTAAATGGACCACTACGTCCTTAAACTGGAAATGGGTCTAGACGATCCCGTTAAGTTGATCTTAGTCTCAAATAAGACTAACGTATTCTTAACGAACGTTTAAGTTGATCTTAGTCTCAAATGCGGCTAACGTATCCTTAAACTAAAAACACCAAACCCAAATCTAAGTAAATACGGATTTGGACTAATCCGCGTCCTACGGGCGACGGCATTACTCAGTCTCCGTATACAATCCACGGGCAACCACAAACAAAACAAACACCCATGACACGAAGTGAAATTCTGGAGGAGAAAGTTGTTACCGCGATGCGGTAGCGTAATTAACTGCAGGGGCTTGCACCTGCAGGGAAGAGAGTCCCCATAATCAAAAACCCCTCAAGCGAGGGGGAATCTGACGAAGTCTGCTACATCGGCCGCATTCGTCTAAACCTCCGATACACGGTGCCATAAATCAACTTGGTATCTTCGGAGAGGTAGACGGATAAAACCATATAGCATCTGCCCCGAATCTTAGGCAAGACATCCTCACGTCGTCATCGCCATTCGGAGGGGAACAGATTCTGGCACGCCCGGTGGAACCTTTTCCTCTGTCCACTCCACACTTTGTGTGTCGTCTTCACGAACGAATCGCGGTTAGTTAACGGTTGCCTTTGGATTTTCAAGTTACTAAGATTTGGTCTTTTGTTTGGCGCAGAACTCAAGCATCCATGGCCTCTAACTGCACCAACTGCTCGAAATGCCACTGCAACGGACGCTCCACCTCACCTGGAGGTGTAGCATATGGACCTCAAGCGGCTTCTTTCCTCGCTCTAAGAACATGTGACCCAGGGCACCACCGGCCTGTTTTTCGGGACCATGATCCCACCTGCAAGCTTCTCTATACCAATACCTCCACCAGAAGCGAACAAGAAGTCGGTCTTCGACCGGCTCACTGCTACGACGACCCCTGTCAACGGGTCGTCCACTACTAAACCAACAGCCTCCTTCTTCGACAGGCTAGATCAAAACTCTGAGGGGCCCGCTAGGAAGCCCATGAACTCTAAAATGGCTGTCCTAAGGAAGGCAATAGCCGCTGCTCCAGAAGTCGTTAAGGCGGCTTCCCCTGTCAAAGAGTCAGTCTTGGCTTCCCCTGTCAAAGAGTCAGTCTTTTCAAGACTGACTATTCCTGCTCCTGCCCCTGCTCGAGGATCTGTCTTCGACAGGTTGAATATCACCCCTCAAAGGACAACCTCAGTCTTTGAGAGGTTAACACCAGCGGCGCCGCATTCAGACGGGGGGGGGGGGGGTAAAAAGAAGCTGTCTTTATCTCCGAGCCAGTCCCAACGGCTCGTCATGCTCGACGTCGCCATTGGCGGCGAGTAAGGAAGACAGGGGGCAACTCCCCCTCAGGGCTAACTCCACCTGCTCCAGTAGTAGAGGTCAACGCTGCTGTTCCAACTGGGAACTGCTTTGAACTGCTGAGGAGGGTACGTAAGAACTCTCCAATCGCTACATTAAAAAGATCTCCTCCAACCGCAGAGAGAGTTCCGGAAATAAAGCAAGAACAACCCCCTCAACGGCTGTCCTAAAAAATATACAAGGTTTGGCGGAGGGTTCAAGACTCCGTGATCGACTCAGATCACTCTCGTCAACAGAAGAAGGCGAAGGTGCAAAAAGAAAAGGACTGTCCTATTAAACAGCAGAGGACAACCATCGCTAGGATGCCCACTGTAACGGCCCCCTCCAGTTCAACGGCCCACAAAAAAAGAAGGCCGGAGAAAACCCCCGCGCCCGCGGCAAATGCCAAAGGTGGTGAGCCTAAACGCCCTAAGTCCGGGGGCATGATAGTTCATACAGTTTATATGGCATCGGGAAAGGAGGATAGCCGCGCATCCACGGGTCATAGACCGCTTACACGGTCAGTGACCAAGGCTCAGGAGAAACAGAAAAAGCTCCAGGAGATGATGACCGTGATGGCCGCACTCACTGGGCCAAAAGAAACCCCTGAAACGTCCTCGGATGAACGTCAGGAACAAGAAACTGACGCCGAATTCCTTCGTCGCATACTGGAGAAGAAGGATAAAAAAGCTGCGGAACAGGCAGCCAGCATAAAGAAAATGGCCTTCCTGTTCCACGACATTGTAGGCATGATGATTCAACAGGATCCACCTGCTGAAGATCCCCCGATCATCCTTGAAGATGATAGGGGAGAAACGTCGAATCCTCCTCCGGCTCTGTCAACAGCCAAGGAGGAAGCAATCTCCAAAGTCGACCTGGACGAATATATAGCTCAGCAGATCCGGGTTCATCAACCGACTGAAGCAGCGGGTCAGGTGGTAAAAACGGAGCGACCGTATCCAGGCTGGTACGACCAGATCAAGTACCCGCCAGGTTATACGATACCAAAATTCCATGTGTATAGGGAGACTGGCAATCCTCACCAGCATGTCGCCCAGTTCAGGGCGCTTTGCAGCAACACTGGCGGTGATGATAAATTGTTGCTCCGCCAGTTCGTTGGTAGCTTGTCAGATACGGCGTTCGAGTGGTATTCCGAGCTCCCGAATGACTCTATCAAAACCTTTACTGAAATGGAACTGCTGTTTACCCAACGTTTCGCGAGTGCCAGCGAGCGTACCCCGATAACGGCATTGATTAATGCCAGGGTAAAGCCGGGCGAAACATGGGTCCAATATGCTATACGGTGGCGTAATTTATGGTCAAAATGAGAGCAACGCATTGAAGAAGCTCCTGCAGTGGGTATGTTTGTGGGAACCCTCGATCCGCAAGCAACCATCTCGCAATTTATGATGTTCTTCAAGTCGACCACCTTCCAGGCACTAATCGACAAGCTGGCGCAAATGGATCAAATGGGCCATAAACCTCCTCTTCCAAAGCCGGACTCCCGAAATGAGAAGGGAAAGGGGAAAGCGATCGTTGTCTCTAATGCTCAACAGCAACCGAACAACTCGAAGTCGGTCGTTCGTCAAAATAATATGCGCCGGTACGTACCCCTTGAGGAGAGGATGGGACGTTCCTACTCGTTTCCCCGAGATAAAACGAGAAGGTTATTCGAGCTGGCGTTGCGCAACCGACTCATAAATCTGCCGGACCCAAAACGTCCGTCGCAACCAAGTGATGTCAATGAGCCCAACTACTGTCCTTATCATCGAGTACTGGGTCATCCGATCGAGGATTGCTATGTCTTCAAAAATTGGCCTGAAGACCAGTATCGACAGGGCAAGTTTGCATTGTCCGACAAATGGAAGGTGAATCCACCGCAACCCCACAGCTCTAAGGAAATGAATACGCTGGGGGCAACATGCTCTGTCGTTGAAGAAGCTCCTTGGGAGGTTGTATTATCAGCCAAGACAAAGAGGATGCTAAACGATCTTCAGACATGTCCAGCGATTAGGTGGAAGAACCCGTTGGAGCCGCAGATCATTGAAGAGATGTTGAAGCCTCGTCCAACTCAAAAGATCGATGGAGGTGGCCCAAGCAATCACAACCAGCCGTCAAAATCTTCAAAGAAGAAGAAAAAGAAGTCAAAGAAGCCCGTGAAGCCTGGCGACAAACGCACGGACTTGCAAAAACAAATCGACGTGCTGGAGGAATGCAACCAGAAGGCACGGACTCCCATTACATTCCAAGAGTTCCTCAACCACGTCTTTCAAGAGGAAGATGAGGGAGATAGTTCGTCGAATGAATCCGAGGAATATGTGGCGAGCTGTCATATGATTTCCCATTCGCTCACAAACGATGAGGAGACTTCTTGTACTGGAAAGATGGGGGCAGATCCCGAACCAAAAATTCTAGAGCCATCGGATGAAGTAATCGATGCATTCCTCAATGAAGCTCTCTTAAAAAGCAAAGCTGATCGGGAGCGCGAGGAGGTTATATTCAAAAGGGCCAAACGCCAGCGCCTTAACGAAAGAATTGAGATACTCCTGCTGGAGAAAAGTACACCCACTGTGGATAAAATCAAATTCAAGATGAGGAAGAGGTTTGCTAAAGCCGTGTCAATGGGTATGAAGCTACCATCCTCTGAGGGAAGCGTTACTGGTGAAATGGAAATACACCCCTCCTATTGCTTATATCATCAGAAGGTTTCGCACCCCACTGAAGAGTGCAAAGCTTTTGATAGATGGTGGCAAGGGTATGTTGCTCATCGAAAACATTTTAAGCGGGGGAAACGTAAAACTCGTCGGGAGCGGAAAAATATGACCGAAGGGTTTAACAGAACTACCGGTAATTTTCGCATGGTCAACGCTGGGGGATCACAAGTACTCACATTCGGGAGCGATTCTGATGAGGAGCTGGAGCTTGGCCCCCTCTTTAAAGAGTCCACCTCAGGAAAAGAAGAAGAGCCGAAGGTCTGCAAAAATATCCAGCTGCGCAATCGGACGTTACCTGAGAAGAATCTTGGACCCTCAAACAAGAAAGATAAAGGGAAAGGAAAGGTCTCTGAGGACATCGCCTTAGACGACCAAGTCATAGAAGAGTTAACTGCCAAAGACCCGCCGAAGAAAAATAAGGTGGATTACAACGTCTTAGCGCATCTGAAGAAGCTACCATCGCAACTCAGCATTCTAGACGCCCTTTTACTATCAAAGGAGGTGAGAGATTCGTTAATTAAGGCACTACAGGACCCGGAGCAGTTCCAAGCTTTCCTGGCCGATGAAAAGATGAAGGATGAACTGGAAGAAGTGCACACGGCCGATGTCACTTTTAGCGATGAAGACCTTCTCCTTGGGACGTGCGAACACAATCGCCCCCTCTATGTCTCAGGATACTGCCATGATATAAAGATAGGCAAAATCATGATCGATAACGGGTCGTCTGTTAACCTACTCAATGTGCGGGTTTTAAAACAAATCTGCATGAGCGTTCAACACCTCGCTCGAGATAAGATCACCATCTCCGGGTTCGACTCCCAATCGTCAAAGACTCTTGGATCTGTGATACTGACGCTGCGCTTCGGGCTGCTCGTCACGGACATTAAATTCCATGTCATAGATGCCAAGACATGCTACAACGCTCTGCTCGGCCGACCATGGTTACACGAGTACAACATCATCCCTTCTACACAGCATCAGTGTATGAAATATTTTAAGGATGGTCTCGAGTACACCGTGACGGGAGAACTGAATCCGTTTTCCGTAAACGAAGTTCGCAAATATGAAGATGCCAAATACTTCTTACCGAGTTTCGAAGACACGGAAAGGTGTCGCAAGCTGGAGAACAAAACTAACGCTACCATCCCTGTCTTCGGCAGTGATACCGAGGATGAAGGGGAGATAGTATATTCGGGTCCGCCCCAATACACCAAGCCATGACCATCCGCTCCTACGTTGATCTTTGGTAGTGATTCAGAGGATGAGGTCCATTCTGTATTCTCTGCTCGACCTTCAATACGAGCTTCCGCTGACGAAGAGCCAAGTCTACAAGTCGCTATGGTGCCGCTTAAATATTATAAAGAACTGGATGCGTTTGATACCGACAGTGTAGAGGAGCTACAGACGTTCTATATCCCTCCCAGGCGAGAAGGCGAGAAGGCAATTCTATTCTACCGCTCTGAAGAAAACAAAGTGGAGAAAGAAATCTGGCACGAGGCGGATCCTACGTTGGACAGGCTTCAACCCATTCGTCTACCCAGATATTATGCAGAAGGCTTGAAGAGGCTGTTGAAGCGCCAAGGGATACCCTTCAAACAGACCGTTAGAAAGGCCAAATTCTATGACAGGGTCTGGAACGTCCCCGGAACTCAGTACAAGCTGCCTAGTGGGAGGATGGAGACGATCGGGCTCGGATACATTCGCCCCAAGAAACGAGGGTTGCTCCATGACTGTTACGTCGTGCGTGACTTCAATGAAGAAGCAGATGCTCAATAGGAGGACGCTAATCCTGAACCAGTAAAAGTTCCTGATGCAAAAGTGCCCAGTCCGTCGTTTGAAGAACAAATGCACAGGCTTATAAGGGAAGCCGGCCAAAAAGTCCGAGATGATCACAATAGTGAAATGGCAATCTACGAGAAAGCCAAAAAGCAACGCCTCTTTCAACAAGTCATGAAAGACGAAAATGCCGCACCCTGCCAACCTGTTATAAAAATGGCTCGACGCAGAGGCATAAACAATCGAAAGGCCAAGAAGGTGCTCAACAGCAACAAAGCGGGGCTAAGAGGCCACGCAAGTGGGAGTCGAGCGTTATTGATCTATCCCTCATGAAGAAAATGGGTCGAGCGTACTCGTTTCCGCGGGACAAGACGAAGAAGATACTTGATCTTGCTCTAAAACATCAGATGATTACACTGCCGGAGTCTAAACACCCCGAACAAGCAAGCGAGGTCTCTGATCCAAACTATTGCTCTTACCATCGAGTAATAGGGCATCCTCTTGAAGATTGCTTCACCTTCAAGAATTGGGTGGAAGATCAGTATCAGCTTGGCAAATTCACTCTGTCTGATAACTGGAAGGTAGCGCCGCCACAGAAGCACGAACCCAAGGCCACGGAAGAAGAACCAGTTCCACATTGGGATTGGAATCGAATTCGTACTTGTCACGTGATAACGATATCAAAAGAAGAGCCCGAGAACATGGATGACCTTCCCTGGTGCTTCGAAAACAGCAACGATGAGGTAATCTCAGAATTTCCGCCAGCGCCGAAAGAACTGGAGGATGGAATACATAACACTGCAGATAACCTCAAGAAAATCGAGTTGGGGACGGCGAACGATCCACGACCGACGTTCGTCAGTGAGCTGCTAACTGAAGAAAGGGTGACTGCGTTAATAGACGTCCTTGTACAGCACAAAGATTGCTTCGCATGGAACTACTCCGAGATGCCAGGACTAGATCCAGAAATTGCTGTGCACAAATTGGCGATATCCCCGGACGTCAAGCCGGTCAAACAGGCGCCAAGAAGGATGCGGCTTGAGCTTGAGATGAGTATCAATGATGAGGTCAAGAAGTTAATCGACTCTGGCTTCATCCAGGAAGTTCAATACCCTGAATGGATCACTAACATCGTCCCAGTGATGAAGAAAAATGGGACGGTGCGCATATGCGTGGATTTTCGGGATCTCAACAAAGTCTGCCCGAAGGACGATTTCCCAGTGCCAGTCACCGAACTGATGATAGACAATACGTCCACTCATGAGGTTTTTGTAGGGTTCCTAGACACTCTCAAGAGGTCTCACAAGGCATCAACCATGCCAATTTCAAAAAATCTAGGTGCCGAGAAACCCTAATACGGATCGTTGGCTAGAATTCTAGGCGAAAAAGTAAACTAGTTAACACTTAACTAAGAGATACGGAAATACAACCTTAGTAGATTCGGTTCTCCACCTCCATAGCTCCGCAATGAAGTCTCCTTGCTGTCCATAACAAGTCCCGGGCTCTAGCGTCGGCTTCATCGGAGAATGGACGGGCTAGGTCATCGATGTCCATGCCGAAGATGATCTACGTCGAGGCATCGCTAAATCAAGCTCCGACTTCACCAAGTCAAGAAACTTGTGAAGAAAACACACTCTACTACTTGGCAAGAGGTAGAGGATGAAGAAATAGGAAGTGGGTAGACTTTAGAATTGGATTTCTCACTCATTTCATCAATCCACCATTGATGTAGTCAAGCTTTTCTTCTTGAGTTTAAGGAAGAAGAAGAAGAAAGTGTTATGATAAGTTATTTTGAAAATAGAAAAATAAAAGAATACTTATCATAATCAACCATGGTCAAGTGTAGAGAATTAACTAAGGTTAGATTAATGGTTAGGGTTAAAGATAAAGACAAAGTGGTCACTTTGGTCAAAACTTCATGAAGCTTCAAAAAGCTTCATGAAAGAAAATAAAATAAAGAAACCATTTTGCTTTTCTTTTATGCTTTTATTAATATCCAAAATGAATAAACAAATAATTAAATGAAAAAGCAAAACCCTAATCATTAAGTTAACCATGGTTTAATTCTATACACTTAACCAAAAGGCATGTATCATCAAACATGATACAAGCAAGTGCACAAAATCATATCGCATATGCAATGCGCACATCCGAGTGAGAAAATCCATTTAAAGTGAACCGATACTAGTTAATGCAAAGTAATATATCAAATATATAATTATACATTAAATCATTAAATCAACACTTGATTTAACGATCCTGTCATATCGCATATAACCGGCTAGTATCCAATGTATCGGCTTATCGAATCAATCCTTGATTCGATAACTAGGTTATATCGCATACAACCATTCGACACATTCATTGTGAGAATGAAATACGGTATCACATACACGCATTATTCTCGGTCCCGCACATATCTCATATGCGCTCCTATTTCGTTTCGCTTGAGCCAGGAAACCTCTGTGTAGGACTCTAAAGACTCGTCAATACGCCGGCAGCAGGCGATGATCATATCAAACACCCACAAGCCACAAGCGGTCTGCTAAACGTAACGGCCACCCGGGTATTGAGCGATGTGAAGATCGACGAGCAAGCCCGCTCACACTCCAGTGAATCCAACCAGTAACACTACCGTACAGTCCGGTCTGATCGTCTGATATGTCGCATATCTCGCCTAGGGGTGGTAAACGTCAGACCCCAATAGCTCGATAAGTCGTGTCGATATGAGGTCTATAACTATTCGAGAAACTACTGGTAACACTTACCAGTAAATCTCAGCAACCCTGGCCAGGGATTTCCTGTTATAGCCAATCGAACACAGCGCAACATCAACTCCCTATACCGGGAGAGACGAATCCCCTCCTATCGCTCATTGCCTCCATGTGACTCGGGACTGTACCCAAAAACCACAGTTTTGCACGCCCTCTTGGACGTGGTAAGATGGAAATCAAAGCACAGTGGGAACCACACAAGACTCTATGACGATCTCGGGTCAACAGACTACTCTGTACCAGTGTCACCAGAGAACTGCCATCTGACGTGAGGTATAATACCATCTGGGAGTTCTCGGCGAGTCCGTCCAGTGTACCCAGTCTCTACTGAGCACCCGTATATCATCTCTGATGTCAAACACCAATGGATATGGGATCATCCATCGCCCATCTGTATGGGTCGAGAAGGTATACGCTAGTCTACTCTGGTATATCGATGCCCCGTCTCGATACACCCACGACTAGGGACTTTGAAGGATGTACTTATAGACTATCTGTCCCCACTAGTATGATCTGCATCATAGTCTAGGTAGTCAAGTACACATCCTAAGGGCTTTACCAACATGTAACAGAGAGACAATCAGTGTACACGTTAAGGTAAAGAGTAACCAGATAGCATACTATCATGTCGAGCAAGAAAGTCCTCCCTATATATGTCCCAGCATTCACTACAATATACATCCTATGTACAGTAATGGCCTCTAGGGCATACATATAACTAACAATCTCCCACTTGCACTAGGGCCATCTGTAGCAGTGGTTGTAGTATCTCATACTCAACCATCCCATAAAAGTCTCTCTCTGGGAACAGGCCTTTGTGAGTGGATCCGCTGTGTTGTCCTCTGAGTCTACTCTCCTAACCTCGATCTCCCTGGAGATCAACCATCTCCATGATCAAGTGATACTGCCTTAGAATATGTCTGGATCACTGATGGGACCGGCGTTCCTTGGCATAAGCCACAACTCCATTGTCACACAATGGGGGGAACGTAGTTCATCTCATGAACCAATATACACCCAAACAGCCTCTTTGGTAGCATCTTAAGTAGCGATGTATCCTTCCTTTATCGTCTAGAATGTCACGGTATCTAGCTTGGAACTCTTCCAACATACCGTCCCTCCACTGAGGGTAAAGACAATTCCTGTGACTGACATTCAGTCGTCTTTATCACCCTGGAACCCTTCCAGTGATTCTCCCCAGGATCGGTTGATACCGTCTCACTACAACTAGTGAGAGTCCTAACATCCATTTAGATCTATCTCATAGATCCAAAATCCAGGATTTAGTAGGTATCACTTTGATCCTATATGGAGAATCATTATGATAAGCGGAGATTGATCGAGCGTAGCATAGGAAACTCCTTCCCTATCAAGAGTATGTCATCCACGTACTCCACGAGGATCGTCACCATACTCCCTACTACCTTCTTGTTTATACAAGGTTCATCTACCATTTTGATGATGTCAACTTCTTTGACCGCTTCATCAAAATAGATGTTCCAACTCCGCGATGCCTGCTTTATCCTATAAAGCATCTTGCACACGTTTCCGCTGCTCCCACTGTCTACGAAGCCCTCTGGCTGTGTACTTATAGACACTCTCTTCTAAACATCATTTAGAAAAGCTGTCATGACACCCAACCGCCAGATATCGTAGTCATGGTATGAAACCGTGGCAAGTAGGATCTGGATGGACTTAAGCTTAGATACTGGAAAAAGGTTTCATCATTATCCACGCCTGGTCGATGACGAAAACCTTTAACTAGTCTAGCTTTGAAAGTCTCAACTTTTCCAAGTACACCAAGTAATCTTCTCAAGATATACTTGCTCCTGATGGGGATTTAACCCTTCAGATATAGCAACCAAAGTCCATACTTTGTTGGTGTACATGGATTCCATCTCAGATCACTAAGCATCCAGCCATTCTTACAGAGTCTTACTCCTGATGGCCAGCTCGAAACTAGTTGGGTCATCATCTCATGATGCAATCCTCGCTCCCACTGTCATCGAGAAACCGAAGTATCTCACAGGTGGGTGAGGAACCTTACTAGATCGGCGGAGAGGCCGAGGTTCGTTGATAATTATTGAATCCTTTGGTTCTGTCAAATCTTCAGCTGCAGTTTTGTATAGCTGGAACATTTCCAGTTCTACATAACTGACCTTGCCTCGAGCTTGTCCGGATTTTGCTTTTCAGACATAGGCCGGACAACCCCAAATCTTAACTAACTTAAGACATGGGCTCTTCCCATTCCATATCTCATATGAAGCGGTAGGCAACAGATTTGATTGGAACCCTATTCAATAGGTATGCAACTTCTCAAGTGCATAACCCGCTGAGGAAAAAGGTAACTCAGTAGTACTCATCATAGAGCACACCATATCATATAGGGTGTTATTGCTCCGCCCCGATATACCATCGTGCTATGGTGTATTCAGAGGAGTAATGCTGAGAGAGAATCTCATTCTCCTTTAGAATAATCCAGGATTTTCGTGCTCAAGTATTCTCCTCCTTGATCTCATCAAAGGACATAATACTTATACCCGTATTGGTTCTCTACTTCTAACTTATATTCTGTGAATATCTCAAAAGGTTCTGACTTGTGTTTCAACAGGAACATATATCTGAATCTTGAGAGATTATCAGAGAATGTAATGAAGTATAAAGAACCGGTCTTGGCAAGTGTAGACAGGGGACCTACATACATCAACATGTATTATCCCAAGAGTTTACTAACTCTTTCTCTATTTCCAGTAAACAGAGCTGTGGTCATCTTATCTTTGTGACATGACTGGCGAGTTTTACAAGATGTAAATTCAAACTGATTTAAATATGCATCTAAATGTAACTTCAGCTAGTCGGGTCACATTGATATGACCTAGTCTACAATGCCTCAAGAAGGATTCGTTCATTTCTGAACTCTTCCTCTTGTGTGTGTTCCATATACTAAGAACTGTAGTTTGATTTAGAATATCAATGCTTTTAGATAACGTGCCTGATCCGATCAACTTTTGATATAGGAAATGTTCAAAACATTACCCAACAATACAAAATTTTATCATTTCTTTACTGATAAAGAGACTGATATGATTTTGTATATCAGGTTCGGTATCTAATAACATTCGTTCAGAATCAATGTATTTATAATACAGGGTGACAGTGACCAACAGACTTGGCTGCAACACTTGCCCCGTTTTCTGCCTCATGAAACTTATCACCCGTTCTCAGTTCTCTACCTTTCTGTAGCCCTATGTAACAGATTACATATCTGGGATCCTGATCTGGTATCACATACCCAGGACGTAAAGGACACTGAGAAACAGTTATATATAATGAACACACCCGAAGATGATGCATCATCATGCACTCTCCTCGTTTAGGCGGCACGGGAAATCTGGTATTCTCCAATTTCCTGCTCTGTCTTATAATATTTATAAGTTGGAGCGGGACCAACGTTCCCCAGCTCAGTATAACAAGCGGGTTCGGTCAAATATCCGTTTTATTATCTTGATTAAGGCGTGATATGGTCGCTACCTGGAGAGAGAGAGAAGAAAACACTCAGCGTGCGCTCTTGCAAGAATAGATTGGTTATTATTTTATCTAATCAGGATGGCTCCCACTGCTTTTTATCAAATCTTCCTTCAAACCCTAAAAGGAAAGACTAGCCGGGATTAATTACACACTACAAGTTCGCCAATCTTTCAGCCAGGCCAGTGTCTGTACTTTGAGGGAGGTCCCCCGTGCTTTCGCACGAACCTAATTAATGTAAACCTCGTTTTTCCAGAGGCGTAACCTCGTTAACACCTTTCTAGACACCTACTTGATCGGCTAATTGTAATGTGTAAAACTCTCCCAGGAGTAACTCTTACTCGCAGCGGGTATCGGGATCCAACTATCTCATAGAAGGTATGCAATCTCATTGCAAATTTCAACACTTGAAATTCCCGATAATATTTTGCCCCTAGCACCCTATGACCTTGACGGAGGTCAACAAACCATAGGCTACTAGTCAAGTTCAACCCGTCATTTCTTGATCGAATTAAATCCACCCGCACGACCCTTGACGGAGGTCAACAAGGCTGCACGACTACCCTAACTCAATCTGCATCATATGCATAAACAGATAAATACTACTTAGCTACCGCACACTACGCCTTGACGGAGGTCAACAAATGTAGCACGAATACTAAATAGGACTTATCTGAAATGACGGAGGGCTACGACAGGTTTTTCTGAAAACCTATTGCGTAATGAACTTGATATCGTTGTAGAATCAAATGATTTTAAAATGGAGTGTTTTTGAGGCTTTTCTAGTTTTGCTAAAGGAGTCACTCCCGGTGAAGGGATCGTCGGTCCTTTCCTCGTCGAATGAGGTGCGGGATATATCATATATATCACTGTGCAAAGCAGAACTTTTAAAAGCAATCAAAAGACAAACCGAGTGTGTAGCATCTGCCAGTTATTGCTAAAGGAGTCACTCCTGGTGAAGAGATCTTGGTCCTTTCCTTATCGAATAAGGTGCAGGATATATCACATATACCGCTGTGCAAAGCAAGAACTGTAGCTACCTGTTTTATTTTGAAATTCAATTCTACAACATCTTAGGTTTCTTTTATTTCATTAATCATATTAATGAAGTCCCATCATTTAAATACCTAAACATCACAGATAAATACGACGTACACTTATGCCATCCGCATTCGCCTCGATGTCCCCTCGTGCACCGTTAGGTTAGGTAACTAACGACAGAGCGGGGCAGGGCTAGCACGGGTGTAAAACATAAGTAACGTCTATATAATATATCATATATACTATATACTGTATCTATCACAGAACATCACATGATCACATCACAGATATCGCAGCAGAAGAATCATATGAAATATTGGATATACTAGGACGTCCGTGTTTTCAATACGAGCCAGTATAAAACACGGATTCCACGGTCGTGATGAATAGCCAATCCCACACCCCTAGACCCCTACAAGAGCGGCAAGCAACCCTGCTAATTTTAGGGTTAGGAGACCCGGACTCGACTCCTCGAGTTGGTCTCCCACTGGACCCCAGAACCCGGTTACTTGTGCTCCCCTCCTTGGGTCTATCCTAATGCGGAAAAGTAAATAATATACAAACGGTGACAACTTCCGCAACCTGGAAGTGCCCCAATAAAAGAATATTACATACAAGTTTTTACAAGAATGAAAATGAAAAACACTCATCTCACATAAAAACCCCCGGCTATTCAAACACGACGATCCAATATAACATATCCAGCAACACATAACATCACATGTCATCAACGTAAGTAAACATGCGTATCCCAATTGTCGTTGACATATAGCAACGAAACCGGCGATATCACATATTACACTTACGGTCACAGAAAAGAAAGTGTAAAACTACAACAGTTGGAATCCGCAACCACCTCAGACATCGCATGCCTGACCAAATGAATTACTTAGACATCGCATGCCTAACAATTATAAACCCCGCATTTTAGTCTCATTATCGAAAACACTTTTCAATATCAAGTCGGGCAATTCAACAAGATTCCCGACATCCTGATCGAATACTCGTCGCAAACTTCAGTAGACGGCTGCACCCCCGATACCGTCGACGAAGTGCACCAAGGCGGAACACCGCTACCGCGAGCACCCGGACGGATGCTTTTGGCGACGGGGTTCTCCTACAGTCACTTGGTCGGGGCTATGGAGCGAGGCTGTCTATTAAGTTTACCCGACGAGTATCCGCGTACGCTACGTGATTGCAACGGACTTTTGATCACATCAAAATTCCGTGGCAACCGATCAAGTGAGACTAAACTGCTATGTTTATATCATTCATTCATTTATCTCATAACAATTTGTGAATTCCAATTATTGTATCACATTCCAGATAAAAAGAAAATGTTAAACTTTCCGATCGAACAGTCGAATACTCAAGTTTTCCCGATACAGCTCAACACATGAAATAAGTCTACCAACATTCAGTTCGTGCCTCACTACCGACGGTCCAGCCGTAGAAGGGTCAAGCCAACGCCTCACATGTGGCACGCCGTACTGCCCCAAACCCGAAGGTTCAAAGGGCAGTTCAAGACGGTCACATAATCGAGTTAAGGTTTGTTGTCTTCTAGAGGGTCCATCGCGTTACTTGCACTACTTAGAACGTCTTTAAACTTCGGAAAAATCCAACACTTGGAAATTTCCCGACAGGGGAAAAATTGGGTATTTATATCCGGTCGAACTTTTTAACATATTCTAAAATTTATCCGGAAAGCCACATAGACAAAATTTGATAATCCGATCGAACATACGAATCCCCAAAACAACTAAGAAAATTCAGCTCTGGAAATAATATTAAAAATTCCCAGGAAAACCAGCACATAAAACTAAGAATTACTGTGTAAAACTATTTAAATATTGAGGCCGTACGGCCGCGGATCCGCCGCATGAGCCATGCTCATGCCGCGGATCCGCGCCGTCTTAGTGGACTTAGGTTCACGAATTTCACAGTATACCTTAGAATTTCCTGCTGATTTTTCTGCATATTTTTAATTTGGAAAAATCCCAGAATTTGGAAAAAGTCCAGAGAGCTATTTTGGGAATGGGTTTTCGGTTCGTCCGGCTTTCAAACTCCGTCTAAACTTCGCCTAAGGCTCTAGCTAGGCTCTGATACCACTGTAGGGTTCCTAGGCACTCTCAAGAGGTCTCACAAGGCATCAACCATGCCAATTTCAAAAAATCTAGGTGCCGAGAAACCCTAATACGGATCGTTGGCTAGAATTCTAGGCGAAAAAGTAAACTAGTTAACACTTAACTAAGAGATACGGAAATACAACCTTTGTAGATCCGGTTCTCCACCTCCATAGCTCCGTAATGAAGTCTCCTCGCTGTCCATAACAAGTCCCGAGCTCTAGCGTCGGCTTCATCGGAGAATGGACGGGCTAGGTCATCGATGTCCATGCCGAAGATGATCTACGTCGAGGCATCGCTAAATTAAGCTCCGACTTCACCAAGTCAAGAAACTTGTGAAGAAAACACACTCTACTACTTGGCAAGAGGTAGAGGATGAAGAAATAGGAAGTGGGTAGACTTTAGAATTGGATTTCTCACTCATTTCATCAATCCACCATTGATATAGTCAAGCTTTTCTTCTTGAGTTTAAGGAAGAAGAAGAAGAAAGTGTTATGATAAGTTATTTTGAAAATAGAAAAATAAAAGAATACTTATCATAATCAACCATGGTCAAGTGTAGAGAATTAACTAAAGTTAGATTAATGGTTAGGGTTAAAGATAAAGACAAAGTGGTCACTTTGGTCAAAGCTTCATGAAGCTTCAAAAAGCTTCATGAAAGAAAATAAAATAAAGAAACCATTTTGCTTTTCTTTTATGCTTTTATTAATATCCAAAATGAATAAACAAATAATTAAATGAAAAAGCAAAACCCTAATCATTAAGTTAACCATGGTTTAATTCTATACACTTAACCAAAAGGCATATATCATCAAACATGATACAAGCAAGTGCACAAAATCATATCGCATATGCAATGCGCACATCCGAGTGAGAAAATCCATTTAAAGTGAACCGATACTAGTTAATGCAAAGTAATATATCAAATATATAATTATACATTAAATCATTAAATCAACACTTGATTTAACGATCCGGTCATATCGCATATAACCGGCTAGTATCCAATATATCGGCTTATCGAATCAATCCTTGATTCGATAACTAGGTTATATCGCATACAACCATTCGAGACATTCATCGCGAGAATGAAATACGGTATCACATACACGCATTATTCTCGGTCCCGCACATATCTCATATGTGCTCCTATTTCGTTTCGCTTGAGCCAGGAAACCTCTGTGTAGGACTCTAAAGACTCGTCAATACGCCGGCAGCAGGCGATGATCATATCAAACACCCACAAGCCGCAAGAGGTCTGCTAAACGTAACGGCCACCCGGGTATTGAGCGATCTGAAGATCGACGAGCAAGCCCGCTCACACTCCAGTGAATCCAACCAGTAACACTACCGTACAGTCCGGTCTGATCATCTGATATGTCGCATATCTCGCCTAGGGGTGGTAAACGTCAGACCCCAATAGCTCGATAAGTCGTGTCGATATGAGGTCTATAACTATTCGAGAAACTACTGGTAACACTTACCAGTAAATCTCAGCAACCCTGGCCAGGGATTTCCTGTTATAGCCAATCGAACACAGCGCAACATCAACTCCCTATACCGGGAGAGACGAATCCCCTCCTATCGCTCATTGCCTCCACGTGACTCGGGACTGTACCCAAAAACCACTGTTTTGCACGCCCTCTTGGACGTGGTAAGATGGAAATCAAAGCAAAGTGGGAACCACACAAGACTCTATGACGATCTCGGGTCAACAGACTACTCTGTACCAGTGTCACCAGAGAACTGCCATCTGACGTGAGGTATAATACCATCTGGGAGTTCTCGGCGAGTCCGTCCAGTGTACCCAGTCTCTACTGAGCACCCGTATATCATCTCTGATGTCAAACACCAATGGATATGGGATCATCCATCGCCCATCTGTATGGGTCGAGAAGGTATACGCTAGTCTACTCTGGTATATCGATGCCCCGTCTCGATACACCCACGACTAGGGACTTTGAAGGATGTACTTATAGACTATCTGTCCCCACTAGTATGATCTGCATCATAGTCTAGGTAGTCAAGTACACATCCTAAGGGCTTTACCAACATGTAACAGAGAGACAATCAGTGTACACGTTAAGGTAAAGAGTAACCAGATAGCATACTATCATGTCGAGCAAGAAAGTCCTCCCTATATATGTCCCAGCATTCACTATAATATACATCCTATGTACAGTAATGGCCTCTAGGGCATACATATAACTAACAGTTTTCTCCTTCATGGACGGCTCATCAGGGTATAATCAAATAAAAATGCACCCCGAAGACCAGAAACACACCGCTTTTCGGACTCCTTTGGGAATATTATGTTATAAAGTAATGCCCTTCAGATTAAAGAACGCCGGTGCCACCTACCAGAAGGCCATGACGAAGATCTTCGATGACCTCATACACGAAATCGTCGAATGGTATATCGACGACCTCGTGGTTAAGAGCAAATCATACGAGGAACATCTCGAGCACCTAAAAACTGAATTTCAACGCCTTCGGCAATACAACTTGAAGATGAATCCTCTCAAGTGTGCATTCAAATTTTCTTCGGGCAAATTCCTGGGGTTCATCGTCCGACACCGGGGTATCGAGACAGATCCGTCAAAGATCAAGGCGATCATGGAAATGCCTCCGCCAAGGACTCTTAAGCAGCTGCGATCTCTCCAAGGGAAGCTCGCATATATACGGCGATTTATAGCCAACCTTTTGGGCAAGTGTCGTCTTTACAGTCACCTGATGAAGAAGGGAACCCCGTTCGTCTGGGATCAAAAATGCCAGGGCGCGCTGGACGAGATTAAACAGTACCTGCAGAACCCGCCAGTGTTGGCTGCTCCGGTTAAGGGAAAGCCTCTCATTCTTTACACAACCGCCCTCGAAGGTTCTTTAGGCGCATTATGGGCGCAAGAGAACGATCAAGGGAAAGAAAGAGCACTCTACTACTTAAGTCGAGTTCTACTGGGGGCAGAAAGCAACTACCCCCCATTGAAAAACACTGCCTGGCGTTGATCTTCGCGATAACAAAGCTCAGGCACTATGCATTGGCACATGAGGTCCGTCTCATTTCGAAGGTCGACCCTCTTAAATATTTGATGTCGAAGGCCATATTGACGGGACGACTCGCTAAATGGGCCCTGCTCTTGATGGAATTCTCGATAAGATATCAACCTCTCAAGGCAGTCAATGGCCAGGCCATCGCCGACTTCCTCGCTGAGCATCCGATACCCACCGATTCTCCTTTTAATTGCGATCTTCCAGACGAACATGCGTTTGATGCGATCGACGGTAGTGATACCCGATAGGAGCTTTATTTTGACGGAGCATCTTCCATGAAAAAGCGCAAACAAAGTACCCCTATAGTCAAATCGGGAGTAGGCCTCATCTTCGTAACTCCACAAGGAGGGATTATGCGCTTCGCCTTCTCCTTAATAGAGCCGAAGACGAATAACGAAGCGGAATATGAAGCCTTGATTGCAGGTCTCGAGATTGCCATCGACATGGGAATTGAAAACCTCCTCATATACGGAGATTCTCAACTGGTCGTTAGTCAAGTAAACGGCGACTACCAAACGTGCAAGCCAGAGCTGGTGAAGTACGGCGAAAAGGTGCAACAACTGTTGACCCAAATTCCCTCCTATACTTTGGAAAGCATACCGCGCACGGAAAACAGCAAAGCAGATGCGTTGGCCAAACTTGCCAAAGAACTGGTTGACGAAAACCTTGATGACGTTAGAATCGTGGTACAAAGCCGTCGGGTGCTTGCCTCAGCAGAAATATCTCCGGAATCATCCGAAGAGAAGGGAGCGACTGAACAGACAACCTTGCAAATAGAAGACCAGGAAAAGGCTGAGGACTGGAGGGAAGTCTTCATAGACAACTTTAAGTCCCACCGAATGCCCGAAGATGCGTCCATAAGACATCAGCTCGTGAAACGAGCTCTGTCTTTCGCCTTCGTCAATAATACTCTATACAAGAGGTCATTCGATTCTCTATGGTTGAGATGTCTGGGACCTGGCGAAGCGAAAAGAGTCGTTCAGGAAGTTCATGACGGAATCTGTGGTTCTCATCAAGCAGGCCCAAAGATGAAGTTGAAGATCAAGCGGATGGGCTACTACTGGCCCACGATGATTCAGGACTGCCTCGAATATGCGAAGCAGTGCCACCCATGTCAAATTCATGGGGATTTCATCCATCAGCATCCAAATCCACTACATCCGACGGTGGCTAGCTGGCCGTTCGAGATATGGGGAACTGACATAGTCGGCCCCATTGACCCAGCATCGTCTAGAGGACATCATTTTATCCTGGCGACGACTGATTACTTCTCCAAATGGGCAGAAGCAGTACCGTTGAGGGAAGTGAAGACGGAGAATATCCTCCATTTCTTCAAGACGCACGTCATATATCGGTTTGGAACTCCGCGACGGATCATCTCCGATAACGGGCCAGCCTACAGAAACCACAAGATCAGTCGCTTCGCGCAACAGCATAACATAGACTGGAGATATTCCTCGGTTTATAATCCACGAGCTAATGGTCTGGCCGAAGCCTTCAACAAGACCCTGACGAAGATCATAAAAAAGACGGTGTCCCGAAATAAGAAAGACTGGCATGAGAGACTGCAAGAGGCTCTTTGGGCGTATCGAACTACGTTCAAGACGGCCACGAACACAACGCCGTACGCGTTGGTATTTGGGACGGAAGCAGTACTCCCCCTCGAGATAGAGTTACCCTCTCTACGAGTGGCAGTCCACTACGAGCTGACAGACGAAGAAAATGCTCACCTTCGGCTTGAGGAGCTTGACGCCCTCGATGAAACCCGGCTCATCGCGCAACAAAATCTGGAAACTTATAAAGCAAAGATGACGCGCTCATATGAAAGATTGACCCGACCGAGGACATTCCGCCAAGGCGAACTCATGCTAGTGGTCAAAAGGCCTATGATCCCCAATCACGCCAAGTGGGGAAAGTTTGAGCCAAACTATGAAGGCCCGTACATCAAAGATAAGGTCTACCAGGGTGGGGCCTATTTACTCATGGACATGCACGGTGAAAGGCCTTTCAGGCCAATAAATGGTCGCTTCCTAAAGAAATACTACGCTTAATGAGCCACAACTTAAGTCAATGATAGATGACTACGACTATGTCCGCTCGCTATCTTCCTAAGCTCAAGCTTTATAAGCAGTAGCTAGCCTTCTTCATGACGGACCGAAACGTCCTTAAACTAATGACGGACCGAAACGTCCTTACAACTACTACTACAGCATCCTTAGGCTGACGAGATAAAAAAAAGAGAGAAAAAAGAGGAAAAGAAAGTAAAAAAAGAGGAATGATAAAAAAAAAGAACGGTATGTCCATAAGCAAAAAGGGCACGGATGAAAACCCGAAAGGGCTCCGTGAGTAAAAACAGCAGGGCTACCGGCGAGTGTTCGTGAAAACCCGAAAGGGCGCGACCTCGTAAAAAAAGAGGGAAAATAAAAAAAGGAATAAAAAGGGGGTAGGTCCATAAGTAAAAAGGGCACGGATGAAAACCCGAAAGGGCTCCGTGAGTAAAAACAGCAGGACTCCTGGCGAGTGTTTGTGAAAACCCGAAAGGGCGCAACCTTGTTAAAAGACGCTTATAGGGTCTTTTCGACCTTGTAAGGAGAAACCACCCGCGTGAGATCTTTACGACTCACAAGGGAGCAGCATACTTAAGGATCCCCACGATTCCTAAGGAGAAAATACACTTGCGAGATCCTCACGACTCGTAAGGAGAACTCTCTTATGAGACCCTCACGGCTCATAAGATTTGAAAGTCTTAAGTTACAGAGACCTAAACCTGTGCTTAAGCAACCCCCACAACTTCCGATATTGCCCTACAAGTGGTCCAATACTGGCCCTTGTATACAATCCACAGGCGCAAATAAACATTTCCGTAACCAAGTCCCATCCGTGACTAGGGATATGTTCGCATGACGAACAACCCTTATAAGTCCTCTCGACTTACAAGGAGAAAATCCTCTTGTAGGATCCTTACGACTTACAGAGGAACAAACACTTAGGAATCCTCATGATTCCTAAGAAGAAAATACACCTAGAAGATCCTCACGACTTGTAGGGAGAAATACCTTTGTGAGACCCTTACGGCTCATAAAGTCAAAAGTCTTAGTCGACAGGACCCTAACCCTGGTCGCTAAGCCACCTTTGTTCGACATCGACAGAGGCAGATGATGATTCGCGCCTGGTAATATCCCAGTTGTAGCGGTGCTGATGCCGAAATCGGTTTACAGCGGAAAGCCAGTAGGCCACACGTGCATCCAAAATAGCCGAAATGATGGGGCAACTTGCAATAAAAAATAGCAAGTAAAAATGTATGCATGCAAAATAGCCGAAATGATTGGGCAACTCGCAATAAAAAGCAGCGAGTAAAAACAAAAAAATAGCCGAAATGATTGGGCAACTCGCAATAAAAAGCAGCGAGTAAAAATAAAATAAACAGCCGAAATGATTGGGCACCGCAAAAAATCGCTGAAATGATTGGGCAATCGCGACCTTCGCAATATAAAAGCTGAAATGATAGAGCTCTCGCGGAAATAAAAAAAATGATGATAAAACTTTGGCCCTACAGTTAAGATCACATCGATCCCTGTACACAATCCAAGGGCGCAAACGAAGAGGGAACCATACTTTCCCAACAGGCTCCACCAGAAAATGAAGCCAGATCTCGACGATTCATCCAACTTCGAAGAAACCAGTGTCTTCGGCAAATACCTCAACTCAGGGAAACAAACAATCCTTGACGAGAGCCTCCTGATCCGCGTCGACTCGCAGAGCAACCAGTGCCTCCATGGGAAATTCTCGACTCGTTTCAACCCTGGGGAAACAAATGATCCTTGGCGCTAGGGAAACAAATAATGCTTAGCAAATACCTCAACTCAGGGAAACAAACAATCCTTGACGAGAACCTCCTGATCCGCGTCGACTCGCAGAGCAACCAGTCCCTCCGTGGGAAATTCTTGACTCGTTTCAACACCAGGGAAACAAATAATCCTTGGCGCTAGGCAAACAAATAATCCTTAGCATATACCTCAACTCAAGGAAACAAACAATCCTTGACGAGAGCCTCCTGACCCGCGTCGACTCGCAGAGCAACCAGTGCCTCCGTGGGAAATTCTCGACTCGTTTCAACACCAGGGAAACAAATAATCCTTGGCGCTAGGGAAACAAATAATCCTTAGCAAATACCTCAACTCAAGGAAACAAACAATCCTTGACGAGAGCCTCCTAATCCGCATCGACTCGCAGAGCAACCAGTGCCTCCATGGGAAATTCTCGACCCGTTTCAACGCTAGAGAAACAAATAATCCTTAGCAAATACCTCAACTCAGGGAAACAAACAATCCTTGACGAGAGCCTCCTGAGCCGCGTCGACTCGCAGAGCAACCAGTGCCTCCGTGGGAAATTCTCGACTCGTTTCAACACCAGGGAAACAAATAATCTTTGGCGCTAGGGAAACAAATAATCCTTAGCAAATACCTCAACTCAGGGAAACAAACAATCCTTGACGAGAGCCTCCTGATCCGTGTCTACTCGCAGAGCAACCAGTGCCTCCGTGGGAAATTCTCGACCCGTTTCAATGCTAGGGAAACAAAGAATCCTTAGCAAATACCTCAACTCAGGGAAACAAACAATCCTTGACGAGAGCCTCCTGAGCCGCGTCGACTCGCAGAGCAACCAGTGCCTCCGTGGGAAATTCTCGACTCGTTTCAACACCAGGGAAACAAATAATCCTTGGCGCTAGGGAAACAAATAATCCTTAGCAAATACCTCAACTCAGGGAAACAAATAATCCTTGACGAGAGCCTCCTGAGCCGCGTCGACTCGCAGAGCAACCAGTGCCTCCGTGGGGAATTCTTGACTTGTTTCAATGCTAGGGAAATAAATAATCCTTGGCAAATACTTCAACTCAGGGAAACAAACAATGCTTGACGAGAGCCTCCTGATTCGCATCGGCTCGCAGAGAAACCGGTGTCTCCGCGGGAAAATTCCCGATTCGTCTCAACTTGCAAGATGAAGCCTCAGGCAGCAGGGACTAAAAAAAAACTTGCTTCCTGAACAATGGGACCCTGCAAGTCGATCTAAAAGGTCTCTTGCATACTATTCACGGGTCTCACTCTCCAAAGTCGAATCTCGACAAGGAGGGAAACAACCACTTACGGGTCCTCTCGACTCATAAGAGGGAAAAATTCTCTTACAGGATGCTTACGACCTATAAGAGAAGACACACTTAGGAATCCTCACGACTCCTAAGGAGAAAAACCCACCAACGAGATCCTCTCGATCCGTAGGGAGAAAAGTCTCTATGAGACCCTCACGGCTCGTAGAGTTGAAAAGTCTTAGGTGGCAGATCTGAACCTGCGGCCTAAGCCATCGCTATCTCTCGGAGAAATTAAGTTATCTTCCAATTATGTTTATCGAGACAGCATGCTGAGAAGGGAGAAAGCAAAGAAATAGTACAAAACATTGCAAAAAGAAATGTGTATCTTTATTCATGAATTCAATCAAATACAAGGTGAATCATATAAAGAACAAAGAATGTATATATACTATGCAAAAATTACAAGTGTGAAAATGATACAAAATGTTCAGGGAGAAGGAAGCCTCTTGAATAGCTCTATCAATTGCTCGCGTACTTCCTTCCATGCCTTCTCTTGATCAGCCGCCACCGCCAGTTCGTCCTCTACTTGAGCCCGCTGCTGCATGAAGGATGCAAGCTGTTCCCCAACGACCTGCTGAGCTGCTTCATGGCCTCGGGCATCACATTCGGCGGTATCAAGCTTCCTCTTCAGTGCTAGCCCATTAGAGATACGCTCCAGGAGGCCCTTCAAAGACACCTTTCACCTCGGCAGCATTCGTCCTAACTTCAGCGCGCAGGTGAGCAGTTGCGCTTGAGGACTCCTGACATTCCTTCAACCGTAAAGCTGCTTCTTGCTCCAAATGGCGGAAATAAGAAGTGCTTTGCTCAAGCCAGGCTGTCCGTTGGGTGCTTATGGCCAAAACTTCAGGGGAAGGACGCGTCGACTCCAACCGATGTAGGCAGGCATCGATCTCCCTGCAGTGGTTAACCCAAGATTCGACGACGCCTTCGTTATGAAAGTTTACGAGCGCCACCAACAATGGGTTAACCTCCATAGCGAAATCTGCGGCAGAGGGGAGAGCGTCCATGTTAAGCTCTTCGATATACCCACTCAGCATGCCCAAACTCATCACGGCACCCTTTGAAGATGGACGTTTCAAGAAGGGGCCGGCCGATGAAAGGACGCGAGACTAAAGAGAGACTGGAGACGGAACGATAGCTGCAAAACAAAACATAGTTAAACGACGGTTCAAGAGATGTTGAAGATCATCAAAAATGGAATTTACTATACCAGCTGCAACGGACGGCAAAGCCGGAAGGGCCGGTGGCGTGGCTGGTCTTGCGTCCCCTCCTTCGATTTGTGGCACTACAATAAGGAAGAAGAAAAGTCAGAAATAATCCCAATGCGGAAAAAAAAGAAGAGAAAGAAAGACATCGAAGCGAAAATATACTCACCGGCACCACTAAAGGGAGAAGCAAGCTCAGACGGGAAGGAGAAGTGCGGAAGCAACACCTGATGGATATGATCAAAAAGCACTCTTGAAAAGACACGGTGGTACGACGTTAGTACAGGAATCATGCGGCTAAAAGATAAACTAATGAATCGCAGATCCATACCTTCCAACATCTGCGATGGTTTAAGGGAAGGTTGGGAGGTGACCACCGCCAAGGTAGTAGTTGATGGTGCTCCTTCGAGCAATGGGGCATCGGCGCTGGCCGTACCTGCATTGAAAACAAAGACAGACTTGTTAGAAAAGGTTGCAAGATATAAAAAAAGAATGACAGTAACTCAAAATTTACCTGATGAGCTGTCGGCTGAAACGGAGACGACTCCCTCCTCCATCGACATAAGACCACCGCCCGTGGCCTCATCACCCGACTCAATGGGGGTCGTCGTCGTGCTCTCGCGACCAGGAGACGGCAGAAGATCGTAGGCGGGGAGGGCAATGATTGGAGCGTTGCCGGACTCTTGGGAGGAAGCGGCTGACTCTTCTCCAAGAGTCGTGCCCATCTCACCCGCTACTTCTTCGGGCTCCGCCGTCTCCATCGGCTCATCCACCGTCACCACGAGGTCGCCAGCCTCAAGCGCCTCGCCCACCATTACCCTCGGCTCAGTTATAACGATCATTTCATCTGCCGCCACTTCAGGCTCGGCATCAATGACCTTCTCGGCTGCAGATCCCTCAACCTCTGTTTCAGGCTCCGTAGCCCTAACGACGTTGCCCACCGTCAGCTCGGGTTCGGCAGGTACCGCCTCCTCTGTTTCCCTGGGTTCAACGGTCTCCGCCTCCCCCTCGGTCGGACTTGGCCCTGCAAGATAGAATACATAAGAACCGTGGCTTTATAATTCTTACAACAAGATTCTGAAAGAAATATTACCTGAAGAGGATTTATCATTTGCACTCCGAACCGCGTGCGCCACTTGCCTGCGATCAGTAGATAGGGCGACAGGGGCCTCTTCGGAGGGAGTATCGGCACGAGGGATGGTGCTAGGGCCTGCTCCCGTGGCCAAAGCAGCCCTGCGCGCCTTCGCTTCGCGCCTTAGCCGCTTTCCCTCCTCCCGGGCCGTTGAGACGGATCTCACCAGAGCCTCTTTCATTGAAGCGTCCTCATCCGTGTACAGGGATGCCTCCAAATTCTTCAAGGCATCTCTCATCGACTTGTCAAGTCGAGGCTCTTGCAGCAACCCCGACGAGACTGGAACTTCAGTAACAGGCTTGGGGAGGATCCCCGCATCAACCGGTGCAGCCCCTGCCAAGAAACAAAGGAAGAAAGTTTGGTTGACCATCGAAAAAGATAACGAAATCTGTTTTTTTTAAAAAAAGGGAGGGGTGGGACATACCGGCACCCGCTAGAGCGCGTTTCTCTTCCTCCTCTTGGAAGGTTTTCAAAGAGGCAGCAATAGCTTCTTCGGTAGAGACACCTGTTGAAAATAGAGGAAAGTATTAGTTAAAATGATAAAAAGTGCGATAAAGTGACGAAGAAAGCAGCTAATGGTTACCTGACTCAGCGAGTTTGCTTAACATCGCTTCGAGCCTTGCTGATCGCTCAGAAGCTGCAATAGCGGCCGCCAAATTGGTGTCTGCGGGGTCTACCAAGAAGCCCTTATTGCTGCCATATTCACTTATTCCTTCGGTGAGAGGGGCCCCAGGCTCTAAACTGAGGATCGCGTCGAGGGAAAGGATCGACTTCTTCTTCTTTTGCCCGCCAGCTCTAGATGCACCTGGAATTGATTTGCGCTTGGCAGGCACCTTGGGGCGGCGGGTCCCGATATCAGCTCCTGCGCCGGACTCTGGCGATATTACATTGACCGTCTTCGTGGGAGCATGGGGCGCCGGTGGTGCATTCACCATAGCAGGCAGTGGCAATCCACGCGGGGGGCTTAACACGTGTGGTCGATCGACTCCGGCATCTTTTAGCGGAGGAACGACCAGAATCCTAGGCTTCAAGGGGGCCTTGCGATCACTGCTAGGAGGCGCACCCCTACGGTTAACCAGCATGCGCTTCTCCGTCAAGATAACTGGGCCCATCGCATGCGCATACCAAGCCACGTACGTGTTGAGCATCTTAGGGACGCAGCTGGGTTCGCTGATAAAGAAATAGGAACCCGTGTTAAGCCATGTGAAATGGTGCATTGCATTCTTTATCCCCTCTCGGCTGACCACGGGCTTTTCTAAGAAAGCTTCCATCGGGATCCCTTGGTTGTAGCTCGATTGCTGAGCAAACCGGTGCGGGTTATACCTCATAAAGAGTGCTGTCTCATTCTGCCTAAACACTAGATAGCCCGGCCAAATGGAATAGAGGTGGAGGATTTCCCGAGCCTTCAATATGGAAGCCCCGTCCTTAAAATCATCGCGCAGTCGCACTACTGACTTCGTGGTCTCTAAGCTTATGGTTATGACCTTATCCACAAAGGAAACCTTCGCTCCGACCAGATGTGGACGAAGGAGCAGCCCCTAGACTCCCGCGGGGACGCAACCACAATTGAAGCGCCGACCAACCGCATGACTCTCGGGAGTCTGCATTTCTTAAAAGAACGGAGGAATCTTATGGGCGCCGAACACCCCTTGCACGTGCATCTCCATCCAGGAGGTGAAATAGTGCATCGGGAAGTTAGCGGGCTGCACTCCAGGCTCACTAGCGTCCGCCGCTACGCTAAGTCCATTATAAAGGTAAGAAAGCCCGGCGATTCCTACCGATAACTGCAAACCAGCCACCATCCGATGCGCTGGGTAAAAGACGGAGGGCCGCATGTAGCGCGGGTGCATGGGGAGCGCAAAGCTGCATAGCCACAAGCCCAAGAACCCAATAAAAAAGGTCTCCTCATCCATGCCCGGGATGGCGATTTCTGAGAAAGGGACGATGGCAGCGCCGGGAAGATAAAAATCCCTTTGATCATTCTCCGATACGGGTCGGCGGTCCAAGCCGAAACCGAAAGGGTCATCGAGCTGGGCGAACTTCTCACTCCGCTTTGATAGGAACTCCGGGCGAATGAAGCGGGCAATAAAATCTGTGAAACTAACACCCCGGTCGCCCGATTCCAGATGGAGTCCTTCATAAATCTCTAACACCTACACCAAGCCCGGATAATGATGCTGAACGGCGTTCTCTGGAGTCAGGTCAAACACCAGCGGCTTGGTAGCAAAGACGTATTCGTCAGGAGGGAGCAACTCCTCGTAATGCTCCCGCCTCATCGGCAAACCCGAGAGTTCGGCAAACTCCTCCAAAGAAATAGAGACCTCCCTATCCGTCATCAAGAAAATGTGGGTGGGGATATTCCATTGCTCGATAAAAGCTTTAATCCACCACGTTGGAGGGGACGGATATTCGAAGCGCGAAACGTAGATGGCCGAATACAAACCGATCTTCGTCAAATGAGTCCTTTTAGCCGATAAGATGTACCGAGCCCACTGCAAATATCCAGCGGGCGATCGCGGGAAGAATCCAATGTTGTAAGCCTGTCCCCAAGGGCGTGCTTCACCCTGACAGATTCGCCTTCCTAGAATGTCTATTGCCGGCGGTGGCTGCACAGGAATAGCGCCGATTGCAGGCTGGAGGAGGTCATCCGAGTTCCAATTCTTAACCTCCACGGCATACTTCACCGGGGGTTTGTCCGCATAGGGGATCGTAATTATGGGCTCAAATGGCGTGGCGGAACTGAAACTGCGACGACCCTGGATGATTTCAATGTACCACTTTCCCCACAAGTGAAGGTTTTTGTGCTCGGGGTCATGATCCTTAATAAGAGCGAGCGCCACCCGGTCCACTGGTGCATGGGGAAATCCTCCCTCCGAGCGAACAAATGGGAAAGACAAGTTGGCAGACATGTTTCCTGTAGAAAGACAAAAATAACCGTTAGTGTTTCAACGCTTGGCATTTTAAAATCTTACACCATACTGCAATGCAGTGGGTAAGGGACCAAAGGAGGACCCACAAAATCTGGATGACGGTGCATCATTTAATAAGACAATCCCATCATTAAATGAGACTGTCAATTAATGAAAAGATCCCCAAGAGAATATCCTCATTGATGGGAAGTCCCTGGAGACAAAGAGAAAATCTCCTCTTCTAGAGCAAAGCTCTGTCACAGAGTGACATTTGTCAAACTCTGGTCTCAACGGGATAAAGTTTATTTAAAAAAAAAGAGCCTAGCTCTATAATAATGATGGAAAATCCCTCAGAAAGGAAATTTTAACTCCTAAAAGATTAAAAATTTGGGATCTTAAAGATCCATGAAAACATTTAGAAGTTCTCCATGTTCAGATCTAAAAGATCTACATTTGATCTATGAGCAAAGCTCAGTTCATGGGTTAAAACCCATGAACAAGATCTCTATAGATCTGTAGATTTTTGAGAGCAATGCTCTATTTATAAGACCCCAAAGGGGTTTTCTTTAGATCAAAAGATCTATGAGAGCAAGGCTCTGTTAATTAAACTTAATTTAATTTAATTTAAATTTTTTTTCCTAAGATGGTGCTAGGTTCTGAACTTTGAAAGTTCTTAAAAAGAAACAAGAGCAAGGCTCTAAAAGTTCTTAAGCAAGAGCAAGGCTCTGGGATTCAAGATTCAAGAAAATGGTGGAATTTACTAAGGACCAAAGGTCCTATTTATAAGCGCCTGCGCCTCTTTAACTTACCCCTTTTGATCCAACGGCCAGAATCTTGCCACTGCTGCACTCACGTGCGCGCCACGTGAGCGCAACGGTGGGGGGGGGCATTTGTTTCCCCCAATCAAAGTAAGGCTCTGTTTGAATTTCAAAAATTCAAATTTTCTGAAGCAACGCTTCAAAATCCCGTGCGCTGCGCGCAACGTGCCACGTGTTAGAAGTTGATGCGTCAGCACAGCGCCCGAGGCAGTGCGTCCAATCAGAGCAAGGCTCTTTTAAAACAAAAAGTAAAGGAAGCAACGTTTCAGTTGCGCAAACGCTGCGCTGCATGACACGTGTTTGCGCAGTTGCGCAAGCACAACTGCACAAGCGCTGCGCTGCGTGATATGTGTCTGCGCAGTTGCGCAAGTACAGCTGCGCAAGCGCTCCGTTGCGCGACACGTGTCTGTGCAGTTGCGCAAACGCATCTGCGCAAGCGCTGCACTGCGCGACACGTGTCACGCGCTGAGACTTTTGCGCAAAACAGAATTAAGATTTTAAAGAAATCTTTTCTGTTCTTGTTAAAACAAGAAGATTTTCTTCTGTAAAACAGAGGCCTTTAGATCAAAGATCCAACGGTGGGGAAAATTCCCCAAATCACTCAGAGAAAGATCTCTTTAACAAATTTAACTAATTTATGGGCACTATAAAAAGGAGCCCAAACCTCAAGTCAAAGGCATCAACATTTTTGGAAAAATTAAACAGAGAGAACTCTGAAGAATTAGAGAGAATTCCTCAAGAACAAGAGAAAAAGGTATAAACCTTTAGAAAAAGAGAAAATTCTCTTTAAAAAACAGATCATTGATCTAAGAACAAGATCAATGATCTTCAAGAAAAAAGAAAAATAAACAATAACAGTGCCTTGCACTTTTTATGAACCATTGGTTCTTTAAAAAACAAGAAAAAACTTGTTTTCTTTGATCTAAAATTGATCCAAAGAATAAGAACGGTGCCCAGCACTTGCAAAAACTGCACTATTGCGCAAGCCGCCAGTAAGCGCCACGTGTCAACAGTGCAACAGCGCAGCGCATTGACGCAGCGCACTGCGCTGTTGCGCTTGCGCTCACCAGAACGTGACACGTGTCACCTCCACGAGCGCTTGCGCTCATTAATTGGTGCAAAACGCCTGACAAGCCACATGGGGCACTGTCAGAGTGTTAAATGCAATGCATTATTAAAGGGCAGAGCCCAGTCAAAGGTCTAATGGACCAAATAAAAGTACTGCACATTATTTTAAAAAGGCAGAGCCCAATTAAAAAGTCTAAACAGACCAAAAATAATGCTATGCATTATTTAAAGGGCAGAGCCCAATTGAGAGGTCCAATGGACCCAAACAAATGCTCTGCATTATAATAAAAAGGGCAGAGCCCAGTCAAAATAGGCATAAATGGCCTGAAGTAATGCTATGCATTATTTTAAAAAAAAGGAGAGCCCAAACAAAGGCCTAACAGGCCAAATGCATACAAAATGTGAACATTTTCAACTGGACTTAGCCCAATTTCGGCCGTAAGTCCTCAAATTAAATTGACTGAGCAAGATTGCTCTCTTAAATCAATTTACCTCCGGTTCGAGGGTACATCTCCGAACTCCTCTGACAATTCTCATTGTAATCCTTCAACGACGTCAGAGAGACGACGGGTCCCAACGACCACACATTAATATGGACTGCGGGGTCCTTAAACTCGTGGACCGAAACGTCCTTAAACTAATATTCATCCTAAAATGGGAACGACGGACCGAAATATCCTTAAACTAAAGATGGACCGAAACGTCCTGAAACTAATGATGGACCACTACGTCTCTAAACTGGCGATGGACTGAAACGTCCTTAAACTAATATTGGACCGAAACGTCCTTAAACTAATAATGGACCATTACGTCCCTAAACTGGAACATGGACCACCACGATCCTAAACTGGAGCGATAGAGCCTCCAAATGCTCTTTTGTCTGATCTAAACGATCCCGTTTAAGTTGATCTTAGCCCCAAATACGGCTAACGTATCCTTAAACATTTAAATGGACTATAAAACTCCAAATCAACTTTGGTTCAAGGGTACATCTCCAAACTCCTCTGATACATGTCGTTGTAATCCTTCAACGTCGTCAGAGAGGTGACGGGTCCCAACGGCCATATATTAAATGGACTACTACGTTCTTAAACTGGAAATGGGACTAGACGATCCCGTTAAGTTGATCTTAGTCTCAAATCAGACTAACGTATCCTTAACGAACGTTTAAGTTGATCTTAGTCTCAAATGCGGCTACCGTATCCTTAAACTAAAAACACCAAACCCAAATCTAAGTAAATACGGATTTGGACTAATCCACGTCCTACGGGCGACGGCATTACACAGTTTCCGTATACAATCCACGGGCAACCACAAACAAAACAAACACCCATGACACGAAGTGAAATTCTGGAGAAGGAGAAAGTTGTTACCGCGATGCGGTAGCATAATTAACTGCAGGGGCTTGCGCCTGTAGGGAAGAGAGTCCCCATAATCAAAAACCCCTCAAGCGAGGGGGAATCTGACGAAGTCTGCTACATCGGCCGCATTCGTCTAAACCTCCGATACACGGTGCCATAAATCAACTTGGCATCTTCGGAGAGGTAGACGGATAAAACCATATAGCATCTGCCCGAATCTTAGGCAAGACGTCCTCACATCGTCGCCGCCATTCGGAGGGGAACAGCACCGTAATGTACCTAAACAAACAACGGACCGTAATGTCCTTAAACTAAAGCTTCACCTCAAAAAATGGTGATATTGGACTACTACTTCCTTAAACTGGCAATAGACCAAAATGTCCTTAAACTAGTACTCCGTCTCAAATATAGTGCATCGCCCTAAATACTGCAATATATTCTCTTGGGATCTATGTTGCAGTCAAAGCTCCAACGGCAAAGACTGCAAGCCAAGTCCAAAAATAAAAAAATAAAAAAAAAACGGTACGTCCAAAAATGAAATGGGCATGAATGAAAACCCGAAAGGGCGCCGTGAGTAAAAACAGCAGGGCTACTGGCGAGCTTGTGAAAACCTGAAAGGGCACAATCTCGTTGTTAAAAAAACGGTACGTCCACAAGAAAAATGGGCATGGATGAAAACCAGAAAGGGCGCCGTGAGTAAAATCAGTAGGGCTACTGGCGAGCTTGTGAAAACCTGAAAAGGCACAATCTCGTAAAATTTTCACTTACGAGATCCTCTCGACTTGTAAGAAGAACCCCCCTATGAGACCCTCACGGCTCATAGGATTTAAAGTCTTAAGTTACAGAGATCCAAACCTGTTCCTAAACCGTCGTATTTCCCAAGTTGCCTTACAGGAGGTCCAATATTGGCCCTTATATACAATCCACGGGCACAAATAAACGTTTCCCCCACCAAGTTCCTCCAATCACGAGGAATTTCCTCATATGGTGAACGACACTTGTAAGTCCTCTCGACTTATAAGGAGAAAATACTCTTGTAAGATCCTTACAACTTATAAGAGAACACACACCTAGAAATCCCCACGATTCCTAAGGAGAAAATACACCTACGAGATCCTCACGACTCATAGGGAGAAATAATTTTATGAGACCCTTACGGCTCATAAAGTCAAAAAGTCTTAGTCGACAGGATCCTCACCCTGTCTACTAAGCCACATTTGTTCAAATCAGTAAAGGCAAATGATGATTCGCTCCTGGAAATATTCCAGTCGTAGCGATGCTGATGCCTAAATCGGTATCAAATTCTAAGTCCTCTCAAGGCAAATGATGATTCCCTCCTGGAAATATTCCAGTCGCAGCGATGCTGACGCCTGAACAGGTATCAAATTCCAAGTCCTTTCAAGGCAAATGATAATTCGTGCCTGGCAATATTCCAGCCGCAGCGATGTTGATGCCAAAATTGGTATCAGGTCTTAAGTTCCATACTCGCAACAAAAAATCAGTGAGCAAAAAATGCATATGAAATAGCCGAAATAATGGGGCAACTCGCAATGAAAATCAACGAGCAAAATATATGCATATAAAAACAGGCGAAATGTTTGGGCAACTCTTAATAAAAAACAGTGAGTAAAAAGAAAGAATGGCTGAAATGATTGGGCACCGCGATAAAAAGCCGAAATGATTGGGCACCGCGATAAAAAGCTAAAATGATTGGGCAATCGCGACTTTCGCGATATAAAAATCTGAAATGATAGAGCATCGCGGAAAGAAATAAAATGAAATGAAACTTTTGCCCTACAGGTGAGTCTACATCAACCTCTGTTTACAATCCATGGGCACAAATGAAAAGGGAACCATATTTTCCCCCCAGACTCCGTCAAAGGGAGAGCCAAGTCTTGATGGTTCACAAAACAACCTAAAGAATATCTCGACACGCTTCTCGTTACAGCAGACGTAATGTGAATAACGGCGTTCCTTCTCACTCCAGCAGGATGCAGACGCGACGTCAACAAAAGATCCCAGGGTCGAAACAAAACGGAGCCATGATAAAATTCCTAGCTCCAAGTCCTGATGGTTCAAAAAACAACCTAAAAACTACCATGACATGCATCTCATTACAGCAGACGCAATGTCAATAATGGCGTTCCTTCTCACTCCAGCAGGATGCAGATGCAATGTCAACAGAAGACCCCAGGATCGAAACAAAACGGAGCCATGGCAAAATTCCTAGCTCCAAGTCTTGACGGTTCAAAAAACAACCTAAAGACTACCTCGACGTGCTTCTCGTTACAGCAGACGCAATGTCAACAACGACGTTCCATCTAACTCCAGTAGGATGCAGACACGACGTCAACAAAGGACCCCAGGGTCAAAACAAAATGGAGCCATGGCAAAATTCAAAGCTCCAAGTTTTGACGGTTCACAAAACAACTTAAAGACTACTCCGACATTTTTCTCGTTAAAGCAGATGCAATGTCAACAAAGGCTCCAAAATAGCCAAATCAAAAGGAAGCGAAGGCCAAATTCCTAACTTCAGGGTCTTGACGGCAACTCAAATAAAACCCAAAATGCTATCGGAGATCATCCCACACCAGTGCGGAGTGGTTATGACTCATCGGGGCTCCCAAACTGAGCCTAATCTCAAGTAAAAAGCGACATGGCAAAATTTTTAACGCTTGCTCTTCCGACGGTCAAACTGCCTAAGAAGATTACTTGAAGACGTCTTGTCCAGCCCCCGAAAGAATCAGAGACACGACAGTTGCGGGGCTACTCAAACAAAAGCGTAAAGTCTGCATATCGGGGAACGCATCAGCCAAACCGACAGTACCACGGACTAAGACCCTAGTACCACAAAACCTAACGGACCACTGTCATAAAGAGCAGGGGTTAACTGTAACGTTAGGACAAGTTTTCCTATATACCCAAGGGAGGTAAACTAAATAAACTCTGAAATGAGTCCATAAACTAGATATTCTGGAATGAGTGAATAAATCACAAACTCCGAAATGAGTCCATAAACTAAAGATTCCGGAATGAGTGAATAAACTACAGGCTCCAAAACGAGCGCATAAACTACTAACTCCGAAACAGTAAATAAACTAATTACCGCTACATTAAGGCATCAAGACACAGATAAGCGTATACAAGAGAATGTATTTTCTTATTCATGAATCAAAATGTTTAAGAGATACAACCAATGCAAAATGGGAAATACAATTACAATGATTAAGAAGGACGTACTTTCAACAGCCTGACGACCCACTCATGCGCTCCCTGTAATTCCTCCTCGCGTTCAGCTATGGCGACTAGCTTCGCTTCGATTTGAGCTCGTTGTTGCAAGCAAGATGAATGCTTCTCAGCAATTTTCTGTTTGGCAGCTTCGCAACTTTGCGTGACCCGCTCAATAAAGTCAAGATTCTGCCTTAGCGCCAACCCATCAGAAATACATCGTTGGAGGTTTTCAAAAATAGCTTTTAGCTGCGCGGCATTCGCTTCAATTTGGGCATGCAATTGGACGGATTTGCCGAAAGCCGTCAGATGCGCCTTTCGCCTCAGAGTCCCCTCTTGTTCAAAATATCGAATGAAAATGATACTTTGCTTGATCCATGCGGTTCGCTGTGATTTCAAAATTAATACCTCAGGAGCGAGGCACTTAAGTTCAATCTCATGCAGACAAGCCTCGATCGTCCTGCAATAATCAACCCAAGAACCGACGAAGTCTTTAGTGTGGAAATTCACAAGCATCACCAGCATTGGATTGACTTCGTCGGAAAAATCCGTAGCAGAAGTAAGAACCTCGGCATCAAGATCCTTGATAAATTCACTTAACATTCGTCGGCTAGTCACCGCGCCCCTAGAAAATGGACGTTTTGCGAAGGGCCCAGTGGGCATGGGAATGCGGGACTCAAAAGGAGCTGAATCCAGTGTAACCGCTGCAAAATAAATTACGGTTAGATTTCAACTTGAAAGACAAAGAAGACACCTGACGGACGAAATCTACCGTACCAGCTGTTGAAGGTGGCAAAAAAAGGAGCTCCGGAGGATTGGCTATTCCTTCGCTCCCTCCTTTGAACTGTGATACCGGGGTCAATATAAGGAAGTCATATCGACAGAAAGTTTACTCGCAAAATAGAGAAACACTAAACATTGGATATATTGACCACTGCTGGAAGAGGGAACGACTTCCGATTGGAAGGAAAAGTGCGGGTGTAACACATGGTATAAGTGGTCAAAGAGCACTCCTGCAAGGTTGCGAAAATATATGGTTAAGGCAGAGAAAATTGGTATCTGCAATAAAGCAAGTAAATGAGAAACCCTTACCTTCCGAAACTCGAGGAGGCACAGAAAGAACCGTGACAGTCAAGGCAGTGGCCGACAGTAATTCTTCGGCCAGTACAACTTGGCGCCTATTCTCAAGAAAAAGGAAATATCATCAGAAACGCTTAGCAGGATTTAAAAAAAGGGATAAAAACTCAAAGATGATAACCCAAGGAATAAATGACAAGTCAGAAACCGAAACCGTGCCCGAAGCGTCATCAGCTGTGACGGCTTCTTCGGTTTCTATTGGGAGAGCAGATTCAACACCCACAGCTTCATCACCTGATTCGATAAGGGCTGTCGCAACGCTTGCGTCACCCGCCGATATCAAAGATCCACAGGGTGAAAGAGCGGCAGTTGGAACGGTCCCAGAGTCTAGAGAAAGATTGGACGCTTCATGCTCTTTAGTTGCAGGCGCTTCACCTGTCACGCCGTCATCCAAAGTTGGTCCTGTAAATTAAAAAATGCGTATGTTAAATAAATAAACAGGGGAGATGAGATGTTATTAAGGACCGCACGTTGTTCTACCTTGAATTAGTCGTTCGCTCTCTTCACGAGCTACACGCGCAACCTGTCTATGGGCAGTTGACAGGGCAGAAGGAACGTCCACCGAAAAAATATCAGCAGGCGGAACATTGCTTGAGCCTGCACCCGCGGCCAAGACAGCGTCGCGTTCCCACGCTGCATGCTTTTTGCGCTTCCACTCAACCTAAGCCGTGAGAACCGACCTCCTTAAAACTTCCGACAGGGGGACGTCGTCATCCGAACCGAGCTCTGCCTCCGGAGCCGCTACGGCGTCCATCGTCAGCTGCTTCAGCAACGCCTCTTGTGGTGGATTCAAGATGGCCTCGGTCATAGTCGGTGGCTCTGGAAGCTTTTCTGCGTCACCGCCTGGGATTGGAATTACACTTGGAAAAATCTTGGTTTTGGTAGTCCCTGCAGCAAGATGAAAAGAAGAGTCAGACTATGAATAGAAGGAACTAAAAGAGCAAAGGTGTAGTGAAGCGAATTATACCAAGACCCAAGGTGGTGCGAAGCCTCTCTTCCTCCTCAAATGTCTTAAGGGAAGCCACAAGAGCCTCTTCGGCAGAAATAACTGTTAAAGAAGAGAGCGTTAATAAAGCATAATAAGAGGAGAAAGGATAGATGCTGAAGAATGTAAATGAAGTATACCCGACTCTGCAATAGAGACCAACGCTGCTTCCTCACGAGCCAGTCGCTCAGAAGCTGCGAGGGCAGCATGAAGATCAGTATCAGTTGGAGTCATGTCAAACAAACCCTCATTGGTGTCATATTCGCTCAAACCCTCACTGTAGGGAGCATAGGACTCCCAGCCAAATACGACATCAGCAGAGAATAGAGATTTCTTTTTCTTCTGCGAGCTAACACCAAAAGCCGACGATAAAAGTTTTCGCTTGATAGGCCTCTTCGGACGGCGGGTCCCGATCTCTGAACCAATGCCCAATTCCGGGGACGCCGTGGCAACCGCTGTCCCGGGAACATCCGGCCGAAGCTTGTCAGGAAAAGCTCAGGGGACTATAGTCGTAGTGAGGCCCAACAAATCCAATGCCCAAATGGAGAAGCTTGTGGAAATGTTTAAGTAAGTTAATATCAACATCTCTCTCCTAGATGCTATACAACAAGTTCCGTCCTATGCGAAAATTCTTAAGAACTTGTGCACTAGGAAGAAGAAGTCTCAAGTGCCTAAAAAAGTTTTTATGTCAAGTACTGTAAACACGGCTTTTCCCCAACAATTACCAAGAAAACGTAAGGACCCTGGCTGTCCTACTATTTCTATTTCTATTGGGGATAAACACATTAACCGTTCTTTACTTGACCTTGGCGCTTGTGTTAACTTTCTTCCACATTCAGTCTATGAGCAACTAGGTATCGGAGTGTTAAAGCCCTCGAACATAACTCTCCAGATGGCCGACCGATCAATCACCAAACCCAGGGGTGAACTTGAGGATGTGTTGATAAAAATCGGGGAATTTATATTCCCTGTGGACTTTATTGTTCTTGATACACATCCTGTAACGAATCTACGGAACCAAATTCCGGTGATTCTAGGTCGTCCCTTTTTAGCTACTTCCAACGCTGTAATCAACTGTAGAAACGGCTCTATGAACCTAATTTTTGGGAATAGGTCAATTGAGCTCAACATTTACAAGTTGGGAAGTCAACTCTCCAATCCTTATGCTCGAGTATGTTCTGTCGAATTAATGGATGTCGACAGCAGTGAATTTGACGAGCCTCATGATACTGATCTACACTCTTTTCATATATTGTTGTTTGACCCAACTATGTATCATTCAAATACGGACTCTTCCACCAAGTTGTCCAGGTCAACAACTAACACTGATTATGAACCGTTTTTGGAGTCTGAAGATCACCCTGCGCTTTTTGATGACATTATTGTTCAGGGTATCGATGAGAGTTTTGAGGAAATTTTCGCTGATGAACTCGCATTTTTAAAAGACACGGGTGTTGAGATGAATCCACCTCAATACAAAGAAATTGAACCTCCACTCCTTCTTCTGGACTATAAAGAGAATGCTATTAATCCATCACAATCATTGTGCCGTCTCTCCAAAACGAGACGCAAACACATTCTTTTACACCACTTATCTTTTCCTCACTTCTTCTTGGCTCTTTTTAACTTGTTCTTCCACCAACTGATGCACTACACTGATAAAATCTTTGAATGGTTGGTGTTGACTTTCGGACTTTGCAAAACTTGGCATTGACCAGTAATTTCTGACCCCCTCTTATGATTTTCAATTCACATTATTTAACTCAAGTTTGAGGGGGCGTATATTTTTGGCTCTTGAAAATAAAATTTTTACTCAAAATGGTGAGCCAAAAGAATAAGTTTGGGGGAGGATTTTCACGATCATATTTCATGTCCCCATTAATAAATAATTTCCTCCCAGGGTTACAGGTTTTTGTGATCTAAACAGAAGACAACAGTGAGAACACTTTTGAAAACAAGTTTGGGGGAGGTTTGTGCTTATTTATGCATCACTTTGCATCATACCTTGCATAAGCACATAACAAAACATATAAAAAAATTCGTACATAAATAAGATAATAAAATATTAGATAGTGAAAAATTACATCAAAAAGATTGGAAAAATTTAAGGAAACCAAGAAAATTAGAAGTTTTCTTAAACGGAACTAGTAATAAGTAGTTATGAGCTGTTGTCTCAAGGGTTAGTAAGATGAAAGAAGTCACTAATCTGCGGATAAAAATAAATCTGAAAAATAGTTTCTATTCTGGAAGCCAAACATTTGAATGTTGATACCCTACTATACGCACTTACACACGTCTTGAAACTCGGGATAGTAGATGATATCTTGAAATGCTCTTGTCTAAAAGCCAAAATATGAAGGAAATAATAAATGCATAAAAGATAAAATGGTGTTAAGGAAAAAATGAACACTTGTTTTGTTATCACCAAGGCAGCAATAAAAAAATATAGCGAGGGTGCTTCATCACCTAGTGTCTTAGACCAACTGGTTTAGGAGACACTGCTATGTCTTAGGTGTTGCAAGACGAGGAAAATACTAATACACCTAATAAGCAAGCACATGAGTAATCGGTCGGTTAGTACTTCAAGAAATATTAACGGTTGCATGAAAAATGTGTGAGCAATCCCATCTAAATATTCACCAATTTAAAAGTACTGAGGTATATGGACAAGAGTATCATAGCTTGAATTGAATTCTCCGAGTGTAGGGATGTCTTTTACACACATGTAGGGGTATATGATCGATGTTTGGAAGAAAGGTAGGAATGAAGAATAAATACGATGTCTTATTGAGGGATGATGTGATTTCTAATATCTTTTCATGACTATTAAGATAGGGCTCATGACAACTGAAAAGCTAGTGTAGTTGGAAACTCTAATTTTCAAAGTCTTTCTTTTATAATTCTTATCTTTACATGTAACTTTCACGGTCTTCCTTTTATTATGAGATTTTGTGGGTGCAATCTGCTGAAAACCCTCAGGAGACAACACTCCTCCTACTAGGGACACCTAGAGGTTTAAAGGCTTGTTGCACGTGCTCAGTGCAATCGTGTTGCCTACGAAAGTGTGCCAGTTAGTTTTTCTTTTTCTTTATTTTCTCCTTTTCTTGAATAAAAGATGTTTGCTTGTGACGACCAAAATTAAGTTTGGGGGAATTTGATCAGTCGAAAATATTGCATTTTTAACATATCAATTTCCCTACTATTTGCAACATCTAAAGGTGTTTGGTTTAAATATAGCACATATTAGCAATTTGTCTGCAATATACCAAATAACATGTGTTATACATTATAACCGGCATTTTGATGGAAATTGAGTGTTTATTACTACACGCATGATCTTTTCTGTATCAACACTTGTCTCAAGATTGTGTGCAGGATATTCTCCAGGTAAAAGAGCTGAAACTGCTAAAAGTGCTGATAAAATACGTCAAGTCAAAAACTTGAAATCTGGCAGTAAACAAGAAAATATAAAAATATTCCAGATATCAGGAAAGTGCCATAAAACCAACAGAAGATTACCTGGAAATTGCATGCAGTAATTCACCAACATGGCCATGGATCCGCGGCCGAGTCAGCCGAGTTGCCGCGGATCCGCGGTCTACTTGACACGTCATCAAATCAAATTTTATCCAGAAGCTTCATCTAACAACCCTTGCTTCTAGAGACTCTCAAAGACCACGTGGCTTCTTCTAGAAGGCTCTGCATAACAAACTCACTCTAGAATATTCCTTGGAACAACCTTATTCTAGAAGGCCCCCCCAACAACCTTATTCTAGAAAGCTCCCCCTAACAACCTTATTCTAGAAGGCTCTCTCCAACAACCTTATTCTAGAAGGTTCTTTCTGACAATCTAGTTTTGGAGGGAAGATTAAAATGAGGTGGTTATGAAAAGAGATCTAGATCTAGGGTTTGGAGGTTAGACAATTAGTGGTGAGTTAGTTACATATTTGGAGCCAAAATTCAAATTCAAGTTGAGTGACACAACTTGATACCAAAACCCTAGCCCAAATCCATTTCCAAAGCCAAATCAAGATCATTTTGAGAAGCAAATCAAGCAAGCAACCATCAATCCTTTATCCGTGAAGCCAATTTTCATCCGAGCAAGAGATCCATGACGATCCGCGACTCACGGAGATCGAGCGGAGCGAAATTCGATGGATCTAGTTACCTCTTCAAAAGGAGAGATCGAGAGCAATATCTTGTAACCTCGAATTGAGGGAATGTGTAAGTAGTCGTCGATTTAATAAAGGTGATAATTGAAATTCTTGTTTTCTTTACATTCTTACGTTGTGAAATTTCTTGATCTTTGATTCATTTATTTTCATGATGCTTGAGTAAATTCTCCGCTTGTAGAGGATTCGAGAGAATTGATAGATCTAATGATGATCAAATCTTAATACTAATTTTAAGTCTTATGATATTTGTGAACTCTAGAAAAAAGAATCATCTATGACCTAATTTGGATCGAGATCACATTCTAGCGAATTTCGTTGCAAATTAGGGATCAAATGATTGATGATTTTCTTTGCTAGAGAATAGATCCGAATGATCATGTTTGAAAAGACAAGGGATAGAAGGAGAAACCTGAGTTTCTTCAATAGATCCCTAATCTTCATTCATCATCATCAATCTAGCTACAAATTATCAATAAATAAGATTATGAATTATTAGATTCATCATCAACTATTAACTCAATCGAATCCTACAAGCTATTCCTCATTATCTTGATAAATCAAAATGATTGGGACATTTCTTGATTCTTGATTCTAGATCTCTATTTTCTTGATGTTTCTTAAAATCAAATCATACAAATCTTGAATCAACTTTCTTGCATTTTCTTTTATATTTTCATTTTGACTCATCTAAAACAAGATAGATCAAAATACACATCTCAGTGGACGATCCATATTCATTAACGCGCTACATCAAGACCGTTAATTGATTACGGTATAAATTTCTTTGGTTGTGATTAAAACTTTTCCATACACACGAAGAATGATCAATCAAATGGCACCGTTGCCGGGGATGTGTGCTATTTTGTTTGTTTTTGTTATTTGAGTTGAAAATTTATTATTCCATCAAAAATTTTTGATCAAATTTCGCAACAAGCGCTTAACGATTTGTTGTGATTTTTGTGAGGGAATCTGGAATCATCGGAGCAAAGGGAAAAATATTCAGATCATTTCAGGAAGTCCAGTGGAGTAAAAGGAGCATCTGTACAAAATTTTGTGCAGAGCTCTCGTTAACTCACCGCGGAACTGCGGCCATTGCAAGCATTTCGCGGCGAATCCGTGGTGATATTGAAGCTTCAGAATTTCATTTCTCTGTGGTAACTTCTATACTTTCTTATCTCCTCCCTGCTCTGTCCATTAACCAATTTCTGCAGGATTCTTTGCAAAAATTTGGAGCGCCGCAAAAAGAAAAATTGTTGCGTGTTTGATCTTGGTTGTTTGTATATTTTAATATGGAAATTAAGGGGCAAAGACCAAATTCAGATTAGGTGGGGAGTTCATTACCCTTCCTAAGCCCCGGAAATCACAAACTTGCATTCGCAACACCCTCATAAACTAAAAAAGATCTAGACATGACTTTAAGGACCGTCGTGCTCAATTAGGACAGAAGGAGGTCGTGGGTAATCTATTGCTTATCCGCGTTTCTTTTACGATGTCTAAGGCAAGTGCGTCTAAGGCAAGTGGTTACTTAATTAGGCACACTACTTACGTCGTGGAGAACCTCCCACTTACCTGACACTTACCTGACCACTGAAGGGATAAAGAGACAGTAGAGGATTTATCCTGCGATTTGTCTTCTGGAAGTCTAGGAGCGGTCTAGAGACTTGACCTAGGTGACCATTAGATCTAGGGTGGTGTGTGCATTTTTTGTGATTTGATTTTTTCAAAACCCGTATTTTTCAAAACAAACACCAACCAACTTTTCCCCTTATTATCACAACGCTGCCACTTGTGCTAAATCCTTTAGTGCAAGCTCGGCTGGACACGGGATTCTAGTGCCCGTCTTGTCTGTATTTCCCCCATCAACCCCAAAGTCGGTATTTCTACATTTTCTTTTTCCCACCACCCACCACGACCGCGATGGACGGATTTCCATCAAACTTTAACACCACTCTGCCATTGCCCCCAGGTGCGCAGAATCCTCCACGCATTTCTCTACAAGAGAGATACTATCCAACACGTGTTCCCCTTCCCACTTGTCTTTCTATACCACCTGCCAACGGGGAAAATTTTGAAATCAACCCCCAATTTATCAAACTGTTACCCAAATTTCACGGTCTTGAGTCTGAAGACGCATACGTTTTTATATCCAAATTTGAAAATGTATGCGCAATGATTGGAACATCACAACTGTCTTTGGATGCTCTGCGTTTACGTTTTCTTTCATTCACTTGTGCGATTTAGCCGAGAAGTGGCTTTATAATACAACCGCACATTCTATTTCAAAATGGGATGAATTTGTTGCAACATTCCTTAAGAAATGTTATCCCAATCATAAGATCAGCCGTGTTCAGAGTGAAATCTTCAAATTCACCCAACTTCCCAATGAACCATTCTGGAAATGTTTCGAACGGTTTGTTCATATCAGATTTTTGCATTTTCATACCGCCCAATTTTTATCACATTGCTTATCGGTAGATACTCTTGAGCCGTGTTTGCTAGTCAATTGCAGGATACAGGTTCTCGGTTTTAAAACGGTGAAATTCATGGAAAACACGACAACATCCGGGTTCCTGCCAACCACTGAGAAAACACGGTCTCCGCCCTTCATCCGTATGTTGCCAGATACCAGTTTAAGAGACAAAATGTCAAATCAATATCATTTTCAGGCACAAGGCTCAATGGCAGCACAAGATCCAAGAAATCTACGCGGAGCTCGAGGAAATCATGACAAAAAGTCCACATCAAATCACCTTTCCCTCAACAGAAATTCTAGAAAAATCGTGAAGAAATTCTGAGAAAAATCATGTACCAGAATAATGGGCACAGCAAACCAGGAAACCCTACAAAAATTGGCCACCTAACTCCACTAAATGGCCGCGGATCCGCGGCCGTATAGTGGCGACAGTTGACTAATTTTTGAGGGTAATTTGGTCTTTTCATTTGTAGTCTGGTGGTTGCCCTAGGTTTTCATTTTTCAGCCTATAAATAGCCCAGAACTTTGTGAAGGAAAGGGTCCATAATCTTGTATTCTCATTTTCTAGGTTTAGTTGTTTTCTTTTTCCTCTTCTCATCTCTTCTCCATTAAAACTTGTAATGAGCTTGGTGAGTGAAGAATGGTGAATAAAGAAGATCATTTTATTATCATGCTTGTCTTGCTCTTTCTATAATTGTTGTAATTTTCATTTGTTAACTAGTTGTTGTTATTTCGTGTTGTTTCTTTCTTCTCTCTTTTTCTTTATCCTTAACACAACCATGATGCTTACGCTTGATCCTTGCCAAGGTGAGGTCGCAAATAGCTAGTTGTTATCTTCTAATCTCTTTCTTTCTATCTTACTCTTTTGTTTTGTTTTATTTTTTCGTATCATGATGTGTGAGTAGTTTCATACTTGTTAGGGTAGGATAAGGGAAGTTTGAGAGAAGGAAATCTCTCTCACTCTTTCCTTGCCCAACAGCTTAATTCGACTCCCGTTAATTGAACCACAATCCGCTCCTTACGACACCCTATCCTACATGATAGCGGTGATTCCGTAGTGAGACCGGTTGTGGTTGAATTAACCGGAGGTTATGGATAAGAGCCAAGAACGGACGGACAAGCACCAAAAGGAAGAATTTATGCGTTGGAAAGCCTAGCTTATACTCGCAAGTTCCTTCGTAGTCGTGCTAATCCCCGTTATTGCCGATTACCGTAACACCGATATTAAGAGGGGCAACGAAAGATGTGGAGACTCCTAACTCAAACTAACCTAATCCTAACCCTAACAAGCTCTCTTTACATATCATTTTACCACTTAATTAATTACAACAAAATCTGAAAAACTGGACTTAACTCGTTAAAGCACATAGAAAAAGATTCCCATCTCCCTGCGGACGATCCGTACTCAACCGGCTAGCTACAAGCGAAACCGTCTTGATTGCGGTATTTAACTAAAACTTGAACACGCAGAATCGCTAACAATCACGGTTCAAGGATCTTCTTTTACAATGCCCTCATCACGGAATCCCCAGATGGGATTTGTGTCGAGTTACCTATGAGGGTATTGATCTCACGACTAATCAAATGCTTGAAACCATGTGTCATTGCCAATTCCTATCTAAAGATGATGGTGAAGCTTGGAAATACCTAGAAGATTTAGCTCAAAACACATTACAATGGGAAAGTGTTAGACCACCATCACCTAGGGAAGATATCAATCAGCTCGATGTTTCCGTCATAATGAGAGCCGAAATGGCCGCAATACAACGGAAACTCGACGCTATAGAAAACAGAATTTCTTCATCCCCCCTAAACCATTACACACTTCCCAAAACCGTGTGTGGCTGCTGTTCAAATCCATCACATTTGACGGAAGAATGTCCTTTGAATGTACCATTTCAAGGTCATACTAATGCTGCATTTCAGCAAAGACCTGGAAACGATCCTTCTTCTTCCTCATATAATCAAGATTGGAGGAATCACCCTGATCTTTCTTGGATCCAACACAAAACTCAATACACGGATCTAAACCAGAATAACTTTCAATGGGTCCCTCCACCACAACAGCAACCACCACAACTGAGTCAACACCCCTTTCAATTGCAACCTTTCCAAAACCCGGCCAACAATTTTGATCTTTTTTCTGCCGGTACCAATAACACCTCTGCACTTGAACAAACCATGAGTTTGCTTCTGACAAATTCTATACAAATGTCGGCTAATTTTAAGTCTTTTATCGATGATATAAAGAAAACCACCGCCTCCCAAGGTGAGATTATTAAATCGATGGAATCATAAATTGCACAGTTAAGAGCCGAAATAAGTGCTAGAGAGAAAGGGAATCTTCCATCTCAACCTCTACCTAATCCTGGACCTTCACATTACACTAATGTGAATGCACTTACCATGTTGAGATCTGGAAGAGTGCTAGACAATCATGTGGGTGAACAGGTTGATATTGAGGAATCAATTGAACCACATGCTTCCACTTCCACTCCCACTTCTACTTCTTACCCTATTTCGTCTAATTTACCTTCTTCTTCCAAGCCTATTCTCCGTTTTCCCAAAGGCTCGAATCCTCCACCCACTTCATCCTTTCCACCCCCACAACCTTCTCCAAAAATATGGGACCCAACACTTATTGATAGAGCTCCATTTCTGGAAAGGTTGAGGCCCAACAAACCCAATGCCCAAATGGAGAAGCTTGTGGAAATGTTTAAGCAAGTTAACATCAACATCCCTCTCCTAGATGCTATACAACAAGTTCCGTCCTATGTGAAAATTCTTAAGAACTTGTGCACTAGGAAGAGGAAATCTCAAGTGCCTAAAAAAGTTTTCATGTCAAGTACTATAGACACGGTTTTTCCCCAACAATTACCAAGGAAACGTAAGGACCCTAGCTGTCCTACTATTTCTATTTCTATTGGGGATAAACATATTAACCGTGCTTTACTTGACCCTGGCGCTAGTGTTAACTTGCTTCCATATTCAGTCTATGAGCAACTAGGTATCGGAGTGTTAAAGCCCTCGAACATAACTCTCCAGATGGCCGACTGATCAATCACCAAACCTAGGGGTAAGCTTGAGGATGTGTTGATAAAAATCGGGGAATTTGTATTCCCTGTGGACTTTATTGTTCTTGATACACAGCCTGTGTTAGTGTATATGCCCTAGAGACCATTACTGTATCATACTGGTTTGTATATTACTTAATGGAAGCTTGGGATATTCACCTTGTATATACAAACTTGCTCAAAATAGTAGTATGCTACTTGGTTTGTTTCTACTTCAATGTGTACATGTGTTTATTTTATCATATCACCTATACGCATTAGTGGAGCCCTTAGGATCTTTGCTTGATTACCAGCGTTGTGATGGCAGTCACACTAGTGGGGGCTGGGTAATCTATAACCACATCCTTATATTGGTCCCTAGTCGTAGGACTATCGAGACAGGGCATCGATACTCCGGAGTAGACTGGCGCATGCGCTTCTCATCCCAGTGTGGGAGACGGTCTGTCCTACAGCCGTCAGTACGTCGTACTTGAGATAGTATGCGGGTGCTCGTTAAGTTACGAGTACACTGGACAGGACTCGTCGGGAACTGACAAGTTGGTATTATACCTATCGTCAGTTATCAGTTCCCAGGTGACATGAGTACAGCTTAGTCCGCTGACTTGACACTGGCACTTCGCCTCGAGTGTGTTCCCACTACGCTTTGATCACTACCCTACCACGGCTCAAAGAAGTCGTGCAAACAGGTAGTGATTGGGTGCAGTCCCGAAGCACTTGGAGGCAGTGAGGGTTAGACAGGATTCGTCTCTCCCGGTATTGGGGGTTGACATCGCGCTGTGTCTAGGAGAGCCATTACACGAGTAGTCCCTGGCCAGGGCAAGCGAGATATACTGGTAGGTTTCCAGTGTTATCTCAGGGTGTTTTGGACTTCACTCCGACACGACTTGTACCGCTATTAAGGGACTGACGTTTACCGCCCCCTAGGCCCGACATGCGATGTATCAGACAAACAGACCGGACTGTACGGAGACTGTCACATTCAGACTCAGTAGGAGTTCAGATGGGGTTCACCTCGTTAGTCTTCTTATCGGCATCTACCTGGGGACCGTTACGTACAGCTAGTGCCGCTTGCGGTCTGTGGTTAAACCCACTGCCAGCGTAGTGTCGAGTCTTTAGAGTCCCACACAGAGTGCTATTCGCCTCTGGGCAAAACAGAGTAGAGGTCGCATGGTTTTGCGACAGGGTTCGTTCTCATCCGCGCACTTGTGCACGTTTGGAGTCCGGACAGATATTACTAGCAGGCTCTGGTTTGAGCCAGATACTGGTATATGTTTGGGGGTTGATTTTATCTCATAGTATTCATGTTCCTCGGAACAAGAATGCGGGTGTGTATGCACAGTTGATTAAGGCGGAGGAAGAGGATTTTTCATTAGGGTTTCGGAACGGGTGCGTATGCACAGTTGACAGTCGTCTTTTTCCAAACCCTAATGAATTTATGATATATCAATTAATAATATTAATTAAATGAAATTGTGTCATGCTTGGGTTTGTTGACTTGTTGACCAAGGTTGACTAGTTGACCATGGTTGAAAGTTTGACCATCATCATTACATATCAAAGATGCTCTTTGATTCTAGCAAAACCATTTAATGAATGTAATGATAATGGTCATTCCAAACCATCCATCAACTATTTCATTTTTATTATTATTGTTAATTTGATAATTCTTTTCATTTTAGTTATGGTTGTAAAATGAAAAGAATAGCTCATTCTATCATAACTCTTCTCTCTCCTCTCTTCTTCCTCCTCCTCCTCTAGTTCAAGGAGCTCCCTTCTCATGTGTTGAGAATCCATCTCCTTGAGATAAAAACACCCTAAAGCCACTCTCTACTCACTCTAGGGTTAGAGGTTTAGCAATTTAAAGATCCTAGTTCACTCAAAGTTCGAGAAAGAGCCCGAAGGTTGAACCCTCAGATGGATCCATCTTTGACGGAAGAAGGCGACGAGGAAAGCACCATCAACCCCGATAAAGGTTTCAAGAAGAAGGAGTTCAAGTTAGGTATAACCTCTTTTCCGAGTAGCTAACTCTCTTTAGCTTTCTTGCTAGTTTAGTTTAGAAAAGATCCTGACTTTGTTAGTCCATGTTGCCCCATGCGCTAAAAATTTGATTTTTATACCGTTTCCGCCTCCCCGCAAGAACCGGGGTTGGCAACGTCGACTTACAGTGGTATCAGAGACTAACTAAACTTAAACTAGCTTAGTAGTAAAGTGTATGGAAGTTCGATCGGAAAAATTGCAAAAACCGGAAAATCAAAAACCCTAACTTTCTGTTGAAATTTTTTGTGCTCAAAAGATAAAATGCTTTACTCCTAAAATCGGCTTAGGGTTTTGTGAAAACACCCACCAAAAACGGTCGCCTGATTCCCTCAAACCGCCGCGGTTCCGCGGCGATAGGTATGCATTAGCCGCGGAACCGCCGCCGTTTGGGCTCCTCTCTCGACCGGGTTTGCTGCAGTGTTTTTCTGGTAGGGTTTTGGGATTTTTCAGATGGGTTATTTGTGCCCAGATTTTCCAGAAAAGAAATTTGTTTTTGGGGGCCTATAAATCCGTATTTTTATCGAACTTCACTACACTTTGACTACAATGGTTATATCTGTGATGTTTATATGTATTGAACGTCGGCTAATCGCTATATGTCGATTAGTCGGGGTTATACATATCTGTGATCTGTGTTTGATGATGGTTTGTGTATATGAATGCGTTGGACTGTCGCGGGTGAATAGCCGAGGTGGATGTGAGATGAGTGTTTCTTTTTCTTTCATTCATTGTAAAATGTAAATTGATGTAATATTATTATTTGTTTGGCCGCACAACCGGGTCGGGGTTGTAGCCGTCATTGTATAATTCTTTTTACTGTTTTTGCTCCTAGGATAGACCCATGGAGGGGTGCACAAACTACCGGGTATCTCGAAGTGCCGAGTGGCCTACTCACGGCGTTGAGGGAGGTTGCTCCACTTCGGGTACTTGGCGGGTAGTTTGCCGCACCCGTAGGGGTCTTGGGTAGGGTATTGGCTATTCACCGCGACCGTGTAATCCGCTTTTTGTTGCAGGCTCGAACGGATTGCGGATTCCTAGTATATCCAATGTATTCATCTGTGATCTGTAATGTCTATCATTGCTATATATTTATAACTATTTAGGCGTTGCTTATGTTTTACAGCCGCGCTAGCCCAGCCCCCGCTCTGTCGTTAGTTAAGTAACCTAACGGGTAATGACGGGGCCCCGTGGCGAATGCGAATGGCATAAGCGTACGTCATATTTTGGTTGTTTTCTGCAATGGTAGGATTAAATGATGGGACGCATTAAAAGAACTAATGCAAGAATATCACGCATTAAAAGAACTAATGCAAGATAATAAACCAAGCAAAAGTCGTTGGAACACTTTCGAAAAACCACTCGGTTCTTTTCAAAACTAACTTTTAAATGCGGAGCTTGAGCCACTCTTTTTAAAAGCTATCTCGTTCCATCGATTATATCAAGTTCACTACGTTCACGGTTTCGCCAAAACCATTCGTAGCCCTCCGTCGTTTCGTATGAATATTCAATAGTATTCAAGCTATGTTTGTTGACCTTCGTCAAGGCATAGAGATTGGTAGCTGTTGGGTGTTCATATGTAGCATAGATAGATGCGTTAGTTTGGGACAGTCGTATTGCCTTGTTGACCTTCGTCAAGGGTATATACGGGTGGTTCAAATTAACCTGGAAAATGACGGGTGGAACTTGACATGTGACTTATGATTTGTTGACCTTCGTCAAGGTCATAAGAGCATGGGGCAAAAATCCACATCGGGAGTTTCATAAGTACTGAAACTTGCTAGATTTGCATACCATTTGGAGTGTGGTGATTCTGGTAGGATTCCTTCAGTTTCGTCACGCGATGATATTTGGATCCCGATCCTACTGTGAGTATATGCTACTCCTCGGGAAATTTCTCACTAAACGATCAATGCTATAAACCTAGTAGGTGTCTAGAAAGGTGTTAGCGGGGCTACGCTCCCAGGGAAAAGAGGTTCTTAAATTAAGGAACTTCGCGAAAGCGTTGGAAAACCTCCCTCGAAGTACCGACACTGGCCTGGATGAACGGTTAAGCAAGTATTGTGCGGTGGGATTGATCCCGACTAATTCTTCCTTTATGGATTCGAGAGACAGTGGGAGCCATCCTGTTTAGACAAATTAAAAACCATTCTAAACTTGCAAGAGCATCATGCTGAGTGTTTCTTCTTCTCTCTCCTAATTGCAGCGACCAATCGACATGACTGGACTTAAGTTACTTCTAGATAAAAACATACTGACAGGGCCAAACTACAAAGATTGGCTCAGGAATGTCAAGATGGCAATCACTTACGACAAGCTGGGGTATCTTCTTACCACCGAAGCTCCCCCCGTCCCAGGTCCCACCTCCAGCGTCGCGGATAAAGAAATCCGTAAGACTTAGGAGATTGATTGCGCGAAGGCCAAGTGCCTCGTGCTTGCCTCTATGGACAACGAACATCAGAGGAGGAACGAGAATATGGATCTGGAATCCATATTTCTTCATACAAAAGAACTGTATGGAGAGCAGTCTCGTATCGCAAGATACGAAGTGTCGAAGAAGTTATTTTCGGCAAAATTGGCCGTCGGATCATCGGTAGCAGAACACGTGCTTAAGATGATTGGCTACATTGAGGAGCTCGCGGAACTTGGGACCACGTTGGAGAGTGAGCTCTATACGGACTTAATTCTCCAGTCCCTTCCTTCCACTTACGCCCAGTTTATACTGAACTTCAACTTACAAGAAAAAGAAGTTGAACTTTCAGAACTCCTCAACATGCTGAGGAGCGCAGAGGGCACCCTACAGAAAGGTAGGGAAACACCCACTTTGTTTGTAGGAGGATCTTCTTCTTCTAGGTCCAAGACGAAAGCCAAGGGAAAGAAGAAGAAAGCCTCCGCCAAACCAAGGGGCGGTGTTAGTAAAGTGGATAATAAGGGAAAGGAAAAAGGCAACAAAGATAGCGGGGAAGCTTGTGGGTAAAGAAGAATGCTTCTATTATCATAAGAGTGGACACTGGAAGAAATATTGCAGGGCTTGGAAAGCCAGGACACAGGAACTGAAGCAGGTTGCGGCTTCAGCTTCAGGTGTGTATGTTATTGAAAACTGTCTTTCGATAAACTCTACTTCCTGGGTATTGGATACCGGATCAGGATCTCATATCTGTAATTCTTTGCAGGCGTTGAGAAACCGTAGGGTTTTAAAGGCAGGTGACATGACCCTCAGAGTTGCAAACGGAGCTAGCATGGAAGCAAAAGCCGTGGGGGACTATCACCTGGGAATGTCAGATGGGCATGTTTTGGTTTTGCGTAATTGCTTTTTTGTACCCAACGCAACTTGTAATATCATTTCTGTATCTTTGGTTTCTAAAGAAGGTTATGAATTTGCGTTTGTAAGTAATGTTGTAAACATTCACCTTAATCCAGTTCTGATTGGGTCAGGTACACTGATCAATGGTATATACGTGTTAAACCAACCACAGATTTTCAATATCCAGAATACACACAAAAGAAAGTCTCCAGATATAAATCAGGCTTTCTTATGGCATTATAGACTGGGTCACATCAATGAGACACGGTTGACTAAGTTACATAAGGAAGGATACTTTGATCCGTTCGAGTATCAGTCTTATGCCACTTGTGAATCTTGTCTCATGGGAAAGATGACAAAGACTCCGTTCACTGGACACGGAGAAAGAGCGAGCGAACTCTTGGGACTCATACACAGTGACGTGTGTGGTCCAATGTCTACATATGCGTGAAGCGGTTATTCATACTTCATTACTTTCACAGATGATTTCTCTAGGTATGGACATGTCTTCTTAATGAAGCAGAAATCCGAGGCCTTTGAGAAATTTCGCGAATACAAGAATGAAGTTGAAAACCAAACAGGCAAAAGTATTAAGATTCTAAGATCGGATCGAGGTGGAGAATACTTGAGTGCCGAGTTCCTGAACTATTTAAAAGAGAATGGAATTCTCTCTCAGCGTATTCCTCCATACACTCCGCAACATAACGGTGTATCGGAAAGAAGGAATCGAACCCTATTGGATATGGTTCGTTCCATGATGAGCAAGGCTGAGTTACCGCGATCTTTCTGGGGTTATGCACTAGAAGCAGCTGCATATCTCTTGAATAAGGCTCCCACCAAGACTGTGCCTACCACTCCATATCAGATGTGGAGTGGGAAGAAACCCTGTCTTAAGTACCTTAAGATATGGGGATGTCCAGCTTTTGTAAAAAAGCAGCATGCGGACAAGCTCGAGGCACGTTCAGTACAGTGTAAGTTTGTGGGATACCCAAAGAACTCCAGGGGGTATATTTTCTATTCCGCTGAGAAACAAAAAGTTTTTGTTTCTCAACATGCCCGCTTCTTGGAAACTGAGTTTTTGGAAACCCAGATAAGTGGGAGCGCAATAGAACTGGAAGAAATTCCAGAACCACAAGCTATTACTGAAAGCTTGGAAGAGCCAGTAGTTTCAAAAGAACAGGACATTCCTACGCCGCTCCGCAGGAGTAGTAGGCAGTCTCATCTGCCCGAGAGATACTACGGTTTTCTCATAGATGGGGATAGAGAGGATTGCATCATAGATTATGATGAGCCTACTAGCTTCCAGCAGGCCGTTCAGAGCGTTGACTCGGTAAAATGGCTGGATGCAATGCGGACCGAAATGGAGTCCATGTACACCAACAAAGTATGGACGTTGGACATTGCTCCAGACGGGGTAAAACCCGTAGGATGCAAGTGGATCTTCAAAAGGAAGATTGGTGTAGATGGACAGGTTGAGACCTATAAAGCTAGACTTGTAGCAAAGGGTTTCCGTCAAAGACCTGGTTTGGACTATGACAAAACCTTTTCTCCAGTGGCTATGCTGAAATCCATTCGGATCCTTCTTGCCATTGCTGCCTTCCACGATTATGAGATTTGGCAAATGGACGTAAAAGCCGCTTTTCTAAATTGAAATTTAGAGGAGTGTGTCTATATGGACCAGCCAGAGGGTTTCATTCAGAGTGGGAGCAGCGGAAAGGTGTGCAAGTTGCTTAAGTCCATCTATGGACTAAAGCAGGCATCGCGGAGTTGGAACATCTGCTTTGATGAGACGGTCAAAGAATTTGGCTTTATCAAAAATCCAGATGAACCATGCATCTATAGTAGATTTGTAGCGAGAACTATAGTATTCCTCGTTTTATACGTGGATGACATTTTCTTAATAGGAAATGACATTCCTATGCTACAATCTGTCAAGGGTTTTTGTCACACAGGTTCTCCATGAAAGACCTGGGTGATGCCTCGTACATCCTGGGGATCCGGATCCATCGTGATAGATCCAAGAGGATATTAGGACTTTCACAGTCCAGGTACATCGACACCATACTGAAAAGATTCAATATGGAAGATTCCAAGCGCGGTAACCTACCGGCTTGTCACGGGATCACCCTCTCTAAAGAGATGTCCCCCAAGACTGATTTGGAGAGGGATCGCATGTCTATTATACCCTACGCTTCTACGGTAGGCTCTATAATGTATGCGATGTTGTGTACCAGACCGGATGTAGCTTATGCACTGAGTGTAGTAAGCCGGTATCAGTCAAACCCTGGGGAGAAACCCTGAATAGCGGTAAAGAACATTCTCAAGTACCTGAGAAGGACTAAGGAGATGTTCTTGGTATATGGCGGAAAAGACCTCCAGATCGAGGCCTTTGCTGACTCCAGCTTCCAGAGTGACAAGGATGATTCCAAGTCCATGTCGGGTTTTGTCTTTACCTTCAATGGAGGGGCGGTGTGTTGGAAGAGTTCCAAACAGGAAACCGTTGCAGACTCGACAATGGAAGCGGAATACATCGCTGCATCTGATGCCGCAAAAGAAGCTGTCTGGATGAGGAAGTTCTTGAAAGAACTTCAGGTGGTTCCGTCCATTATTGATCCAATACCTCTGTATTGCGACAACAACGGGGCTATAGCTTTAGCGAAAGAACCCAGGTCCCATCAGAGATCCAGACACATCTTGAGGCGGTATCACCTGATCAGGAAGATCGTGGATCGCAAGGAGATCGAGGTTCGGAGGGTTGCTTCAGAAGAAAACACTGCAGATCCATTCACCAAGGCCCTGCCCCAGACTCAGTTCGAGCGGCTGATCGAGATGATAGGTCTTCGATACGCCAGTACATGGCCTTAGTGCAAGTGGGAGATTGTTAGTGTATATGCCCTAGAGGCCATTACTGTATCATACTGGTTTGTATATTACTTAATGGAAGCTTGGGATATTCACCTCGTATATACAATCTTGCTCAAAATAGTAGTATGCTACTTGGTTTGTTTCTACTTCAATGTGTACATGTGTTTATTTTATCATATCACCTATACGCATTAGTGGAGCCCTTAGGATCTTTGCTTGATTACCAGCGTTGTGATGGCAGTCACACTAGTGGGGGCTGGGTAATCTATAACCACATCCTTATACTGGTCCCTAGTCGCAGGACTATCGAGACAGGGCATCGATACTCCGGAGTAGACTGGCGCATGCGCTTCTCATCCCAGTGTGGGAGACGGTCTGTCCCACAGCCGTCAGTACGTCGTACTTGAGATAGTATGCGGGTGCTCGTTAGGTTACGAGTACACTGGACAGGACTCGTCGGGAACTGACAAGTTGGTATTATACCTATCGTCAGTTATCAGTTCCCAGGTGACATGAGTACAGCTTAGTCCGCTGACTTGACACTGGCACTTCGCCTCGAGTGTGTTCCCACTACACTTTGATCACTACCCTACCACGGCTCAAAGGAGTCATGCAAACAGGTAGTGATTGGGTGCAGTCCCGAAGCACTTGGAGGCAGTGACGGTTAGACAGGATTCGTCTCTCCCAGTATTGGGGGTTGACATCGTGCTGTGTCTAGGAGAGCGATTACACGAGTAGTCCCTGGCCAGGGCAAGCGAGATATACTGGTAGGTTTCCAGTGTTATCTCAGGGTGTTTTGGGCTTCACTCCGACACGACTTGTACCGCTATTAGGGGACTGACGTTTACCGCCCCCTAGGCCCGACATGCAATGTATCAGACGAACAGACCGGACTGTACGGAGACTGTCATATTCAGACTCAGTAGGAGTTCAGATGGGGTTCACATCGTCAGTCTTCTTATCGTCATCTACCTGGGGACCGTTACGCACAGCTAGTGCCGCTTGCGGTCTGTGGTTAAACCCACTGCCAGCGTAGTGTCGAGTCTTTAGAGTCCCACACAGAGGGCTATTCGCCTCTGGGCAAAACAGAGTAGAGGTCGCATGGTTTTGCGACAGGGTTCGTTCTCATCCGCGCACTTGTGCACGTTTGGAGTCCGGACAGATATTACTAGCAGGCTCTGGTTTGAGCCAGATACTGGTATATATTTTGGGGTTGATTTTATCTCATAGTATTCATGTTCCTCGGAACAAGAATGCGGGTGTGTATGCACAGTTGATTAAGGCGGAGGAAGAGGATTTTTCATTAGGGTTTCGGAACGGGTGCGTATGCACAGTTGACAGTCGTCTTTTTCCAAACCCTAATGAATTTATGATATATCAATTAATAATATTAATTAAATGAAATTGTGTCATGGTTGGGTTTGTTGACTTGTTGACCAAGATTGACTAGTTGACCATGGTTGAAAGTTTGACCATCATCATTACATATCAAAGATGCTCTTTGATTCTAGCAAAACCATTTAATGAATGTAATGATAATGGTCATTCCAAACCATCCATCAACTATTTCATTTTTATTATTATTGTTAATTTGATAATTCTTTTCATTTTAGTTATGGTTGTAAAATGAAAAGAATAGCTCATTCTATCATAACTCTTCTCTCTCCTCTCTTCTTCTTCCTCCTCCTCTAGTTCAAGGAGCTCCCTTCTCATGTGTTGAGAATCCATCTCCTTGAGATAAAAACACCCCAAAGCCACTCTCTACTCACTCTAGGGTTAGGGTTTAGCAAGCCAAAGATCCTAGTTCACTCAAAGTTCGAGAAAGAGCCCGAAGGTTGAACCCTCAGGTGGATCCATCTTTGACGGAAGAAGGCAACGAGGAAAGCACCATCAACCCCTACAAAGGTTTCAAGAAGAAGGAGTTCAAGTTAGGTATAACCTCATTTCCGAGTAGCTAACTCTCTTTAGCTTTCTTGCTAGTTTAGTTTAGAAAAGATCCCGACTTTGTTAGTCCATGTTGCCCCATGCGCTAAAAATTTGATTTTTATACCGTTTCCGCCTCCCCGCAAGAACCGGGGTTGGCAACGTCGACTTACAGACTGTAGCAAACCCACGGAACCAAATTCCGGTGATTCTAGGTCGTCCCTTTTTGGCTACTTCCAACGCTGTAATCAACTATAGAAACGGCTCTATAAACCTAACTTTTGGGAATAGGTCAATTGAGCTCAACATTTACAAGTTGGGAAGTCAACCCTCCGATCCTCATGCTCGAGTATGTTCTGTCGAATTAATGGATGTCGACAGCAGCGAATTTGACGAGTCTCATGATACTGATCTACACTCTTTTCATATGTTGTTGTTTGACCCAACTATGTATCAGTCACATACGGACTCTTCCACCGAGTTTTCCGGGTCAACAACTATCATTGATTATGAACCATTTTTAGAGTCTGAAGATCACCCCGCGCTTTTTGATGACATTATTCTTCGGGGTATGGATGAGAGTTTTGAGGAAATTTTCGCTGATGAACTCACATTTTTAAAAGACACGGATATTGAGATGAATCCACCTCAATACAAAGAAATTGAACCTCCACTCCTTCTTCTGGACTATAAAGAGAATGCGAGTAATCCATCACAATCACTGTGTCGTCTCTCCAAAACGAGACGCAAACACATTCTTTTACACCACTTATCTTTTCCCCACTTCTTCTTGGCTCTTTTTAACTTGTTCTTCCACCAACTGATACACTACAATGATAAAATTTTCGAATGGTTGGTGTTGATTTTCGGTCTTTGCAAAGCTTGGCTTTGACCAGTAATTTTTGACCCCCTCTTATGATCTTCAATTCACATTGTTTAAGTCAAGTTTGGGGGGGTATATTTTGGCTCTTGAAAATAAAATTTTTACTCAAAATGGTGAGCCAAAAGAATAAGTTTAAGGGAGAATTTTCACGATCATATTTCATATCCCCATTAATAAATAATTTCCTCCCAGGCTTACAGGTTTTTGTGATCTAAACAGAAGACAACAGTGAAGACACTGTTGAAAACAAGTTTGGGGGAGGTTTGTGCTTATTTATGCATCACTTTGCATCATACCTTGCATAAGTACAAAACAAAACATATAAAAAAAAATTTGTACATAAATAAGATAATAAAAGATTAGATAGTGAAAAATTACATCCAAAAGATTGGAAAAATTTAAGGAAACCAAGAAAATTAGAAGTTTTCTTAAATAGAACTAGTAATAAGTAGTTATGAGCTGTTGTCCCAAGGGTTAGTAAGATGAAAAAAGTCACCAATCTGCGGATAAAAATAAGTCTGAAAAATAGTTTTTATTCTGGAAGCCAAACATTTGAATGTTGATACCCTACTATACGCACTTACACACGTCTTGAAACTCGGGATAGTAGAGGATGCCTTGAAATGCTCTTATCTAAAAGCTAAAGTATGAAGGAAATAATAAAAGCATAAAAGATAAAATGGTGTTAAGGAAAAAATGAACACTGGTTTTGTTATCACCAAGACAGCAATAAAAAAATATAGCGATGGTGCTTCATCACCTAGTGCCTTAGACCAACTGGTTTTGGAGTCACTGCTAAGCCTTAGGTGTTGCAAGACGAGGAAAATACTAATACACCTAATAAGCAAGCACATGAATAATCGGTCGGTTAGTACCTCAAGAAGTATTAACGGTCGCATGAAAAATATGTGAGCAATCCCATCTAAATATTCTTCGATTAAAAAGTACTGAGGTAGATGGACAAGAGTATGATAGCTTGAATTGAATTCTCCGAGTGTAGGGATGTCTTTTACACACACGTAGGGGTATATGATCGATGTTTGAAAGAAAGGTAGGAATGAAGAATAAAGACGATGTCTTATTGAGGGATGATGTGATTTCTAACATCTTTTCATGACTATTAAGATAGGGCTCATGACAACCGAAAAACTAGTGTAGTTGGAAACTCTAATTTTCAAAGTTTTTCTTTTATAATTCTTATCTTTACATATAATTTTCACGGTCTTCCTTTTATTATGGGATTTTGTGGGTGCAATCCGCTGAAAACCCTCAGGAGACAACACCTCCTACTAGGGACACCTAGAGGTTTAAAGGTTTGTTGCACGTGCTCAGTGCAATCGTGTTGCCTACGAAAGTGTGCTAATAGTTTTTCTTTATTTTATCCTTCTCTTGAATAAAAGATATTTGCTCGAGACGACCAAAATTAAGTTTGGGGGAGTTTAATCAGTCGAAAATATTGCATTTTTAACACATCAATTTCCCTACTATTTGCAATCATCTAAAGGTGTTCGCTATAAATATAGCACATATTAGCAACTTGTCTGCAAAATACCAAATAACATGTGTTATACATTATAACCGGCATTTTGAGGGAAATTGAGTGTTTATTACTACATGCATGATCTTTTCTGTATCAACACTTGTCTCGAGATTGTGTGCAGGAAATTCTCCAGGTAAAAGAGCCGGAACTGCTAAAAGTGCTGATAAAATACGTCATGTCAAAGACTTGAAATCTGACAGTAAACAAGAAAGTATAAAAATATTCCAGATATCAGGAAAGTGCCCTAAAACCAACAGAAGAATTACCTGGAAATTGCATGCAATAATTCACCAACATAGCCGCGGATCCGCGGCCGAGTCGGCCGAGTTGCCGCGGATCCGCGGTCTACTTGACACGTCATCAAATCAGATTTTATCCAGAAGCTTCATCTAACAACCCTTGCTTCTAGAAAACTCTCAAAGACCACGTGGCTTCTTCCAGAAGGCTCTGCATAACAAACTCACTCTAGAATATTCCTTGCAACAATTTTATTCTAGAAGGCTCCCCCCAACAACCTTATTCTAGAAGGCTCCCTCCAACAACCTTATTCTAGAAGGTTCTCTCTAACAACTTAGGTTTAGAGTGAAGATTCAAATCAGGTGATTATAAAAAGAGATCTAGATCTAGGGTTTGGAGGTTAGACAATTAGTAGTGAGTTAGTTTCACATTTGGAGCTAAAATTCAAATTCAAGTTGAGTAACACAACTTGATACCAAAACCCTAGCCCAAATCCGTTTCCAAAGCCAAATCAAAATCATTTTGAGAAGCAAATCAAGCAAGCAACCATCGATCCTTTATCCGCGAAACCACTTTTCATCCGAGCAAGAGATCCGCGACGATCCGCGACTCACGGAGATCGAGTGGAGCGAAATTCGACGGATCTAGTTACGTTTTCAAAAAGAGCGATCGAGAGCAACATCTTGTAACCTCGAATTGAGGGAATGTGTAATTAGTCGTCGATTTAATAAAGGTGATAATTGAAATTCTTGTTTCCTTTACATTCTTGCATTGTGAAATTTCTTGATCTTTGATTCATTTATTTTCATGATGCTTGAGTAAATTTTCCGCTTGTGGAGGATTCGAGAGAATTGATAGATCTAATGATGATCAAATCTTAATACTAATTTTAAGTCTTATGAGATTTGTGAACTCTAGGAAAAAGAACCATCAATGACCTAATTTGGATCGAGATCACATTCTTGCGAATTTCGTTGCAAATTAGGGATCAAATGATTGATGATTTTCTTTGCTAGAGACTAGATCCGAATGATCATGATCGAAAAGACAAGGAATAGAAGGAGAAACCCGAGTTTCTTCAATAGATCCCTAATATTCATTTATCATCATCAATCTCGCTACAAATTATCAATAGATAAGATTAGGAATTATTAGATTCATCATTAACTATTAACTCAATCGAATCCTACAAGCTATTCTTCATTATCTTGATAAATCAAAGTGATTGAGACATTTCTTGATTCTTGATTCTAGATCTCTATTTTCTTGATGTTTATTAAAATCAAATCATACAAATCTTGAATCAACTTTCTTGCATTTTCTTTTATATTTTCATTTCGGCTCATCTAAAACAAGATAGATCAAAACACACATCTCAGTGGACGATCCGTATTCATTAACGCGCTACATCAACACCGTTAATTGATTGCGGTATAAATTTCTTTGGATGTGATTAAAACTTTTCCATACACATGAAAAATGATCAATCAACCATTACCACTGACTTAGTGGCAAAGATGTACTCATTAGGGGGAAGTATCTCCTCATAGTGCTCCCCTTTGACGGGTAAACTAGAGATCTCCACGAACTCTTCTAATGAAATCGAAACCTCCCGATCTGATAAGAGAAAGGTATGGGTCAGGATGTTCCACTGTTCCAGAACGGACTTGATCCACCACACATAAGGAGTGTGGTAGTGAAAGAAGGATGCATAAATTGCGGGGTAAAACCCGGACTTTAATAGCAGCGACTTCTTGGCCGACAGGATATATGGGGCCTACTGTAGATAGCCGGCCGAATGATGGGGAGTCAATCCTATCATGTAAACTGCCCCCAAGGACGCAACTCTCCTTGACATATACGTCACCCTAAAATGTCCAAGGTCATCGGTGGCTGTACGGATATCGATGCCATAGAAGGCTAAAGGCACCCTTCCAAGGTCCAGTTGACCTCTTCTACAGCGTAAGTCACTTAAAGCGGGCCAGTGTTCATTCGAAAATAGTGCACTTTTAACATGATAATTTCCTTACTTTTCTTAATCATCTAAAATTATTTGTTATAAATATAACACATATTAGAAGTTTATCTGCAAAATACATTTACCATGTGTTTATATATTATAATCAACATTATGAAGGAAATTGTATGTTTAATATTTTATGCATAATATTTTGTATCTCAAACATAACTTACATTCTTCATTGAGATATTGTGCAAGTTTAGCTCAGGTCAGATATCCGGAATCAAGAATCTGCCGATAAAATAAAGAAAATCGAAGAATCAAATGCTGGCAGAGACTCAGAAAAGATAAGAAGGTTCCAGACATCAAATAAATACCCAAATATTAACAAGAGAATATTCTAGAAGAATGAAGCCAAGAACCCACCGAGACACGGCCGATCCGCGGCCGAGTCGGCCGAGTTGCCGCGGTTCAACGGTCAAGAAAAGGAGTTAGGGTTCAAGATTCTTCTTGAAGCTTCTATACAACAAACTTAGTTTGTTTGGATTTTCTGTTACTAGATTTGTGGCTATAAAAAGGACCGAGGGCTACATCCAATGGGGATCCAATCTCTTCAAATAAAATCAAGAAAAGAGCCAACAAATCTCTACATCAAATCCAAGATCAAATCCAATATCAAAAAGGGGATCTAAGATCTAAGATCAAGAATCTTCGATCTTAAGATCCAAGATCAATAAATTATCGAGAAATTCATCAAGCAACATCAATCAAGTCTTCTTTACATGAAGCCAATCATCGTCAACGAGCAAGTGATCCAAGACAGGTCCAAGAATCGAGGTGATCAAGCGACGTGAAGATCGACGGAATATTTACTTCTTCAAGGCAGAGATCGAGAGAAATTCTTCCTCCTCTTGTAATCTAAACTCAAAGAAATGTATTGTGAAGTTGAGTAATAAAGGTAGATCATCAGTTTTATCAATTCGCTTTATTTTAATTTCCGCATTATGAATTCTTTCTTTATTCTTTCTTTTATTTTCATGATGCGCGAGTAATTCTCCGCTTGATAGAATTCGTAGGATTAGGGTAGATCAATAGATGAGAAAATTCTATACCCTTTTAAGTCTTGTAAAGTTTATAAACTTTAGCAAAAGAATCGTCAACATCCTTATCGGGCGCGATATCAATTTCTTGATAATCTCGACCACGGTTTGAGATAAGATTGACAATCTTTTTGTTAAGGGCTAGATATGAATGGAGATCAATAAAAGGACAAGGGTCAATAGAGGAGAAACCCTAGTTTCTTCCAAAGAACCTTAATCCTCATTCATCGCCATCAATCTAGTTTTAAGTCTATAAATAGATAAGAGAAGTCATCTTTATTAGTCATCCAGGGCTACTAAATCCAATCGAATCCTATAAGCCTTCTTCATATAAAATTTTCTTGATAACTCAATTAGATCTTGAACAATTTTCTTGATTTTCTTGAAACTATCTTCTTGATTTTCTTGATTTTCTCTTTTCTATTTCTTTCAACCAATCTAAAGCAAGAACTATAAAATTCCACGAATCCCAGAGGACGACCCGTACTCACTAAAGGTTCGCTACAAACGACACCGTTATTGATTGCGGTTATTTTACTACTACTTATTCTTTCACAAAATTATAGATCAATCAGATGGCGTCGTTGCCGGGGATCCGTGTGTAATTTTTTTCTTTCTTTCTATTTGGGTTGAAATATTATTATTCCATCAAAATATAAATCAAGAACGCATCTTGTGCTTAACGATTAGTGTGAGAATCTGGATACATTGTAGCAGGGAGATAAAGATTCAGGGCAATTCATCAAGACCATAGGAGCAAGAGAAGCAACTGTAGAAAAAAGAATTTCAGGAACCATCGAGTTGGCGGCGGAACCGCGGCAAGAAGGTCATTCTTATGATGGAACCGCGATAGGTTTAGTGAATTAGGGTTTCAAGTCTCTCTGGTATATTTTCTATCTTCTTCTCTTTCCTCTGAAAAGTCCAATAACAATTTTTCTGCAGGATTCTTTGCAAAAATTCGCCGCTTAAAAAATTTCTTTTTGCGTGCTTTGTTTTTGGGTTTTTTTGCATATTGTAATATAGAAAATTAAAGGGAAAAGACCAAATTCTGATTACGTGGGGATTTCATTACCCTTCCTAAGCCCCACAAATCAAAAAACTAGTATCTGCATCACCCTTCATTAATTAAAAAATATTTTGACCAATACTCTAAGGACTGTCACGCTCATTAAGGATAGAGGAGGGTCATGGGTAATCTATTGCTTATCCGCATTTTTTTGTGGTGTCTAGGCAAGTGTGTCTAAAACAAGTGGTTACTTAATTAGGCCCGCTATTTACGGTGATTCGTATAGCGGATACCTCCCACTTACGTGGCAATTACCTGGCCACAATAGAGATAAAGAGATAGTAGAGGATTGATCTTGATACCTCCCACTTACGTGGAAATTACCTGGCCACAATTACGTGGCAATTACAAATCACTACAAAACAATATAATAATACATTACCGGGTTTAAAGGGGTAGATTGGTACGGAATGTGTTTAAAGTGGCATGAGATGGTCACTTTAATAAAGCTAACCTGAATATCCATTGTCGTTGTCACGTGGGTTTTGACGGGGCTGTTGGGGTCGAAAATTACACTCCGGTTGACCAAGTCAAAATCAAAGTCAACCTCATGCCAAACGGGCCCAAGCCCACGTCAAGTGGGCCCATACCCAAGTCGAGCCCTGCAGCCGACCCTCTATGCTAAAATTATGTAATAAACAATTTTGATGTAATTGCTACAAATGTAAGGAAAATGGGTATAAAGCCAAAATTTTGTAAAGCCTATGGTTTATGTGCTAAAAAAATAAGCACATGAGACATAGGATGGGAAAAATGCCATTTTGTAAAGCCCAAGGGGCTACGTGTAAATTTGTAAGCCTATAAAAGGCAACATGATGATGAAATGAAAGAATAATTCATTCCCCATTAAATCTCTAGGATTTGTGCCTCCATCTTCAATCTCTCACGTTCTTCTTCTTCCCTTTTCATTTTCCAATTAAATCAAGAGCTTAGCTCTTTTTTTTAAACCAAATAAAGTTTTACCATAAACCCGCTGAAGGAGAGTTTAACTCTCGCATTCGATCAAAAAAAAGAGGAGTAGATTTTCGCTACCTTCTTCTCTTTCTTCAAGATCCAATTTGAGAGAGGGAAAAGAAGGGAAACCCACATCCTAAGACTTCATCAAGAGAAGAAAAAAGGGTCTCTTTTTTTATCATCCAAGATATAAATCTTGGAGTTTCAAAAGAACCCATTTTGGGTTTCTTCTCAAAAAAGAAAGTAGAAAAACTTTTAGAGTTTAACACCACAAATAAAATTCTTTTGGAGTTTAACTCCACACTAAAAACTTTTTTTTAGGGAGTTTAACTCCAAGTAAAATCGTTTTAGGAGTTTAACTTCGAATAAAATCGTTTTGGAAGTTTAACTCCAAATAAAATCTTATGAAGTTTAACAACATAATAAAAAAAGAAAAAATGTGTCTTTTAGAGCTCCTACTTCCTCTCACGTGAGGGAGAGGGGAGCTCCAATTAAGTAGGAGCTTTCCCTCCTGCTCACGTGAGGGGGAGGCTCCCACTAAGTGGGAACCTCTGCTCCCTTTCACGTGAGGAAGAGGGAACTCCCACTAAGTGGGAGCTTTCTCCCCTCTCATGTGAGGGGGAGGCTCCTATTTAGTGGAGTTTAACTCCACACCAAATAAAGATCGTATTGTAGTTGAATTCCATTTAAAATTCTTTTGGAATTTAACTCCACAACAAAAATTCTTTTAGAGTTTAACTCCACAATAAAATTTATTTTGAGGAGTTTAACTCCATATTAAATCTTTTTAGGAGTTGAACTCCATTTAAAATTCTTTTAGAGTTGAACTCCATAATAAATCTTTTGGAGTTTAACTCAATACAAATGCTTTTGGAGTCTAACTCCTTTAAAAAATAGTTCTTTTGAAGCCCTTTTTACACCCTCTCATGTGAGGGGGAGGCTCCCATTTTGGGTTTCTCCTTCTCATGTGAGGGGGAGGCTCCCATTTTGGGAGCACCTTTCTTTCTCTCATGTGAGGGGGAGGCTCCTATTTTTTGTTGCTCTTCTTATGTGAGGGGGAGGCTCCCATCTTAGGAGCCCCCTTACTCCCTCTTACGTGAGAGAGGGAAGCTCCCACTCTGTGGGGGCTTTCTTTTAAAAATAAAAAAGGCTGTCTTTAGAGTTCAACTCCATAATAAAAATTATTTCGGAGTTTAACTGCATTATAAAAAAAATTTCTGGAGTTTAACTCCACTTAAAATTCTTTCGGACTTTAACTCCATAATAAAAATTCTTTCGGGGTTTAACTCCATTTAAATTCTTTTGGTGTTTAACTCCAAAAATAAAAATTCTTTAGGAGTTTAATTCCACAATAAAAATCTTTTTATGAGTTTAACTCTATTTAAAATTCTTTTGTAGTTTAACTCCACAACAAAAATTCTTTGGAGTTTAACTCCATATAAAAACTTTTGGGAGTCTAACTCGAAATAAAATTATTTTAGGAGTCTAACTCCAAATAAAATGTTTTGGAGTCTAACACCTTAAAAAATTATTATTATTATTTTAATTTTGAATCCCCCTCACGTGAGGGGGAGGCTCCCACCAAGTGGGAGCCCCCTTGCTCCTTCTCACGTGAGAGAAGAAAGCTCCCACTCTGTAATACCCAGCCCTTTCTATGGATATTTCTATTTCACTTATAAAATTTATTTATTTTACTTATAAATATTTATATATTTTAAAACCCCATTAAACACCAAACCCAAATCTTTCCTTTTATTTTTCCTTAATCCCAAGCCCTCGGCCCAGCAGTAAGCCCTCAGCCCAACACCCATTTTTCCTTTTATTAATAAATCCCCAAAAGCTCGGCCCATCCATTTTTCCCCTAATATATTAATTAAACCTTTTCTGGCCCAAAGCCCTTAGCCGCTCACCCAAACCCGACCAGGCCCACACCCTGTTCTCCTTTCTTCCCAACGTCTCTCCCTTTTTCCCGCTCCCTGTTCCCCAATCCGCTTCCTCCACCAACGCCCGCGCCCACGCCCACGTCGTGCGCCGTTACCCCTCGCGATCCCCTCAACGTTCTCTCCTCGTCTCCCCTTATTCCACAGTCTCTCAAACTCCTCCCTTTCTCTAACCCATCCTCTGCCATCATCCCGAGCTCACTACGCTGGACGACCCACGCCATCAACGCTGCCGAGCCCTCAACTCCACCTCTACCATCACCACAAGCCACCTCCGATGAATCTTGCCGGCACCCCATCACCCACCGAGCTCGCCTCCTCCGGCCATCTCCATCGACCCAACAACCTCCCTCCAACCTCAACTCCCTCCTCGCCTCCACTTAACCACCCACCGGCCTTTATCTTCCTCCAGCACCGCCTCCCTCAACCTCCATCTCGACAGACTTCCGGCCACCTCCCTCGATCGACGAGCCCCTCCTTCAACCACAACCCCATTCCCTGCATACCGTCGCCGCCACTAACCATCACCGGAGACACAACCTTCGCCGCACCACCTCTGCACTACGCCGAGCCTCCGTCTTTGCCAGGTAAACTCTCTCTATATACATCTCTCTCTCACACTCCCCCCTCTCTCTCTGTTATTCTCTCTATATATATATCTCTCACTCCTCTCTGTCTCTCTCTCTGTTACACTCTCTATATATACATCTCTCTCTCTCACCCCCTCTTTCTCTGTTATTCTCTCTCTCTCTTTATATCTCACTCCTCTCTCTCTCTGTCTAACTCTCTCTCTCTCTGTCTAACTCTCTCTCTTTAAATCTCTCTCTTTCTCTCTCTCTAAAAAGTCCTTCTCCCTTTATCAGCATCTCTACCTCACCCCAAAAACAAGGAGTAACCTGGAGCGGTGAAGAAAAGGAGGGCACGAAGAGCAGCTAGATCAAGTACAATTGTCGGATTCCAAAAGGCTGAACCGGTACTGCGTTCGTGACGCGGTCGTGCTGTTACCACTGGAGTAATATTGTCGACTCATCTCCAGGCAAGTTCCCTACTTGCTACATGCTAATTTGTGTTAGTTACAAACTATAATCGTATAGATTCCATATTTACATTTCCCGATAAACTATATGACGTAACTATTCGATGTATGATTTCATTGGAAATCTTCATTTAATTTGAAGGAACTCAATTACATGGTCTGGCCCGTAAGGCAGTGAACCTAGTGTGTAAATTTCATTGGTAAATATGACCGTTAATAACTAAAACGAATGCCCCCGAATACATCCGTAAAACTGGGATTTTCCCGCATCTGAAAATCGTTAAAATCACCATAAATTATGTACATACTGAAATGATACGTTCGAGGGCTTAAATCGAAGCCGATTCGACGAACTATAACCCTATGCAAGTTTCTAATGGTTTCTGTACTTAAATTGTTACAATATTTGGATCGGAGTGCGACTCTGGACTGCAGTCGTATACTGTCCCGTAATGCGTGCCACCTTGCTTCCTGAACTCATATGTTGCGGAACTCCGCAGTTTAATAAAGGTGAATCTGTTAGCTAGATAACACAAGTGGTTTCATTCCGTTTCATCGTCGTTTGCTATTTAAATTGTAAATTAAAAGGGCTGGACGTATAACAGTCCAGAACAGATTCAGAAGTGACAAACTAGTGATAAAACAATGTGTAACTTTCGACGTACTGACGGGATTGAGAATCCGTCTGTTGCGTTGAATACCCTACTGAAAACCCTAGATATCATTCAACTGTAGCATCGCTAAATTCTGATCCCTACTGGGGTTAAAATGCGTTGCGAAACAGACTTCGGATTCTGAAACCGGATTTCCAGCAGCGAACGCTTAAAATGAAATGTCCGTATCTAGGGATCCTGAAACCCGATTGACGTGAAACCAAATTTTCTGGATAGATAATCACACATACTACTTATCCCCTGTTCATTGTTTTGCTAAATTTTGGCATATTTTATTTATGATAAATTATGCAAGTGGTAGGATACCGACATATGACATCTTAATCCTGCCTTACATACTGTTTTCTCATCACATCATATGTATATGTTATTGCATCATATGTATATGTTATTGCATTGGTAGCCTAGTGATCATGTGTTTTACCCAGTGTTAGGTATTAGTGGTGATTGTGGCAAGTACGTTAGTGTTCGTGCATGAGTGGATAAGTGAAAGTGACACGTACTTGTACACAATCAGTGAACCCTATTATTCTATTGCATTGTCGACGTCTGTAGGACGCATGTAAGTGTGACTATAAGTGGTATGGGACACTTATGGAAGCTCTTGCATGGGTGTCACAGATAAGGCACCAGACACTGTCATTTATCTTGGGTATTAGTCGGGATGTGCTTGATGGAGATCCTGTCTCCAGTTCTCGCGCAGACTTGTCATGGACCGAGCGGTATTTGAGGTTATGGTTGGCGTTTGATGTAGACCACCGGGTGTGGGGTAGTTTGAGTGTGAGTTCAACAGAATCTCGGGAGTCCCATGCCGGCTTATATATATGGAGATATATGGAAATTTACAGGATACATGATTATTACCGTGAGTTATATTTTAGGCCCGTGGTCCCTTGCCCTTGGGTCCTACCCTTGGGTAGAGGACACTCGCGAGTGGTTGATTCTCACACTTGGACTGACGATAGGCTTAGTAACCTGTATAGTGAGACTTAGAGACTGATAGGGATAATGGCATTGATATACATTACTTACTGTGTCGACATACCTGGCATACTATTTTACTGCTTTATCATTCACCTGATCTATTGGGCACTTCATTGGTTACTGCATGTTCATATCTTTACCGTCTTGATTTACTGTTATATATATCTATTATCACTGTTCGAGTTGCCACTTGCATCTATATATTTATATTGCTATTGTGTCGCTCTGACGACCTGAGTATGCATACTTAGTGTGAGGAGTGGATCTAGCCGGGACCAGGACCAGACATACATCGTGGACATCTTGATCAGCTATCCAGAGCTATACTCTTTTTACCTCCATCAGGTCAGTTCCCTGTATTTGTTTTGTTTCAGATACTGCATTTCTCATTACCTGTGCGTTGTTTACTGATTACCACGTAAAGCTAGAAGCCGAAGTGTGACTAGGGCAGGATATTTCCTTGACCGTAGGAGCATGGCTGGCCTTGTCAACCGCTCGTATTCTGTATTTTGGGAAGCGGGGCGTGACGCACTCTGTGGGGGCTTCCTTTTAAACAAAAAAGGTTTTGTCTTTGGAGTTCAACTCCACAATAAAAATTCTTTTGGAGTTTAACTCCATTATAAAATTCTTTTCTGGAGTTTAACTCTATTTAAAATTCTTTCGGACTTTAACTCCATAATAAAAATTCTTTCGGAGTTTAACTCCATTTAAATTCTTTTGGAGTTTAACTCCATAAATAAAAATTCTTTTGGAGATTAATTCCACAATAAAAATCTTTTTAGGAGTTTAACTCCATTTAAAATTCTTTTGTAGTTTAACTCCACAACAAAAATTCTTTTGGAGTTTAACTCCATATAAAAACTTTTGGGAGTCTAACTCCAAATAAAATGTTTTGGAGTCCAATTTATTTAAAACAATTATTATTATTATTATTTTAATTTTGGTGCCCCCTCATGTGAAGGGGAAACTCTGATTGGTCCAAAAATTTATGTTAACCGTAATCAGAAACGGCGTCGCTTTACAGCTAGCCGGTGAGTATGGGTCGATCCACAGAGATGGGTAGTTTTCTTAATGTGTCTTTACGAGTTGATTCTAAATGTTGTATTGGATTGATTAAATCTAAAAACTAGATCTATCACTAAATTAAAGTCTTTCTAGGGTTAGGTTTAGGGGAAGTTTGGAGATTAAAGGTTTCCTCACCGCTTTCATTGCCCTATTTTTGATCTATTAGATATTGTGGTAATTATCAATAAAGTGGATTAGAATCTTTTGGGAAGATATTTCTTCTTCTTGATTCTTATCCTTCTTTTATAGATAATTACCCTAACCCCCATGGAAAACACGCGCAACCGGGCCTTTATACTATGGTGTCACCGTTACCTTGAGGGGTAGGGTGCCGTAGGGAGCGGTTGTGCGTGTATACATGGAGTTCTAATTCTTGTGAAGGGGCATGAAAGGGGTGAGAGATCTCGTCTCTCAAACCTTTCCCTAAGGCTAACCCTAACAAGCGAGGAGATTACTCGCTCATTAGGGGATGAAAAAACATACTAATTAAAAGAGAATAAAAAGCAAAGAAATAAAATTACTTACTAATTTGATGGCTCCCTCCAAGCAAGAAAACAGAACAGATCTGAATAAACTCCCAACAATTCTGAATTTTATTGATTGAAAATAGGCATAGGGTATTACAATTTTTTATTACAATTTATAAGCAAACAGGAGAATTTAGGGTTATGGGATTCGCACATGTGCAATTACAGATTTGCCCACGAAAAATCCAAACCCCCGCACCGACGCACCGACACCCGAAATCCGCACCGACACGGGCACTAAGCGGCCGCGGAACCCCGGCAAATATAGGGGTAGGGCCGCGGTTCCGCGGCCCTTTGGTGTGATCAGTTGACCAACTTTTCTGGGCTGGTTCTTTATACATTGGGCTTTATATTTCTATAGTTCTTTTCTCCCTTTAGCTTCTGATCTTCTCCAGATCTTCAGTGAAACTTGTAGTGGTCTTTTAATTGTTTCCTTTGACATTTCGGACCATGCGTTGCCTTGTACACTTGTGAATTGTTCTTTGTCTAGGCTTGACTAGGGTCCTTCTACTTGTTGGTCAAAAGTTTCTCTTTTTGTATCATCTTTTGTCTGTTTCACCGTTTTCGCTCCAAGAACCTATATCCTGTAACATACAGCAGATATGCGTCAAAAGCACCTGTTTATTTATAAAACGAATAAGAATTGGGGAATATAAACTGCAATATTATGATATGAACAAATACCCCCAAACATATCTTTTGCTCGTCCTCGAGCAAACTTATTTTTATTCACTAAAATCCTAACCACACTTTCGCAGGGAAACGCGATTGCACTGAGCACGTACAACAAGCCGTTAAACCTCTAGGTGTCCCTAGTAGGAGGAGTGTTGTCTCCTGAGGGTTTTCAGCGGATTACACCCACAAAATCTTATCAATTCGGCCCATTGACTTTTGTTCTCCAATTAGGTTTTCTAACAAGGAATTCTATTATCTTTTACTTGTAAATTATCCACCCATATTCTTCACGCTTCCTCATTATTTAACTTAAGATCATATATGTTATGTAGACCTACTTAGCTTTCGGCATCTCTTAAGTCTTCCTTCTAGGGTTTCATCTCCACTTAGGAATTTCTATCAACTCTATTAAAGATACAAGTTCTATCTTTCATTCCTTTCTCTCATCTAAACTCCAATTACATACCCCTACGTGTGTGTATAGATCACCCCTACACTTGGAAATTCAAATCAAGCAATCATACTCTCGTCCATTGTCCAAAGCACTTATTAATTTGTGAATTTTTAATTGAATTTTGCTTACACATCCTTCATGCGACCGTTAATACTTCTTGAGGTACCAAAAACCAATTACAAGATGTGTTTGCACTTTAAAGCGTAAATCCTAGTCTTGTAACACCCAAGGCTTTAGCAGTGACTCCCAAACCAGTTGGTCTAAGGCACTAGGTGATGAAGCACCCTCGCTAAATATTTTTCTATTTTTGCAGCCTTAAGTAATCACAAAAACCAGTGTTCATTTTTTTTTCTTTATTCACTTTTTTTCTTTTATTTTCATTGTACTAAGGACTTTAGACAAGAGCATTTCAAGGTCTCTTCTACTATTCCAAGTTGCAAGGTGCGTGATTGTGCAAATTATAGGGTATACATTTTCAGAATCTAGACTTAAGTTAGGAACTATTTTTCAAACTTATACTCTAATAAGAACATCAATAATCTTCCCTTGTTTCGACTTAGCCCAAGAAGTGAACCCAAAATTTGCGTATTTCTAAATAAACTACAAGGCATATACTTTCTACCGTTAAACTTTAAGGAATGTTATTTTTAGGGTTTTTAATTCACTAAGTCTAAGATCTAGTTGTTCCTAGCTAGTTAACCTATTTGTCAAACTCAAGTCAATTAGCCAAAATTGAATACAATAATTTTTATAATTTTTGAAAATTTTCAATTTTTTTGGGTTTTTTAAATAAATATGCAAATGTAAAAATATGTACAAATGAATGCGAAGGAAGAAGACGTACCGAGCATACCCCCAAACTTGAACTTGACAGTGTCCTCACTGTCATGCTAAACCAAGAGGGTCAAAATACCGGCACTTCCCTGTTTATTTATTTATAAATTTTTTTTGTTAAGAAAAACAAATATATACAGAAAGGCCCCCCCCAAACTTCATTTAAATGATGTTAGACATTACTGCCAAACTTTGCATAACCCAAACGTCAACACCAACCAGTTGAAAAATTTATCAGTAAAGAGTATTGGTTGGTGGAAGAATAAGTTGTGGCGGTCCAAAAAGAATTGGGGAAGATAGAAGTGGTGGTATGGAAGGTGTGGAGGTGAATATACAGGAGGTGGTGATGAATCAAAACGAGAATGTGAATGATCAGCAATCAGTGGAATGTTGGCATTCTCGTATCTTCTTAAAAGAAATGAGGGTGGTTCAACTTCTGAAGGAGGAGGTTGACTAACCACAATACCTCCAAAATGTTCCTGTGGGTCCTCTATTGACTTGGCATCATCCATCAATTTTATATGATATTCAATTATAAGGGAACTGATCTTCTCGATGTCCGCCATAGTCCAACCGAAAACTTGCCGCCTATCTTGTAAGACTTTTAAAATAGCGTTCTCTTGCTCGAAGGCTAGAGAAGCTGACATTATAATGGGAAAAGTCTCATTCTCACCTATGTAAGCATATTTAAGGTGACGCAGTAAGGACATGAGTTCGAGTTTCGGAGCGAAAGAATCATTGCGAAATCTAACTCGAATTCAAAGGACTCCAACACAGGTTCGAAATCACTGCAAACAACCGATTCGGATGGCTCAACTAACTCATCCACAAATTCAAAAGACTCATATTCGGGCTGTGAGTCGTCATCATCCGAAAAAGTGAAACATTCATAATCAATATCGGTTGTGTCAACGGGTGTAGGCACAAGGAGGGACGCACTAGTGGCGTCAAAACTGTTTTCATCAAACAAGAATCTTTCAAGCTCGCAGTCCTCCTGCGTGATTTCGTGAACAGAGTAAACTTCTCATGTACTAGTTTTAGGCACGGGGGGCAGACTTCCCATCTTATAAATATTGAACTCACTAGACATCTTCCCAAAGGATAGAGTCATGGAGCCATTGCGATAATTTATTACGGCATTGGAAGTGGCCAAAAATGGTCGACCGAGAATCACCGAAATTTGGTTTCTTGGGTTAGCAACAGGTTGTGTATCCATAACAATAAAATCAACGGGGAATATGAACTCCTCAACTTTGATCAACACATCCTCTAGCTGACCCCTTGGATGGGTGATTGATCGATCAGCCATTTGGAGAGTACAACGAGTGGGTTTCAACTCTCCAACCCCTAATTGTTCGTACACGGAGTAGGGAATCAGGTTAACACTAGACCCAAGATCTAAAAGTGCTCGATTAATTTTCTTATCCCCAATTGTGATTGAAATTGTAGGACAGCCAGGGTCCTTTCGTTTTTGGGGTAAGGTTTGATGGTGGTTAATAGCATTGCTCACTGCACTAGCCACTAGCACTTTATTGGGTACTTGAGATGCCTTTCTCTTCGAGGTGCATAAGCCCTTTAAGATTTTCGCGTATGAAGGGACTTGTTGGATTGCATCCAAGAGAGGTATATTTATGCTAACCTGCTTAAATATCTCCATAATCTTCTCCACTTGTGCAGTTGGTTTATTAGGACTCAACCTGTTTGGGAATGGAGCATTTTGAAAATTCGTTGAGTCAAATGTCTGTGGAGTAGAATGTGGAGTAGGAACGGATCCCGGTGTAGATGTGTTCATGTTGTGAGAAATGGGTCCGTTCGAGCTAGAAGAGGTAGAGCCGTGTGAAGGGTGGAGAATAGGCTCTAAAGAAAAAGGTGAAGAAGGAAGTGAAGAAAATGAAGAAGGGGAAGATGACGATGGAGAAAAAGAAGAAGAAGAAGAACTACCGGCGGGGATGTCATCACTAGTTCCCACATTATTTTGCAACACTCTTCCGGATCTCAACGTGGTCACCGCATTTACATTGTGATTGGGATATGCGTTTTGTGTGTGACCGGGATTGGGAAATGGTTGAGATGGAAGCTTTCCCTTTTCTCTCTCGCTCAACGCAGCAGTTAATTGTGCAATTTGTGCCTCAATAGATTTGATACTTTGATCGTGTGAGGCATTGTTATGCATCAAAGATTGAACATAATTTTCAAATCTTGCTGCGGATTCTGTAAATTGCTTGAGAAATGCATCTAGACTTTTTTCTAGCGAGATAACCTTATCATCATTTGGTTGAACCAAATTGTTCGTTTGGTTTGTATAAGGTTGTTGTTGGAAAGGTTGCTGGTTTTGAGTTTGTGGAGGTGCTTGTTGTTGTTGTGGAGGAGGAGGTCTTTGAAAATTGTTATTTCCTTGGACTTGTTGATTTTGGTTCCAAGCGAAATTTGGGTGACTCCTCCACCCCGGATTGTATGTCGAAGAGTACGAATCGTTTCTTTGTCGTTCCTGAAATGCAGCATTGACTTGATCTTGTCCTTGAATAGGTGCATTATAAGGACACTCTTCGGTTAGATGCGATGGATTCGAACAACAAGCACAAACAGTTCGTGGAGGTAAGGCAGTGGCAGGAGAAGACGATGAGATTTTGGTCTCAATGGCTTCTAGCTTTTTCATAAGTGCGGCCATCTCGGCCTTCATAGCAATCGACATATCTACTTGATGTATGCCTGCCCTAGATTGACCAACAGAAGAAGATGATGTGGTCTTGGTACTCTCCCACTGAATTGTTTGCTTACTAAGATCCTCAAGAAACTGCCAAGCTTCGTCGCTAGACTTGGAGAGAAAATGACTTTGACATATGGTTTCTAGCAACTGTTTCGTTGTCGAGTTCAATCCCTCGTATAATGTTTGGCAAAGTTGCCAACTTTCGATCCCATGATGAGGGCATTGAACGAGTAGGTCTTTAAATCTCTCGAAGCACTTCCAAAATGGTTCGGAAGGAAGCTGTGAAAATTGTATAATCTCGTTACGGATTCTAGCAGTTTTGTGATGAGGATAGAACTTTTTCAGAAAAGCTCTCACAAACTCGTCCCAATTTCTAATGGAATGTAATGCGGTACTGTATAGCCACTTCTCGGCTAGGTCACATAAGGTAAAAGGAATGACCCTTAGCCTTATAGCGTCATCACTTAATTGGGTCGTTTTCATCATAGCGTACACATTTTGGAATTTATTGATAAAGATATATGCATCTTCAGATTCCAAACCATGAAATTTTGGCAGCATATTGATGAAATGTGGTTTTATTTCAAAATTGTCCCCATTTGCCGGTGGGGATGAAAGACATGTAGGTAAAGCAGTGCGGACGGGGTAAAAGAGATCCTGGAGCGCAACACGTGCGGGCGCTACAACAGGCGGAAGATTCGGATTATTCGCACCTAACAGAGGTGGAATCATTCCCGTCGGTAAGGTATTGTTGGGGTTGAATCCCGACATCCCTTCGGAAGAAGAATTTGAAGGTGGAGGTAAGGAAATGGAGGGAATTTCGACTTCAGTGTCGAAAGGTTCGTCGGTCGGTACCAACGAAACACGGACTAATCGGGCATTAGTATCCCTAGTCCAAAGTGACATACACTAAAGCGGTAGTGTAGTCAGAAAAATAGAAAAACAGAATGTAGGGGTAAGATAACGTCAATGGAGGGAAGTGGTGGAAGTGAGTTGCAAGTTTTCTTAGCGACAAGTTGCAAGTTTTGAAAAGATTTTTTCTTTTTTTTTATGTGAGAGTTTTGCAAAGAAGTTTTGAAAAGAGACTCGTGACACAAATGTATCAACCACACATGCACAATCAGGCCTAGATCTAGGGTCACCTAGGTCTGCTAGACAGCTCCTAACTAGGGCTAGAAATAGGACCTCAAACCGTCTCTTCACCGACACTGCGGCCAGGTAAGTGGGAAGGAACCACAGTAGTGGGCCTAATTAAAAACCACTAGCCTAGACACCACAAAGTCAGTTAGGATAAACGGTCGATGCCTATACTAGTCCTTTTCCTATTGAGCTCGATGTCCTTAGGTCCGAGTCTAGTATTTTTTAATTAATTGTGGTCGATGCAAAATGCTTTAAGGTGATTTCTGGGGTCCTGGAAAGGGTGATGAAATCCCCACCCAATCTGAGTTTGGTCAATTAGCCCCTTAAAGTCCGATTAAATTATGCAAAATAATAAAATTCACTTGCAATCAATTTTTTAGCGCGGCGCAAAGAAACCTGCAGAAAATCTGTTATTTAGAAGGGGAGAGAAGATTTTTAGCGCAAAAAATTCCTGCAGAAAATTTTTACAGAAAGATATATGGAGGTTGACAGAGGGGAGAAGGAGGAACAAACCAAAAAAAATCAGCGCAGTGTTGCCACTACTCCACCGCGGTTCCGCGGTCTGGTGCGCTATACCGCCGCGGTTCCGCGGTCCTTCTGGAAGATCAGGTCTCCAAAAATCTTGTGTGGCTCTGTTGTGATCTTCCCTCTCTGTTCTGATATGATTTATTCTGTTTTTCCCTCTGTGAATTTTCAGATCCACGATTCTTTGCTGTTCCTGCAAGATTCAAAAGATACACCCTTCAAACAGATCAAAATTGATAATTTTTTTTAATTTCTTTTTAATTTTCAGATTTTTATAATTTTTTTAAAATTTAAATCAACCCGAAATTACAAAAATAAAAGATTAGGCCATCCCCGGCAACGGCGCCATTTGATTAGTCCAAAGTTAACCGTAATCAGAAACGGCGTCGCTTTGCAGCTAGCCGGTGAGTACGGGTCGATCCACAGAGATGGGTAGTTTTCTTAATGTGTCTTTACGAGTTGATTCCAAATGTTGTATTGGATTGATTAAATCTAAAAACTAGATCTATCACTAAACTAAATTAATCTAAATTAAAGTCTTGCTAGGGTTAGGTTTAGGGGAAGTTTGGAGATTAAAGGTTTCCTCACCGCTTTCATTGCCCTATTTTTGATCTATTAGATGTTGTGGTAATTATCAATAAAGTGGATTAGAATCATTTGGGAAGATATTTCTTCCTCTAGATTCTTATCCTTCCTTTATCGATAACTACCCTAACCCCCATGGAAAACACGCGCAACCGGGCCTTTATACTACGGTGTCACCGTTACCTCGAGGGGTAGGGTGCCGTAGGGAGCGGTTGTACGTGTATGCATGGAGTTCTAATTCTTGTGAAGGGGCATGAAAGGGATGAGAGATCTCATCTCTCAAATCTTTCCCTAAGGCTATCCCTAACAAGCAAGGAGATTACTCGCTCATTAGGGGATGAAAAAACATACTAATTAAAAGAGAATAAAAAGCAAAGAAATAAAATTACATACTAATTTGATGGCTCCCTCCAAGCAAGAAAACAGAACAGATCTGAATAAACTCCCAACAATTCTGAATTTTATTGATTGAAAAGAGGCATAGGGTTTTACAATTTTTTATTACAATTTATAAGCAAACAGGAGAATTTAGGGTTACGGGATTCGCACATGTGCAATTACAGATTTGCCCACGAAAAATCCAAACCCCCGCACCGACGCACCGACACCCGAAATCCGCACCGACACGGGCACTAAGCGGCCGCGGAACCGGAGCAAATGTAGGGGTAGGGCCGCGGTTCCGCGGCCCTTTGGTGTGATCAGTTGACCAACTTTTCTGGGCTGGTTCTTTATACATTGGGCTTTATATTTCCATAGTTCTTTTCTCCCTTTAGCTTCTGATCTTCTCCAGATCTTCAGTGAAACTTGTAGTGGTCTTTTAACTGTTTCCTTTGACATTTCGGACCATGCGTTGCCTTGTACACTTGTGAATTGTTCTTTGTCTAGGCTTGACTAGGGTCCTTCTACTTGTTGGTCAAAAGTCCCTCTTTTTGTATCATCTTTTGTCTGTTTCACCGTTTTCGCTCCAAGAACCTATATCCTGTAACATACAGCAGACATACGTCAAAAGCACCTGTTTATTTATAAAACAAATAAGAATTGGGGAATATAAACTGCAATATTATGATATGAACAGACCCCACCAAGTGGAAGCCCTTGCTCCCACTCACGTGAGGGAGAGGGAGCTCCCACCAAATGGGAGCTTTTCCCCCCTCACGTGAGGGGGAGGCTCCCGCTTCTTCACGTGATGAGGAGGCTCACACTTAGTGGGAGCCTCTTTCCCACCTCACGTGAGTGGGGGGGGGGGGCTTTCCCTCTCTTTAATTTTTTTTATTTAAAAAAAAGAGCAATAAATAAGAATAAAATATAAATAATATATTTTTTAGATTTTTTTTTGAATAAAATAGAGTTTAACTCCATACAGAAGCTTTTCGGAGTTTAACTCCAAACAAAATCATTTTTGGAGTTTAACTCCAAACAAAATCTTTTGGAGTTTAAGTCCATATAAAAAAATGTTTTTAAAAAAAATTAATAATAATAAAAAAAATCGCAAATGGAACAAAATAATGAACACGTCCCTATTTTTATGTAAAAAAAACACACACCAATACATCACATTGAGTTCACATGACCGGTTTTACCCGTCAATCGGAGGTTCTCTCGCTCCAAAAGAGAGAGGTAATTAACGGCAGCTTAGTCCGCGGCTGCCGGAGATTTGGATCCCCATAAACAATAAACCCCGGCCTGCCCTAGACAGGGGGATCTATACATGCCTGACAAGCGCGTGCATTCCCATCTCAATGGGGTGACGAAAAACACCCAATAGATTCTGGCACGCCCGGTGGGACTTTTTCTCTCCTCCTATATTTCGGGTTAAACGTTCATGCGAACTCAATCAATATACATATCAATTGCATGTACTAAAATCATGTTTCTATTTTCAGGTTAACAATTTCCAATTGCAATTTTCGGACGCAACAAAAATGTCTCCAAGGACAAGCTCAGCTCTCGACACAGCTCTCATCTCCTACACGATGAAGACGGATGCAAGGACGGTCCTCCCGGTCAGTCTCGGGCGACAGTTGGAGGAGCCGCTGCTACTATTTGGCTCTATTTTGTTTATTCCAGCTAGCGCCATCCCAGCTCTTCAAGCTCCAGTAACAGATAGATCGGCTTCGAAAGGCAGAAGGCCAAATGTGGTGATCTTGAGGGCACCACTGTCCAAATGCAAGTTGGTGTTTGAACGACTTTCCTTGGCCTCGGCTGGGGGCAAGGCCATCAACACCAATAGAGCAACAAAGCTTCTTGGCCAAGCTCCAGCGGTGCCCCTGACAACTGCTCAATCGGGTATCTTCTCTAAACTCCCCGTTAATCGACTCATGATGGCTTCATGGATGACGGATGCCTGTCAAGCCCTCAAAATCGAGAAGCTAAGATAGAAGAGGCTCAGATATAGAGCCAATAAGAGGGCTGGGGCTCATGCTAGGCTGAACCTCATGGGGTTCAAAGAACAGGGTTATCCCGCCAAAGATAAAGAGATGGCTGGATATGTGGTCCACACTGTCTACATGGTGAGCACGCGCAGCAAGAGTAAGGATGGGCTACCATATCTCAAATCCAATCTAGGATGAATATGGCTGCCACTTCCCAAGACCAGTATCCTCTGGAAGGTAATGAAACCCATCCAGTGAGGCTGATAAGCAAAGAATCCCTCAGTTCATTAGGATTCGGGCTCGGAAAGCAAAGAGGAGCCAATTTTTCATCCCAAGAACACAGAGCAGCAACTTCTCCAAGAGCTCCGAAAACTGCTAAGAAGTAAAGACAAGGAGATGGCAAAACTTTACTCCAAAATTGACGACTTGACGAATGTCGTGAGGCAGCTCACGGCTCGACTTGCCTCTCAGCCGCCCAATCAAGCACAGGGCTCTGCTCATGAACCGGGAAATGGTGTCCCGAGGCAGCCGATGCTTAATCCCTCAAATCCAAAGGTGGGCAGACTGCATGAAAGTCAGTCGCATCCTATCTCGGGAAATGTCTTGGTTACCGATGACAGTAGCCCGCTAACTCAAAATCAAACAATAGATTTGGTTGCCAACAAAGTCAAAATATTGGTAGCCGAAGCCGAAGCGCAAAAAGATATCAGCAGTAGTAGGAGACCATATCCTGCTCGGTATGATCTGGTAGAGTTTCCTGGTGGCTATGTCATCTCCAAATTCGGAAGATTTGATAGGACGGGAAATGCGAATCACCACATCGCCCATTTTAAAGTCTCATGCGGGAATACTGGGGGCAATGATGTACTTCTCCTCCTCCAGTTCGTTAATAGCTTAATCGATGTCGCTTTTGACTGGTATGCTAGCATATCGGATGGCTCTGTTACTACTTCCGCCTAAATGGAATCTTTTTTCCGACAAAGGTTCATGAGTGTCAGCGATAAGATTACCATTGCCGACCTCGTAAGGACCAAGTCAAAGAACAACGAAAACAACACGGATTTTATAACCCGATGGTGCAATCTCTCCGTCAAATGTGAACCGCCGATAGAGCATGACCAATCTGTTAGCCTCCTCGTCGGAAATCTTAACAATTGGATGGCCCTGTTTCTATGCACCGCGGGTCTCAAAACATTCCAAGAGCCGACCAGGAAAGTTCAGATGTCTGAGCGCTCAAAGTAGGAGTCCTCTTCTGATTCCCAAAATAACAATAAGTCCTGGAGAGACCGAAAGGAAAATAATCTCAAAGGCGGAAGTTCCGACGATACTGAATCTTTTAACACTTCGGCTAACCGAAATAAACGAGGGATGAACGGGCCTAATGGTAATAGGCCTCGGAAGCCATTGTTTGGAGAAGGAGGAGAATCTCTGCTAAAAGAGATGATGGATAAGGTCTATTCCTTCAGAAGGGACAAAGTCCATAAAATATTCAAAGACGCCCTTAGAAACGGTCTATAATTGCCAGAATCAAAAAGACCGCAAGAGGAGAATATGACCGATGACCCCAAATATTGCCCCTATCACAGAGTGATAAGTCATGCTATTGAGGACTGCTTCATCTTTAAAGATTGGGTTGAAAAACAATACAAGGCAGGAGAGATAGAACTGTCTAAAGGCGTGTTAGCAAACAGTCAAGCTGCGACCGCCAATTTCATACAAAACAAATGACCGCCAAGTTGTTAAACTGGGAACAATCGACACCTAAGTCGTTAAACCGGGGATGTAAAAAAAGTGTAAATAAATGAAAAAAAAAGCCGAAATGATGGGGAAACTCGCAATAAAAATCAGCGAGTAAAATAAAGATGAAAATAAATCCGAAATGATGGGGCAACCGCGAATAAATAGCCGAAATGATAGGGCAATCGTGACCTTCACGATAAGAAAAGCTGAAATGATAGAGAAATCACGATAAAAAAATGGCGAATGATGAGTCGCTCCTGGTACCATATTCCAGTGCAGCGATGCAGACGCCAACCAAAATTTCAAATCTCTGAATGTCCCAACATTGAATGATGAGTCGCTCCTGATACCATATTCCAGTGCAGCGATACAGACGCCAATAAATTCCCAAAATTCTCCCAGCCCTACGGTTGGTCCCCAAACTGACTACCGTATACAATCCACGGGCTTAAATAATTCTCATCACACCCATGCCCCACCACAATCACCAGTCCAGCGGCCGGTCTTCGCCCTTGGAATTCTGCTCCATTTGGGAAGACCCACTCATGTGTCCTCACGATACATGAGGAGAACAAACCTAACGAGATCCTCTCGACTCGTAAGAAAACACCTTTGTGGAATCCTTACGACTCACAAAGGAAAAACACACTTCGGGGTCCTCATGACTCCTAAGGAGAAAATACACCTATGGGATCCTTTCGACTCGTAGGGAGAAATGCTTTTATGGGATCCTTACGGTTCATAAAATTGAAAACCTTATGGGATAGGGACCTAAACTTGTCTCCTAAGCCATCGCTCCCCAACAGGAAAAAGCAAATGATGAATTTCTCCTGGCACCCGTGCTTCAGTGTTAGCAATGCTGATGCCGACCCCAACCCCAAAATTCCAAACATCCGCTCCAATAGACCCCTAAATCTTTAAACTGGGAACAAATGACCTCTAAGTCGTTAAGCTGGGAATAGATGACTCCTAAGTCGTTAAACTGGGAACGAGCGAAATCTCCTCATGGCAAATGATGATTCGCTCCTGGTACCATATTCCAATGTAGCGATGTTGATGCCAAACCAAAACCAAAATCCCCAAATCCTATCATGGCAGATGATGATTCGCTCCTGTTACCATATTCCTGTGTAGCGATACTGATGTCAACCCAAATCATATCAAGTCAGCAAGACAACCAACAACCTCCCTAGCGGAATAAATCTCCATCTCGGAAACAAGTCAAATCCTGACACCATAAAAAGCGGAGCAAGTCAAATCAAATCCCGACACCGTAGAAAGCGGAGCAAGTCAAATCAAATCACCGGCCGTCCACATCGCTAAAAGCGTCCACATCGCAAAAAGGGTAGCACCGACCTCCTCGTTGGAATTATGCTCCGCCTTGGTATCAAGTCAACAAGACACTTCATGCCGGGGAAACGTCGACCAGAGACACTCCGTGCCGGGACACGTCAAACAGACACTCCGCCTCGCGGACACATCAACCACCGACCGTCCACATCGCAAAAATGGCAGAACCGACCGTCCACATCACAAAAAGGGCAGCACCGACTGTCCACATCGCAAAAAGGGCAGAACCGACCATCCAAGTCACAAAAAGGGCAGCATCGACCTCCACGTCGTCAAAACGGGAACCAAATCAAGTCAACCTCCACGCGAAAGAAGATCCATCAATTTCATGCACACGACCCACATGTGTGGTGTGCATTTATTGATGGGGGCAATTTATTGGGGTCGAAAATTACACCCCGGTTGCCCAAGTCAAAGTCAAAGTCAACCTCAAGCTAAACGGGCCCAAGCCCAGGTCAAGTGGGCCCATGCCCAAGTCGAGCACTGCGGCCGGCCGTCTATGCCAAAATTATGTAATAAACAATTTTGATGTAATTGTTATAAATCTAAGGAAAATGGGCATAAAGCCAAAATTTTGTAAAGCCCATGGGTTATGTGCAAAAGAAATAAGCACATGAGAAATAGGATGGGCAAAATGTCATTTTGTAAAGCCAAGGGGCTAAGTGTAAATTTGTAAGCCTATAAAAGGCAACATAATGATGAAATGAAAAAATAAATTTGTGCCTCCATCCTCCATCTCTCAAGTTCTTCTTCTTTCCTTTTCATTTTCCAATTAAATCAAGTGCTTAGCTCTCCTTTTTTAAAAACTAAACAAAGTTTTACCATAAACCCACTAAAAAAGAGTTTAACTGTCGCATCCGATCAAAAAAAGAGGGGTAGATTTTCGCTACCTTCTTCTCCCTCCTCAAGATCCAATTGAGAGCGCGAAAAGAAGGGAAACCCACCTCCCAAGACTTCATCAAGAGAAGAAAAAAGGGTCTCTTTTTTTATCATCCAAGATCTAAATCTTGGAGTTTCAAGAGAACCCATTTTGGGTTTCTTCTCAAAAGAGAAAAGAGGAAATCTTTTGGAGTTTAACTTCATAAAAAAATAATTTGGAGTTTAACTCCATACTAAAAACTTTTTTTAGAGAGTTTAACTCCAAGTATAATTGTTTTGGGAGTTTAACTACGAATAAAATTGTTTTTGTAGTTTAACTCCAAATAAAATCTTATGGAGTTTAACTCCAACAAAAAAAAATGAAAAAATGGGTCTTTTAGAGCTCCTGCTCCCTCTCAGGTGAGAGAGAGGGGAGCTCCCACTAAGTGGGAGCTTTCCCTCCTTCTTACGTGAGGGGGAGGCTCCCACTAACTGGGGAGGGAACTTCCACTAAGTGGGAGCTTTCACCCCTCTCATGTGAGGGGAAGGCTCCATTTAGTGGAGTTTAACTACACACCAAATAAAAACCTTTTTGGAGTTGAATTTCATTTAAAATTATTTTGGAGTTTAACTCCACAACAAAAATTCTTTTGGAGTTTAACACCACAATAAAATTCTTTTTGGTGGAGTTTAACTCCATATTAAATCTTTTTAGGAGCTGAACTCCATTTAAAATTCTTTTGGAGTTGGACTCCACAATAAAAATCTTTTGGAGTTTAACTCCATACAAATGTTTTTGGAGTCTAACTCTTTTAAAACAAAAAAAAATTCTTTTGGAGTTCCTTTACTCCCTCTCATGTGAGGGGGAGGCTCCCATTTTGGGGAGGCTCCCATTTTGGGTTTCTCCTTCTCATGTGAGGGGGAGGCTCCTATTTTGGGAGCCCCTTTCTTGCTCTCATGTGAGAGGGGGGCTCCCATTTTGGGTTGCTCTCTCTCATGTGAGTGGAAGGCTCCCATTTTGGGAGCCCCTTTCTCCCTCTCATGTGAGGGGGAGGCTCCCATCTTGGGAGCCCATTTGCTCTCTCTTACGTGAGAGAGGAAAGTTCTCATTCTGTGGGGGCTTCCATTTTAAAATCAAAATAAAAAAAAAGATTTGTTATTGGAATTCAACTCAAAAATAAAAATTCTTTCAGAGTTTAACTCCATTATAAAATTCTTTTCTAGAGTTTAACTCCATTTAAAATTCTTATACATTTTAACTCCATAATAAAAATTCTTTCGGAGTTTAACTCCATTTAAATTCTATTGGAGTTTAACTCCACATATAAAAATTCTTTTCGAGTTTAATTCCACAATAAAAGACTTTTTAGGAGTTTAAATCCATTTAAAATTCTTTTGGAGTTTAACTGCACAACAAAAATTCTTTTGGAGTTTAACTCCATATAAAAAATTTTGGGAGTTTTACTCCAAATAAAATTGTTTTGGGAGTCTAACTCCAAATAAAATGTTTTGGAGTCTAACTCATTAAAAAATTATTATTATTATTTTAATTTTGGAGCCCCCTCATGTGAGGGAGAGGCTCCCACCAAGTGGGAGCCCCCTTGCTCTCTCTCATGTGAGAGAGGGAAGCTCCCACTCTGTGGGGGCTTCCTTTTAAAAATAAAAAAAAAGTTTTGTACTCGGAGTTAAACTCCACAATAAATTTTTTTTGGAGTTTAACTCCATTATAAAATTCTTTTCTAGAGTTTAACTCCATTTAAAATTCTTTCGGACTTTAACTCCATAATAAAAATTCTTTCGGAGTTTAACCCCATTTAAATTCTTTTGGAGTTTAATTCCACAATAAAAATCATTTTAGGAGTTTAACTCTATTTAAAATTCTTTTGGAGTTTAACTCCACAACAAAAATTCTTTTGGAGTTTAACTCCATATAAAAACTTTTGGGAGTTTTACTCTAAATATAATTGTTTTGGAAGTCTAATTCCTAATAAAATGTTTTGGAGTCTAACTCCTTAAAAAAAATTATTATTATTATTTTAATTTTGGAGCCCACTCACGTGAAGGAGAGGCTCCCACCTGCTCCCTCTCACGTAAGGGAAAGGGGGCTCCCCCACTAACGTGAGGGGGAGGCTCCCACTTAGTGGGAGCTTCTTCCCTTCTTCACTTAAGAGGGAGGCTCCCACTTAGTAGGAGCCTCTTTCCCACCTCACATGAGTGGGGGGCTTTCCCTCTCTCTATTTTTTTTATTTAAAAAAAAGAGAAATAATTAAAAATAAATTATGAATAATAAAAAAAATTTAGAAAAAATGTTTTTTTTTGAATTAAATAGAGTTTAACTCCATACAGAAGCTTTTCGGAGTTTAACTCTAAATAAATTTGTTTTTGGAGTTTTAACTCCAAAAAAAAATCTTTTGGAGTTTAATTCCAAATAAAAAAATGTTTATAAAAAATTGTTTTTTTAAAAAAAATTAATAATAATAAAAACAATTCACAATTGGAACAAAATAATGAACACCTCCTAATTGTTATGTAAAAAAACGCACACCAATACATCACATTGAGTTCGCATGACCGGTTTTACCCGTGAATCGGTGGTTCTCTCGCTCCAAAAACGATGGGTAATTAACGGTAGCTTAGTCCGCGGCTACCGGAGATTCGGATCTCCACAATTAATAAACCCTGGCATACCATAGGCAGAGGGAATCTGTACATGTCTGACAAGCGCGTGCATTCCCATCTTAATGGAATGAGGAAAAACACCGTACAGGGGCCTTGTACTCCTTATACCATAGTCCAAGAGGTAAGCTGGACTCCTCTCGTATACACTGGCATATTTTGTACCAAGTTTCAAACAACCGCGTTAACATAACTATCAACATTATACCAGTTATATTCTCATTACATGTTCAGTCTATTTCCATCTTTCTTTAGGACTTACCGAGCAATTGTTCACTGACAACATTCCTTTTCTATTCTTTCTTTAAAATGTTTTCGGGAGGACTCAACTCTCTGGAGATCGAGCCCAGCTCAGAAAACTTGAAGCAGTTCGTCAATGACCCAGAGCTCTAGACACTTGTATATACTTTTATTTTCATTTTCATGCCATTGTTTAGGCATTGCTTTTCAGTCTTGTATTTACTTTCCAGCATTGTATTGTAAAGAAAGTTTAATAAATAAAAAGTTCCTGTTCATTTACATCTCATGTCTTTCTTGTATACATTTACATTCTATTGCTTATATACGCTTAGCATGTTTACTTCTAAGTAAATACGTCGCGTGACCTATCACGTCTCTTTATCGTACTCTAGGAAGCGGGCATGACAATTTCTCTAGGCCTCAGGGAGCCAGAGAAAGTGAGTGGTAGACTATCTAGGTTAGTTAAAAATGCAAATTAAAGGAATTATCATTAACAATCGTCTTTGAAAAAGTCAAAAATCCTGCTTCCCATGTACAGTGGTTGCCTGATTTTTCCAAATTCAAAAAGTTTTCAAAATATTGTTTTCTTTTTAAATAAAAAATGTAACATCACTTGAATCAAATCATATAGATACATGAACTCAAACTCAAAACTTGAAACCAACTTAAATTTGAATACCTAAAACTTGACATGAATACACAAACTCAATAAGTATACCTGAAACCAACTTGACTCGAACAATGAATACAAATTACACGACTTGCACTTGACATGACTACATGAACTCCATTATGATATTACATCCCTTTTTGTATTCATGGACCCGATCAAGACTCGTAACCTTAATCATAGAATAATATATGCGGGATGCTGGGGTAGTTTGAGTATGAATCTAATGAAATTTCATGTGTCTCATAGTTACATCATAAAATCACGAATTCACAAATGAGAGCCCGTAGTTCCTTATTTAAGTAGTTTTGGCACACCACCACATGGTTTGTAGGAAGGCGGAATTAGCAAACAATAATTTTGAAGCAAGCAACATCGACTTAAACACCCGGATCTTATCTTAAACCCTAACTAGCATAACAGTCTAGGAGATTTAACTACTGTGAAAGATGTTATACCTCCTTGAACCGGTCCTTCAGGTCTTCTTTCCGCTTCCTTGCTCCTCTTCTTGGCTCCTTGGTAGCTTGGATAGAACTCGGTCTCCGGTCTTCTCTATATCAAAGATGATCCTCCCGAGAGTCTATGGATCAAGCTATAACCTCAACTATGAGGTAACTAGGTCTAGTTTGCTAAAAGAGACTACTTAGAGGATGAAGAGAATGATTAAAGGATTATTTGATCTCAAAATACCTAGGGATCACAACTCATGTAAGGGTTAGGGTTTGAGGTAGAAGGAGGAGAGAACTTGGAGAGAGAATGAGAGAGTGAAAATGAGCTAAGTGTTGTGATGTTGATAGAATGGCTAAGGCTTCAATAATTCAAGCATGGATTATATTTTCACAAAAATAATCAACCATACTTCAATAGTGAATCCAAACCGATAAAATATAAATCTAGCCATGCTTTTATCCATACCACAAATATCTCCAAATTCCACCTCATTTAATCTTATTTTCATTTAAAGAAAATCCGTTAATGAGGTGTCTCCTTCTAGAAGCATGTCTTGTACAATTACAAGAATGCTCCTCACCGTATATACATACCCGTATTCGTTTTCCGAAAAATACAAATACAATAAGTTAACAATAATACAAAAATATAATACTAGGATCCGGCTTAAATCAAAACCCACTAGTATTATCCATCCGAACATCATCCGCGTAGCCAGTACACGTATATGATCGAAACCCTGTCGTAAGACCATACGGCCTCTACATCGTTTCGCCTGAACCAGGGAAACCCTCTGTGTGGGACTCTACAGGCTCGACAGTACGCTGGTAGTGGGTTTAACCACAAGTTCGTCAGCGGCACTAGCTGTACGTAATGGTTACCCAGGTACATGTCAAAAAGAAGGCCGACGAGCGAACTCATCCGAACCCCAATGAGCCTATAAGTAACACTTGTCGTTCTTCGTCTGATATGTCGCATATCAAGTTTGGAGGTGGAATCGTCAGACCCCAATAACTTAATAAGTCATGCCGATGTGTGGTCTATAACTATTCGAGAAACAACTGATAACACTTACCAGTAAATCTCATCAGCCATGGCTAGGGACTTGCAGTTATAGCCAATCGAGTATAGCGCAACATCAACTCCTAATACCGGGAGAGACGAAACCTCTCCTATCGCTCACTGCCTCCATGTGACTCAGGACTGTACCCAAAATTCACCTGTTTGCATGACTCTGATGAGCCGTGGTAGGGAGAAAATCAAAGCACGGTGTGAACCACACAAGACACTATGACAATCTCGGGTCTACAGACTATCCTGTACAAGTATCACCAGAGAACTGCTATCCGACGATAGGTATTGTACCATCTAGGAGTTCTCGGCGAGTCCTGTTCGGTGTACCCATTCTCTAATGAGCACATGTGTACAATTTTTGATGTCAAACACCAATGGTTATTGGATCAACCATTGCCCTTTATATAGGGTCAAGAAACGTACACACCAGTCTACTCTGAAATATCGATGCCCTGTCTCGATACTCCTTCGACTAGGAACTGTTAAAGGATGTGCTTGCGGACTACACAAGCCCCATTAGTATGATCTGCATCATAGTCCTGGTAGTTAAGCAAAGATCCTAAGGGCTTTATCAACATGTATACAAGATATGAAATACTAAGTGAAACACATCACATGTTAAGATAAAGACAAAACAAACAGCGTACTATCATATTGAGCAAGATTGTTCTGTACATACATGTACTTAGCATCCTATACAATGAAGGCCTCTAGGGCATACATATCTAACACCTTATCCCTAAATTACAGCGTGTTGGGTTCGAGAACATTCCTAAGATATGTTTACATTCACATTTATACTCACATTAGTTAGAATACCTTTTAGTGACCTCTGTAGGACATATTGACAGTACACTTCATATTCACGATACCTTCACACACGGCCAAGCAATACTTATTAGCTATGCTCATGTTACATTTCCATACTTACATAGTTTCCTTTAATATTGCCATATTATACTTGTTCATACTTCATTCCATCCATACTATATCACATTACACCTTGCATTTCATTTATATACATCACCAACCTTTTTGGGGACGTACCGAGTGAAAGTTCGCTGACGGGCATTCCGCCCATCATTTATTCTTTCTAGAAATGTTCGTCAAATAATCTAGAGACTAAAGAGATGGAACCGACTTCAGAGGACTACTCACATTTTGAAGTCCAAGCCGACTACTAGTTCTTTACTTTCAGTAAGCCACATGTTTTGACTTTTATGTTTTTGTTTCTCGTTTAGACCTTTGTATTCAGTTTGAAATTTATGAAATTTGAACGTAAATTAAATCGTTATTGGAAATTTTAGTTTCATACTTATTCTTGTGTCATTTTATATTGCTTTTTTATATTACTTATTTACGCTTAGCATATTTGTTTCAAGAAAGGAGTTTCTTGAAATAAATACGTCGCGAGTCTCGTCACATTCCTACTCTCGTCTTTTGGGAAGCGGGACGTGACATGTTTTATTGGTGGCCCATATAGATCTGTTCTGTATGAAGTCATAAGCAATATATCACATGATTTATGAAAATTCAATAGCTTTTAAATTCATTTCATTCCAAATTCCTTTGACTCTCATTTAAATCCTTAAATCAATATGCAACCTCACTTCAATTTCCTTGATGATCACCTCTCGAATTTTGAACCATTGATCACCCATTATTTTTGGCCTATTGGCTCATCTAGTTTGAAAATTGATCGAAGAAGCTTGAAGGCGATTTTCCCTAACTTTATCCTTACTTTCTCATGCCTTGTTGCATCTTATTTCTTGAGAGAATTTCACGGACGGAATACTTTTAAGAAGAGTAGACTGTAATGACTGCATTCTTGAATTCTATCCCCTTGAATCCCTTTTTATTTTCCGATGATCGTGTCTCAACGCAATGGAAACGGAGGTGTAAACTTTTTCATCGATGTCTCGATTTTTCTTGTGACCATCTTGTTTCCTTATTCAGTTGCATTATCCTTCTTAAGTAATTTTGAGAAACAAATTATTTTAAAGGAGGGTAGAATGTAACGACTCAAAAGCTTCTATACCTTTGTATTTTGTTTCTACCATTCTATTCAGTTCTGATTTCGAGCTATAAGAAAATTCTTGTGAAATAAGTGCAAGAAACTCCTTATAGTTCACTGGTTAAGACTCTCCGCTGTTGTTCCATAACCTACGTATTCGAATCTCGTCAGCCCTAATATTATATATTATTTTTCTTTTTAATGTTTTGGAAGCCAAGTGTTTGCACGAGCATGTCACGCCTCGCTTCCCAGTAGACGGAAACAGTGACGTGGCAAGCCGCAATATATTTACTAAGAAATAAATACGTTAAGCGTAATTAAGCAATATATCAAAATAAACAAGAATGACAAGAGTATTGAAATAAACAATAACTTTATTTACATTCATTTTTACATATAACTGTTTGAAAATAATATATACAATGAGTAAAGCAGTGCCTAAACAATGGCATACAGGAAAGTAAGTGCAGGGGAAACTAGAAGTCAGGCTGAGCGGTGCCTGGTCCAAGTCCTCCTGGCTCGGCTCGATCTCTTCAGAGTCTGGTCCTCCTGACGAGCATTCCAAAGAAAGAAATAGAAACGAATGTCATCAACGAACTAACACTTGGTAAGTTCCAAAAGAAGAAAGAGATTATAACAAGTAATGTGAAATGAACAGGTAAGTTGTGTATGATTGATTACTGGTATATGATGGTTATTATAACGTGGTTGTTTTTAGTTTGGTAAAGAAGGTATTCATGTATACGAGAGGAGTCCATCTTACCCTGTGGACTATGGTAACATGTGGTACAAGGCCCCGTCATAACCCACGGGACAACGGCATGAGAATTCATGTTGGTGTCTTTTAAGTGATCTCTCGTGCCACGATATACGTTCCGTACCAATCTACCCCTTTATCCTCACGTAATTTATTGTATAGGTTATGTTTACCAGTCTTGCCAAGACCATGGATACAAAATGTTCAAGTAATCATGTTCGGGATGTAATTAAGTTTTCAAGTAGTCATGTCAAGTTATAACCATGATTCGGTCAAGTCAGGTCAAGTATACATGTTTGATATTGATGTTTGAATTCGAGTATTCATGTTCATGATCGATTATTCGTGTTTGAATTTGGATTCAGGTTTGAATTGGACTCAGACTGAGTCAAACACTTATACTGATTTAACTATGGAATTCTTAGGTTCGGGAATTATCGGCAACTGCTACACATGGACGGCAGGATTTGTGTTTTTTCCAAGACAATTGCTATTGATAACTCCAGTTAAGTTTTCTAACCTGAATAAGCAAGCACTCAATTTCTTCGGCTCCCTGGGGCTCAAGAGAATTGATCCCACTTAAACCCATATTTACTTAAGTCCTTAAAATAGTGTTTTATATATCTCGAGAGGGTTTTATGAAAAATATATTAATATAGTTTAAAAGTAAACCTCGAGGGTGATTAGTATTGCTTAGGGATTTCATGAGCATGGGTTTTAAGTATTGGGGTATTTTAGTGATAAATACTTAGTGGGTCCCTTAAAGAGGGTTGTAGATGCATAATCGCAAAGGAAATAAAATACCGCTTTAAAAGAAATCTGGTTTTAGAATTATGTGATATTTTATTGTAAATACTATCTTCGAACCAAAAACACATACAACTAGGCATCGTGCTATGAAACCAAGTGTGCGTGTGGGATAGGTCGTTATCTCGTGAAGTTTTCCTAAAGGTATTGTTAAGCAATTTTGTCGAAAAGATGTGATAATAAAATTTAAGGTATTTTAATGTAAAAGTTCAATTGTGATTGTTTTACATGAGATTCTTGGTTAAAATTGATTCTAAATATTGGTATTAAGATTACAAGTGAAGTGGTAAAATTGGTTTGACCAAATGATAAAAGAAAATGGAGTTATACGTTTTAGAAAAGATGATATCGGTAATAACTCCACTTTTACCGATATTTGATTTAAAATGAGTATCAATGAAAAGGAGAAGAATTGGGAGGGACTTACGGTTTAGAAAACTAAGGAAGAGGCTGAGGAAAAGGAAGAGGGTCTTTGTGGCGTCGCAGGAGCTCCGGAATTGGTTTCGATCTTCACCAGAACTAACTTGCTCGCTAACTCCATTTTACTCCACTTGCACTTAGAAACTTTTTTAGAAAGTTTTGGCTATAATTTTCAGAATGGTGCTGAGCTAAAGCGTGGGATGGTATTTATAGTGAAGGATTAGGGTTTGGGAATTAAAAATGTGGATTAAAAAGCATTAAAATTGTATTAATTGGTAAATTGAAATGTCTCTGTTTGATTGCAGGGAAATCAAACAGTAAGAGGGGTTAGGGATAGTTGAAAAGTCGTGTGCAGAGCCCGAGCTTCATTGGCCTCATCTCAGCCGTCCCCACAGGTCTTTTGGCAACTTCCATCGGTCGATCTTGAGACATTTGCCTCGATATTCGTTCCATCTGATCAACCCACTGTTTACTCCATTTTCCATATGTTTGATTTTTCTGAACTTTTCATTTCCCCGTGTATTGCACGTGCAATCTTTTGGGTTTCCAAAAAGTTAAAAAGAAAAATCAGAAAAAAATTATTTCTGATAAGAATCGAACACACAGGCTACGTCACAGCAGTGCAAGGGCTTTACCAGTGAGCTACAAGTGGCTTCTTGTTCTTATTTCACAAAAGTGACTTATAACACAAACACAGGCTGTAAAACTCATTTCTTGTATATTAACAGAAAAAATTTATGTACAAGGATTTTAGAGCCGTTGCAGAGCAATACACGGAGATACGAAAAGTTGCAACAGAAAAGAAGTATGTAAATAAGTTATTTAAACCCTGTGGATTAATTGGCACGAACTTAGAGGAATTTGGCCACAACTTGGCTGCCAATTTTTCAAAACCAGGGGCTTATCTTTCCCGAAAACCCTCCATCTTTTTCACGTGCATCCCTTCTTCTCCCCTCAACCCCTTTTTATACTTTAAAATCCCTGAATTTAACCCAAGAACAGCAGGCCTTTCAATTACTCCATTAATCTCTTTTAATTCTTTTTAATTCATCATATTCTTACCTATCATTCCCTATAAATACATACCCTATTCCGTAGTCCTCCCCTAAAAAATTATTCTGAAAAAATTACTCATAAGTTCCTTTCTTAAGTCTTGTTGAAAGCTACGTCTCTTTCGAAGCAAGAAAATCCTTAAGCTCGCCTTCATCTTACGACGTTTGATCTCGGTTCTACCAACCGAGCATCATTCCTCTCCTATACTTCCTCTAGCATAAGAACAAAATGTAGGCCCCTCTCCGTCGCTTCACCAGTTGTAATTAGGATGTTAGACGATCGAGCTCATTATCATATTCGAATAGCGGTCTCGGTTCTTCAGACGGAGACTTCTCTCTTTCTCTTCATCTATTGCCATATTCGTACGAGCAGAAAATCCGTAAGTCCCTCCTTCATCTCCTCTAAACTCTTTAGGATTCATAACCTTTATGTCCCCCTCCTCTTACCCTCCTCCTCTTTGATTCAAATCTTGTCATATCTTCACATTCCACCCTCCCGCCCCCCCCCCCCCCCCAAATAAATATTTTTCATATAACAAAATTATTCATGCTAGCATAAACCATTTCATGGAAACTAGTGAAATTAACTTGTTAATAAAGAGCATAAAATTGTTACAAATATATTGTTGATAGAACGATACAACCGTATTTCATAGTAAACTTTAAACATACACAAGTATAGTTTCATGTAAAAACTACCCAACATGTTTAAAATGAATATTTAGAATTTTATTGAATATAGTTTATTGTAGATGATATCATGCACGGGGTGACTACCTACCTCACACGTACACATGGAAATCATAGCATGAACATATATTTGTAGTGTTATTAGTAAAGAATCGAATTACATTAAAATACCTTCAAATTCAAAAATACAGTTTTTAAATCGATATTCTTTTATCCTTTATAAATACGCATCTACAACCCTCGTTAGGATATCCGTTTATAGATGGTATAGATTATCGCACATCCTGTGGATAGAAGAGTGAGATGCAAAATTCCTCACGGAGAATTCGGCCGGTTTTAAAAGAAAATAGACAAATTTTATACAATTTAACATAAAAGAAAATATAACAAGTTTTATTAATTTGGGATATCACTATTTTCTAAAATATCAATCAAAGTAAGTTTTTAAAATTACATTTTTTAAGAAAATACCCCAAGCTTCTGAAAAGATAGATTTTTCATTAAAATACCATAAATTATTAAAAACCAGGTTTTGACACTAAAATACCATAAAATCTAAAATACGTTTTTATAAAAACACTTGACATTCTAAATCTGTAATCTTACATAAAACACCCTCAAGATTATTTTCCAAAATAAAATATTTTACATAAACCCCCTCGAGTTTTCAAATGTAATATTTATATAAATAACCTAAGGTATTTAGATAAAAATTGGTGTAAGGGAGATCATTTCTCCGGGCTTCAGGAAGCCGGAGAAAGTGAGTGGCAGACTATCTAGGCTAATTAAAAATGTAAATTAAAGGAATTATTGTTGGCAATCATATTTGAAAAAGTCATAAATCCTGCCGCCCATGTGCAGTGGTTGCTCGATTATTCCCAAATTTAATATGTTTTCAAAAGATAAAATTCTCCTTAAATAAAAAATGCAACATCACTTGAATCAAATCATATAGATAAATGAACTCAAACTCAAAACTTGAACTTGAAATAGAACTCACACTTGAATTTGAATACCTGAAATTTGACATGAATACATGAACTCAATAGGTAAACCTGAAACGAACTTGACTCGAACCATGAATACAAATTCAACGCCTTTTACTTGACATGACTACATGAACTCCATCTTGATATTACATCCCTTTTTGTATTCATGAACTCGATCAAGACTCGTAGCCTTAATCAAAAAATAATATACGCGGGGTGCTGGGGTAGTTTGAGTATGAATCCAACAGAAACTCATGAGTCCTATATTTACATCACAAAATCATGAATTCACTAATGAGAGCCTGTGGTTCTTTGCCCCTGGATTATAGCCTGTTGGGTTCGAGAACATTCCTGAGATATATCGACACTCACACTTAAACTCACGTTAGTTAGAATACCTTTTAGTGACCTCTATAGGACACATTGACAATACACTTCATGTTCATGATACCTTCATACACGGCCATACTATACTTGTTTGTTATACTCACGTTACATTTCCATACTTACATAGTTTCCTTTAACATTGCCATGTTATTTTTGTTCATGCTTCATTCCATCCATACTATATCATATTATATCTTGCATTTCATTTATATACATTACCAACCTTTTTGGGGACGTACCGAGCGAAAGTTCCCTGATGGGAATTCCACCCATCTTTCTTTCTTTCTTGGAATGTTCATTAGATAATCTAAAGGCTAAGGAGATGAAACCGACTTTAGAGGACTACTCGCATTTTGAAGTCCAAACCGACTACTAGTTCTTTACTTTCAGTAAGCCAAATGTTTTGACTTTTATGTTTTTGTTTCTCGTTTAGACCTTTGTAATCTGTTTGAAAGTTGTGAAATTTGAATGTAAATAAAATTGTTATTGGAAATTTTAGTTTCATACTTATTCTTGTGTCATTTTATATTGCTTGTTTACATTTTGCCTATTTGTTTTGAGAAAAGACCTTCTCGGAATAAATAAGTCACGGGCCTCATCACGTTCCTACTCTCGTATTTTGGGAAGCGGAGCGTGACAGGTTTTATTGGTGGTCCATGCAGATCAATTCTGCATGAAGTCATAAGTAATATATCACATGAATTATGAAAATTCAACTTTTACATTCCTTTCATTCCAAATTCTTTTGACTCATTTAAATCCTTGAATCAATATGGAACTTCACTTCAATTTCCTTGATGATCATCTCTCGACCTTTGAACCCTTGATCACCCATTATTTTTGGCCTATTGGCTCACCTAGTTTGAAAATTGATCGAAGGAGCTCGAAAACGACTTACCCTAACTTTATCCTTACTTTTTTATGCCTTGCTGCATCGTATCCCTCGAAAGAATTTCACGGACGAAATTCTTTTAAGGAGGGTAGACTGTAACGACTGCATTCTTGAATCCTATCCCCTTGAATCCCTTTTTATTTTCCGATGATCGTGTCTTGATGCAACGGAAACGGAGGTGTAAACTTTTCATCGCCCTCTCGATCTTTCTTGTGACCATCTTGTTTGCTTGTTCGATTGTATCATCCTTCTTAAGTAATTTTGAGAAAGAAATTATTTTTACGGAGGGTAGAATTAACGACCCAAAAGTTTCTATACCTTTGTATTTTGTTTTTACCATTCTATTCAATTCTGATTTAGAGTTATAAGAAAATTCTTATGAAATAAGTGCAAGAAACTCCTTGTAGTTCACTGGTTAAGACTCTCCGCTACTGTCCCATAACGTGCATGTTCGAATCCCATCAGCCCTAATATTTTATATTATTTTTCTTTTTAGCGTTTTGGAAGCCCAAGAGTTTGCACGAGCAATACATGGAGATATGAAAAGTTGCAACAGAAAAGAAATAAGTAAATGGGTTATTTAAACCCTATGGATTAATTGGCACAAACCTAGAGGAATTTGGTCACAACTTGGCCGCCACTTTTTCAAAACCGTGGGCTCATCTTTCCCTAAAACCCTCCATCTTTTGCACGTGCATCCCTTCAGTTCCCCTCAACCCCTTTTTATACTTTAAAACCCCTAAATTTAACCTAAGAATGGCAGGCCTTTCAATTACTCCATTAATCTCTTTTAACTCTTTTTGATTCAACATATTCTTATCTATCATTCCTTATAAATACATACCATATTCCGTAGTCCTCCCCTAAAAAATTATTCTGAAAAAATTACTCACAAGTTCCTCTCTCAAGTCCTGTTGGAAGCTACATCTCTTTCGAAGCAAGAAAGTCCTCAAGCTCGCCTTCATCTTACGACGTTCGATCTCGGTTATACCAACCAAGCATCCTTCCTCTCCTACACATCCTCTAGCACAAGAACAAACTGTAGGTCCCTCTCCGTCGTTTCACCAGTCGCAATTAAGACGTCAGAAGATCGAGCTCATTATCGTATTCGAATATCGATCTCGAATCTTCAAACTGAGGCTTCTCTCTCTCTCTTCATCTATCGTCATATTCATATGAGCGGAAAATCTGTAAGTTCCTCCCTCCTTTATCTCTTTTAAACTCTTTAGGATTCATAACCTTTAACTCTCCCTCCTCTTACTCTTCACCTCTTTGATTCAAAGCCTGTCATATCTTCACATTCCACCCCCAAATAAATATTCTTCATATAACAAAATTATTCATGCTAGCATTAACCATTTCATGAAAACTAGTGAAATTAACCAGTTAATCAAGAGTATAGAATCATTACAAATATATTGTTGACGGAAAGTACAACCATATTTCATAGTAAACTTTAAACATACATAAATATAATTTCATCTAACTTCTACCCTACATGTTTAAAATAAATATTTAGAATTTTATTGAATATAGTTTATTGTAGATGATATCATGCATGGGGTAACGACCTACCCCACATGTACACAAGGAAATCATAGCATGAACATATATTTGTAACGTTATTAGTTAAGAACCAAATTACACTCAAATACCCTCAAATTCAAAAATACAGTTTTTAAAATCGATATTCTTTTATCCTTTGCAAATACACCTCTACAACCCTCGTTAGGGGACCTGGTTATAGATGATGAGGATTATCGCATATCTTAAGAATAGTAGAGTGAGATGAAGAACTCCTCACGGAGAATTCGGTCTCGAAAGGAATAAAATACGATTTTAAAAGAAAATAAACAAATTCTATATAATTTAACATAAAAGAAATATAAAAAGTTTTTTTTTTAATTTGGGTTATCACTATTTTCTAAAATATCAATAAAAGCAAGTTTTTAAAATTAAATTTTTTAAGAAAACACCCCAAGCTTCTGAAAAGATAGATTTTTCATTAAAATACCATAAACTTTTAAAAGTTAGGTTTTGACACTAAAATACAACAAAATCTAAAATACGTTTTTATTAAAACACTTGACATTCTAAATACTGTAATCTTACATAAAACACCCTTGAGATTATTTTCCAAAATAAAACATTTTACATAAACCCCCTAGAGTTTAATATTTACATAAATAACCTAAGGTATTTTGATAAAAATTGGTGTAAGCGGGATCATTTCTTTAGGCCTCAGGAAGCCCGAAAAAGTAAGTGGTAGACTATCTAGGTTAGTTAAAAATGAAATTAAAGGAATTATCTTTGGCAATCTTCTTTAAAAAAGTCATAAATTCTACCGCCCATGTGCAGTGGTTGCCCAATTATTCCCAAATTTAAGAAGCATTCAAAAGATACAGTTCTTTTTAAATAAAAAAATGCAACATCACTTGAATCAAATCATATAGATACATAAACTCAAACTCAAAACTTGAACTTGAAACGGAACTCGCACTTGATATCTGAAACTTAACATGAATACACGAACTCAATAAGTAAACCTGAAACCAACTTGACTCGAAGCATGAATACCAATTACACGACTTTCACTTGACATGACTACATGACTACATAAACTCCATTTGATATTACATCCCTTTTTGTATTCATGGACTCAATCAAGACTCGTAACCTTAATCATAGACTAATATGCGTAGGGTGTTGGGGTAGTTTGAGTATGAATCCAATGGAATCTCATGAGTCCTAAACTTACATCACGAAATCATGAATTTAAGAATGAGGGTCAGTGGTTCATTTCCCCAGGATTACAGCCTGTTGGGTTCGAGAACACTTTTAAAATACGTTGACATTCACACTTAAACTCACGTTAGTTAGATTACCTTTTAGTGAGCTCTATTGGACACATTGAAAGTATACTTCATGTTCATGATACCTTCACTACACGGCCATACTATACTTATTTACAATGCTTATATTACATTTCCATACTTACATAATTTCTTTTAACATTGTCATGTTATACTTGTTCATACTTCATTCCATCCATACTATATCACATTACACCTTACATTTCATTTATATACTGTTTACCGCCGAAAATAGAGACGAACTGGGATTGAACGTCTTGCCTGAATTTGGGGGCAGATACTATTTGGACATATCCATCCACCTCTTCGAAGATACCAAGTTGATTTATGACACCGTATATCAGAGGTTTGGATAGATGCGACCGTTGTAGCAGGTTTTATCTGATTCTCCCTTATTTATGAGGGGTTTTGATTATGGGGATGCTCTTCCCTGCAGGTACAAGCCATTACAGTTAATTAAGTTATCGCGTTGCGATAACCACTTTCTCCTGCTCCAGTAGTTCACTTCGTGTCATGTTGTGTTTTATTTATTTTGGTTGCCCGTGGATTGTGTACGGAGACTATTTTTTGTCGTCACCCATACGTAAAGCACAGATTAGTCCAAATCTGTATATTTTAGATTTGGGGATTGAACTTGGGTTGTGTGTATTCCCTTAGTTCAAAGATATTTGGTTTCATTTAAGGATCGTTAATCTAGTTTGAGATTAAGATCGACCTAAATATATATGTGAGCATTTGGGCTCAATTTATTTTAACTAAAGATACGTTAGTCTTATTTGAGACTAAGATCAACTTAGCAATATGTTTAGGATCATTAAATTTTATTAAGATCCCACAATAGAGTATTTAGGCTCAGCTGCAAGAGAACTTCGGAGGGATTTTGCCAATTTGGGCTCGGTCTGCTCAGTCTTTTTCTTTTGATTCAGAAGTGCTAAGCACTTATTTGTGGCTCTGTTTGCTCGGTCTTGTGTTTTCTCCTTTTATTCAGAAGTGCTAAGCACTTATTTGTAGCTCTGGCGTTCACGTGGGAAGCACGTGAGGCGTACAGACATGGATGCTGCCAATCGGTGCTAACGCTTAGTTATTTTGACTAGGTATATATAGTGCTAACCACTTTGTATGGCGCTCACGTGGAAAGCACGTAAGGTGTTGGACTTTCTGTTTTGAGCACTCATGTGGGAAACACGTGAGGCACTATAATAGTGCTAAGCACTAATTTTTCTCATGCGCTCACGTGTGTTTCATGTGAGGCATTCTTTTCTTTTTAAAGATTTAATCTCTGTTAATGACGTTTTGGCCGTTGATGATCACTAAGATTTCTGTTTTGAATATCTGGGATCGTTTTTTATTGTTGGAGAATTAAATTCTTTTTTTCTTTTTATAAGAATTAAGTTCTTCATGTAGGGTTAAACCCTGATTTCAGAGAAATTAAATTCGTAAAAAATATGTCTTTTCTTTTGATCTAGTTCTTTTCCCTAGATTTTAAGTCTAAAGAACAGAATCTTCCTGATAAGAATTAAATTCTCAACTTGTGGGGAGATTTGCTTTTCAGGTCTCAGATCAGAGAAAGAACTAAGTTCTTTTTATGAAGGGTTAAACCCTTGTTTTCCTTTTTATTTATACTAGGCAAATGAGATATATTTATCTCTGCTTTTCTTTACCTAGCGTCGGAGAGAGCGAGGAGATCTTCTTCTTTTATCAGGAGAATTAAATTCTCAGTTCTTTTTAGAAAAGCTTATAGGGTCGATTCTCGATATGAGACTTGAAGTCTCGGATCCTTTATATAGCAGAGGCAAATTGTTAATTAGTTTGAGAAAATCTATCATTTAAGAGATACCAGTTGATTTAATTGGCCTCAAAAATTGTTCGGGAGATTTTATCCACTGTTGGATCTTTAATCCAGTGAATTCTATTTTACAGAATATATATTCTTATTTTTAAATAGATTAGGGATATATTTTCCTATATACAGAATTTAATTCTGTCATACGGTGATTTTTTAATCACCATTGGATTTTTAATCCAAGAGTTCTCTGTTTAACAGAGCACATCTTTCTTTGTTTATAAAAATATAGGGAAATATTTTCCAATCTCATTGGATCTTTGATCAACAGCATTCTGTTTAACAGAAAATATCTTTCTCAATTAGAAAGATCAGGGAGATATTTACCCCCAATAGAATTTAATTCTATATTCGATAATTTTTAATCACCATTAGATTTTTGATCCGACTGTTCTCTATATAGAATTTAATTCTATGAGAAGCTAAAAATAATGTTCTCACGTGTTTAACACGCAACCCCAGTGTGGGTTTTAATTTGCTTATATTTAGCGCTCATATGCTTTCCATATGAGCACTCACACGTTTAACATGTGAGGCTGGTTTGCCCTCTTTTGGTTGTTTATTCTCAGCACTTATATGCTTTGCATATAAGCGCTTACGTGTTTAACACGTGAGGCCAGTTTGGCCCTCTTGACTATTTGTTCTCAACACTTATATATGCTCACATGTTTAACACGTGAGACCAGTTTGGCTCTATTTTGATTGTTTATTCTCAGCGCTTATATACTTTGCATATAAGCGCTCACATGTTTAACATGTGAGGCGCTGCCTCAATTATTATTATTTTTCTTGAGTCAACATTCTCCTTCCCAACGCCTTCTTTTATTCAGAGCTTGAAAATAGTTCCACAATATTTTCTGTGCCGAAATTTGAATGCTTTCTTTTTATAATGTGAAGGAATGTTCTTCTTCTCCGTCACAAGGAAAGAACCATTTTAACAGAGCAAGAGTTATGGCCTGTAATTGCCCATTTTCTCCTCGGCAGCCATGGTAGGTGCATATCGAGGAAATTATTTCTCGTTTTGCTGCACGCATGGCGAATCCCGCTCTTATGGATGATAAATGAGACACGGCAATACACGAGCTTCTGATCCGTAGGGGATCTACTCTCCCCATCAGCTCTATTTGGCTTCGGGTGATCTTATTGATCGTGCTCGATGATATTCCTCCTTATCCAACGGAGATGACTCTGGCGATACTCGACACAGCGGAGGACAAGATCGACTACGTTCATGAGGCATGCTTGATTACTAAGCCTTTGAGGGATCGCTCCGTTTATTTGCTGAGCCAGATACGGGCTCAACGGGCCATTATGGCTGCTTTCGCCAATGAGCATGGCATTAATCGATGGGGAGTGACTCTTCATGAGGATCGCCACTTCGATATGGTAGAAAAAGATGATAGGGCTTTAGAAAACTTTTTTTTATAGTTTTGGAAACCCTTATAGTTTTGATCCTATATTTGGTGATCTCTTCCCTATAGAATAAAATATTTCTTTAAATACATTCCTTTTATCATTGACTGCCGAATGGTTCATTTCCAACAGATGTTATTTCTCTAATTGTATCGTTTAAACATATATGCATTCTGCACATGTGCATGTGCCATGCGCCAACCTTCCACACGCGTATATAAATCAGCATGCTTTTAACACTATTTCTTATCCAAGCATGCATATGTTTGTACGTGAACGCTCAAACAGGTATGAACATATACATCACCAACCTTTTTGGGGACTTACCAAGCGAAAGTTCGCTGACGAACATTCCACACATCTTTTTTTCTTTCTTGGAATGTTCTTCAGATAATATAGAGACTAAGAAAGTGGAACCGACTTCAGAGGACTACTCGCAGTTTGCAGCCCAGGCCGACTACAAGTTCATTACTTCAGCTTTTACTTTTAGTAAGCCACATGTTTAGGTTTTTATGTTTTTGTTTCTCGTTCAGACCTTTCTAATCAGTTTGAAACTTGTGAATTTGAATGTAAATAAAATTGCTGTTGAAAATTTCAGTTTTATGCTTATTCTTGTGTCATTTTATATTTCTTATTTACGCTTAGCATATTTTTTTTTAGGAAGGACCTTCTCGGAATTAATATTTCGCGGGCCTCATCACGTTCATGGTCCCGTCTTTTAGGAACCGGGATGTGACACTAGCATTACTACGAATGTGCCCAACACTAATGGGAAATTGGTAGCACTTCTAACCGTCACCAATTGACAATAACGGTTTTCATAGATTTGGTAACGGTTACGACCGCTATGAATTAAAAAATATGGCGGCCCCACAAACCATTGGAGATAAAAACCCAAAACTCCCCCAAATTTTCATCGAGCCTCTTCTTTTTTCCCTCCAAATTTTCATCGAGCGCCAAAATCCCTCCTCGGTCGCCGCCGCCTCCTCCACCACCGACGCCGCCTTTCGTCGCCTCTGTGGTCGTCCCCCTTCGAAGTCTTCGCCGCCTCTTCTCCATGGTCGTGCCAGGCACCATCGATCGAAGCCTTAGCCCCCGATCGAGCTTGTTGCAACTCGCCGCCGCTCAAAGTTTGCTCGCCGCCGCTCACCGCCAGTCATCAAGAGGTAAGTATAAACCGGTTAAATTTTAATTTTTTTGGTTTAATTTTAATTTTTTTGCTCGATCCCAAAAATTAAATGTTGTTGTTATTGATGTTGTTGATGTTATTGTTCCTGCTGGTGTTGTTGTTGTTGTAGGGGTGGGTTAGGGTTTCAGTTGGGGGTTAAGGCAGGGTTAGGGTTCGGGTAATTTAGCAAATTTTTGTAGATTATTTTAGTAAAAAGTAACAATAGTTAAGGGTATTTAGTGGAAAAGAAACAACGGTTAAGGGTATTTTAGTGTAAATAAGTAAAATTGAGAAAATGAGATTTTTTATTAAATTTTTGATAGTTTAGTAAAAAACAATAATAGTTAAGGGCATTTTAGTGAAATTTATATTAATTTAGTTAATTTAGGAAAATGAATCGTTTAGTTAAATTTTTAAGGTAGTTTAGTGAAAAACAACAATAGTTGAGGGTATTTTAGTGAAATTTTTTTCGTTTAGCTATGACTGCAACCACCCCTTCCTTAAAGGGCATACAAGGAACTTGACGTCCCAAGGCAAGGAGTCTCCGTTCATCTTCGTTCAGGGAAGGATGAACCTGGTGAACCGGGCCATATACTAAACAGAAATTTTTAGTAATTTAGTTCATTTAAGGTAGTTTGGTGAAAAACCAACAATAGTTAAGGGTATTTAGTGTAATTTAGAAATAGTTTGCTTAGGAAAAGATTTAAGGCAGTTTGATGAAAAACAACAATAGCTAAGGGTAGACTACTGGAAAATTTTAAGGTATTTTATAGTAATTTAATGTGTGTGTGTGTGTGAGAGATAATGGTGATGATCTCATAGATCAAACAAGGTCAAATCTTAATTCTTTATCATTCTCCTCTACATTGAACTCTTGTCAAATCCCACTCTAACCACAACCTTACAACTTGATTAAGAGAACTCTTAACTTTAAAAAACTTTACCATAAACTAAAAACTTCAAAACCTTGAAATTGAAACATAAACGTAAAACTAATTCAAATTAAATCTTAAACAAAGTGTATGATACTCAATGATAATATGAAATTTTCATATTCTTATCGATAATCATATGTGAAAATCAAAACGCGCCTTAGTCCCCGTCTATCGGTTAACATATGTTAGATGTTTATCATGACATAAAACTACATGAAGGTTGTTAAATATCGGATGGTATTTTTCGATTCTAATAACCGACATGTAGTCTATGCGACGAGAAAATTCAATCGTATGATAACCGATAGATGTGTCCAGTGTGGACAAGTTAAAAATGTATAAAACAAACACCTGCATTCATTTGTGTTTTTATTCGTTTCGAGATATTTCGTCGGTACCTTTTCACTGGTTTTCCGTGTACAAAGATAGATTAGATATTTGTTTCAATTTTATTTGATAATATTTAAATGATCATCTTTTCTATTACAGTGTATCCGGAGAATAGTGGGGAGGTGCTGCTGAAATTTTCTCGAATTGGATGAACGCATAGATGAATGGGTGTATACTCTATACATTCTTAATGGGATAGAAGGCTTGCCCCCGACAGCCGTTACCGTCGACATTCAATATAGGACCGTTAATATCATCATCATCTTTCTTGAAAGAAGAATCCAACTCTCGAGCTATGAGCATTTGCTCTCGGTCCCTCATAATCTTTATAACTAAATCGTTAATTGAAACTAAACTTAACCAAATCATCAATTAAACCTAAAACTAATGCTTCTTAGAGCCTGTTTGGATGAGCTTATTTTTAAGTGATTATTTTCCATAATCACTTATAAGTGATTATTTCTAGAAAAGGTGAAAAAATCAGTTATAAGTGTTTATGGCAAATAAGTTGTTTAGTGTTTGGATGATTTTGTATGAAAAGTAATTATAAATAGATAGTGTGTTTGGTTTAAAAGATATATAAGTGATTATTGAGTGTAAAATGACCAAAAGGACGTATCATTAATACCGTCTTAAAATTTGGATGAAAAGACAAGCGGTATTATGGTATATTACTTGGTCAACTCTAGTATTCCATAATCACTTATGAAATAAGCTAGGAATTCCTAACTTATTTTTAAGTAGGAAAAATGCTATTTTTAAGCTTTTCATGATGGGACCCATGGTAAAATAATCGCTAATTGAATAATAAAGGAGAGATCCAAACACACTATTTACTTGGAGCCCACCTTGATGTGATTTTCAATCACTTGCTGACTAAAAATAATCCAATCCAAACAGGCCCTTAGTATCCATCTATCATGCATTTGTCAAGAAATCTTAATTCCATAACTCTTGTCTATAGAAACCTTGCATCGTCCGAACTGTTCCAATATGGCACTTCCGTACCTCCACAACAAGAGTTGAATGTACATCGATACTCTCTCGAGAGTCAATGACTTTTTCTTTAACGGTATTTACTTTTTCACCGATTTTTCCTACACACGTGTTGGGTTATCGAAAGGGTACGAAATCTATTATCCTTACTCTAAGTGTATGAACAAGTGATTTCTTAAGAAGGTGGAAGTTGAGTTACACATCGTGAGAGACTATTTCGTTAGAGATTAGACTATGTGAGAACTTCACGGAGAAGAAAAAGTCGTTGTAACGGAAGATAAGGCATGGATGTAAGAGACGGAAAACGAATTCATTGAAACGGAAACTGAAGAGTGGTAAGGGATAGTAAAAGAAGAGGAGAAAGTTGAATGGTAGTTTGAAGAAGAATAGGCCATCGAGGAAGATAATTCTGTATTCACGCCGATCGATGATATGGATGAGCTTATAAATGCTGCAAGACTTCCTGATGATATGGAACGCACTGAACCCTCGTTATTGGAGAAATACAAGGCTGACTCAAGAATCCCGCTATATCCAAATTGCATTGGGTTTTCAAAATTGTCATTTTTCGTACGTCTCTTTCAGATCAAGTACAAGAACAGATGGAGTAATTAGTCTTTCACCGATCTCCTAGCATTGCTGAAGGAAGATTTTCCCGACAGAAATGAAGTGCCACCAAACTGGTACGAGGTGAAAAAGATAATCACAAATATCGGCCTAAAGTGTGACAAAATCCATGCATATGAGAATGAATTTTTTTCTTTCAGAAAGAACATGCCACTTAGAAACTGCCCCGTGTGCGGCACTAGTCGATTCAAACCTAAGAAAGACTCTCATTCGAGTGATGTGCCCGTGAAGATTCTTCGTTCTTTCACTAATACCGAGACTACAACGGTTATTTATGTGTGAGGAGACGGTGTCCGAAATGCAGCAGCACTATAAAGCTCCTCGTGAAGAGGGAAAAATGAATCATCCTAGAGATTCGATATCATGGAAAGTTTTAAATTCAAAATATACTATGTTCAGCGCAGACCCTCGTAACGTGAGGCTGTGAATTGCGAGCGACGGTTTCAATCCATTTAGGCTGGTTCGCGGTGGGTGTACTCACAGTACTTAGCCAATTGTCCTAATTATATACAAACTGCCGCCATAGAGGGTTATGACACAATCATATTTTACGGTGGCGCTTTTAATCGACGGTTCCTTGTCTCCTGAAAAAATATCAACGTGTACCTTCAACCCTTGATCGATGAGTTAAAGTCATTATTGGAACCTGGCATGAGAACCTGTGATGCACATGGTAAACAATTTTTTCATATCCGGGCTGCTTTGTTGTTGACAATTAATGATTTTCCTACCTACCGTATGTTGTCGGGGTGGATAACTCAAGGTAAGCTTGCGTGCCCTTGTTGTCATATTCATACGAGCCACACATGCTCGAAGTTTAGTAGGAAAGAGTCGTATATGGGTCATCAATGTTTCTTGCCTATAACTCACATATTCAGAAAGAACAAATAAATGTTCAATGACAAGACGGAGACCGGTAGGTCTTCTAAACCATTTTCTGGTAACGACATACTGCAACAACGGAGAGATTATCATAATATCACATTCGAAAATGCATAAAATAAAGATACAATGTCATGCCCAAACGGTTGGAACAAACTTAGATGTTTATTTCAAGTTCCATACTGGCCCGATCTACCGTTGCGCTATAATTTAGATGGCATGCATATCGAGAAGGGTGTCTCTGAGCACGTCATCAATCTTCTGCTGTGTAAGGATGGAAAAATGAAAAACAATCTCAACGTCCGTCGTGATTTGATGGATTTGGATAATTTATCCATTAGAGAAGAATTGCAATCTCGGCCTGTGACCGGTAAACCATGTTTTTACGAGATTCCACCGGCAATCTACAATCTTGTCATGCCCCGCTTCCCGGTGTACGGACAAGGGGACGTGGCGGGTCACGCGATATATTTACTCAGAATTAAACACGCTAAGCATAAATAAGCAATATAATAAAGTACACAAGAAAAAATGACAAGAGATGTAATTGAACAGCAACTTTTATTTATTAAACATTTCTTTACAATACAACTGAAAATGTAAATATAAGAATGGAAAGCAATGCCTAAACAATGGCATGAACTGAAAGAAAAGTGAGTAAAAGTGAAGCCTAGTGGTCGTGCTGTTCAGTGGTCTGCTCCAATTGCTCCTAGCTGGTCTCGAACTCCTCAGAGTCGGGTCTTCCTGGCAACATTCCAAAGAAAGAAGAGAAATAGGAATGTCGTCAGCGAACAATCGCTCGGCAAGCCCCAAAGAGAGATAGAAATAGAATAAACAGATAAGAGGATATAACTGGTATAATATTTGATTGTTATGCTAACGCAGTTGTTTGTAGCTTGGTACAGAATATGCCAGTGTATACGAGAGGAGTCCAACTTACACCATGGACTATGGTAACCCGTAGTACAAGGCTCTATCGATAAAATCATGGAACAACGGCAATGGATGTATAGTTACGTCTTTTAATGACCATCTCGTGCCACTTTTAACACATTCCGTGCCAGTCTACCTCTTTAAAACCCCGTAATGTTTTTTGTATTGATTGTATTGAAGTAAATTATAGATGTAAGACTTTCCGAAACCATGATATTAGTTGTTCGTGTAAACGGATAGGATGTAAACGGATAGTCATGTAATCAGTGTATATCCATGGTTCGGTTCGGTCCGGTCGAGTCATTTTGATAGTGATTGTATCTGGTATAAATGGATTCATGTTGTATTGTAGTTATATTTGAATTTTATTCAAGTATAGATTGTATTCGGATTGTTTTCAGATTTTACTGGGACTCAGATTGATTCAGACTCTTTAAACAGGATTGAAGTCCTGAATTAGTTTTGATGTTATCGGTAACTGCTGCAAATGGACGACAGGATTTGTGTCTTTTTCCAAGACATTTACCATGTTGATAACACCGTTTTAGTTTGTCTACTTAAATAGGAAAGCACCCAAATTATCCGGCTCCCTGAGACTCAAGAGAATTGGTCCCGCTTAAACCTATATTTACTAGGGTCCTTATTGTAATTTAATATAACTTGAGGGGGTTTTATGAAAAATAGTTTTGATATATGTTTAAAATATACCTCAAATATTTAATTATCGTCTTTAGGGTTTTCATAGATGTAATTTTTAAGAGTGATGAGATAGTCTAGTGGATATAAACTTAACTTGAATAGTATATGGTATTTTCATGTAATTTGACTTGTATTGATTCTTGATGGTATTTTCATGAACTTTTGTGATTCTTTTCTTTTGATTAGAAAACATGGAATATATTATATATTTAAAATCGATATTTTGATAATATTTATATATATAATTATTAAAAATAGAATTTATTTATTAAATAGAAATCACGTTTTCTTAGAAATTGTAATAAAAATTCTATCGAGATCGTATGCTCCGTGAGGAGATCTGCATCTCGCCCTATTAGTCCGATGGATGTGCGATAACCCGCACCAACTAAGTTGGATTTCCCAAAATGGGTTGTAAGGACTTAATCGTATAGAATTTGATTAAAACAATTAAAAGAAATACGATTTTATTAGTTTAGGGTGTTTTAATGTAAAATATTGTATTTTGTCCCACAAAAATTGTTACAAAAGCCGTCGTGATGTGTCAAGATGAGTGTTGTGATGAGGTAGGTTATTACCTCGTGAGTTTTCTAAAGGTAACACGAATGAACATGATGAAATATGTCGAAAGTAAAGTATGTGGTATTAAACCGTAAAAATGTGATAAAAGTTGCATAACATGTTATTTAAGGATGAAACTTATTCTAAAGTGCTTGTTTATGATTGCTAAACAATATATGAAGAAATGGTTAATTTGTGGTTAAGAAAAGTTGAGTTTTTACAGAAATGAGAATCGGAAGTCGGAATAACTCCGCTTCCGACGAGTTTTGAGAAGAGAGTGTTTTAGATTAGAAATATAGGAGGGGAGTGGGGACTTACAGTTTGAGAATAGAGGGGGGAGGTAGAGGAAGATTTCAAAGGCATCGTAGAGTCACGCCGTCACCGGATTTGTCCCAAAATGTCGCCGAAACTTTGACCTTGGCTAACTCCACTTGTACAACTTTTGGACTTAGAAATTTTGAGAGTTTTGATGCTAGATTTCATAATAGAGAGGGCTAAAGTGTAGTGTGGTATTTATAGGATATAATTAGGGTTTAGGGTATGAATAGAGAATTAAAAATGTATTAAAACTTGGATTAAAGAGGTGAATTAACACTCTTTGTTAATGCGCAGAAAAATCAAACAGAATAGGAGTAGTGGTGGAAACCAAAGGGTGCTAGGGTTAAAATTTTATAGCATTTGCTATGGTTGGGACCGGCGGCGCTAGCCCCAAATAGGATCTCGCCGGCCATCTTGGTGTGGTGGGATGTGGGATTGCTGCCACGTGTCCTAATCGCTTCATGTAGCTCAGTGCACATGTTTGATTTCTGAGACTTTTCATTTTTACGTGTTTTGCACGTGTAAACTTTTGGGCTTCCAAAAAGTTTAAAAGAAAAATCAGCAAAAATATTATGTGGCTGAGGGGATTCGAACACCGGGGCTATGTCACAACAGTGCAAGGCTTTACCAATGAGCTACAAGTGCTTTGTTGCTGTTCAAAATCAGTTTAAATTTATAACTTGTGCTCATGCTAAGGTATTCCTTTCTGTACGTTATAAAAAAAAATTTGTAAAGAAGTTTAGGGTTGTTACAAATCTAGACAAATAGGAGAAGCGGAGGTTCTTGTAGGTGTTGAAAGAATTGAAAGTCCTCGACGGTTTCTCATCAAATATTGCTAAACAGGTACAGGTAGAAAACGGAGAAATCGTAGGACTTAAGAGCCACGATTACCACATACTAATGCAGCATCTTCTTCTTTTATGCCTCAGAGCATCAATAAAATCAGAAGTTGGTCTCGTTCATGCTTAACGACTTTTGCACGTATTTTCACTAATTATGTTCCAAAAATGTAGATGTCGATGAGATAGTACAGTTTGAAGAAGATATTCCTTCGATTTTCTGCAAACTCGAAACTGTCTTTTCACCTTCTTTTTTTAACATTATTGTTCACTTGTCCGTCCATCTGGAAACCGAGATCAAGATTGGCGATCTGGTGCATTACCGTTGAATGTATCCCATCGAGGGGTATGAAAATATTTATTATTCATCATTCAAATTGCAAAATATCATCGTGGTAAATTAATATTTATAATCTTTCAACATATATCTATTAACTTTAAAAAAACTGTATCCGCAACAAGTATCGTCCTGAAGGTTCGATTGCGGAAGATTATCTCTTAAAAGAAATCGTATCTTTCTGTGCTCATTTTCTAAACAACGATTTTAGGACGAATCTGAACAAACCGCCGCGTGTGCCTGACGGTCAAATTGGAGTAAGAAAACTGAAAAATATATCTTACGATCTCAAGGATAGTGTACATGCGTACATCTTGCTAAATAAAGAATGTTTTACTAAATATATAGAGTAAGCAATAATTTATCCATTTAAACGTTCGAAATTAAATTTAATCTAACTGTTATAACTTATGTAAATTAACGAACAGCTCGCAGACACCTAAACTCGAGCGATCCAATCCTAAGTGGCCGGGCGATAGAATCGATGCAGAATAGAGGCGCACTTTCGTCGCTTGGTGTAGACAAGAAGTCGACGGACAAATAACTCGTGGAGAGTAGATTTATATAGAGGCTCAAGACGTTTTAAGCGGTCCAATAATTGCAATTACGTTTTACAACGGGTACGAGGTTTCCGACTATAAATTTGAGATAGAAAGGACGAAACGTATTAGAGCTAAACAAAATAGTGGTATCGCAACCATTGACGATAAAGGAAATATCTACTATGATGTTCTTGAGAAAATTATAGCGGTCTCATACGTGCATAAGGCCGTCCCATTTTATACATTCCAATACAGATAGTATGATACCAAGTCTGAACGAGGTATGAAGATCGATGAATACGGTCTCACTTTGGTAAACACCAAACTGACAGCCGACGAATATGATAACCTTATATTTCCCTCAATGGCAACACAAATATATTATTCTAGGGACTTGAAGAAGGTTGACTAGAGTGTTGTTTGTCGTTGGAAACTAAGAGATTATTATAATGTGTCTACATTGAATGATTTTGAAGATGAGAGTAACGAGGAAGAGGCGATAACACGTCTCAGTTCTTCTATTGAACGTACCAAGGATCCAAACAATTATGTGCCATCCATCAATACGTTAGTAAGATGTGATATCAGCCAATTAATTATCACAGATTAAGATTTTGAGAATCCACCTAACGAATTTTCAGCTAATGTATGGAAGAAACATGTTAGGTAATGAAATTGAAATAAATGTTTTAAATTATATATTGATTATAGGTAATGAAATAATATTTGGATATATATGTAGGGTCTGATGGTAGGTGTAACACCCTAGTACGTTTATATAATATAACTTGGTATTTTAACTCTTTCTTTATAATTCTTTTATTTTATCTATTGGGTTGCGAATGATTCGAATAGTAATAGTCATTATCCAACCCGACCTGCATGTTTAGAACCCAAGATGGTGCAAGATTATGTCTGAGATTTGCCAGTAAAGTGTATCTATATGAATCTTACGTAATACCCACATTATATATTTAGATCTTTATATATATATATATATATATATATATATATATATATATATATATTGATATATCACAAGTTATGAATGAAATTATATTTCGCTACCTAATTTTGCATGGTATATCACCTCATATCTTATTTTCGCTCCTGTCTATTATGGTCAAATCCTAAAATATAGAAAACAAAATATTTAGTAAATCTTTATGTATATTTATTTAAATTTTATTTGGGATTATGTGCATTTAACATTAGATTATTGCATTATGGCCAAAATATTTACTTATATATTTTATTCTCAAAACTATATTTTTTGACTAGATTCGGGTAATATTTAGAATGATTTGATATTATCTAGTTACCCTAATATTATATATATATATATATATATATATTATACTTATAAATAGTTTCATATAACTCTCTCTCTCTCTCTTCTCCGTCTCTAACTCCTTCTCTCTCCTCTCGTTCTCGTCTCACCTCAAGTCCTAACCCACGCCCTCCAATCTCGTCGCCGTCCCCCTCCTTCCTTGCCATCGTCATCACCCTCACCTCCTCAACCTCACCACCCTCGTCGTCACCTCCTCCTTCAACCCTGAGACCATACCCGAGCCCCGACTACACAACCGAGAACCCAACCTCTTTTTCCTCATCGACATTGCCGCCTAAACTCGACCACCACCACCATCACCCCTATCACATTCTCTTCTCTCTTCAACCCAAAAATACCCTAACCCAACACATCGACTTCATCATTAGCCTCCATCGACCGATCTTGTCCAACACCGAGCTCACCTCCTCCAACATCGACCGCGACCTCGTCTACCCTTAGCCAACAAGACTCGAGTGCCATCGTCTCCATCCCCTCATCACCGAACGCTCACGACTCGACCTAAGACCCATCCGAACCCTAGCTTGTGACCATCACCATCCTCCGTAAGTTTTCCTCGATCCCTATCTTTAAACCAAATTAGAAAAGAAGAAGATAAGAGAAAAACAGTGAACATGGAAGAAGGAAAATTATTGTAATAGCCTAAGTGTATATAGAATGTAGTGTGGTTAAAGTTTAAAAAAAATTAAGAATGGATGAAGGTTTTATACGGCAAGCCTAAGTGTTTAATATTAGAAGCCAAGTTATGTGATGTTTTATTTGGGTTTAGAGTATAGTGGTTGGAATAAAGAATTGATACAGTGAACTAAGGAAAAGGAAAATTAGAATTAAGACCCTGAGTTTGATATAATTACGTTTGGTTGTGTGATGTTATTTATGAGAGTAATTATAGTTTAATTGATATTTAAATTATCTAGGTGGAGCACAAGTCGAACCCTAGTTGTGATCGCGCACGTCGCTTCATTTACCGTCGTGCCGTGTTTCTCATCTCGAGGCAAGTTTAACTTGCAACATGCTATTTTACATATACCAATTTTTATACAATTATTTAAAGTGTACGCATTATATTGTTTAGCAAGTAATGTTATTTTACAATATTATAGCATTAATCTGTATTTTACCAATAACAAGTTTATCCGGTTGCATGCTAGTTCGTTATAGTTTTAATATTATTCCATTGTAATTCGTGATCTTTTACCTATATGACAGTATGTATAGTTGCAGACGTAAATATTACTACACACAGGTTTATATATATTAGTTAATTAATTAATTTTACATTTAAATAATGAACATTAGTTATTTCTACAGTGTTTTAAATGAACTGGTTATTATTTTCCATCAAGTATTTATCGCATTAACACACTGCCAGGCATGTTCACGACACATTACTAGACCTGCTACTTGGATTATTACTAATACCGACAATCCTGATTTGTTGCCCTGATGGACGTGACTTGTTTTCTAGTTAGACAAGACCTGTACCTGCTTGATCCTGTGTTGGGATTAGTTTGATATCGTTAATACCTGACTTGAACATGAAACCTGGGGGAGAAGAGGAAATCAATAATGAAACCTGACGTATAACTCAATAGTTCACTACTTTCTAGAGAATGATCGGTCGATACGGGTTTCGGGCCCCAGAATGATGATGCTGATATCTTTCGTCTGTACATGATACCCTGTTTTTACTGCTTAGCAGCACATCTCGGATTCAGCATGAAGGTCTTGACCGTGATCCCGGGCACGCACGGGATACTATTCAGTTACAATAACGATTCTATTAATTAATTTTAAAGACTTGTAGAATAGATAACCTAAAAGCACAGACTTTAGGATACACATGACGTACCTATAGCCTACTGTTTTACACTTGTGATTATTATTTACACCCATTTCTTTTTTATAGCATCCTATTCTGGTTATTACTATTGTTATTAATATTTATGACGCACTGATGTCTGGGTTTTGCATGGCCCAGTTTTTTTGACCTTGTCGTAGGAAGATTGGGAGTATTTTAACAAGCAAGCTGAGCAGTGAGGAGCTTGATGATTAGTTTTAAAGATACTTAGTTTATTTTATTTCTGTAGTTTAAGTTTATCGTTGTGATCCCATGAGGGACGTGATTTGGATATTATTTCTTTCTTGGATCTTGTCTCGTTTCCACTATATACATTTCTTGTTTATTATTTATTATGGCAGAGGGACATGTGTTAGTTAGATTTTATTTTTCTGTTCTTGATATCTGATTGACAGCTGTAATGTGGCTATAGAAGGATTTTTCCTCGCCATAGGTAACATGGTTGGTTTTGTCACGTGTCGTATTCATGTATTTTAGAAAGCGGGACGTGACAGTAGGTGTAGCGTCAGGCTCTAGACGTCATAATAAGAAAAAAATGTCTAGACAAACTTGGCCAGAGCTCAAGCTCACAGATGAGAGCATCAGCAGCCCTAGCAGCTGCAACAGCCCCGCCTATCCCTACCAGCACTCCTTACTAGCGCTACAGCAACCCCGCCTATCCCTGCCAGCACCCTTATTAACGCTACATGACCCCTAGCAGCCGCACCTATCCTTATTAGCACGGTAGTTGTTCCTCCTACCCCAATCACTTCTACACATGGTATATAGTTTACTCATTTAAAATTTAATTCATCATTAAAATATAGTTATCTATTGAATTTTTAGTTACCTACTAAATTCTATTCAATCATCTAACAGTTTATTGTTTGCAAACTAGAGGATGACTTTTGGTGCCGGTTCTAGTGCTACGCCAGGGACGGCAGGTATAATCGTTATTGCTTAAAACTTTTAAATAATGATTGTAATTTAAATCTGTCAAATGATATAAACATACTCTAAATATTATAATATTGTGTCTTTATATATATATATATATATATATATATATATATATATATATATATATTTATGCAGGCTCCAGTAGTGGTAGGAAGAGGGGTTACGCTTGGCCCTCCTGCTCCAGGCTAGCCGATGGTGCTGAACCATGGACGCTGATGTGGAGCAAGGATGGTGTGCATGTTGGTCCTAACTCGACCAAGTGGGAGGATTATATAGGAACATAGATCCATACTTATTACAAGTGCCCGCTCCATCTTAGTTGGGACAAGCGCCAGACCGCCAGTCTTTTGCGTTGGACACGGTATCATATATCCTTTTATATAATTAGATTTCAATCGTTATTATATATATATATATATATATATATATAATTTTGTAATTTCAGACCAGACGACATTACAAATTCATCAGCAACACTGGTGAGGATGGCGTGCAAGTACCGCTCGATGGACATCGCAACATTGCCTGGGTCATAGGGGCATGTCAGAATATCAAGAGAAAAAGCCGAAATGAAGTAAAGGAAGATCATTGCATTCCCTAGGTCGCGGCGACTGAGGAGGAGCGAAGAACGATGATGGATATCATAACGTTGGATGTCCTGAGACCCGATTGGCCGCAGCTGGTCGAGTATTATGACCGTGGGGATATTTAGGTATAAATTTAATTTTTAAGATTATAACAATATAATATGAAATCATATTCTGAAATATAATATAATCTTCTTTATATTTGCAAGTTGGCGTCGGTTCGCAACAAGCAGAACCAGAATAACGGAGCAAAAGGCCGCGCTGTCCCGGTCCAAGGGAAGTGCACGCTGGCCAACGCACAGTGACACATCGTGAGTATTTCAACGTTTAAGAACATATATTTTCTTTGTCACAAATTACTTAGTAAAATAAATCCTAATTTTATTCTAGAAACAGCCAACTACACGGGTGTTAAGGGGTGAACTGCTTACACAAGGGAATCTGCGAGTACATGGTAAGTTTCATATAATCATGTCGATTCTGTATTTTAAGCTAACATGTGTCAATATATATCTATGTATTTTCTTTCCAGAGCCGGTTCTAAGAAAGGACAAACGCCTTAGGACTTAGCCCCGACGATTCAATTACCGCCATTGTCTCTTTCCTGGATTCGCTATCCGGCGGACATCATAGTAGCTATGAGTGCAGGGTTGGTCCTGAGGCCCAACGACTCTTTGCTGGTGTTATGCCCCACTTCACAGTAAACGGAAACAGTGACGTGGCAAGCCCGCAACGTATTTACTATGAAAATACGGTAAGCGTAATTAAGCAATATAACAATGTGCAAGAATAATAAGAGTAATAAAATGAAACAATAACTTTATTTACATTCAAATTTACATACAACTGTTTGTACTAAAAAGATACAATGATAAAACAAATGCCTAAATAATGGCATACTGGAAGTAAATACAAGCAGGAGCTAAAAATCAGGCTGAGAAGCGAACTGGTCCAAATCTTCCTGGCTCGGCTCTATACCCTCAGAATCCGGTCCTCCTGACGAACATTCCAAAGAAAAGAAATAGAGAGGAATGTCGTCGGCAAACTAGCGCTCGGTAAGTCCCCAAAAGAAATAAGTAATGATGAATGAAAGTGAATAGAAATCAAGTGAATATGAACAAGCAAGGTTATATATAAGAGAGTATCTAAGCATATTGATTTATCGGTATAAGATAGTTATTCTAACGTGGTTATTTGTAGTTTGATAAAAAAAAGTATTCATGTATACGAGAGGAGTCCATCTTACCCCGTGGACTATGGTAACATGTAGTACAAGTCCCCGTCATAACCCACGGGACAACGGCACGTGAATTCATATAGGTGTCTTTTAAAGTGACATCTTATGCCACGATATACGTTCCGTACCAATCTACCCCTTTATCCTCGCGTATTGTATTGTATAGATTAAGATTACAAGTCTTGGCCAAATCCATGGATATAAAATGTACAAGTTCATGTTCAAGATATAATTATGCGTTCAAGTATTCATGACAAGTTCATGTCAAGTTATAACCATGGTTCGGTCAAGTCGAATCAAATATTCAAGTTTGAGTTTGATATTTGAATTCGAGTGTTTAAGTTCATGATCAAATATTCAAGTTCGTGTTTTATTTTAGATTCTGCTTTGAGTTTGGATTCAGATTGAAGTCAGAATCTTATGAAAGGATTTAGTTCTTGAAATTCTTAGGTTCAGGAGTAATTGGCAACAGCTAGACATGGACGGCAGAATTTATGTCTTTTTCTAAGACAATTGCTATTGATAACTCTATTATGTTGTCTAACCTGAATATGCAAGCACTCGTTTTCTCCGGCTCCACGAGACTCAAGAGAAATGATACCGCTTAAGCCTATATTAGTTTATAGTCCTTAAAATATTGTTTGCATATTTCACGGGGTTTTATGAAAAATACTTTAATATAATTTAAAAATAAACCTCGAGGCTGATTTGTAATATTTAGGGTTTTCATGAACATGTATTTTAAATGTTATGGTATTTAGTGATAAAAACCTAGCTTTTAAAAGTTTATGCTATTTTTATGAAGACCAGCTCTTTTGGAAACTTATTGGTATTTTAATAAAAATTAATATGTTTTTATTGAAAATGCGAATTCATAGTTTTATATAATTTTCCAAAATTTAGTTTTGTTTAAAAAAGTCGTATTCTTTAAAAACCGTATTTTATTTCCTTTCAAGACTGAATACTCTGTGAGGGGTTCTGCATCTCGTTCTACTATCCTAAAAATATGCGATAATGCACACCATCAAATAGCGGGTCCCCTAACGAAGGTTGTAGGGGCATAATTGCCAAGGATTTAAAAATCTCGATTAAAAGAAACCCGTTTTTATAAAAGTACGGTATTTTAATGTACAACCTATTCATTAAATTAGCCATAGGTTTAGAAGCTCATGCTATGAAACCATAGTGTGCGTGTGGGGTAGGTTGTTACCCTGTGAAGTTTTCCTAAAGGTAGATAAACTAGTTATCGAAAAAAGTTTATACTAAAGTTCATGCTATTTTAATGAAAAAGTTCATTATATGATTATTTCATATAGAAATTTATATTATGCTAAAAAGATAAATGATGTGAATAAGGTTAAGGGTAGTTTTATAGTATTGTTATGATTTATTTTTGCTTATCAAGTGGGTGAAAAGGTTTGAAAAGAAAGCAATATCGGTTCTAACTCCACTTTACCGATATGTTTTAAGAGTACGATTTTAGTTGAAAAGAAGGAGATGGGGATGGGACTTGCGACTTTATAACATCAAGAAAAGAGAAAGGAAGAGAGAAGGGGCTCCATAGCATCGCGGTAGCTTCGGGATTGACTCCTATCTTCAACAAACAAGAACTTGGTTGCTAACTCCACTTGACTCTGCTTTCACTTAGAAAATTTTGGGAGAAATTTGATAGAAATTTCAGAATGGGAGAGAGCTAGGGTATGGGGTGGTATTTATAGGATAAAAATGAGAGAGGGTGTGAAATAAAATGAATTAAAATGGATTTAATTGTGTTAATTAGAGAATTGAAGAGTCTCTATTTGATTGTAGGAAAATCAAACAATGCAGGGGAGTTGAGGGGGGTCAAAGGTACGAGTGTGTAAAGCCCGGAGTCATTTGTAGAATATCGGACCATAGGCGCCGGCCTAAAGGAGGAAACAGGTGGTCGGATCTTGAGAGTTTGCCTCGAGATTTGTGTCACATGCCTATATGTGTTTACTCCTCCTTGCGCCTGTTTGATTTTTTCAAAACTTTTTGATTCTCCGTGAATTGCATGTGTCTTCCAAAAAATTAAAAAGAAACATCTTAAAAGTAGTTGGGACTGATGGAATTCGAACACACAGGCTATGTCATAACAATGTGTGGCTTTACCAGTGAGCTACAAGTTGTTTTTTGCTTTTATTAAACAAAAATGACTTATAACTCCTACAGAGGCTGAAATCCCCATTTCTATACATTTAAACAATAATTCTGTATCTGGATTTCAGAGTCGTTACAGCTAGGCATGCGGCCGTCCACAAGTACGCCGTGACCCAGACGCGAACAGATGCGGCAGCTGCGTCGGCAGAGGAGATTCGTCAGCTCCGTGAGCAAATGGCGCAATAGCAGCAGGTTCATCATCAGATATAGCAGCAGCTGCATACTCTTACTACGTAGGTCACGGAGCTGACACAGACAAATGTGGAATCCATCCGGCGGGCCATCCGAGATGTGATATGGAGTATATTCACATCACGGGATGATGGAGGTGTATCGTCCCAACGATTATTGATATAAACATTTGTTTTGTTGATTTATTGATTATATTTTTATATATTTTTTGTTTATAATTGCATGCGATTTATTGATTATTATAATTGCTTGCATTCGAATCATATTAGTTCTTGATTATTATAACTGCATGAGATTTGGTGAAATTATTATTATATGTTGCTGGTTGTAAATGAAAGCAGCGCGCGTGGGATGCGAGGATTTCAGATTTTAAAAAAAAATACATGTTCAAATTAACGGTTATAATCGTTACCAATTCCTAGTTGGTAACGGTTCTAACCGTTACCATATCATTTGGTAACGGTTAACTGAGAGCTAATATCTGAAATATATCAGATATCAGCTAAATTATGTAATGACAACATCTATGGTAACTGTTCTAAGCATTATGAAATGATGTCTGTAGTAACGGTTCCAACAGTTGCCATATATATAGTAACGGTTATAACCATTAGTAGAGAGGTGGCCCCACTCTGATATGTTTCAGATATCCGTTACCATATTGGTAATGGCAACATATATGATAACGTTCCAACCATTACCATATTGGGTATATCTTAACATTTAAAACCTTTACCGTAGTTCTGGTGACGGGGTTTTTCGTAACGGTTGTGTAATGGTTATTGTTCACCGCCGGAAGACGGACTGAGACGTTGGGACGTCTGGCCTGAATTCTGGGGACAGATGCTATTTGGATTTATCCGTCCACCTCTCCGAAAATTCCAAATTGATTTATGGCACCATATATCGGAGGTTTGGATGGACGCGGCCGTTGTAGCGTGACTTCATCAGATTCCCCCTCATTTTATGATGCGTTTTTAATTATGGAGACGCTCTTCCCTGCAGGTGCAAGCCCCTACAGTTAATTGCGTTACCGCATCGCGATAATCACTTTCTGCTGCTCCGGAAGTTCACTTTGTGTCGTGTGTTTTGTTTTGGTTTTGGTTGCCAGTGGATTGTATACAAAGACTAGTTTCTGTCGTCGCCCGTAGGGCGTGGATTAGCCCAAATCCGTATATTTTTAGATTTGGATTTGGGTTGATTTAAGAATCGTTAATCTGGTTTGAGATTAAGATCGGCTTAAACATATGAGCATTTGGGCTCGATTATTTTAGTTTAAGGATATCGCGGTCCATTATCGCCATGTTTGAGGCAAAATGTTGATTTAAGGATGTTTCGGTCCTTTTTCGCCATTTTTGAGGCGAATACTAGTTTAAGGACATTTTGGTCCATTATCCATCTTGCGCACATATATTTATTACGTGATGAAGTGAATAATGGTGATATGGAATGCGCCTAATTTGTGGCACAATCCGATTTGAGGCATGCACGTCAGTTTGGAAGAGCATCAACGAAAGAAGTTGTTAGTCATCGGGACCCGCCATCTGTCTGAAGACGTTGAGGAATTACAACGACATGTATCAGAGGTGTGGAGAAATGTACCCTTAAACCAAATCCCTTATTTGAGGGAAAAGGGGTTGTTGTGGACTTAAAATTTTTTGGCCATATTTGAGACCTTGGAAATCAAGAGTATATGCACTCGATTGATTTAAAAAAAACAAAGAGGTTTGACCTTAAGAAACTTAGCCAATTTTGGGCTGAGATTGAGTTTCCATAATTACCCAACAGTGCTGAGCACCAGGAAATACAGCACTCATGTGTAGAACACGTGGGGTGCTGGATTAGTGCTAAGCACTAGAGTCCTGTGGTACTCATGTGTGAAACACGCGAGGCGCTCAGATGTGAGCATTTTTTAGTAATTTTAGACTAATCATGGAGTGCTGAGCACTCTACATGATACTCATGTGGGAAGCACGTGAGTGATGGGCTTTGGGCTTTATTTGTCAGTTTCCCTCTTTTTACAGAAGTGCTAAGCACTTGAGTAGAGATCGCGTGCATTTCACATGACTGCCTCCTTTTAGGGCGGCTTTCTAATTGACAAAGAAGTTTTTCTTTGCTCTTTACGCGCCCACGGGAGAAACATGTGAGGCAGCTTTGGCTGTTCTTTTTGTTTATTTTTTTTAACCGCTTCTCGTGGGAAACACGTGAGGCTTCAAAATAGTGCTAAGCACTAATCGAGTCACCAAATTGTTCTTGTGTTTTCTTAGAGATATTGATCTCTATTAATGACATTTTTAGTCATTGATAATCATCAAGATTTCAGTTTTAAAGATCTTATACTATCATTATCGTTTGTACAGAAGAACTGGGTTCTTTTTCACTTTTCTAAGAACCATGTTCTTTATGTAGGGTTAAACCCTAATTTTTTTGGAGGAATTAAATTCCCACATGTTCATGTTTTTTCTTTTTAACTTAGTTCTTTTTTCCTAAGTTTTGAATCTGCAGAAACAAAATCTCCCCGATGAGAATTAAATTCTTAACTTGTGGGCAGATTTACTTCTGCAAATCTCAACCAGAAAATGAATTGAGTTCTTATAAGAAAGAAAGGCAAAGGGGAGATAATATGATCTCTGTACTTCTTTACCTAGAGTTTAACGAGACAAGTTTTTTTGGAGAATTAAATTGTCTTTCTTTTTCAAGAGCTCACTGTATATATATTTTTTTTGCAGAAGCTTGTCGGGAGTTCTGTGTATATTTAGATTTAATCTTCTTGCTCCTATTTATAGGAGAAGGGAAAAATCGGTATGTTAAGAAATCTCTCATAGAGAGATCATGAAGATTAATTGGTAAATTTTACTCACCGTTGGATTTTCAATCCAAGGGCTTTGAGAAGATTTTTTATTTATTTAACAAGATTAAGAAATATTTTCCTACGAATATCTTATTAATTTAACAAAATTAGGAAAATATTTTTCTAAGATAGAATTTTATTCTATCAGATGATCGTGGGTGATTTTATAATTACCGTTGGATTTTTGATCCAAGGGTCCTCTGTTATACCAAGAAGATCTTTCTAATTTGAGAAAGATCAAGAAAATATTTTCCACATAGAATTTAATTCTTTCAGATGGTTTGATTGGTGATATTTTATCACAATTAGATTTTAAATCCAAAATTCTCTGTTAGAGAAGAATCTTTCCGTATTAGAAAGATCAGGGAAAATATTTCCCAAATAGAATTTAATTCTATCACATAGAATTTAATTCTATCTTGACAAAGAGTGCAGCATGAGAACTCACTTATTTAACACGTGACCTCTAGCATGGGTTTTAGCTTGCTTTATTTTCAGCGCTCATATGCATATAAACTCTCACGTGTTTAACACATGAGACCTGTTTGGCTTGCCAATTATTTGATTGCAGCGCCTATATGCTTTGCATATAGGCGCTCACGTGTTTAACATGTGAGGCTCTTTTAGCCCATTTGTTTTTAACTACAGCGCATGTTGGCTATAGTGCCCTCAAGGCAGTTATTGTAATCACAGGCAGGTGATTATGATAATTGAGAGAGGACCTATATGGATAGAACGATCTTACTCAAAATGATAGTATGCTATCTGGTTTATCTTTATCATCATGTACATGCATTATATGGTATTACAGATCATTGTTACATGTTGATAGAGACCAGAGAATTCTTGCTTGACTACCAGTATTATGATAGCGATCATATACGTGGGAACTTGGTGGTCTATAAACACATCCTTAAATGTCCCTAGTCGTGAGAGTATCGAGACTTGGCATTGATACTCCCGAGTAGACTAGTGTGTACTTATCAAGACCCCAATGAGGGGCGGTGGCTGGTCTCACAAGCCATTGGTGTCTGTTTGTCACCTAAGATAGTATACAGGTGCTTATTGGGTTATGAATACATTGGACGAACTCGCCGGGAATATGCTAGTTAGTATTATTACCAGTTCCCAAGTGACATGTGTACAGTTTAGTCTGTCGACCTAAGATCATCATTTGTCTCGTGTGAGTTCTCACTGTGCTTTGATTACTATCTTACCACGGCTCAAAGAAGTCATGCAAACAGATTTTAGTTGGGTATAGTCCCGAGCCACATGGAGGCAGTGAGTGGATCATCTGGGATTCGTCTCTCCCAGTATTGGTGGTTGATGTCGCGTAGTGCACATGTGGCCATCACCAGAAATTCTTGGCCAAGGTAGTCGAGAATTACTGATTTGGATCAGTAGTTTCTCAGTTGGTGATGGGTTTCATACCGACACGAAATATCGCGTTATTAGGGGTCTGACTTTATCCACCCTCTAAACTCGATATGCGATACTCTTAGAAGAACAGACCGGACTGTACGGAGATTGTCACTCACAAGCTCAGTAAGGGTTCGGATGAGTTTGCTCGCCGGCCTTCCTTTCGCTTAATACCTGGGTAGCCGTTACGTACAGCTAGTGCCGCTGACATGCTTGTGGTTAAACCCACTTCCAGCGTATTAACGAGTCTTTAGAGTCCCACATAGAGGGTTTCCCTGCTTTGGCCAAAACGGTGTAGAGCAGTATGGTTTTACGGCAGGGTTAGATCATATACGTGCATTTGTGCACGTATCATGATTCAGACGGATAATAATAGTGGGCTTTGGTTTAAGCCGGATTCTAATATTATTTTGTTGGATTATTTTCGTCTCTTTATATTCGGATTTTTTGGAATTCGGATACGGGTATGTATATACGGATGAGGGGTAGTCTTATAATTTATTATAAGGGTGCTTCTAGAAGATGCCACCTCATTTAGTTTTAACCATTTAGGATTAAATGGTTTATGAGGTGTTATGTGCATTTATTATAGCAAGGCTCACTTGGTGACTCATGGGGTGACTCATGAGTTACTATTGTGGCATGCTTGATATTTGTGTGGGATTGTGAGATATTTTGTGAGGAGGATTCATTACTTGAGCTCACAACACTTAGCCATTTTCTTGAATTGGCTTTGCTTCACGCTCTCTCATCCTCTCTTGCTTTCTTCTTCCACCTCCATCCTAAAAGTCTGATGTGTTGAGAAACTTATGGTATTTGGAGACAAATTAATCCATCATTAGACTCTACATTCTCTAGGCTATCTAGTTTGGCGAACTAGGTACCTTTGTTACCTCGGCTATGAGGTTGGAGCTCGAACTACAATTCCTTAGGTGGATGATCTTTGATGGAGGGAGACCAAAGGCCATACTCAATCCATGACGCTTCAAGGAGCTTGGTATGATGGTAGAAGACCGAAGGACTTGGTTCATTTGGTATAACACTTCTATCACTTAGTTTAGCTCTTTAGTAGTTAGCTAGTTAGGGTTTATGGTTCGGTCCGCTGGGTTTCGTTAGCGCCAAGTTTTTAACGCCGGTTTTTGTTATGCACCGGCCACATTTGATGGCCAGGGCGCCGACGGAACCCAAAATGGTATCAGAGACACCCAATAAACCTTACTAGCTAGTTTGCACAAGGTTAAAATGTCGATCGACTCTTTTTTTCGAATCGTAATTCCATGTTGCCATGTTTGCTGTCGATTTTAAAACTTGTTCAAAATTTTTTTCAGAGCATCTTAAAAATATGTGCAGGTAAAATTAGAGCTAAGAAAAAAAATTTGGGCACCTAACTCCAAAATTCGGCCGCGGAACCGTATCAAAATGGCACATTTTGCCGCTGAACCGCCGCGCTTGTTGAGCTACAGTGCCCCAAATTTTTTCTGGAGCTCTAGTTCATGGAAATATGATTTTTGTGATATATGGTTTTGGTCCAGATTTGTTTAAGTGCTGGATTTGCATTTAGGGCCAATTTGGGAAAGTTTAGTCGATCGAAATTTTAAGTGTGCATGTTTATCAGTGCATGTGATATATCTGCGACCATGAATATCATTTTAGCGTACAACCCGACTAGTTGCTATATGTTCGACTAGACGTGTTTACGAACGTGATATTCACGTTGATGTTCTGTGATGTGCTGATATTGTGGATCGGTTTGTCATGGTGGATAGCTTGCGGTGCAATGGTAGTAGTACAGTTCAGATTCATTTGTATATTTGATATTGCGGGCGAGCGTCCGACATATGGACTGCCGTCTTTACCAGATTGTATATTCTTTTATCGGGGCATGACCAGGTTGAGGTCGATGTCTCCGTTGTATATACTTTTCTTTTCTGTACTAAAAATACCCCGCGTTGGAGTGCTCGAATAGCCGGATTCTATAGGGCAACGGGCCCGAATCTCATAGCGTTGAGATGGAGGGAGACTCACTTTAGAATTGGTGGTCTATTCACCGCATTCGTAAGGGGTACAGGGTGACCTACGGAGGGGTGCTCAAGTTACCGGATCCCTTGAAGTGCTGGATGGCCCATTCACTTTGTTGATTATAGTTGTCACACTTATGGGGTTAGCGGGTAACGTGCCACGCTCGTAGGGGTCCAGGTTTTCATTGCACAGGTTATCCACATGACCATGGGAACGTCGGGTTTCACTTGCGGCTCAAAGGAAATCCGGGGCTCCCAGATTATCCAGATGTTCTGCCATGCTTATAGCTTTTCTGTCATATTGCTTATATCATGCCTGGGATGAATGTTATACACACACACACACACACACACACACACACACTAGTAGATATTGTATATGTTTTGCACCCACGCTAGTGCAGTCCCCACTCAGCCGTTAGTTAAGTAACCTAACGATGCATGATGGGGCCCCGTGGCGAATGCGGATGGCGTATACGTACATTGTATTTTCTTTCTTTTCTAGTGTGATATGGTTTAATTGATGGGACTGCATTAATTCTGATTAATGCAAGGAAAACAAACCTATATGATGTTGGAACAAAGTTTTTTAAAACTGACATTGCAGACGTTTCCTTTTGCTTTGCACAGCGGTATTCGGTTATGAATATCCACCACATCATTTGACGAGACAAGAGCCGAGAACCCTTCACAGGGAGTGATATTTTGAGCAAAAGTTTGCATCAGTGTAATGACTTCACTATAGTCGATTCTTTTGCTTTGAATCATGGTATTTAGTTTGGAATATCCTACACCTCATTCGACGAAGAAAGAGCCGAGATCCCTTCATAGGGAGTGACCTCTTTAGCAAAAGTTTGCGCCACTATATATTTGTAAAACAACTCGGTTCTTTCAATGATATCAAGTTCATTACGTTAAAGGTTTTTTGCCCAAAACCAGTCGTAGCCTCATTTCAGATTAGTATTGCTTAGTATTCATGCTACGTTTGTCGTTGTTATTCGCCGAGACGTAGTATGCAGTAGCTCTGTAATGCTTTTCTGTCACATGGACATATGGATTAGTTAGGATAGTCGTACGACTTTATTGATTATTTATCAAGGGTTATATGGGTGGGTTTAACGCAATCAAGATAATGATGGGTTGAACTTAACTAGGACATTTTGATTTGTTGATTATTCGTCAAGGTCACTTGGGTTCTAGGGGTAAAACCCATATCGGGAGTTTCAAACATACAGGAAACTTATCAGACATGCGCATACCTTCTGGAGTGTGGTGACTTGAGTGGCTTCCATCAAGTTGTCATGCGATGATACCTGGATCCCGATTCCCACTGATGAGTAGGTGTTACTCCTTCGGTGATTTTAGATGATCCCGACTAATTCTCCTTTTAGGGTTTGAAAGAGAATTCGAGGAAACAGTGAGAGCCATCTTGATTAGATAAAGTGATTAACCAATCTAATTTAGGTTAGAGTGCACGCTAAGTGTTTCTTTTCTCTCTCTCTTTGGAAGCGACCATGGCATGACGCTAAACTAAAACTCATGAACCAAGTTAACCGAACCTTCTTAAAACACTTTAACTTTTGGATTGTCACGGAGTGACACATATCGTTGCCAATCCTATATCCCCTTTGCATTTCTCCATAACAATTCATATCACTACGAAAATCAATATTGCTTGGATATTCCATCGTATAGTTATATATGAACTTGAAGGAACTCGTTCCAGTTCGAGGATGGATTCTGGTTCTGAAGAAATTGAATAGGATTATTCGGTTGTCTTTTCCCTTTACCTTCTCTCAAGTTGTGAGAGCTCCTAGTGTTAGGAGAGTAAACATATTGCACTTATAGGACAGTCTTCTTCCAAACCTAAGGCTGGTGCCGAAAGGTGGGGAAGGGAGAAAATCAATTAGCCTAAGTGTGGTGTACAGAAGGTAATAAGTAAAGACATATAAAGGGATTAGAGTATGAGCATAGGAAATTGCGACTACTATCATTCACGACGAAACATCGTATACCCCTGCCACTCCTATATCACCTTTGCATTTCTCCAGAACACTCTGTATCTCTATGAAGATCCATATTGCTTGGGTATGCCATCGTATAGTTACATACGAACTCGAAGGAACTTGTTCTAGTTCGAGGATGGTTTCCGGTTTGGGAGAAATAGAATAAGGATTATTCGGTTGTCTTTCCCTTTTACCTTATCTCAGGTTGCGAGGGCTCCTGGAATTAGGAGAGTACACCTATTGGGCTTATTGGATAGTCTTCTTCCAAACCCTAGGCTGGTGCCGAAGGGTAAGGAAGGAAGAAAATCAATTAGCCTAAGTGTGGTGTACAGAAGGTAATAAGTAAAGACATATAAAGGGATCGGAGTGAGTGCAAGGATATATACGGTTACAGTCATGAATCTGGATAGTGGAAGATGCATTACTAGGAATACCCGCTCACCCCTTCGAAACATTTTCATGTTTCAGTTTTACTGTGCGGTGTTAAGTGAAAACTGTTTTCCCGGTTATATTCTTACTCCAGGATATGTATTTACCAGATTTGGTTCTCACATCTGTATGGCATTACAGATGGTGAGTGAGAGTAAGATATTGGGAATTGGGTGATTAGATCCTCTATATATCGGAATTCTTTGTAATTGGTGATATTTGAGGAAATCACCCGGGTTTTGTCTGACGGCAAATATTTGGTTTTGAATATCCATCGTTATGCGCCAATTTCAAACCGATATATCTATACGTTTATTTTATAAAGTGAGATATAACTTTTTTGAAATTATGTCTACGAATTTACCTATATCAGTTGATAGTTAGGTAAGGTGCATTCAACAACAGTGTAATTCTTCTTAACCATAGTACATTTTTCAACTTACGACGTACAGGGTTTGAGTTGTTGAACTTAGAGGACCTATACAAAGTATTGTATGTTGTCCGACGTCCGTTAGGATAAAGGGGTTGGTTCTCGTACTATATTCAGTATACTCATGACTTCTCTAGTTTTAGACAGGTATTTCGTTGAGATATAAGGTCTAAATTTTGAGAAGTTATAGGTATAAGAATAAGATAGAGAACCATATATTGCAATTATCAGGATTCTTCAAGGTGATCGAAAATATAGATACTTATATTTGGTATTCCGTTGTAAGTAATAGTTGTGAGAACTTGTTTCTCTTTCAGGTTACTCATACGTGGGTGCATTCCTAGATGAGTAATGCTGTATGGCCTTCTTCCATTTGGTTGATATGCACTGGAAACAGCTGCATGATTTTTGAATCTGGTTCCAATCAAATTAGTGCCTTTGTTTCTATATTGGATATATAGAATAGATTCATATCTTAACGATGTTAAGCTATATGGAGTTGTCCGGCTGATACTTAAAACCAGAATCTGGACAAACTCAAGGCATGTTTCAGTAATGAAAGTTTGTGGGTTATCCCAGGCTTTGACGAGGGATAACATTCTACCATCTGGAAAATCAATAGTTATATTTTTCTTGACTCGCCACCAGTTTTAGTAAAATGGATTCTTTTCAGAAAACATTAGTGGGAGTATGGTAGAACTGGAAGTGATTTCAGAATTACAAACGATTACTGAAAATTTATTAAAACCTAAAGATTCAAATGGTTTCAATAATCCATTAGCCACTCCGCAGATTTGGTCGGTAACCTCAAGCACGAGAGGTACTTCAGTCCCCTCAGAGACGGTGACAGGGAGGTTTTTGATTACCCAAACTTGACACTACTGCTGTTCTAGACTATGAGATCTGGCAGGAGGATGAGTATAACGTCATTCTAAACTAGCTTTAGAAGTGCACGTGTATATCTCTGCCATAGGGTTGTTGCAGAGTATCTTGAGAAACTCACTGAGCATTTTGAATTCCTTTAAAATTGGGAACCTACGGGTAGTCTGTGGGAGCAGCGGAAGCATAGTGGGCAAGTTGATTATGTATATTTATAGACTAAAGCGGGTATAGCAGAGATAGATCATCTAGTTTTGATGTGACAGTCATAGAGTTTGACTTCATCAGAACAAGAGATGGATTTGGTAAGAACGTAGTAGGGAGAGATGTCCAGGTATTTGGATGGTATGCTCTTGATAGGAAGTGATATTCCTATACTACGATCGGTTATACTGTGGTTGTAACAAGGTTTTCTCCATATAGGATTTGGATAAAATATCAGGGATTCTGATGACTAGATATATGGTTTTAGATCTAGATTTGGGAAGTGTCGCAATTCGGGTACTTGACACTATTCTAAAGTGTTTTAGAATGGACGACTTCTTGCATGGTGGAGTACCCGCAGGTGATGGAGTCACCCTCTCTAAAGAGATGTCTTTTAGACTGATGAGGAGAGAGATTTGCATATTGGCATATCACTTGCTTAGGAAATTGAGTCAATCATGAGATATCAAGTACAACACCAGATATTGATTTTGCACAGGCTGCAATAAGTATATATTAATCCAATCCTGGAGAAACGTTGGGAAGCAGTTATGAACATAAGTGGATGTTCTTGCTATATAGTAACGGCAGCCTCCTTCAGAAGGCGGTCATCATTTATGGCTTCCAATGTGACCTGGATGATAGAGTGACTGTCTGAGTTATTGTTTTCCCTCTTTTGAGGGGCAGTATGTTGGACAGGTGGTCCAAGCGGATACTGTGGAAGGTATAGCGCAGGAGACTGATTAAATTCAGTGCATGATACAGTCTACAAAGTTTGCTGGATTTGGAGTTCATTTGTGAACTGGGTGTTAGTTGTATGTATGCCCTAGAGGCCATTATTGTACATGATTGTATATTATAGTGGATGCTTGGACATATAGAGAGAGGACTTTTTTTCTCGACATGATAGTATGCTATCTGGTTGCTCTTTATCTTAATATGTATACTTGTACTGTCTCTCTGCTACATGTTGATAAAGCCCTTAGGATGTGGACTTGACTACTAGAACTATGATGGAGATCATACTAGTGGGGCCAAGGTAGTCCACAAGTACATCCTTTAAATGTTCTTAGTCGTGAGAGTATCGAGACATGGCATCGATATTCCAGAGTAGACTAGCGTATACGTTTCTTGGCCCATTTGATAGGCGATGGATAATCCCATATCCATTGGTGTTTGACATCAAAGATGGTATACGGGTGCTCAGTGGAGATTGGGTACACTGAACATGACTCGCCGAGAACTTCTAGATGATAGTATACCTAACGTCATATTGCAGTTCTTTGGTGACACTGGTACAGGTTAGTCTATAGATCCGAGATCGTCATAGAGTCTTGTGTGATTCCCACTGTGCTTTGATTTCCACCTTATCACATTCAAGAGAGCGTGCAAAACGGTGGTTTTTGGGTACAGTTCCGAGTCACACGGAGGCAATGAGCGATAAGAAGGTATTCATCTCTCCCGATATTGGGGGTTGATATTGCGCTGTGCTCGATTGGCCATAAAAGGAAGTCCCTGACCAGGGATGATACGGAGATTTACTGGTAAGTGTTATCAGTAGTTTCTCGACCCGTTATGAGCCTCATATCGGCATGACTTATCAAGTTACTAGGGTCTGACGTTTACCACCCTCAGACTCGATGTGTGACATATCAGACGAAGAGATTGGACTGTACGGTAGTGTTGCTGTTGGATTCACAAGAGTATGGAAAAGCTTTCTTGTTGATCTTCTAATCACTTAATACCCAATTAGCCGTTACGTTCAGCTAGTACCGCTGACGGCTTGTGGGTGACTGATATGATCATCACCTACTGCCGGCGTATTGATGAGTCATTAGAGTCCTACACAGAGGTTTCCTAGCTCATGTGAAACAAAATAGGGCGCATATGTGATATGTGCGGGACCGAGATTAATACGTGTATGTGATACCATATTCCAATCTCGCGATACAGGTTATATGTGATATAACCGGATTGTTGAATCAAATGTTGATTCAATGATGTGTTATATGTATATATGATATGCATATAAAAGATATTAGTCGGTTGTATGCGATACAACCGGGTTATTAATTCAAGTGTTGATTTAATAATTTAATGTGTAATTATATATTTGAAATATTAATATACATTAAATAATATTAGCTCACTTAAGAAAATATTTTCTCTTTATGCAATTAATATATATTAATATATTTTCTTTGTGTCATGCTAGATGATACATTAGATTTGGGTGTGTGAGACTCATACCTAACTACAGATAATTTAGGTGTTTAAATATTAAGAAAAAAATCAAAATTAGCTGGAAATTAGCATGACTAAGATGCTTGTAGAAGTATAGAGAAGTATTGACGAAAGTCCACTAATTTTGTTTTACTCAAGATATTTATTAACCTAACCATTATCTTTAGCCATATTTTTAGTCTCTATATGAGTTATATGAAATATTTTCTCATCTATGATTCACACTTGAATCACTTGAGATCATTTTCTTCATCTCCTTCCTTACTCTCTAGCTTTGAGTGGGTGAAGAAAAGAAAGAGAAAGAAATTATTCTAAAGTGAGAAAAATTCCTACTTCACCAATGTATACCAAATTAGCCATTTAGTATAGGTTGTTTCTTCACTAGTTCATCAATTAGTGAAGGGGTGGCTTGAGTCAGAGATTTTTTGATGTAGATCATCTTCAGCCTCGAAGATCCTTGAGTAAGCTCGTTCCTTTCACCTAGTGGAGCCAAAGGAGAGTCCGAGACACCACTACTTGGAGTAAAAGGACTACTACACGGAACTTTAAAAGTGAAGGACCGTCTACAAAGGTTATATTCCCATTTCTCTTAGTGTAAAGTTGTTCACATGCTTTTCTAACCCTAATTCTCTAGTTAGATCCTTGGTTTGGGTTGCTTTGCTCTCTAGATTTTTTAAAATTGCATATCCAATACCTTATAAAACCTAGTGAGAGTGCTAAGGAACCCAGCAGTGGTATCATAGCCAAGCTAGAGAATTATACGATGTGTTAGAATTACGAAACCGAAACAACTTTGAAACCTGGAATCCGAAACCTTAGTTTCTATCGAATTTTTTAAGTCATCTAAATTTTTTTTAAACAAGTGCATAAAGCTAGTTATGATGTATCTAGAACACTAGAAAAATTTGAGGCAAAAAACCAAAAAAATGGCCGGCCAAATTGCCCAAAAAACCGGCCTCACCTTTTTTCCTGTAGCAAAAAATCTTGAAATTTTTGTGGTCTTCTGATATCATGGTTTTAGGGTTTCAGGTTATGTTTGTTTTTGCCAAGATTGCATGTGATATTATCTTTCTGTAGTGGCAATACGGAGTGTTTCGTAGTCGTATTTTAACATCGTTTCGGGTTTCATATTGAAATATGATATAATATTTAGAATCCACGATAATTAGTTTTGTGAAAACTAGTTAGTGTTCTGCAAATCTAGCAATTTAGTCTCTTCTGATAGATTGCCATGGAGTTTCGATTCGGATCAAAATTCCATCGCAATCTCGTATAGTCGCTAACATTCGCCGGGTAATACTACTAGATAGACATACCCTATAACCCCGACCAAGTGACTGTAGGAGAACCCCGTTGCCAAAAGCATCACCTCGGGTGCTCACGGCCACGGTGTTCCGCCTAAGTGCACTTCGTCGACGGCATCGGGGGTACGGCTATCTACTAATGTTTCCGACGAGTATTCGATCAAGTAGTTGGGAATCTTGTTGAATTACCCGACTAGATTATTGAAAAGATGTTTTCAATATGAGACTAAAATGCAAGGTTTATATGTTAGGCATGAAATTTGGGGTATGAGATATTCTGGGTTTATGATGTCTAAGGATGTTGCGGATTCTAATTATTGTAGTTTTCATTTTCTTTTCTGCGACCGTAAGTGTAATATGTGGTGTATCGCCGGTTTCATTGCTATATGTCAACGACAATTGGGATATGCATATTTACTTATGTTGATGACATGTGATGTTATATGTTGCTGTGATATGTTATATAGGATCGTCATGTTTGAATAGCCGGGGGGTTTTGCGTGAGATGGGAGTTTTTCATTTTCATTCATGTAAAAACTTGTATGTAATATTATTTTATTGGGACACTTCCGGGTTGAGGATGATGTCACCATTGTTGTATATTATTTACTTTTCCGCATTAGGATAGACCCAAGGCAGGGAGCACAAGTAACCAGGTTCTAGAGTCCAGTTGGAGACCGTCTCAAAGAGTCGAGTCCGGGTTTCCTAACTCTAGAATTGGTAAGGTTGCTTGCCGCTCTCGTAGGATCTAGGGATATAGGTTTGGCTATTCATCACGACCATGGAATCCGTGTTTCTTACTGGCTTAATTTAAAACACGGACCTCCTATTATATCCAATATTTCATATGTTGATTTCTGCTGTAATGTTCTGTGATGAGATCATATAACTGTCTGAGATGAATGCTTTATATTATATATATGATATATAATAAACGTTGCTTATATTTTGCATCCGCGCTAGTCCTTCCCCCGCTCTGCCATTAGTTATCTAACCTAATGGTGCATGACGGGACCCCGTAGAGAATGCGGATGGCATAAGCGTACGTTATATAAGTATTTTCGTTTCTTTATCTGTGATGCTTAGGAAGCATAAATGATGAGACTTCATTAATGAGATTAATGAAAAAGAAAGAAACCTAAAGATGTTGTAGAATCAAATTTTCAAAAAGGGCGGCTCTATTTTTTGTTTTGCATAGTGGTATTCCTTGATGAATATCCATCATCTCATTTGATAAGAAAAGAGTCGGGATCCCTTCACCGGGAGTGACCTCTTTAGCAAAAGCTAGCAGATGCTATAACCCACTCAGTTTTGTCTTTTGATTGCTTCTCTAGTTCTTGCTTTTGCATAGTGGTATTCCTTGATGAATATCCATCACCTCATTCAATGAGGAAAGAGCCGAGATCCCTTCACCGAGAGTGACCTCTTTAGAGAAACTAGTAAAAGTTTCAAAAACACTCCTTTTCAAAATCACTCGATTCTACAGCGATATCAAGTTCATTACGCAAAAAGTTTTCTTAAGAACCTGTCATAGCCTTCCGTCATTTCAGATAAGTACTATTTAGTATTCATACTGCGTTTGTTGGCCTTCGTCAAAGGCGTAGTGTGCGGTAGCTGATTAATGCTTATCTGCTGCATATGATGCGATTGGATTAGGGTAGTCGTGCGACTTTGTTGACCTTCGTCAAGGATCGTGCGGATGGGTTTAATTCAATCACGAAATGTACGGGTTAAACTTGACTAGCGGCCTATAGTTTGTTGGCCTTCGTCAAGGTCATAGACTTTAGGGGCAAAATATTATTGGGAATTTCAAGTGTTGAAATTTGCAATGAGATTGCATACCTTCTATGAGATAGTTGGATCCCGATACCCACTGCGAGTAAGAGTTACTCTTGGGAGAGTTTTGCACATTACAATTAGCCGATCAAGTAGATTTCTAGAAAGGTGTCAATGGGGTTATGCCTTTAGGAAAACGATGTTTATTTTAATTAAGTCCGTGCGAAAGCACGGGGAACCTCCCTCAAAATACCGACACTGGCCTGGCAGAAAGGTTGACGGACTTGTAGTGTGTAATTAATCCCGGCTAGTCTTACCTTTTAGGGTTTGAAAGAAGATTTGATAAAAACAGTGGGAGCCATCCTGATTAGATAAAATAATAACCAATCTAATTTTGCAAGAGCATACGCAAAGTGTTTTCTTCTCTCTCTCCAGGTAGCGACCATATCACGCCATAATCAAGATAATAATATGGATGTATTGACCGAACCCATTTGTTATACTGAGCTGGGGAACGTTGGTTCCGCTCTATCTTATAATTGTTATAAGTCTGAGCGAGAAATTGGGGAACATCTGGATTCCTACGCGACCCAATCGAGGAATGTGCATGTTGATGGATCTTTTTCGGGTATGTTCGTTACTGAAAACTATTGCTCACTTTGCTCTACGTCCTGGGTTAGATACCGGATCAAGATCCCACATATGTAATCTGTTACATGGGCTAAGGAAAGGTAGAGAGCTGGGAATGGGTGATAAAAATAAGAGTTGGAAATGGTGCAATTGTTGCAGCCAAATCAGTTGGCGAATATCACCTTATATTACCAAGTGGTAATACATTAATTCTGAACGAATGTTATTACATGCCGAACCTGATATACAACATTATATCAGTCTCTTTATTAAAGAAGGATATAATTTTGTATTGAAGGATAATGTTATGAACATTTTCCTGAATCAAAAGTTGATTAGATCAGATACGTTATGCAATGGTATGTACGTTCTAAATCAAACCACGGTTCTAAGTATACAGAACACACAAGAAGAAAAGTTCAGAAATGAATGAATCCTTCTTGTGGTATTGTAGACTAGCTCATATCAATGTGACACGACTAGCTAACTTACATAAGGATGGATATTTGAATCCGTTCGAATTTTCATCTTATGAAACTTGCCAGCCATGTCTCAAAGGAAAGATGACCAAAACTCCGTTTACTGGACACGGAGAAAAAATTACAGAACTCTTGAGACTGATACATAATGATGTATGCGGTCCTATGTCTACACATGTCAGGGATGGTTCCTCGTACTTCATTACATCACTGGCGATCTCTCAAGATTCGGACATGTGTTCCTGTTGAACACAAGTCTGAAGCTTTTGAAAAAATCAAAGAATATAAGTATGAAGTTGAGAACCAGACGGGTAAAACTATTAAAATCCTTCGATCCGATCGGGAAAGAGAATACTTAAGCACGGAGTTCCTGGACTATTTAAAAGAGAATGGGATTCTCTCTCAGCTTACTCCTCCGTATACACCACAGCACAACGGTGTATCGGGACGGAGGAATCGCACCTTATTATGCTCTATAATGAGTATTGCTAAGGTGCCTATTTCCTTTTGGTGTTATGCTCTTGAGAAGCCGCATTTCTATTGAATAGAGTTCCATCCAAATCAGTACCTACCACTCCATATGAGATATGGAATGGGAAGAGACCATCTCTTAAACGAGTTAAGATATGGGGTTGTCCCGCCTATGTTGAGAAGCAAAATCCAGACAAGCTCGAGGCAAGATCAGTACTGTATAAGTTTGTTGGATATCCTGAACATTCGCGAGGGTTTATCTTCTACCACACTGAGGAGCAAAAGGTGTTTTGTTTCTCAGCATGCCACCGTTTTGGAAAAGGAATTTTTTATGGAAGAAATTAGTGGTCATGAGGTAGAACTGGAAGAAGTCCCAGCTAGACAAACTAACAGCTGATGATTTGGTAGAACCAGAGGATTCAATAGTTCCCGATGAACCTCAGCCTCTCCGCAGATCTAATAGGGTTTCTCATCCGTCTGAGAGATACTAAGGTTTACTCAATGAAAATGGGAGCGAGGATTGCATCATGGAAGATGATGACCCAACTAGTTTTAAGCGGGCCATCACAAGTGGGGACTCTGTGAAATGGCTGGATGCTATGCGATCTGAGATGGAATCTATATACACCAACAAAGTATGGACTTTGGTAGTTGCACCTGAAGGGGTAAAACCTATTAGGAGCAAGTGGATCTTGGGATGATTCTTGGTGCAGATGGAAAAGTTGAGACTTTCAAAACTAGACTTGTTGCAAAAGGTTGTCGTCAATAACCAGGTATGGATTTTGATGAAACCTTTTCTCCAGTGGCCATGCTTAAGTCCATCCGGGTCCTACTTGCTATTACTGTATACTATGACTATGAAATCTGGCAGTTCGACGTCAAGACTTTTCTAAATGGTGATTTAGAAGAGAGTGTGTACATGACACTGCCAGAGGGCTTCGTAGATAGTGAGAGCAGCGGAAAGGTGTGCAAGTTGCTTAAATCAAAACACGGATTAAAGCAGGTATCGCGGAGTTGGAACATCTGTTTTGATATGGCAGTCAAAGAGTTTGACTTCATCAAAATTATAGATTAACCTTATATATACAAGAAGGTTATACAAAGTAAGGTTGTCTTCCTCGTATTGTACGTGGATGGCATACTCTTGAAAGGAAATAGTGTTCCTATGCTACACTCGGTAAAGCTCTACTTATCACTATGTTTCGCCATAAAGGATTTGGGTGATGCCTCTTACATCCTGGGGGAGAAATACTAAACAGCAGTGAAGAACATTCTTAAGTACTTGAGAAGGACTAAAGAAACATTCTTGGTGTTTGGTAACGGTGAACTCCGGATAGAGTCCTTTACCGATTTGAGCTTCCAGAATGATAAGGTCGCCTGTAAGACAGTCTCGGGATTTGTCTTTACCCTCAGAGGAGGGACGGTAAGTTGGAAGAGTTCCAAGCTAGATACCGTAGCAGGCTCGATGATAAAGGACTGAATACATCGCTACCAACTGTAAAATTTTGAAAATTATAGAAAATAAATAAATTTAATTAATTAAATAATAAAATATTAATTTCAAAAGTTATTAAAACCAAATAGGACATTTTCATAAGTAGTGTGTGAAACTAAATAAAGTTAACTTTTAGTTTGTAACATGAGTAAATTATAAGGGTTTTAGTGTGCAATTTAGCATCATTTTAATAAAAATAGTGTTATATAATAACATATGTAGTGAGGGGTTTTGCTGTAAAGTTTAGGTAATTGTGAAAACTTGGAAATGTTGAGGGTGTAAGTGTAAAAGGGTTAGGTAAGGTTTAAGGTTAGAAATTCCTCATGACACCACAACTTAGGATTTATCTTGTATGGCCATCTCCTTCTTGCAATCACACTTCATGCACACCACCTCCACCCTGCATGAAACTACCACAACCCTCTTGGTGACATCTCCTCCAACACCCTCACTCATTCCCTTTACCCTATATCAAGTGTTCATATCAATTTAACCAAAAATTAAAATCAGAGAATTTCAAAGGAAAGAAAGAAAACATAAAACACACAAAAGAAAATAAGAAAAAGAGAGAAGAGAAGAAGAAGTAGGTGCTAAGGGTTTTCCCCATCAAATTAGGAGTTAAAGACTTGGGTATCTTGGAGGAAGCATTCTTAGCAATCTTCAGTAGGTATAATTCTTAAACTCAGTAGGATTTTAGTTCTGTAACTATAAAATTGTAGAATCGGATGTCGGAAATTTGGTATTTTAAGGAAATTTAGGCTCTGTGATGATCTGCTATAATTTAGATAGTACATAACTTAACTAAACAGTGCCTTAATATTATATGTTGGACCTAGAATAAACCCTAGGAGTACGAAACCTTTTGCTCGGAATTTGGCCGGCGAGTCATAGGGAAGTTTCGGCGTCGCCGGATTTCTTAGGGAATTGGGTATTGTGATCTTTATGGTAGCTCTGTGGTTGTGTGTTAGGAGTTTTGGTATTGTTTGTTTATGTTAAATTTTCAGTATAGGAAATCTGAGAGTTAATATCTGAAATGGGGTTAAAACGTTTAAAACACGACATGGACGTTTCGTAACACGATTCTGTTTTCTGTTACGAGCAACGATCAGATTAAACTCAGTTACTATAAGTGTTAGATAGTTTAGAATGGTCGTACGTAGTATAGTTAGTATATAGAACTTGTAATTTCATGTTTTCGCTGTATCGGAGTTTGCCGTTTCTTATACAAGTTAATTTCAATATTAGATTCGAATACGGAAAGTTCGGAGGCCGCAAGGAAAGGAAAAGGATTGGTGGTCTGAGTTGATTCAACGTATTCCGGTGAATAGACTAAATATCTACCGGGGGATTTTGTATGGATGGCGTGATACGCCCGTGGTTTAAGTTTAAATTACAATCGTTCCATCGTTTATAAAGTTTGATTGTACGCATTCATATATATATATATATATATATATATATATATATATATATATATATATATAGTATCATGTTAATAATTGTTAGAACACTGTACAAATTATCGATGAGTCATGCTGCACATGGACATATCTACACGTTATATTACACCTCGTCGATATTAACATGTCACATATACACTTAGTCTTATTATACTAAATATGATTCCCATCATACCTTAAACATCAAGAATGGTAGTTATTTTTCATAAATGTCATCATGTTTTATCTTCAAGTGATTGTAGTTCTGATATAAGATGCAGTGGATTACTACTGATTTATGGTTTTGAGTTTTATACACTATCTAAAGGATTCAATGATTTTCATGATTGATGTGACATGTCCACCATGAAATGTCATTTTTTGATTTGGTTTTGTTCCAAACCGGGTGGGGTAGCTATACGGTTGCGGAATTTCTTACATATATCCGAGCTGGGTGGGGTAGCTATACAGCCGGATTCATGGTGGACCCGGTCGGGGCCAAGGGGCAGGAGCCGCATTATAGGCGGGGAGCCTAACGAGGATATTTGATACCGGAGTCAGTGGTAAACACGGCGGATATCTAGATGATACCGACCGGTGTTATTTGATTGATAGGATCGTTCGGGGAATGATGCCTGATGAAACACCGAAGATTTGTGTCGATGTTGGACACGGGAAGAAAATGAACATTATTTGGAAAATAATTGATGAGATTTCAGTTTTGATTTATACATTGAGTAGCACATATTCATGATTCCACCTGTTATTATGCATCACATTCTTCATTGTTGATATTAGTTCTAGTTCGGCATACTTACATTATCAGCCGATATATGTTAGTTTTATTCACTGAGTTGGCAACTCATCCCCGTTGTGCCACAGTTCCTTACAGGAGTCGAGTGGACGTATAGCAATAGACAGATCCACTTATCAGCTTTTATCGCTCTTTTTGCTAGGTGGGCTACCTATGTAGTAACCTCCTTTTTTGGTATTGTATATTGAATCTAGAGTTTTTCCATCATACCCTATATAATGACTTAGAACGATATATGGTTATATGTATATTATTTTTGACTGATGAGATCGTTTAATTATATTAAATGATATTTTTTTTACTTATGTCTGAGATTTTTCTTTGATGTCGCATTAAAATTGTGTATTGATTTTCGTTGTTGGCATCGTTGTTCCCAACTGGGGATGCAACCTAATTAAACACTGTATAACTGCTGTTATTATTAATTAAATAGGGAGTTATTGTTAAGATCTTAATTACTTAAAACTATGATTTTTATTTAAAAACTAAATTTTTCTTAAAGTTCCGAAAAGAGGGTTTTTGATCTTGGTTTTTGGCTTACTCGGATTGTGTCAATATCTTAAGATATTTTACAATCCAAGTGCCGGTCACATCCAAACTTTAGGTCGTGACAAAATTGGTATCAGAGCTTAGGATTAACCTTATGGAACCGAGTAGTGAATTGAATATAGTAGGCTTTAATTTCGTTACATAGGTTGACCCTTGGTTGATGGAGTAGGTGATTTAGGATGAGTAGAGTACCGTACATATGTTCCGCGGCATATTTACGCTACGATACTCAGCCTGAGTGACCTTAGGACATATTTATTCATACATTCTTTCTTGATTCCATGTATCCTGTGATTCAATTACAATGTCCTTATCAATCATGTTTCTTACTCTAGCCACTAAGTCATCAATGACTACGAGGACTCAGGGGGCCGCTGTTAGAGACGAGATTGGAGCAGGCTTATCTGAGACGAGGACAGACCAAAGCAGTGCACCTATCTTTCAGGAACAGATTGATTCACCCACTATTGATAGTATAGCTAGAATGGAGGCGAGTGTTCAGGAGATGCGCCAAATGATCGGATCCTTGATAGAGATTAGTCGAGCACGGAGATTGGCCATTACTCCACGTACGGTTGTTCAGAGACCAAGGCGAATTCATACTAGTACATTAGCTCCTAGACATGTTCATAGAGGTCGTGGCGGATTCTTTAGGAACCAGTTATGTTACTTAGACCCATATGTTCAGCAGCCCTTACAAAGATGTTTCAGGTGTGGGTGTCCGTATCACTTTATTCGGAATTGTCCAGTAATGCGACAAAGTGAAGCATCGGTATCACATGTGACTTCACCATCTTCACCACCTCCTCCGAGCACATTACCTCCTACACCTGTTGTTGTTCCACGCCATATTGACGCCCATAGAGGCCGTGGTCGAGACGGTCGTAATTTGAGAGGACGAGGAGGTCAAGACAGATATATTCCAGGCCGCAGTTTTGGTCGAGGTTGGACTCAGGGCCAGATGTTCAGTTCTTACCCCGATGAGCAGAGGCCCCCATCTACCTGTTTTAGTTGTGGAAGTCAAGGGCATTTCGCTAGGAATTGTAGACTCTACGGAAGGATGTCGGGATGCTGGTAGAGGCCAGGCTCGGGTCTTTACTTTGACTCCACGGGATGCCCAGGCATCCAATGCAGTCATGACAGGTACTCCTTCCGTATGTTCCTTAAATGCACATATTTTATTTAATCCCGATTCTACGCATTCTTACGTATCTGCACATTTTGTACTTTCTATGGAGAGAGAGTCGTCGTTGTTAGAGTTACCACTAGTTGTGATTATTCTGGTGGGGGATTCCTTTGTAGCTCGACACATATTCAGGTCTTGTTCAGTACGTATTGGTGATAGGGATTCATTAGTTGATCTGATTCTCTTAGAAAGGTTAGATTTTGATATATTTCTTGGTACGGATTGGTTGGCCGCTTATCATGCTTATATAGATTGTCGGGGGAAAACGGTCAGATTCTGTTTTCCAGGTGAACCGATCTTTGTTGTGCAAGGAGACTGTAATATAACTCCTGCCAACATGATTTCTGCTCTTTGTGCGGGACGACTCTTGAAGAAGGGTTGTCATGGGTTCTTAGCGTTGTTCGAGACGTAGGAGCCGTTAAAATCCCGTTGGACCAGGTTCCGATCGCACGAGAATTTCCAGATGTGTTTCTTACTGAATTACCAAGATTACCGCCCGATCGCGATATTGAATTTTGCATTGACTTGATTCCGGGTGCGGGGCCGATTTCTATACCATCCTATCGGATGGCCCCAACGGAATTGAAGGAAACTCAAAAAGGTCAGTTGCAAGAGTTGTTAGATAGAGGACTTGTTCATCCAAGTGTATCACCGTGGGGCGCTCATGTCTTATTTATTAAGAAGAAGGACGGTAGCATGAGACGGTGCATCGACTATAGGCAGCTGAATCGAGTTACTGTGCGAAATAGGTATCCACTACCTCGTGTCGATGACCTATTCGATCAGGTGTAGGGAGCTGGCAAATTCTCGAAGATTGATTGCGGTCAAGGTATCACCAGTTGAGAGTTTGGAAGGATGATATTCCGAAGACTGCTTTTCGCACACGGTATGGGCATTATGAGTTTCTGGTGATGTCGTTCGAACTCACCAATACCCCAGCAGATTTTATGGATATGATGAACCGTATTTTCAGGCCATTCGTTGATCAGTTTATTATAGTATTCATTGATGATATTCTTGTTTATTCCTAGAGCCGGGAGGAGAACGAGCAGCATTTGCGCATCACGTTGGAGATCTTGAAGGAGCATCAGCTGTTCGCAATATTCTCCATGTGTGCTTTCTGGCTAGATAGTGTGGATTTCTTGGGTCACGTAGTTACGAGAGATGGTATACGTGCGGACCCAAAGAAGATCGAAGCAGTACAGCACTGGCCCAGGCCTATGTCAGTCACAGAGGTTCATAGTTTCTTGGGTCTGGCCGGTTATTATCGACGCTTTATGCAGGATTTTTCTCGGATCGCTGCAACGTTGACCAGATTGATTAGAAAGGAAGTTCCATTTCTTTGGACAGATGCATGTGAGCAGAGTTTCCAGCTGTTGAATACTCGCTTGACGACTGCACTAGCCTTATCTTTACCTTCTGGGTCAGGTAGTTTGTTGTTTATTGTAACGCCTCTCGAGTGGGTTTAGGTTGTGTGTTAATACAACACGGCAGGGTTGTCACGTATGCTTCTCGACAGCTGGAGAGGCACGAGTAGAACTATCCCACTCATGACTTAGAGGTGGCTGTGGTAGTTTTCGCACTGAAGATATGGAGGCATTACTTGTACGGTGAGTCGTGCCAGATATTTACAGATCACAAGAGCTTGAAGTATATTTTCAGCAACGGATCTGAATCTAAGGAAGCAGCGATGGATGGAACTGGTGAAGGATTACGATTGCGAAATTCGTTAGCATCCGGGCTACGCGAATATTGTAGCAGATGCTTTAAGTCGGAGGCCCGGAGGTAGCTTATCTTATTTGAGCATAGTGCAGAGACAGTCATCCACAGACTACCAGATTCTATGCAATAGCCGTGTACAATTTGAGTTCATATCGACAGGAGGACAGTTAGCTCATATTTTCACCCATCCTCGGTTATTAGATCGTATCCAGATACATTGCCCACGGATGCTCGCTTGTCGGAGATCATAGATCAAGTTAAATAGGGTAGAGATTTTAAGTTCATGATAGATGACCGTGGAATATTACAAATTGGGACTCATCTTTTTGTGCCAGATTCAGAGGGACTGAGACTTCAAATCTTAAAGGAGGCCCATTAGTCAGTATATAATGTTCATCCTGATTCCACCAAGATGTATCATGACTTGAAGGATGTTTATTGGTAGGAAAGAATGAAGAGAGATGTCGCGGAGTTTGTTTCGAGATGTTTGACTTGTCAGCAAGTCCAGGCCGAACACCAGAGGCCGGCAGGAGAGTTGCAGCCCTTGCCTATTCCAAAGTGGGAATGGGAGCAGATTTCTATGGATTTCATTGTGGGTCTACCTAGGACTGATAAAGGATATGACTCCATCTGGGTGATTGTAGATAGATTGAAAAAGACAGCTCACTTTCTTTTGGTGAAAACAACGTTTGGGTATGCACAGTATGCTCAGATCTATATCGACGAGATTGTACGATTGCATGGAGTTCCGACGTGCATAGTGTCCGACAGGGGTACACAGTTTACCAGCCGGTTATGGCAGAAACTTCGTACACGATTGAGTTTTAGTACAGCTTTTTACCACAGACAGATAGTCAGTCAGAGCGGACCATACAGATTCTAGAGGATATACTTCGAGCCCGCAGTCTTAATTTCGGTGGTACTTGGGATCGTCACCTACCTTTGATAGAATTCTCTTACAACAACAGTTTTTAGGAGACGATCCAGATGGCACCTTTTGAAGCTTTGTATGGGAGGAAATGTCGATCACCCGTTTGCTGGACAAAACTCAGCGAGAGTAGCATTTTGGGACGTAGATAGTACAGGAAACTACAGAAATGATCCAGTTGATACGGAACAGAATGAGAGTGGCCCAGTTCAGACAGAAATCATATGCCGATCGACGCCGTCGTAGACTAGAGTTTGATGTAGGAGATCATGTATTCCTTCGTGTATCTCCGATGAAGAGTGTGATGCGTTTCGGGAAAAAGTGGAAGCTCAGCCTCAGATATGTCGGACCCTACGAAATTCTGGCAAGAGTGGGTGCTGTAGCTTATCGTTTAGCATTTCCACCAAGTTTTCCCGATGTGCATCCGGTGTTTCACGTGTCTATACTTCGCAAGTATCTTCACGATTCTTCTCACGCGATTCAGCATCAGACATTATAGCTTGAGCCGGATTTATCCTACACAGTACAGCTAGTAGCTATTCTAGATCGGTAGGCAAAGAAACTGATATCAAGGGTACTTCCATCTGTAAAGGTTCTTTGGCAAGGAATGAATCGCGAGATCACTTGGGAGACCGAAGATGAAATGCGGAAGAAATTTCCACATCTTTTCGAAGGTATGTATAGTTAAGTTTTAAATTCGGGGACCGAATTTTCTTAAGGGGGAATATTGTAACATTTTGAAAATTATAGAAAATAAATAAATTTAATTAATTAAATAATAAAATGTTAATTTCAAAAGTTATTAAAACCAAATAGGACATTTTCATAAGTAGTGTGTGAAACTAAATAAAGTTACTTTTAGTTTGTAATATTAGTAAATTACAAGGGTTTTAGTATGAAATATAGCTTCATTTTAATAAAAATGGTGTTATATAATAACATATGTAGTGAGGGGTTTTGGTGTAAAGTTTAGGTAATTGTGAAAACTTGGAAATGTTGAGGGTGTAAGTGTAAAAGGGTTAGGTAAGGTTTAAGGTCAGAAATTCCTCAAGACACCACAACTTAGGATTTATCTTGCATAGCCACCTCCTTCTTGCATGTATACTTCATGCACACCACCTCCACCTTGCATAAAACTACCACAACTCTCTTGATGACACCTCCTCCTACACCCTCACTCATTCCCTTTATCCTATATCAAGTGTTCAGATCAATTTAACTAAAAATTAAAATCAGAAAATTTCAGAGGAAAGAAAGAAAACATAAAACACACAAAAGAAAATAAGAAAAAGAGAGAAGAGAAGAAGAAGTAGGTGTTAAGGGTTTTCATCATCAAGCTAGGAGCTAACGACTTGGGTATCTTGGAGGAAGCATTCTTAGCAATCTTCAGTAGGTATAATTCTTAAACTCAGTAGGATTTTAGCTCTGTAACTGTAAAATTGTAGAATCGGATATCGGAAATTTAGTATTTTAAGGAAATTTAGGCTCTGTGATGATCTGCTATAATTTAGATAGTACATAACTTAACCAAACAGTGCTTTAATATTATATGTTGGACCTAGAATAAACCCTAAGAGTACGAACCCTTTTGCTCGGAATTTGGCCGGCGAGTCATAGGGAAATTCCGGTGTCACCGGATTACTTAAGGAATTGGGTATTATGGTTTTTATGGTAGCTCTGTGGTTGTGTGTTAGGAGTTTTGGTATTGTTCTTTAAGTTAAATTTTCAGTATAGGAAATCTGAGAGTTAATATCTGAAATGGGGTTAAAACGTTTAAAACACGACATGGACATTTCGTAACACGATTCTGTTTTCTGTCACGAACAGCGATCAGATTAAACTCAGTTAGTATAAGTGTTAGATAGTTTAGAATGGTCATACGTAGTATAGTTAGTACATAGAACTTAAAATTTCATGTTTTCACCGTATCGGAGTTAGCCGTTTTTTATACAAGTTAATTTCAATATTAGATTCGAATACGGAAAGTTCGGAGGCCGCAAGGAAAGGAAAAAGATTGGTGGTCTGAGTTGATTCGACGTATTCCGGTGAATAGACTAAATATCTACCGGGGGATTTTGTATGGATGGCGTGATACGCACGTGGTTTAAGTTTAAATTACAATCGTTCCTTCGTTTATAAAGTTTGATCGTACGCATTCATATATATATATATATATATATATATATTATCATGTTAATAATTGTTAGAACACTGCACAAATTATCGATGAGTCATGCTGCACATGCACATATCTACACGTTATATTACACCTCGTCGATATTAACATGTCATATATACATTTAGTCTTATTATACTAAATATGATTCCCATCATACCTTAAACATCAAGAATGGTAGTTATTTTTCATAAATGTCATCATGTTTTATCTTCAAGTAATTGTAATTTTGATATAAGATGCATTGGATTACTACTGATTTATGATTTTGAGTTTTATACACTATCGAAAGGATTCAATGATTTTCATGATTGATGTGACATATCCACCATGAAATGTCGTTTTTTGATTTGGTTTTGTTCCGAACCGGGTGGGATAGCTATACGGTTGCGGAAGTTCTTACGTATATCCGGGCTCGGTGGGGTAGCTATACAGCCGGATTCATAGTGGACCCGGTCGGGGCTGAGGGCAGGAGCCGCATTATAGACGAGGAGCCTAACGAGGATACCCGATACCGGATTCAGTAGTAAACACGACAGATATCTAGATGATACCGACCGGTGTTATTTGATTGACAGGATCGTTCGAAGAACGAAGCCTGATGAAACACCGAAGATTTGTGTCGATGTTGGGCACGGGAAGAAAATGAACATTATTTGGAAAATAATTGATGAGATTTCAGTTTTGATTTATATATTGAGTAGCACATATTCATGGTTCCACCTGCTATTATGCATCACATTTATCATTGTTGATATTAGTTCTAGTTCGGCATACTTACATTATCAGCCGATATATGTTAGTTTTATTCACTGAGTTGGCAAATCACCCCCGTTGTGTCACAGTTCCTTGCAGGAGTCGAGTGGATGTATAGCAGCAGACAGATCCACTTATCAGCTTTTATCGCTCTTTTTGCTAGTGGGCTACCTATGTAGTAACCTCCTCTTTTGGTATTGTATATTGAATATTGAGTTTCTCCATCAGACCCTATATAATGACTTAGAACGATATATGGTTATATGTATATTATTTTCGACTAATAAGATCGTTTAGGTATATTAAATGATATTTCTTTTACTTATGTCTGAGATTTTTCTTTGATGTCGTAAAATTATGTATTGATTTTCGCTGTTGGCATCGTTATTCCCAACTAGGGATGAAACCTAATTAAATACTGTATAACTGCTGTTATTATTAATTAAATAGGGAGTTATTGTTAAGATCTTAATTACTTAAAACTATGATTTTTATTTAAAAACTAAATTTTTTTTAAAGTTCCGAAAAGAGGGTTTTTTATCTTGGTTTTTGGCTTACTCGGATTGTGTCGATATCTTTAGATATTTTACAATCCAAGTGACGGTCACATCCAAACTTTGGGTCGTGACACCAACGATGCTACCAAAGAGGCCGTCTGGATAAACATGTTCATGAGATGAACTTGGTGAGGTTTCTATCATTGTGGTGACAATGGAGTTGTGGCTTTGGCCTAGAAACCCCGGTCCCATCAGTGATCTAGACATAATCTTAGGCGGTATCACCTAATCGGGGAGATGGTTGATCTCCGGGAGATCGAGGTCAGGAGAGTTGAAAGGAAGAATAATACGGCGGATCCACTCACGAAGGCCTTTCCCTAGAGAGACTTTAAGGGATGTTGGGTATGAGATACTACAACAACTGGTCTTAAGTGCAAGTGGGAGATTGTTAGTTGTATATATGCCCTAGAGGCCATTATTGTACATGATTGTATATTATAGTGGATGCTTGGACATATATAGAGAGGACTTTCTTGCTCAACATGATAGTATGCTATCTAGTTGCTCTTTATCTTAATATGTATACTTGTACTGTCTCTTTGTTACATGTTGATAAAGCCCATAGGATGTAGACTTGACTACTAAGACTATGATGGAGATCATACTAGTGGGGCCAGGGTAGTCCACAAGTACATCTTTTAAATGTTTCTTGTCATGGGAGTATCAAGACAGGGCATCGATATTTCAGAGTAGACTAGCGTATACGTCCCATTTGATGGGCGATGGATGATATCATATCCATTAGTGTTTGACATCAAAGATGGTATATGGGTGCTCAGTAGAGATTGGGTACACTGAACAGGACTCACCGAGAACTCCTAGATGGTATTATACCTAACGTCAGATAGCAGTTCTCTAGTGACACTGGTACAGGTTAATCTATAAACCCGAGATCGTCATAGAGTCTTTTGTGATTCCCACTGTGCTTTAATTTCCACCTTACCACGTTCAAGAAATCATGCAAAATGGTGGTTTTTAGGTACAGTCCCGAGTCACATGGAGGCAATGAGCGATAGGAGGGGATTCGTCTCTCCAGGTATTGGGGGTTGATGTTGCGCTGTGCTCGATTGGCCATAACAGGAAGTCCCTGGCCAGGGCTGATACAGAGATTTACTGGTAAGTGTTATCAGTAGTTTATCAACCCGTTATGAGCCTCATATCGGCATGACTTATCAAGTTACCGGGGTCTGACGTTTAGCACCCCTATACTCGATATGTGACATACCAGACGAAAAGACCGGTCTGTATAGTAGTGTTGCTGTTAGATTCACAGGAGTATGGACAAGCTTTCTTGTTGATCTTCTGATCGCTTAATATACGGATAGCCGTTACGTCCAACTAGTACCGCTGACGGCTTGTGGGTGACTGATATGATCATCACCTACTGCCAGCATATTGACGAGTCATTAGAATCCTACACAGCGGTTTCCTAGCTCATGCGAAATGAAGTAGGGCGTATATGTGATATGTGCAGGACCGAGATTAATACGTGTATGTGATACCGTATTCCAATCTCGCGATACAGGTTATATATGATATAACCGGATTGTTGAATCAAGTGTTGATTCAATGATATGTTATATGTATATATGATATGCATATAAAAGATATTAGTCGGTTGTATGCGATACAACCAGGTTATTAAATCAAGTGTTGATTTAATAATTTAATGTGTAATTATATATTTGATATATTAATATACATTAACTAATATTAGCCCACTTAAGAAAATGTTTTCTCTTTATGCAATTAATATATATGTGATATATGTTAATGTATTTTTCTTTGTGTCATGCTAGATGATACATTGGACTTGGGTGTGTGAGACTCATACCTAACTAGAGATAATTTAGGTCTTTAAATATTAAGGGAAAAATCAAAATTATGTGGAAATTAGCATGGCTAAGATGCTTGTGGAAGCATGGAGAAGTTTTGACTAAAGTCCACTAATTTTGTTTTACTCTAGATATTTATTAACCTAACCATTATTTTTAGCCTTGGTTTTAGTCTCTACCTGAGTTATATGAGATATTTTCTCACCCATGGTTCACACTTGGATCACTTGAGATCATTTTCTTCATCTCCTTTCTTGCTCTCTAGCTTTGAGTGAATGAAGAAAAGAAACAGAGAAAAATTATTCTAAAGTGAGAAAAATTCCTACTTCACCAATATATACTAAACCAAACCATTTAGTATAGGTTGTTTCTTCACTAGTTCATCAACTAGTGAAGAGATAGCTTGAGTTAGAGATTTTTCGACGTAAATCATCTTCGGTCTCGAAGATCCTTGAGCAAGCTCATTCTTTTCACCTAGTGGAGCCAAAGGAGAGTCTGGGACACCACTACTTGGAGCAAAGGGACTACTACACAGAGCTTTAGAAGTGAACGACCGGTCTACAAACGTTGTATTCCTATTTCACTTAGTGTTAAATTGTTCACATGTTTTTCTAACCCTAATTCTCTAGTTAGATCCTTGGTTTGTGTTGCTTTGCTCTCTAAATTTTTTAAAATTGCATACCCGATACCTTATAAAACCTAGTGAGAGTGCTAAGGAATCCTACACTGGATCCCATCAGATATCCAGACAAATTCTAAGACAGGTATTTCTCATTTCGGAAGATAGTCTTTCTTCGCGAAGTTGAGATATAGAGAGAGATAAAGATAGAAATATTGGAGCGGATCCACTCACTGAGGCTATTTCTCGAACGCAATAGTTTCAACGAGTTTTGTGAGACTGATTAATAGAGAAGTTGGGTGTTCGGTATCATACGGGTTGTGAGTATGCGACACCACAATAATTAGCCTTAAGTGCATGTGGGAGATTGTTGGTTATAGTGCCCTCAAGGCGGTTATTGTAATCACAGGCAGGTGATTATGATAATTGAGGGAGGACCTATACAGATAGAATAGTCTTACACAAAATGATAGTATGCTATCTGGTTTGTCTTTATCTTCATGTACATGTGGTATTACAGATCATTATTATATGTTGATAGAGCCCATAAGATTCTTACTTGACTACCAGTATTATGATGGCAATCATATACGTGGGAGCTGGGTGATCTATAAGCACATCTGTAAATGTCCCTAGTCATGGGAGTATCGAGACTAGGCATTGATATTCCAGAGTAGACTAATGTGTACTTATCGAGACCCCGATGAGGGGCGGTAGCCGGTCTCACAAGCCATTGGTGTCTGTTTGTCACCTAAGATAGTATACAGGTGCTCATTGGATTATGAGTACACTGGACGGACTCGCCAGGAATATGCTAGTTGGTATTATACCTATTATCAGATAACAGTTCCCAGAAGACATGTGTACAGGTTAGTCTATCGACTTGAGATCGTCATTTGTCTCGTGTGAGTTCCCACTGTGCTTTGATTACTATCCTACCATGGCTCAAAAGAGTCGTGCAAACAGGTTTTAGTTGGGTACAGTCCCGAGCCACATGGAGGCAGTCGGCGGATCGTCGGGGATTCGTCTCTCTCGGTATTGGGGGTTGATGTCGCATAGTGCACAGGTGGCCATCACCAGAAATTCTTGGCCAAGATAGTCGAGAATTACTGATTTGGATCAGTAGTTTCTCAGTTGGTAATGGGCTTCATACCGACATGAAATATCGTGTTATTAAGGTTCTAACTTTATCCACCTCCCCTAGACTCGATATGCTATACTCTTAGACGAACAGACCGGACTGTACGGAGATTGTCACTGACAGACTCAGTAGCGATTCAGATGAGTTTGCTCATCGGCCTCCCTTTCACTCAATACTTGGGTAGCCGTTACGTACAGCTGGTGTTGTTGACATGCTTGTGGTTAAACCCACTGCCAGCGTATTGACGAGTCTTTAGAGACCCACACAGAGGGTTTTCCTGTTTTAGGCAAAACGGTGTAGAGGCCGTATGGTTTTACGGCATGGTTCAATTATATACATGCACTTATGCACGTATCATGATTCGGACGGATAATAATAGTGTATATTGGTTTAAGCCGGATTCTAGTATTATTTTGTTGGATTATTTTCGTCTCTTTGTATTCGTATTTTTCGGAATATGGATACGAATATGTATATACGGATGATGGATATTCTTGTAATTTATTACAAGGGTGCTTCTAGAAGATGCCACCTTATTTAGTTTTAACCATTTAGAATTAAATGGTTTATGAGGTGGATGGATGAGGTGTTATATGCATTTACTGTAGCATGGCACACTTGGTGACTCGTGGGGTGACTCATGGGGTGACTCATGAGTTACTATTGTGGCATGCTTGATATTTGTGTATGGTTGTGAGATATTTTGTGAGGAGGATTCATTACTTGAGTTCACAACACTTAACCATTTTCTTGAGTTGGTTTTGCTTCACACTCTCTCATCCTCTCTTGCTTTCTTCTTCTACTTCCATCCTAAAATTCTCATGTGTTGAGAAAGCTGGGGTGTTTGGAGAAAAATTAATCCATCATTAGACTCTACATTCTCTAGGCTATCTAGTTTGGCGAACTAGGTACCCCAGTTATCTCGGCTTTGAGGTTGAATCTCGAACTACAAATCCTCAGGTGGATCATCTTCGATGGAGGGAGACCGTAGCCAAACTCGATCCATGGCTCCTCAAGGAGGTTGGGATGATGGTAGAAGACCGAAGGACTTGCTTCATTCGGTATAACACTTCTATCACTTAGTTTAGCTCTTTAGTAGTTATCCAGTTAGGGTTTATGGTTCGGTTCGGTGGGTTTCGTTAGCGCCAAATTTTTAAAAGGCATGTTTTGTTCCGCACCGGTCGCATTTGATGGCCAGGATGCCGACGGAAGCCAACAAGGCATATATGCTTTTGCATATATATGCTCACGTGTTTAACACGTGAGACTTGAATAGTGGGGAATTTTCCCCCTTTCTTTATTTTTATGAAGGAATAGTTATAATCGTTATCAAAATAGGGTTTAGTAACGGTTCTAACCGTTACCGAAGACCCACGCAGTAGCAGTGTAGATAGGCATTTTAGAGTTATCTGCTGTGCCAAGCCTATGAATTATACATCATTCCATTGATGTCTACATGACCATCCATTTTATTCAAATTCCTAAAATGCAGGTGGGGAAACCGACACGCTATGCATATGATTCTCCATTAAGATGGGACCATATCCTATACACACTACAAAAAATAAATATTTGAATTAATGGAAAAGAAAAGGTATATAAATGATATTCTTAAAAATATAAAGATATTAATACAAAATAATAAATTATGATCCGAAGTGGTGGAACATAAGGTTAGAACATGAAAAGTAAAGGCCACAAGTTAACGACTTTCCGGAAAGATGGTCCGAATAATCTCTATAGACCAACAAACAGATTGAGCGTACGACTAACATTAGTAAAAATGCATTAGCGAGGGAAACATTTAGAAACATTTATGAGGGACAAATTTCCCTCGGTAATGTGTACACCACCAAACGAATTTTCCCTCTTGCTAATATTCTCTAAACAATTATCTATTTATAAGGGTGAAATGATACATTACCAAGTCCCTGGACAGTGTTTCGTTGGCATTTCTTTGATAACTAATGCGACTATTACCAAGGGATATATCCCTCAGCAATATTTTCCTCGTCATATTTTGGCCCAACTAAATTTACGCATTTTATATATTCCCCCTGTAATGTATTCCTTCCCTCTTATAAATAGATAATGCGGACAGAATATTAGAAAAAGGGGAAATTCGCTTGGTGGTATACATATTACCGAGGGAAATTTACCCCTCATAAATATTTCTAAATGTTTCCCTCGCTCATGCATATTTTTCTACCAGTGAATAATCCTTGTTTAAAGGCTAAATTGCAGTAAAAAAACCTAACTCTTGTCTCAATAGCCAAAAATACCCCTTACTTTCTGAAACCCCGCACCCCACCCCCCACCCCACCCCACCCCAATAGATTCCCAAAATATTTTTTATTTAAATATGTACTTAAAATATTTATATGAAGGGTTTTTTCTTTGTATACCCCAAAAATTCTATAATAATTTGACGTCCCCCAATTATTCATAGATATTACCTACACCCTCTAAAATTCCTTAAGTTTTTTAGATATTCCCCAACACCATTAAATGATAGTTAACGTTAACAGAAATCGATTATAAAAACCGTAAATATCCTCACTATCCCTTTTTATCCCTAACATGCTCTCAAATTAGGAAAAATAAAAAGGTTGCTTGATCTAGTTGGGTTTTCTTATATGATTTGATTAATTTATGTTTTCTGTTTTTTAAGATTTGATTGATTTAGATTTTTTATACTTGGTGTGTCATCAAATGTGTTTACTATCCTCACTAATTCATTTTTAGCCGTTTTATTCTCAATTTCTTCATACTGACATAGTTTTCACCAGAAACGATACAATCCGCCAATTTCGCATTTTCCACTCTAACTTTTTGCTCGTTTTCACTAGGGAAAAATACTGATCGCTCGATAAAATCTTACCTACCTATTGTCATAGGAAATGAAATATGCTACAAATTTGCCATGGCTGGGTTTCGTGCAATTATGATATCGTATTTGACAAGTCATCTGCACTTGCCTCTGGTTCAGGCCTCCAACACCCTCACCAACCTCGGCGGCACTTCCAGCCTCTTCACCATTCTCGGTGCCCTCGCCGCCGACTCGTTCCTTGGACGTTTCTGGACCATTACTAGCGGTTCCCTCATCTATCAACTGGTACATATATAAACACTAAAAGATCAGCGGTCCTCTATCACAACTTTAAATTATTGTTGGGGTCGAGAGATATATTTTTTTTAATTTACATGCTGCACACGCATATTCCCCTATTGTTCTTACATAGGTCAATAAAAATTAGACGGACCCTTGTGCCCAGCTATTTCATAAAAGAAAAATTCACTAAAATTAATACCATGAACTATTAACCTTCTTTTTATGGTAGATAACATTTACTTACCAACCATGTAGATCACATATAAACTTCATGTACCATCATTGTTTTTCAATTTAATATAAACATGTGAAATGGTTCTTCCACTGCATCAAAACTACGAAATTATGATTAGGGTGACGGAATATATTTTATTTTCTAACAAAACTATATATCATTTTCGTGAGAAGTCGCAGAGGCGTATGAGCACAGCCTTTCTAGAAAACAACATGTGGTATTAAATTGAAAACGATAATATGGTATATACAGCCTTTCTAGAAAACAACATGTGGTATTAAATTGAAAACGATGATATGGTATATTATTTGTTCTTTTGCCGTATACAAAATATATGGTATTTACTTACAATTTACAAATTATGTAATATTAATCTCAAAAACTCTATTACCATGGTATTTTAGTGACCTGCTATTCAAATCCGTGCCCACCAAGACTTCAGCCTAGATTGCTCTGATACCGCCTTAAATTTACAGGGTATGATCGTTCTCACCGTATTCACGGTCCTCCCTGTGCTACGCCCCGCATCATGCACACCCCCTCAACCTTGCCAACCTGCCTCTACATGTCACATGTTAATTCTCTATACCTCCCTCCTCCTCCGCTACATTGGTGCGGGCGGGATCGGCCTGCGTCGTTTCGCTCGGCGCCGACCAATTTGAGATCGACAAACCGAACCCCTGCTGAAAATGTAACTTTTTCAACCTCTACTTCTTCACCTTAGGGCTCTCCCTTAACTCTTAGCCCTAACAGTTGTGTACATTCAAGATAATGTGGGGTGGGGCTAGGGATTTGGGATTCCTAGTATTGCTATGTTCCTGTCAGCAGTGGCTTTTGTGATTGGGTATCCTTCCTTTGTATATGAAGTTGAAGCCTGCGGGGAGCCCCTTGAGGAGGGTGGCGCAGGTGTCGGTCTCTGCTTTCAAGAAGCGGAAGTTGGAGAGGCCAGAGGATGCAGGGTTGCTTTATGTTGATAAGATGCTGGATGCCGGTATTTCAACTACTGGCGGGCTTCTGCATACTGATCAGTTTCTGTGAGTGTTTACTAACTCAGTTTTTAAACTTATATTAAAGAGATTGATGCAACGGTGGTCGACCGCAACTAATTAGCTACATTTGACCGAGCATAGGAAAGGGAGTCATGTATGGGACGATTAAGTTGGGTGGTGCCCACTCCAGTCGCTCTGTCATATGCAATTGCTTTTTAGTGATGTTATCGAAAAGCGGTTAATTGAATCTTGGATTTCAACACCAACAAACATAATTCAAACCATTGCTTAAATTAACTAAATTGCCCAAACCCTCCCTTATTAAATTTCATAATTTTCGAAAACTGAGAAAGTGACTTCATGCTATTTAGCCATTATATCTTATGAATTTTATATACATGCACCAATGAGATTTGGTTAGCATGCTATCCATTTAGATGTAGACCCCTTAACCAAATCGTTATCAACTCCAATGCTATTGGTTATTGTCATTAATGAAAGGATTAAGATTACAGAACAATTTACCTTGTTTCATTAAACAAAGATGCCGCTTAGTTTGTCGTAATAAACGTCTTCTCATGAAGCTAAGTACAAATCATTGCAAACACCACAGCAGTCTAATCCGTCGACGTAAATCACACACTACCGGAAACAACAATTATTTGATACAATACTATATTCCGAGGGAGACCTAATCAGATAAACCAAAAACACTTCCCCTGCTCAGAATCTGAAACTGACATTTCCAATATAAAATTAATTTCTAAAGATTCCGTGATCGTGCAGCAATCATCGCCGAAGGCAACACGTCCGAATTTGGCGAGCCAAAGCTCTAGAAATTAGAAACTCCCAACATTTGGTCGAGTTGAATAAGTTAACAGAAAACCACAGATATGGCATTCAACATGGAAAAATTACCGAAAGCTCGTGGTATTTATATACAATTTTAGATTAAATTTAATTACCAAAAGACTATGGCGTTTTAGTTAAATTTATCCAAAATTAGTCGGATACTGACAACTGTTAGAATTGTGGAGAAGAGTCTTAACCAACAACAGAGTTAAGCTAGATGTCTGGGCACATGTCTGAGAAAGCATGAAGCCCAATCCAGAGTGTTGGCCTAAGAAGTGGCAGACGTCTGGCCAAAGAGATGAATCGGAAGCAAAGAGAAGGCAGACGTCTGACCAAAACCGAATATTTGTAATTTGGATTTATCTTTTATTTTAAGTAGCATTAGGATTTGCCTATATATAGGGATCTCTCATATGTTATATGTACCGCCATTAGGAAACTATTATATTGAGAGAGGGTGACGGCTAAGATGTAAAGAGATCTGAGAGAAATCTCCTAGAGTTGTTTGGTGTAAACTTGATTCAAAGATTTAGTAGACTTTGTAGATTTCGCTCGGCCGGGGACTAGCAATACGGTAAGTGAACATCGTTAATAAATTCTTGTGTCTTTAGTTTGTGATTCTTATATTCTTGCGTGTTTATCGTTTTATATCTATTGTTAGTATTGCGTTGTTGCGTGATTGATCGTTAGAATTGTTCCGTGTATCATCTATTTCCGTTATTTACCCACAACAACTGGTATCAAAGCGTAGTTAGAGAACCAAAGAATCTTTGATTCTACGATTTAAGTTTACGGTGGGTGATGACTCTTGTGTCCGCTCCGCATTTTCTTAAATTGTAGTTTTGAAGGTGACTGGTTCATATCCGAAGTAGAAGTCGAGTTTGCTGTGACGGTAGACGAAAAATGGCGGAGGATAAAATAAAAATCGAGAAATTCAATGATTATAATTATGTTGGTAGTGCATGCAGATGAGAACTACCTATACCAGAAAGATTTGTATCTTCCGTTGTTCGGCGAAAAGCCCGAGAAGATGTCCGATGAGACATGAAATCTACTGGATAGGAAAGGCCTGGCAACGATTAGGTTATTGTTGACTCTACAAGTGGCCATTAATATCTCGAAGGAGAAAACAAGCATGAGGCTAATGACGACATTAGTAAAGTTGTATGAGAAACCTTCAACATCGAACAAGATATTTCTGATGAAGAAGCTTTTCAACATGAAGATGACAAAGAAGGGTTCGGTGACAAAGCACTTGAACGAATTCAACAGTGTGATAATCTAACTCGAGTCGGTTTCAATCGTATTTGAAGATGAGATTCAAGCCTTTTTATTTCTTTGTTCATTACCGGAGAGTTGGGAAAATCTCGTGATGGCGATCAACAACTCGATCTTAGGGATTCTCATGTTAAATGATGCGGTGAGTTGCATATTACACAATGAGATGAGGAGAAAGGCTGTGAGTGGGAGTTCAGGAACTTCTGCACTCTCAGTGGAGAATTGCGGCAGGACAATGGAAAGGGAAAAAGGGAAGAAGGGTAAGTCAAAGAGCCGAGAAAAATCAAAAGGGAAGATCCAAGGCGACTATTGGAATTGTGAAAAGAAGAGTCACAGAAAAAGTGAATGTAGACTCTTAAAGAAATGCTCAGATGAGAAAGCGGAAAAAGAAACCAATGTGGTGTCTACACATTGATAAGGGGAACATGGGTTTCATTTATAGGTGAACAAGAGCACAAAGACGGATACCTGGTTTCTAGATTCAGGGGTATCATTTCACTGCACTTCAGGTCGGCACCATTTTAGCGAGTATGTTCAAGGGGATTTTAGGTATGTGACGGTAGGAAATGGTCAGTCACGCAAAATCGTTGGAAAATGGATGATCATATTGCAACCGTTGGGAAGAGGCTAGATAAAACTGATGAACGCAAGACACATTCCAGATCTGAAGAAAAATCTAATTCCTACAAGTCAGCTAGACAACAAACGTTATATTACAGTGTGGGAATTCTCAGCGGAAAATTTTCAAAGGATCGTTGGTGGTCGCAAGGGGTAAATTGAGGGCTTCGTTGTATTCCTTTAGTGGGAGCAGTGGAAGTTCAATTGTATTAGCGACAGGTTCAGAAATAAATTTTGAGGCTTCGTTGTGATATAAAAAATTGGGACACCTCAGCAAAAAAATATGAAGATTCTTCAAGATAGGGAGCTTCTTTCTGTGCTGAAGAAAGTAGAGTTGGGGCTATGTGAGAGTTGCGTTTGTGGGAAGAAAAACACACTCAGATTTCAGATTGGAGGCGTAGCAAAGAAGACCAAAAAATTAGAGATGGTGCATACAGATGTATGTGCACCGGCCTCGGTGGAGTCTTAATTATGGTAGGAATCGGTACTTCGTGACATTCATTGATGATGCAAGCCGGATAACCTGGGTGTATGAAATGAAGAAGAAGCCTGATGTATTTGGTCTCTTTAAATACAGGATTGTACAGATGGAGAACCAAACGAGGACGAAAGTTAAATGCCTCAAATCCGATAATGGCGGGGAATATTACACAAAAGAATTCGAGGGGTTTTACTTACAAAAGAGTATACATTGGTTGAAGATGGTACCATGTACACCTCAACAAAACAACATCGCTAAAAGGATGAACAGGACGATCTTACAGCGGGTGAAAAATATGACCTTGGTTGCGTATGTGCCAAAATTCTTATGGGCAGTAGCTGTCGATGCTGCTATGTATCTGATCGATAAAAAGCCGGCAAGTGCGCATGATGAAGGAATTCCAGAAGAAATTTGGTTAGGTAAACCGGTTAATTATTCACACCTAAAAGTGTTTGTTTGCATTGCGTATTCGCTTATAGATAAGGCAGAAAAGAGTAAGCTTGACTCCAAGCCTAAAACGTATGCTTTCATCACTATGGTGGAGATGAGTACAAATATCATCTATGGAATTATTCTATTAAGAAGATAATATGAAGTCGGAACGTCGTCTTTGATGAGAAACACTTGTATAAGCATGCAAAGAATGGTGCAGAGTCTGAATTCGTTGAGTTAGATGGAACTCAGAAGAGCAATTAGGTGCCTACAGATCGGAAATTGGAGGAGACAGGCACTGTAGTGCAGGATCAGGTTCATGAACAGGTTGAAGACCAAGTTCAGCAATGTAACACCCTAGAACATTGGTATAGTAAAATAATAGTATCAGTTTATTTTTTTTGCTCAATTAAATCTATCTTTAATTTGGAGCTTAATATTTCTCAGATATAATATATTATGGTTATGATTGTCTGTTGGTTATTAATATAATATTTAGTTTTAAGATTAGTTTTCCAATCTATTCATATCCTATTAAATTATTCATATAATATATTCTATTGGTATTAGTTGAGTAGCAAGATATATTTGTGTATGACAAGTTTAACTAAAGATATGACAGATAATGAATATCTCTTTAAAACTTTTAAACAAATATGGTTTTTGTACAAATTGTTTTAAACCTATATTTATTTAACCCATCCTATATTTTTATCATAGCAAACTATATATATATATATATACACACACACAAATCTCTCTATCTCTCCATATATTATATAATTTTTAACCTAATTTATAACAATATATTCCTAACTGATTTCCTTTCTCTTCCCTATTTAATCAATCATCACATCATTATCATATACTCTATTTTCCCTCATGATATTTCTTCTTCTTCTCCTCAAAAAATAAACCGAGACTGCTTCATCACCGGCGCACTAACCAAGCCAACACCCACGCCTCATCGCACCCACTGCCGCCTCTACTGCCGGCTGCCATCATCATCATCTTCTTCTTCATCTTTTTCGTGCTCGTGTCCGAGACTCACGTCGCCTCCTCCACCTACGCCCTCATCTTCATTTCCACCACCTTCTTCAACTTCTGTCGTCGCCACTGTCGTCAGATTATCCACACAACAGTAGCAGCCGCAACAGTAATCTCGAGGACACCGAAATTCTCAACTGCGACAGCCATTCAACGCCGTTCCGGGCCACGAATTAAGGCTCCAAGGTTTGGCCTATCCGTGTGAGCGCGACAATCCTTTCCATGTTTTCGGATCTCCGTTCCGACAATGTTCAATTTTGCATGAGAGGTGTTCGACGAAATACCCCAATAGAGATTTCCCGTCGTTTCTTGCGTTCTTACCGTGTGCCTCACACCCGTGGATCTCCGAGGCAAGTATTTCTAAATACTTGCTACATGCTAGTTACGGCCGGATCATATTTGGCGAAACAATATTATTACTATTAATACCTTATAATTAAATTGATCGTAAACTCTGTTTAATTATATAACGAGATCTGAATCACGATACGTCGACAATCTTGATCTGGTCATAATATTTGATTTTACATGCTATAATTACCATATACCTACATATATTGCCGTAATACTATTCTATCATTTTATGTGATTATCTTGTTTATCGTTTTTAACTATTTAATAACCGAGACTTAAATTTAATAAGTAAAATATAATAAAGATATTTAATTAATAGTACTTAATAATAAACATGACAAGATACTATTTTAAATACGGTTATACTAAAATCCAAGAACATGTAATAGTTGATACAATTATATCAGTTAACGTTTATCTTGAGACTGTTATGACTATCATTGGATTCCATACATCATGACTTGTTGTTTTATATGAACGAGATATACCCATTTACATGACTGATACATCACTCTTGACATACCTGTACACTTATTCATGAATTGTACCATGCCATCCTGTTACTGGTACCGTTATCATGCTAGTACATACTTGCCGTAATATTTACCAATGCCAACAACCCTGACTTGACTTGATTGACTTGACCTGTTATCCTGATAGACGTATTCTTTTTATCCTGATGGACGTATCTTGTACCTACTTGTTCCTGTGTTAGTATTAGGTAGATATTATATTGTTAACATGAACACAAAATCTGGAAGAAAAGGAGAAATCAAGAATGAAACCCGGCTTGTAACTCAACAGTTCACTAGTTTCCAGAGACTAGTCAGTCGATATGAGCTTCGAGCTCCGGAATAATGATGCTGAAATCATTCATCTATACATGAAATTGTTTTACTGCCTGGCGATACGTCTCGGATTCAGCCCTGAGAATCATGACCGTAGTCCCGGGTATGCACGGGATACTATTGAGTTACATCGAGAATTCCATTGATTGGTTTCAAAAACTTTTAGGATAAATAATCTAGCGACATGGTCTCATAGGATACACATGATATGATTGATATTGAAATCTTGCTTGTTATATCACATGTTATTGTTGTTGCTTGTTCCTTATATACATGACATCGAGTTATTTCAATGGTATGCTATATTATTATTAATGATATTTTATGACGCACTGACGTCTGCATTTTGTATTGCCCAGATTCTTTAACTTAGCACAGAAGGATCGTGTGTACTTCAAAAGGATTGCCGATAAGGAGGAGCATTCCATCGGTCTAGTTCTTATTTAAGGTTTAGGTATTCTTGTTTCTTTCTTAGATCGTTATTGCTTTCGCTATCATTTCTTATTATTGTTTACCGTGGCTATTAGAGATGTTTAGAGATAGATTTTATATTCTTGTTCTTGATTACTGATAGACAGCCGTAATGTGCCTATGGAAGGAAGTTTCCTTACCATAGGTAGAATGGTTGGTTTTGTTACGTTCCTATATTTGAGTATATTTGGAAGCGCAGCATGATAGGGTTTTGTTGATATCAGAGCATAGATTTAGATTAGATGGGTTTGGTTCTTTTTGTAGTTGGGCATAATACCCAATACATTGACCTTAAAACTCGGAATTATAGGAACATGTCCTTCCACACTATTGCCTTGTCATTTTTTGAATCCTTGTCGTTATTGAATCTTGTTTCAGTAGAACACCTTGCTTCTATTGAATCTTGTTTCCATTGTTAATCCTCATCATTCGTCTTTGACTACGAGAGTCATGTGTAGAAGGAATCAACCCGCTCCACCTGCTGACAATGCTGCATTAGTTGGGGTCATACGTGGTATGTTGAAAAATCATCAGCGTCAAATAGAACTGGACCAGCAATAGGATGAGACCTTCTAGGAGGGCTTAAGGACGGTCCAAGAGACTGCTACCATTGCTATTACGTGGGCATCAGAAACCCATGAACACAAGAAGAGGTGATCATCCGCAGGACGTTCTGGCATATATAGTAGTACAGACGGCAACCAGAGTTCAAGCTCGTAGGAGTGTTCCGGTTGAGACAGGGAACTGCCCATGAAGCAACCATTTATTTCAGCTAAGAAAAAGATCGGGATCTATAACTACTACCGACGGCCAGGCCATACTTGGTGGTATTGTCGAAAAGAAATGTGGTAGTGTTTTGATTGTGAAGCTACTGACCACCAAATTAACACCTGTTCGTCGAGATATCAGTTGAGAAGTGATATTCCGTGAGCACCGGTTGTACTATAGAAGCAAAGACTTCTAAGGAGATGGTATTAGGTATTCTTCTCGTTTAACTCCTTCCCAGTAGTATTGTTAGCTGATTTTAAGTCATCCCGTCACTCAAGTCTTCTATACTAACTAGTCTACCCTCTAGATAAACTTGGAATCGATTATAGCACGTTATCTCTAGATCTGATCCGGGACTTACACGGGAATGGAAAGATTGTTTCTAAAAGGGAGCATCAGGAGTGTCTCGTCGTTGTTGGTGGACGGGACTTGTTTTGTGGCAGCTGCGAAGTGGTTTGGGTATGGATTGTCTTGGTATTTTTCATGCCCAAATTGTTATTAAAGCGAGACTATAACGTTTGCATCATGGTTCACCCCTTAGTCGTATTCCTTAAAATCCTTCCTAATTTTCCTAACGATCGTATCTCGATATGAGGAAAACGAAATTGCGAAACTTTCATCACTGTTGATTGTATCCTAAAATCTTCTTGATTCCGTATCATTTTCTTAAATCGTATTCTATTGACTCTAATAGTATGATTTTGGTGACTTAAATGGAGTTATGTGATTGTAATCATATACCACGACATAATTACAATGTGGTGCCCTATTTAAATAATTTCGAGTCCTACTCTTGATCCATTCCTTATTTTTATTGCACTATTTTATTTTTCCTCTGCTCAATTATTCCTAAACCTATGTCTTACCTTGAAAGTTGAATCCGACTGCTTTCTTCGATTCTCTTAAAGACCACTGGCAAGAGAAATGGTATGACAAGTTGGGCAAATGTACGTTTTGAATCATTGAATTTAAGTGCTTGGGTGATAACATATTGAAAGATGAGATCGCAGTAGACCGGAAGGACTGCGGCAACTAGAGTCTAGCCAAGTTTGAGGGAACATAAAAATAAACATAAGTGGGACTCGCTAATTTTTATCGGTGTAATGCAAGATTTCGCATGAATAACAGAGACGTTGACCAAGTGAATCGAAAGGAGGAACCGCTCATTGGGTCCGGGAAGTATACCCAAATGTTTGACCTGTGGAAACTGTTGGGTTACGGCAGCGTCCCGGCCATCAATCCATGACCAAATGCGGAACAAAAATTTATAAAACTTAGCACAACCACAACCAATTACCCGGATCTACCCATAAGCCCTGGATAACAAAACATGCAAGGGAGTTATAATGGTTATACCGAATAGATCCGTATCCTTCGGTCTTCAACCATCATCCTAAGCTCCTAGGGGCTTCCTAGATCAAGCTTGATCTTTGGTCTCCTTCCATCGAAGATGATCCACCCGAGAGTCTATGCAACGAGTTCCAATCTCATATCCGAGGCAACTAGGGCACCTATATCGCTACTCTAGATACCGTAGATGAAGTAGAGAGTGATGAAGGATTAATTTGTCTTAAGACACCCAAGGATTCTCAACTCATTAGAGGGTTTGGGTGGAGCTAGAGGAACAAGAAGATACCATGAGAATGAGGTGTTGAGAGCAACTCAAGAAAGAGAGAGAAAAAATGAATGATGGCTTGTGTTTTGTTTGTTGTGTGAGTGTGATAAAAAATAATAGAGCCATCACATAAATGTCCATGTCTCCAAAATATCTTAGTCAATAAAAAATATCTCAAGTCAACATAATCTCACAACAAACAAAAACCCTAAGTATGGTAGAATAGTAACCATGGGTCACTAATTAGCCAGCCACAAAAATGCAATAAACACCTCATCCTACACCTCAATAACTTTTTAATCCAAAAAGGTCTAAACCATGATGAGGTGTAATCTTCTAAAAGTAATCTTGTAATAAATTACAAGAATACCCCTCAACTGTATATACATACCCGCATCCGTATTCCGAAAAATACGAATACAATGAGACAAAAATAATCCAACAATATAATAGTAGGATCCGGCTTAAAACAAAGCCCACTAGTACTATCCGTCCGAACATCATCTGTGCACAAGTACACGTATGTGATCGAACCCTGCCGTAAAACCATACGACATCTACATTGTTTTGCCCGAAGCAGAGAAACCCTCTGTGTGGGACTCTAAAGACTCGTCAATACGCTGGCAGTGGGTTTAACCACAAGCACGTCACTGGCACGAGCTGTACGTAACGGCTACCCAGGTATTGAGCGAAAGGGAGGCCGACGAGCATACTCATCCTGAAACCCCTACTGAGCCTGACAATGATATTATCCGTACAGTCCGGTTCGTTCTTCTTTGAGTATCGCATATCGAGTTTAGGGGGTGGATAAAGTCAGACCCCTAATAACATGACATTTAGTATCGGTATGAAGCCCATCACCACCTGAGAAACTACCGATCCTAGATCAATAATTCTCGACTGCCTTGGCCAAGCATTTCTGGTGATGGCCAACCATGCACAACCGCGACATCAACCTCCAATACCGGGAGAGACGAATTCCCCGACGATCCGCTCACTGCCTCCATGTGGCTCTGGACTGTACCCAACTAAAACCTATTTGCACGACTTCTTTGAGCCGTGGTAGAGTAGTAATCAAAGCACAATGGGAACTCACACGAGACAAATGACGATCTCAGGTCAATAGACTAATCTGTACACATGTTACCAGGGAACTGCTATCTGACAATAAGTATAATACCAACTAGCATGTTCTCGGCGAGTCCGTCTAGTGTACTCATAACCCAATGAGCACCTGTATACATCTTAGGTGAACAAACTAACACCAATGGCTTATGAGACCGGCCAGCGCCCCTCGTCGGGGTCTCGATCAGTATACACTAGTCTACTCTGGAGTATCGATGCCCAGTCTTGAAACTCTAACGACTAGGGACATTTAAGGATGTGCCTATAGACTACCTAGCTCCCACGTAGATGATCGCCATTATACTGCTGGCAGTCAAGCAAAAATCCTATGGGCTATATCAACATGTAATAGTGATCTGTAATGCCACCTAATGTTGTATATGATGATAAAGACAAACCGGATAGCATACTATCATCTCGAGTAAGACTATTCTACCGGTATAGGTCCTCCCTCAATCATCATAATCACCTGCCTACGACTATGATAATTGCCTTGATGGTACTATAGCCAACAATCTCCTACTTGCACTTAAGGCTAATTATTGTGGTGTCTCATACTCGCAGCCCGTATGATACCAAATATCCAACTCCTTTACTAGTCAGTCTCGCAAAGCTCATTTGCAAAACTATTGTGTTCGAGAAATAGCCTTAGTGAGTGGATCCGCTCTAATGTTTCTTTCTGTATCTCTCTATATCTAAACTTCACAGAGAAATCTATCTCCCGAAATGAGCAATACCTATCTTAGAATATGTCTGGATATCTGATGGGACCTGGTTCACAAATGAACTTCAAATCCAGCAAACTTCTAAGACTGTATTGTCCATTGAATTTAATCAGTATCCTGCACCATACCTTCCTCAGTGTCCGTTTGGACCACCTATCCAAACTAATGCCCCTCAAAAGAGGGAAAACTAAAACTCTGACAGTCGCTCTGTCATCCAGGTCACCTTGAAAGCCTGGAATGATAGCCGTCTCCCGAAGGAGGCTGCTGTTACCAAATCCCATGAACATCCACTTATGTTCATAAACTGCTTCCCAACGTTTCTCCAGGATTGGATCAATATAAACTTTTTGCAGCCCGTGCAAAAACAAAATCTGGTGTGGTACTTGACATCTCATGATTGACTCAATTGCCTTAGCAAGTGATATGCCAATCATGCACATACCTCTCCCCTTTAGTCTGTAAGACACCTTTAGAGAGGATGACTCCATCACCTGCAGGTACACCACCATGCCAGGAGTCGTCTATTCTAAAACACCTTTAGAATAGTGTCAAATTACCTAGATCGGGAAACTACCCAAATCTAAATCTAAAACCATAGATCTAGTTACCAGAATGCCTCATATATTATCCATATCCAATGTGGAGAAACCACTGTGTGACAACCACAGTATAACCGATCATAGTATAGGAATTTCACTTCCTATAAAGTGCATGTCATCCAAATACCAGGACATCACACCCTACTACCTTCTCAACATATCCATCTCCTATTCTGATGAAGTCAAAGCCTATGACTTTCACATCAAAAATAGATGATCTATCTCCTCTTTAGTTGCTTTAGTCTATAAATAGACACAAGCCACTTGTCCACTATGTTTCCACTGCTCCCACTGACTATAACAACCCACTGGCAGAGTCTTATACATGTGCACTTCTAAAGATAGTTTAGAATAACGCTATACACATCATCCTGTCGGGTCTCATAGTCTAGAACAGCAGTAATGGAAAGTCTGGGTAAACAAGAACCTCCCTTCCACCATTTCTGAGGATACCGAAGTACCTCTCGGGTGTCTGAGGTTACCCACCATATCTGCAGAGTGGTTAATGGAATGTCAAAAACCAATTGAATTTTTAGGTTCTATTAAATCTTCAGTAATCGTTTGTAGTTCTGGAATCACTTCCAGTTCTACCATACTCCCACTATAATTTTCTGGAAAAAAATCCATTTTGCTAGAACTGTGGCGAGTCAAGAACAATATCACTATTGATCTCCCAGATGGTAGAAAGTTATCCTTCGACATAGCCCGGGATAATCCACAAACAGCCATTACTGAAACGTGCCTTGAGTTTATCCAGAGTCTGGTTTCAAGCATAAACCGGACAACTCCATATACCTTAACATAGTTAAGATATGAACCGTTCTTGTCACGCCCCGCTTCCCAGTGTACGGGCAGAGGACGCGACGAGGATGCTACATATTTACTCTGAAGTAAATACGCTAAGCGTATCTAAGCAATATAAATAAAAATGCACAAGAGACAAATGTAATGATTGAACAGCAACTTTATTTATTAACATTTATTTTACAATACATGGAAAAGTAAATACAGCTGAATGAAAGCAATACCTAAACAGTGGCATAACAGAAATGAAAAGTACTGAAAATAAAATGTGTACAATGAAGCTAGAGCTCTGGGTCGTAAGCAAGCCGATCCAAGTCCTCGCTGGTAGGCTCGATCTCCTGAGTGTCCAGATCACCTGACAACATTCCAAAGGAGAAAAAGAAGGAATGTCGTCAGCGAACAATCTCGTAGCCGATGTGTCAACCATGTCAACCTTCACCACCTTCGTACGTTGATACCACTTTTTCAAGTCCTGTTGTAACTCCTAAACCGATGTCCATTGCTGAGCATATTGCTCAATCTCGTAGCCGATCTTTCACTCCTCTCCACACATTTAGTTCTAGGGGTCAACAAGTCCATTCACCTTTTTATCTAAATGTTGATCCTACTCCTGTCCAACCATCCAATTCCAACCAGTCCTACCCGACTTTCCCACCTTCACTACATATTGCTTCTACACAGCCATTTGGGAGTTTCACGTATCAAAACCATTTCGAATCTTTTATCGAAACCCCTTCACAACCCATGTCTAGTTTGGAACAGTCGATGGAAGCTTATATTTTAGCAAGAAACAAAATGGTGAGGAATGTGGATGCGTCCATGGCCGCCCTTATGCAACCTAGTAAACAGGTAGCGAGTTTCCAACTAGCTCCAAAAATTCCAATGTATGAGGAGGCGGTTGGACAAAGTGAGAATTTGAGAGGAGCGAGTGAGTTCTACACATTTCTAAATCAAACCTTCCCATACCCAATTGAAGCCCAAAACTCCGGTTTTCCATCGATTGTCCCAAATGATTCACAAATTGAAAATAAAACATCTAACGAGTTGTGTGACTTTGTAGTGCTTGATTTGCCAGATTGTGAAGAATCTTTTTCGAGTGAAACCACACCTAATCCTTTCGATCTTTACACCTCCAATCTAGAACCTGAATTGATAAATATCCATGCTTTTGATGAGGTGTCATAAAAAATTGATTTTCACTTTATTGAGGATATAGACGCCGGGAATATTTTGGATGATGAAACCGTCGATTTAATTAAAATTTTATGTCCAATTCATCATCCCGAGTCATTAAATGTTTCTCCCGAACTTCATATGCGTCTTGATTTTGATGATAATGGCATGGATAGGCTAAATTTTGAGGAGGATATTGAGGAAATTATTGAGGAGGAACTAGTTTTGTTTGATGAGTCGGATTTCCCAATTCATCATGTCCTTTCCACTGATTGTGTACACCCTCCTGAATCTTTAACTGATACCCTTCCTTACTCACTTCCCTCCGTCCTCATTCCGACGTTGCAAGAGACTGTTGCGCTTCCATCTCCACTACCAAGTTCAACGTACCCATGTTTGCTCACGAATCTTGAGGGATTTAATCTCATTTTTCCGCGGGTTGATAGATTGGCACAATCGTTTTTTACACATCGGTCATTACAAATTGTGCTAATTTATACACTCCACCCCCACCCTCAAGTTCGTATTCCCACTTTCTTTGGTTCTACCAGTCTTCCTTTAATGATGTCGAGTGTTGATGAATCACAATCCGATATTTTGAGTTCGATAATTTTTAATTGGACCTTCGATGACAGTTTCGAAGATATTTTCGCTGACGAACTCGCATTCTTTAACGATATGAATTTTGTGATTAAACAACCTCCATTTGAAGAAGTAGAACTGCTATCATTTCTTTTCCCCTCCCGCCATTTTTCTCCTCCACCGAGACCGTATACTGCTTCTATCTCAACATGGTCTTGTGTGCTTCTCATCTCATTTCTCTACACCCCATTCTTTCACCAACTCTACCATTATCATGATAAAATTTTTGAATGGTTGGTGCTAACATTTGGCTTATGTAAGGCCTTGCTTAAGTTTGGAGGGAACCTTATTGTATATATATATATTTTTTCTTTTAACAAAAGAAAATAAAAATAACAATAAAAAATTTTTTTTGCAAATAAATAAATAGGGGAGTGCCGACATTCTCAACCCTCTTGGTATAGCATGACAGTGAGGACACTGTCAAGTTTAAGTTTGGGGGTATGCTCGGTAAGCCTTCTTCCTTCGCATTCATGTGTATATTTTTGCATTTGCATACTTATTTTAAAACCCATAAAAATTGAAAATTTTCAAAAATTTTAAAAATTAAAGTATTCAATTTTGCTCATAATTGACTTGAGTTTGACAAATAGGTTAACTAGCTAGGAACAACTAGATCTAGACTTAGTAAATTAAAAACCCTAAAAATAACCTTCCTTAAAGTTTAACGTAAAAAGTATATGTCTTTGTAGTTTATTTAGAAATAGGCAAATTTTGAGTTCACTTCTTGGGCTAAGTCGAAACAAAAGAAAAGTATTGATATTTTTATTAGAGTATAAGTTTGAAAAATAATTCCTAACTTAAGTCTAGATTCTGAAAATGTATACCTTACAAATTGCACAATCACGCACCTTGAAACTTGGAATAGTAGAAGAGACCTTGAGATGCTCTTGTCTAAAGTCCTTAGTACGATGAAAAATACACACACACACACACACACACACAAAAGTGTGAATAAAAAAATTAACACTGGTTTTTGTGATTATTTAAGGCTGCAAAAATAGAAAAATATTTAGCGAGGGTGCTTCATCACCTAGTACCTTAGACCAACTGGTTTGGGAGTCACTGCTAAAAAGCCTTGGGTGTTATAAGACTAGGAAGTACGCTTTAAAGTGCAAACGCATCTTGTAATCGGTTGTTGGTACCTCAAGAAGTATTAACGGTCGCATGAAAGATGTGTGAGCAAAATTCATTTAAAAATTCACCAATTAAGAAGTGTTTTGGACAACGGACAAGAGTATGATTGCTTGATTTGAATTTCCAAGTGTAGAGGTGATTTATACACACACGTAGGGGTATGTGATTGGGATTTAGATAAGAGAGAGGAATGAAGAATAGAACTTGTATCTTTAGTAGAGTTGATAAAAATTCCTAAGTGGAGATGGAACCCTAGAAGGAAAACTTAAGAGATGCCGAAAGCTAAGTAGGTCTGCAGAACATATATAATCTTAAGTTAAATGATGAGGAAGTGTGAAGAATATGGGTGGATGATTTACGAGTCGAAGATTATAGAATTCCTTAGAAAAACCTAATTGGAGAATAAAAGTCAATGGGCCTAATTGATAGGATTTTGTGGGTAGTATCCGCTGAAAACTCTCAGGAGACAACATTCCTCCTACTAGGGACACCTAGAGGTTTAACGGCTTGTTGCACGAGCTCAGTGCAATCGCGTTTCCCTGCGAAAGTGCGGTTAGGTTTTTGTCGAGAATAAAAATAAGTTTGCTCGAGGACGAGCAAAAGATAAGTTTGGGGGTATTTGTTCATACCATAATATTGTATTATTATATTCCCCATTTTTCTTTGTTTTATAAATAAACATGTGCTTTTGACGCATGTCTGCTACATATTACAGGTTACAGGTTCTTGGATCTAAAACAGTGAAAAACATAAAAGACGATGCAAAAGTGGAACTACAACCAACAAATAGAAGGACCTTGATCAAGCCTACACAAAAGATCAGTTTACAGAGTACAAAGGCAGCGCAAGATCCAAGATTACAAAGCGAACGGTTAAAAGTCCACTGCAATTGTTCACTGGAGATCTGGAAGAAACATAGAAGCTATTTTAATAAAAGAACCAAAGACTAAGGAAGCCCAAAAACTACAGAGCCAACACAGGAAATTGCAAGGCCCAGTACTTCTTTTTGGCCGCGGAACCGCAGCCAAACCAGGCCTCGGGTCGCGGTTCCGCTGCAGTGTTAAGGAATTATGGAATAGAAATTTTACCGTAATTCATTGCGGCTTTGACCGGTCTTCCTAGGAGTATTTGTGTATGTAACACCCGAGCCCAATACTACTATTTTCTGTTACTGGTTGAGTGTTAGTTATTACTCATTTCATTTATCTTGCTTGTTTGGGTCTTACTGTAAAATTTTATCTGGCAAATTCATTTCTGCATATAACAAATTTTAGCACCTAAAATAAAATTAAAAATATCCATCCTGGCCTACTCGACACTCCTATCTGCGTGGTAGCGTCCGTGCATCGAGTTCTCGTCCCGTTCGGTGAAACGGGCGAGTTTGGACGGCTACACGCGCGTACAGGTGTCCGACTTGGGGGTAAGCTTTTTAATCATAAAACATTTCATTTTAAAATTTGGAACCCGCTTAAAATCCTATTATTTAAATTTCGAATTTTTGGACCCGACCCGGGCGCGATTTGGAAATGTTTCATTTAGCGCCAAAATCCCAAATTAATATTATAATTGAACCATATAATATTTTCGTTTATAATATTATTACTGTTAGTTTAAGATTCTTAAATCTTTAATTTATATTTTTTTTAACCACTCATTATTTTCCCTGGCCAATCGCAATGCCTATATTTCCTGTGGGCCCCTCCATTATCTTCATCTCTCTATCTCTTTCTCTCTCTCTCTCTGACGATTCTCTCTCTCTCTCTCTCTCTCTCTCTTTCTTTGTCTCTCTCTCTCTCTCTTTCTCTGTCTCTTTCTCTCTCTAACTCTCTTTCTCTCTCTCCCTAATATATAAATTCCTTCACCTTTTCTTTCTTCACGAGACGCAGCCCCATGCGAGAACCCATCGCGAACCCTAACCCTAGCCGCCTTCACCGTCGCCGCCGCAGCCCCGACGCCGGCGCCAACGCCACCGTCGCCCTCGCCTCCGCCTCCTCCCCTCAACCTTGTCTTCTTTCCCCACGCACCCTGCTCGACGCGGCCACCTGCAGAAGTTCCCTGCAGCAACCTCCTCGCCGGCGGGCCTCGTCGTCGCCTTCCGTGCTGCCGACCAGCACCTCGCCGTGGTTCCCTCACCATCACTCTCCTTCTCCCGGTGCACCCCCTGACCAGAACAGCGACCCCGGCTACCCCCGTGACTTCCCTGTGATGCCTGAAACGTCGCCAGCGACCCCCTGCGCCGCCCCTGGCCGTCGCCGACGAGCCCCAACCACCTCTAAACACCTTGTAAGTGCCTCTCCACCTTTTCTTTCCTCTTCTCTTTTTCCAGAACTGAAAACAGTCGCTGGAAGTTTTACTGATCGATGGAGACGCCGTCCTCGCCGCCGTCGATCTCGCCGTCGTCGCAAATACCCTCTGGACCAGTGAGTACTTCCCCCATCATCTTCTTCTCTGGTCTTTTCCTTCTTTCCAAAGTCTATACCCACTTGAAACCCTTTTACTGTTTTTGTGCTCGCCGGAATCCGGCCGTGCCGGTGACGTGTCCTGACGATCCAGCGGAGTGCTCTGACCCGTGAGGTCCCTTGGTTCGTCGTTTGGGTTCAATCCGTGAACCGTGCGTCCGTCGCGTGTTTCCCCGCCGACGTTACGTTCCGTTTTTCCCGGTTCGCGACCCGTCGAGGCAAGTATCACTTGCTACATGCTATACTATACTTTTATATATGTTTGACTCATTAAACCTGCAAAACTAAACTCGGTATAGTTATTTTCTCATTTGGTTGCAATATGACATATATCATTTTACAGTTAACGTAGAAATTACAGTTTGCTAATTTTAACCTAAGAACCAAGTTTACCTGTTAATCACATTTTACCGTTTAATAGATTGTAGCACTTTCCCATGTAGTTCTATTACATTCGGATATTCGTATTCAAAGGCTTGATATAACTGTATTGCATCATCATTTAAACTGTTGCACCGCTAAGGGTGCTCAAAACCTGTTAATATAATAAAACGGCTGCACTATATTAATGCACTATTGTGATTGAATGAACTGCTTATTGTTGTTTAATTTATTGCTTATTTCCTGCTGTTAATCCCCTGTTCGATTATATATCTGTTGTGAGCACACCCACGATATTGTTACATCTTGACTTGACTCTATTACACATGATATATATTGATACACCTGACATGGTACCGTTTACTGTTGACTTGACCTAATGTACCATGACCTGACCGGTTACCTGATCTAGTGCCTAATGCCAACAAACCCGACATGTAGTCCTCATGGACCATTCCTGTTGTCTATCCCGACAAAACCTGCTGTTACCTGATCCTGTGTTGGCATTAGTTCTTGATTACTGAACACCTGACCTGACACATATAACTTGGGGGTATGGGGAAATCAAAAGTGTAAACTAAAGTGTAACTTAAAATGGTATTACTTGATCCGTGGTCCCGGGGGGTAACGGGACAGAGCCATTCGTGACTCTTATATTTTCCTGAGCCGTGGTCCCGGGGGGTAACGGGACAGAGCCATTCGTGACTCTTACATTTTCCTGATCCGTGGTCCCGGGGGGTAACGGGACAGAACCACTATTGGTTCACATATTCCTGATCCGTGGTCCCGGGGGGTAACAGGACATATCCTTTGAGTTACATGGAAGATTACTCAAATTGATTTCAAAGACTTTAGAATAGAAAACCTGATAGAACAGTTAGTTACTCACTGCACATTACCCTGCACTGCTTGTTTCACATTATTGCTTCATTCATGTTTATTTCTGCATTGCCTATTACACTGTTCATATTATATTACTTGTTGACTTGACGCGCTGACGTCTGGGTTTTGCATGGCCCAGATTCTTCTACCTTGCTGCAGACTGATTAGGAGTTTTGCCGCTGTTAGACGAGCGGTGAGGTTCCTGTCGGTACGTAGTTTCACTCCAGGTGTTTCATTTATTGTATCTTTTAGCTTCCGCATTTATTTATCATTGACTCCTATTATTCTGGATTGTGGACATGTTTTATATAGTTTTATCTTGTTCTTGATATCTCTACAGCCGTAATGTGACTGTGGATGGATACTTCCTACCCACAGGTAGCATGGTTGGCTATGTCACGTGCCCAATCTTGCGTACTCTGGGAAGCGGGGCGTGACATGGTTCTTTTTGGTATCAGAGCCATAGGTTAGTTGGGTTGATTCTTTTGTAGTTGGGTATTGTACCCAATACACGAATCAGAATGCCCGTGTTAGGAAACATGTCCTGCCACCTTACCGGTTACCATTCTTGAATCACATTCTTCCTGATTATATCTTTTACGACGTGCAAACTTACTTTGCATGTCGTCTCGAAAAACCTGATTTTCTTGTTATCTCTAGGACTTAGGCGACTTGGGTGGAGTTAAGTAATTGTGGCTATGATACCGCGGCATAGTTACAATGCGGTACTCTATTTAAGTATCTTGGAGTTCTAGCCTTGATCCATATTCAGAATCTATCATCATGCTAATATTGGGTGTTTTGAGTTCAGGATTATGGCAGGTAAGAATTTGAAGACGTACCAGAGGCGTGTGGACGAAGCCGCCATGATTGAAGTGATAAGAGGAATGCTGGAGAATCAAAAGAGACAGACTGAGCTGATCCAGCAGCAAGCAGATTCGTTTCAGGAAGGTTTGCAGATCGTTCAGCAGTCTGTAAACATTGGAGCTAAACCAGTTGACCGAGTAGGGACCGTGGCAGATTTCAGACGTTTGGGTCCGTCTACATTCGCTGGTTTGGAGGAGCCGTTGCCAACAGAGCAGTGGCTAGTTGACACAGAGAATTTTCTTTTTGCGGCACAGATTCTAGATGAGAAAGAGTTGATGTGGTACGCATTCAGTTAGTGGACTACGCCCGAGAATGGTGGCTTGTGGAGGAGACCCGCTTGCCCAAGCCGATCAAGTGGGCGGATTTTTCTAAGAGTTTCCTGGAGAAGTTCTTCCCGCGGACTGCACGGGAGGAAATGGAAGAGAAGTTCATCGGACTAAAGCAGAAGGGAGTACCCATAGATGTGCATGCAGCAGAATGGACAAGACTCAGTAGTTTCGCTGGATCTTTAGTTGCCAACGATGCAGACAGGGCACGGAGGTTCATGCGCAGCCTGGACGTGGACATCCAGAAGCAGATTGTCTCCCTGGGTTTGACCACTTTCTCACAAGTTCTTGCGGCAGCCGAGAGCAGCAGAGTTTATCTGGGATGAAAGGGAGTTTGCAGCAGACAGCGGTTGCGTTAAGGAAGCAGTTCGGTCGGGTCGGTCGAGTTTAGGGCTAGGCCGAAAAATAATATTCTTGCATCAATGGAAGTGATGAAAGTAAAGAGCCGGCTGTTGTTCGTGATTTTATAGACGTATTCGAAGATATATCGGGCTTACCGCCGAAACGAGACGTGGAGTTCGTGATTGACCTTATTCCTGGTGCAGCGCCAGTATCTAAAGCATATTATCCAATGGCACCAGTAGAGTTGGAAGAAGTAAAGAAACAGGTTGCTGAATTGCTTGAAAAGGGTTGGATTCGAAGCGGTAACACGCCTTGGGGAGCTCCAGTTCTTCTAGTAAAGAAGAAGGATGTGCATCGACTATCGAGAATTAAACCGGGTAACTATTAAGAACAAGTATCTGATCCCTCGCATTGGAGAACTTTTTGAGCAGCTTAGTGGCGCGAGGGTATTCTCGAAACTGGATTTGCGATCTGGATATCATCAGGTCCGAGTGAAAGCAGAAGATATTTGCAAGACGGCGTTTCGAACTCGGTATGGACATTTCGAGTACCTAGTGATGCCCTTCGAAGTAACGAATGCGCCGGCAGTATTCATGGACTTGATGAACCGAATCTTTTCACCGTTCTTGGACCAGTTTATTGTGGTATTCTTTGACGATATTCTGGTTTACTCGAAGAGTTTTGAGGAGCATGTTGAGCATTTGAAGATCGCACTGCAGACATTGAGACAGGAGAAGCTTTATGCGAAGATGAGTAAGTGCGAGTTTTGGTTGGAGGAAGTGAAGTTTTGGGGCATGTTGTGTCGGGCGATGGAATCGCCGTCGATCCCGAAAGGATTGCAGCACTTCGAGATTGGCCTATTCCAAAGAATGTAGCTGAGATAAGAAGTTTCCTTGGATTAGCCGGATACTACAGGAGATTTGTGGAGAACTTTACTCGTCTGGCAGAGCCGTTAACCAAGCTTACATGCAAGGAGGTACCTTTTGTATGGACGGATAATTGTGCGTTAGCTTTTGAAACGTTGAAGCAGAAGTTGATAACCGCCCCTATTCTGACCGTACCAGACAATTCTGGAGGATTGGTGATTCACAGCGACGCATCTGGGAAAGGATTGGGATGTGTTTTGATGCAGCATGGGAAAGTTGTAGCGTACGCATCGAGACAATTAAAGACCTATGAGAAGAATTATCCGACTCATGACTTGGAGCTTGCGGCTGTGATCTTCGCTTTGAAGATTTGGAGACACTACCTTTTAGGCGAGAGAGTCGAAGTTTTTACGGATCACAAGAGTTTGAAGTATGTGTTCACTCAGAAGGAGTTGAACATGAGGCAGCATAGATGGTTGGAGCTGATGGCCGACTACGACCTTGATCTTAAGTACCATCCGGGAAAGGTTAACGTCGTGCCGGATGAGCTTAGTCGGTTACCAGCAATTCAGGTGTTAACTACGCAGAGGGAGATCATTGCAGATTTTCGAAGATTTGACTTGGAAGTTGTGCTACCACGTTCTACGGGACAGTTGATGCAATTGCAGGTACATTCGTCTTTAATTGAGAAAATTAAAGCAGCACAATCGCAGGATTCTAGACTGCAAAAGTTTCGAGAGCAGGTTGAAGCCGGACTACGAACAGATTTACTGGTCCACGAAGATGGTTCGTTGAGGTATGGTAGCCGTTTGTGTATGCCAAAGGGGGATGTTCATGAAGAGCTTATGAAGGAGGCACACAGTTCAGCTATTCCATACATCCAGGAGGCACAAAGATGTACCGTGATATTCGACAGCATTTCTGGTGGGAAGGCATGAAACGGGAGATTGCTCGCTTCGTGGCTAAGTGCTTGGTGTGTCAGCAAGTTAAGGCTGAACACCAAAGGGTTGCTGGTTTGTTGCAACCACTTCCGATTCCTCAGTGGAAGTGGGAACATATAACCATGGATTTCGTGACAGCTTTACCGCGAAGTCCAAAAGGCAACAATGCAGTATGGGTGATTGTCGATCAATTGACCAAGGCAGCTCACTTTATTCCTTTCCGGGTTGGTCAATCAACAGAGACTTTGGCAGAACGGTACATGCAGGAGATTGTAAGACTGCATGGCGTACCGGTGAGCATCGTGTCCGATCGGGACACTCGGTTCTTATCGCACTTCTGGAGGAGTTTACAGGAAAGTTTGGGGACTCGATTGAAGTTTAGCAAAGCTTATCATCCTCAAACTGATGGTCAGTCGGAGAGAACGATCCAAACTCTTGAAGACATGTTGAGAGTATGCATGTTGGACTTCAAGGGTTCATGGGAGGATCACCTACACTTGGTGGAGTTTTCTTACAACAATAGTTTCCAAGCACCTATCCAGATGGCTCCGTTTGAAGCTTTGTATGGTCGTAAGTGCCGTTCACCTGTTTGTTGGGATGATGTTGGTAAACGAAGATTATTGGGACCAGATTTGGTAGTACAGACAGTTGAGAAGGTTAACACTATCAGAAAGCATATGAAGGTAGCTCAAGACAGACAGAAAAGTTAGGCTGACGCGTCAAGAAGACCTCTAGAGTTCGCCGTGGGTGATTTGGTATTCTTGAAAATATCACCGGCTAGAGGGGTGATTCATTTTGGGAGTCGAGGGAAGCTTAGTCCTCGATTCGTTGGACCCTTCGAGATATTGGAGCGCGTTGGAGAGGTAGCGTACCGTTTGGCGTTACCGCAGTCCTTAGCGGGTGTGCACGATGTGTTTCACATATCTCAACTACGAAGGTATGTTCGAGATGAAACGCAGGTCTTGGATCATACGGAGTTAACAGTATGGGAAGACCTAACTTTTGAGGAGCGACCGGTTGAAATCGTGGATCGAAGGGAAAGGGTTATTAAGAACAAAGTTATTCCCTTGTGCTTGTCTTTTGGGGAAATCGATCGCATGGAGAGTCCACTTGGGAACGAGAAGATGAGATCCGGCAGAAGTTTCCTCACCTTTTCCTGTAATTTCTATCTTGTATTCTTGGAATTTCGAGGACGAAATTCTTTTGTAGTTGGGTATAATGTAACACCCGAGCCCAATACTACTATTTTCTGTTACTGGTTGAGTGTTAGATATTACTCATTTCATTTATCTTGCTTGTTTGGGTCTTACTGTAAAATTTTATCTGGCAAAGTCATTTCTGCATATAACAAATTTTAGCACCTAAAATAAAATTAAAAATATCCATCCTGGCCTACTCGACACTCCTAGCCGCGTGGTAGCGTCCGTGCATCGAGTTCTCGTCCCGTTCGGTGAAACGGGCGAGTTTGGACGGCAACACGCGCGTACAGGTGTCCGACTTGGGGGTATGCTTTTTAATCATAAAACATTTCATTTTAAAATTTGGAACCCGCTTAAAATCTTATTATTTAAATTTCAAATTTTTGGACCCGACCCGGGCGCGATTTGGAAATGTTTCATTTAGCGCCAAAATCCCAAATTAATATTATAATTGAACCATATAATATTTTCGTTTATAATATTATTACTGTTAGTTTAAGATTCTTAAATCTTTAATTTATATTTTTTTCAACCACTCATTATTTTCCTTGGCCAATCGCAATGCCTATATTTCCCGTGGGCCCCTCCATTATCTTCATCTCTCTATCTCTTTCTCTCTCTCTCTGACGACTCTCTCTCTCTCTCTCTTTCTCTGTCTCTCTCTCTACCTTTCTCTATCTTTTTCTCTCTCTAACTCTCTTTCTCTCTCTCCCTAATATATAAATTCCTTCACCTTTTCTTTCTTCACGAGACGCAGCCCCATGCGAGAACCCATCGTGAACCCTAACCCTAGCCGCCTTCACCGTCGCCGCCGCAGCCCCGACGCCGGCGCCAACGCCACCGTCGCCCTCGCCTCCGCCTCCTCCCCTCAACCTTGTCTTCTTTCCCCGCGCACCCTGCTCGACGCGGCCACCTGCAGAAGTTCCCTGCAGCAACCTCCTCGCCGGCGGGCCTCGTCGTCGCCTTTCGTGCTGCCGACCAGCACCTCGCCGTGGTTCTCTCACCATCACTCTCCTTCTCCCGGTGCACCCCCTGACCAGAACAGCGACCCCGGCTACCCCCGTGACTTCCCTGTGATGCCTGAAACGTCGCCGGCGACCCCCTGCGCCGCCCCTGGCCGTCGCCGACGAGCCCCAACCACCTCTAAACACCTTATAAGTACCTCTCCACCTTTCCTTTCCTCTTCTCTTTTTCCAGAACTGAAAACAGTCGCTGGAAGTTTTGCAGATCGCCGGAGACGCCGTCCTCGCCGCCGTCGATCTCGCCGTCGTCGCAAATACCCTCTGGACCAGTGAGTACTTCCCCCATCATCTTCTTCTCTGGTCTTTTCCTTCTTTCCAAAGTCTATACCCACTTGAAACCCTTTTACTGTTTTTGTGCTCGCCGGAATCCGGCCGTGCCGGTGACGTGTCCTGACGATCCAGCGGAGTGCTCTGACCCGTGAGGTCCCTTGGTTCGTCGTTTGGGTTCAATCCGTGAACCGTGCATCCATCCGTGTTTCCCCGCCGACGTTACGTTCCGTTTTTCCCGGTTCGCGACCTGTTGAGGCAAGTATCACTTGCTACATGCTATACTATACATTTATATATGTTTGACTCATTAAACCTGCAAAACTAAACTCGGTATAGTTATTTTCTCATTTGGTTGCAATATGACATATATCATTTTACAGTTAACGTAGAAATTACAGTTTGCTACTTTTAACCTAAGAACCAAGTTTACCTGTTAATCACATTTTACCGTTTAATAGATTGTAGCACTTTCCCATGTAGTTCTATTACATTCGGATATTCGTATTCAAAGGCTTGATATAACTGTATTGCATCATCATTTAAACTGTTGCACCGCTAAGGATGCTCAAAACCTGTTAATATAATAAAACGGCTGCACTATATTAATGCACTATTGTGATTGAATGAACTGCTTATTGTTGTTTAATTTATTGCTTATTTCCTGCTGTTAATCCCCTGTTCGATTATATATCTGTTGTGAGCACACCCACGACATTGTTACATCTTGACTTGACTCTGTTACACATGATATATATTGATACACCTGACATGGTACCGTTTACTGTTGACTTGACCTGATGTACCATGACCTGACCTGTTACCCGATCTCGTGCCTAATGCCAACAAACCCGACATGTAGTCCTCATGGACCATTCCTATTGTCTATCCCGACAAAACCTGCTGTTACCTGATCCTGTGTTGGCATTAGTTCTTGATTACTGAACACCTGACCTGACACATATAACTTGGGGGTATGGGGAAATCAAAAGTGTAAACTAAAGTGTAACTTAAAAGGGTATTACTTGATCCGTGGTCCCGGGGGGTAACGGAACAGAGCCATTCGTGACTCTTACATTTTCCTGATTCGTGGTCCCGGGGGGTAACGGGACAGAGCCATTCGTGACTCTTACATTTTCCTGATCCGTGGTCCCGGGGGGTAACGGGACAGAACCACTATTGGTTCACATATTCCTGATCCGTGGTCCCGGAGGGTAACGGGACATATCCTTTGAGTTACATGGAGGATTACGCAAATTGATTTCAAAGACTTTAGAATAGAAAACCTGATAGAACAGTTAGTTACTCACTGCACATTACCCTGCACTGCTTGTTTCACATTGTTGCTTCATTCATGTTTATTTCTGCATTGCCTATTACACTGTTCATATTATATTACTTGTTGACTTGACGCGCTGACGTCTTGGTTTTGTATGGCCCAGATTCTTCTACCTTGCTGCAGACTGATTAGGAGTTTTGCCGCTGTTAGACGAGCGGTGAGGTTCCTGTCGGTACGTAGTTTCACTCTAGGTGTTTCATTTATTGTATCTTTTAGCTTCCGCATTTATTTATCATTGACTCCTGTTATTCTGGATTGTGGACATGTTTTATATAGTTTTATCTTGTTCTTGATATCTCTACAGCCATAATGTGACTGTAGATGGATACTTCCTACCCACAGGTAGCATGGTTGGCTATGTCACGTGCCCAATCTTGCGTACTCTGAGAAGCGGGGCGTGACAGTGTAAATGCAGACGTGCGAATCAATTGTAACCTAGGGTTTCTATGTCTTATAAATAGTTACCCAAATCATTGTATTAAGTTATGCCTCCCTTCATTAATAAAATTCAGATTTCTTTTGGAGAGCATCAATTTGTAAGTTTTTTATTTTCTGCCCTAGGTTAAATTTCTATTCTTGCCCTAGTTAAATATAATTCCTTGCCCTAGTTAGATCTTTTATTCTCTACCCTAGATAAATGTTCTTCAATTCCCTAATGAGCGAGTAGTCTCCTCGCTTGTTAGGGTTAGATTTGGGGAAGGTTCGAGTGATGAAAATCTCTCACCCCTTTCTTGCCCATCATATATAATTAATAGGACTCCATGCATACATGCACATACCGCTCCCTACGGCACCCTATCCCTCGAGGTAGCGGTGATACCGTAGTATAAAGGCCCGGTTGTGATTGTTTTCCATGGAGCTTAGGGTAAGGATTGATAAAGGAAGGACAAGAACCTAGAGGAAGAAACATCTTTCCAAATGATTCTAATCCCCTTTATTAATAATTACCATAACTCCTAATAAGATCTTAATATGGGTATAGAAAGGGGTGAGATTTATAGACTTTCCAAACTTAACCTAGACCTAACCCTAGCAAGATTTAGATCTAGATTAATTCAGTTTTTAGATTAAATCAATCCGACGCCCATCGGAATTAACTCGTAAAAGCGATTAGGAAATTCACAACATCCCTGTGGACCGACCTGTACTCACCGGCTAGCTACCAAGAGACGCCGTTCTTGATTGCGGTTTAGAAATATTTTTGACATACAAATCAGTAGGTCATTACCTCGTGATCTAATTAAAGGTATAGCAAGATTAATGATGTTTTAAAGTAGAAAGTAAACTACATGGTATTTTAGTGAAAAAGAGCGATAAAAGTTACAAGATGAAATGTTTTGATATGAAACTTGTTCAACATATTTTGTTAATGATTAATAGTCAAGATGTATGAGTTTAACATGGTTGTGTTAAGGAAAATTGAACTTTAGAAAGAAAACCGAATTGGAAGTTGGATTTAACTCCGCTTCCATCGGGTTTTAGTAAAAGAAGTTTTAAGAATAGAGAACAGAAGAGGGAGGTGGGACTTACTCGCTAAAAAGAAGGAAAGGAGATAGAGGGTGAGAGAGGAATCGTCAGTACGTCGTTTCGTCGCCAGTTGCTCCTTGAAACGTCATCAGAAGATTGTCGGAGTTTCGCCCCTTTGCTAACTCCAAAAGTACACTAAACTTCTATGGATTTCTTGAGAGTATTGATCAGAATTTAGAGTGAGGGGTGTGTTTAAGGGTTGTATTTATAGGGCAAGGCTAGGGTTTAGGGTAGGTGAAAGGGTGTAAAGAAAAAAATGTATTAAATTGTAATAAAATGTATTAAAAATAGAGTAATTAGGGTTTTAAAAGGTTTCTGGAACCGATCCAAAGAATTAAAGTGTGCAAGAGTGATGGGGAGGTGAAAAGGCACGAATTTTGTGTTGACGACTCGGCGGTCCGGCCGAGTCCGGCCGGCGGTGGCGGGCCGAGTCGACCGAGTCGCCTGCCCGAGTCGGTCGAGTCGGGCTAGGGCTCGCTGCCACGTATCCCTCGTCGCTTGGTGTAGCCCCTGGATCAGTTTGTTTTACATGTGTAGTGGGGTTTTTACAAGTTATGTACGTGTAGGCTCTGGGCTTCTAAAAATTTAAAAGAAAACAATATTAAAAATAATGTGGGTGATGGGATTTGAAATCTGGTGCTTTGGTTCAGTAGTGCAAGGTCTTACCAATGAGCTACAAGCTCCTTCTTTCTATTAAAAAGCAAAACAAATTTATAACTTGTGCTCAGGCAAAAGTACCCCTTTCCGTAATTTTGAAAAAATTGTACAGAAAGTTTGGGGTTGTTACAATTCTATATACAATATAGAAACAGAGTCACTAATTTAATTGGAACCAGATTCAAATCATGCAGCTGACTCCAATGCATGTCTACTAAATAGAGAGAGGCCGATCAACATTACTCAACTACGAGTGCATTCAGATATGAGTAACCTGAAAGAGAAGGAAGTTCTCAAAACCATTACTATCAACTGAATAACAAACACAAGTATCTAAATCTTCGATCACCTTGAAGAATCCTGATACTTGCAACACATGGTTCTCTACTTTATTCTTGTACCTATAACTTCTCAAAACTTGGACCTTGTATTTCTACGAAATATTTATCTAAAAACTAAAGAAGTCACAAGTAAACAGAATATAGTACGAGTACCAATCCCTTTGTCCTAATGGACACTGGACAACATACAATACTTTTTATAAGTCCCTTGAGTTCAATAACTCAAACCCTGTGCGTCGTAGGTTGAAAACTGTACTATGGTTAAGAAGAATTACACCGTTGTTGAATGCTCCTTACCAAATCACCAACTGATATAGGTAAATGTCATAGACATAATTTCAAAAAGTTATATCTCACTTTATAAAATAAACGTAAAGATATATCAGTTTGAAACTGGTGCATAACTATGGATATTCAAAACCAAATATTTGCCGTCCGGCAAAAAAACCCAGGTGATTTTCTCAAATATCACTAATTACAACGAATTCCGATATAATGAGGATATAATCAGCTAATTCCCAATATCTTACTCCCACTCATCATCTGTAATATCATACAGATGTGAAAATCAAAGCTAGTAAATACATACCCTGGAGTAAGAATCTAATTGGGAAATCAGTTTTCAATTAACAACTCACAGTGAAACTGAAAATATTTTGAAGGGATATCCGGGTATTCCTAGTAATGCCTCTTCCACTATCCAGATTTATGACGGTAACCATATATTTCATTGCCATCTCTCCAATCCCTTTATTTGTCTTTACTTATTACTTTCTGTACACTGTACATAGGCTAAATGGTTTTCTTCCTTCCCTACCTTTTGGCACCAGCCTAAGATTTGGAAGAAAACTATCCAATAAGCGTAATATCATTCACCACGAAACCGCGTATATCCTAGGAGCCCTTGCAACCTGAGAGAAGGGAAAAGCAAAAAGACAACTGAATAATCCTTATTCTATTTCTCCTGAACCAGAAAACATCCTCAAACTGGAACAAGTTCCTTCGAGTTCGTATGTAACTATACGATGGCGTATCCAATAAATGTGGATCTTCGTAGTGATACAGAATATTCCGAATAAATGCAAAGGTGAAGTAGGAGTGGCGATGATATACGCGGTTTCGTAGTGAATGGTAGCAGTAGCATTTTATTTTGCCCTCTTTCTAATCCCTTTATTTGTCTTTACTTATTATCTTCTGTACATTACACTTAGGCTAATTGGCTTTCTTCCTTCCCCATCCTTCCGTACCAGCCTAAGGTTTGGAAGAATACTATCCAATAAGCGCAATAGGTGTACCTTTTCCTAATCGTAGGAGCCCTCAAAACCTGAGAGAAGGTAAAAGAAAAGACAACTGAATAGTTCTATTCAATTTCTCCAGAACCGGAAACCATTCTCGAATCTGAAACAAGTTTCTTCGAGTTCATATGTAACTATACGATGGTCATATCCAATAACTGTGGATCTTCGTAGTGATACGGAATGTTCTGGAGAAAAGTAAAGGGTAAAAGTAGGAGTGGTAATGAAGTATGCAACTCTGACAATCTAAAAGCCAGTGTGTTTTAAGAAGATTCAGTTAACTTGGTTCATGAGTTCTAGTTTAGGGTCGGGCCATGGTCGCTGCCAAAGAGAGAGAGAGAGAAAAGAAACACTCAGTGTGCACTCTAAACTATATCAGAATGGTTAATCACTTTATCTAATCCGGATGGCTCCCACCGTTTCCTCGAATCCTCCCCCAAACCCAAAGGAGAATTAGTCGGGATCATCTAAAATTACCCAAAGAGTAAACCAACTCATCAATGGGAATCGGGATCCAACTATCATCGCATGATAACTTGATGGAATACACTCAAGTTATCACACTCCAGAAGGTATGAGCATGCCTGGAAAGTTTTAGTTTCTTTAGAAACTCCCGATGTGATTTTTACCCCATGCTCTTATGACCTTGACTAAGGCCAACAAATCATAAGTCACATATCAAGTTCTACCCGTCATTGTCTAAGTTAATTTGAACCCGCCCGTACTCTCCCTTGACTAAGGCCAACAAGGCTGTACGACTATCCTAAACCAACGCATCTATCTATGCAACAGAAAAGTAACAAATAGCTACCATACACTATGCCTTGACTAAGGCTAACAAACATAGCATGAATACTAAGTGTTACCCATCTGAAATGATGGAGGGCTATGAATGGTTTTTGGCGAAAAACCTTTAACGTAATGAACTTGATATCGTTGAAGGAACCGGATAGCTTTACAAATATATAGTGGCGAAAACTTTTACTAAAGAGGTCACTCCCGGTGAAGGGATCTCGGCTCTTTCCTTGTAGAATGAGGTGCAGGATATTCCAACAGAATACCTCGATGCAAAGCAAAAAGTAATCGACTAGAGTGAAGTTATTACCCTGACGCAAACTTCTTCCCAAGAAGTCACTCCCAATGAAGGGATCTCGGCTCTTGCCTCGTCGAATGAGGTGCTGGATATTCATAACCAAATATCGCTGTGCAAAACAAAAGAAAACGTCTTTGTAATAATAGCTTTTGAAAATTTGTTCCAACAATATCGAATAAGTCTGTTTTCCTTGTATTGATCAGAATCAACGCGGTCCCATCAATTAATCACATCAGAAAAGAACGAAAATATGATGTACGTATATACCATCCGCATTCGCCACTGGGCTCCGTCATCACCCGTTAGGTTACTTAACTAATGACAGAGCGGGTGCTGGACTAACGTGGGTGCATAACATATACAACATCCACTAGTATATATATAACAATATATAATAATCGTTCCAGGAATGATAAATGCAACATTACAGATAAGCGATAAGCATCACAGAACAATACTGATGATTTAGGAGCCCCGGGTTTTCTTTAAGCCGCAAGTGAAACCCGACATTTCCCTGGTCGTGTGGATAGCCTGTGCAATGAAAACCTAGACCCCTATGAGCGCGGAAAGTTACCCGCCAATTCCAGAAGCGAGACAACCCCAATCAACAACATGAATGGGCCACCTAGCACTTTACGGAATCCGGTAACATGAGCACTCCTCCGTGGGTCAACCTATACCCCCTACAAGTACGGTGAATAGCCCGCCAATTCTTGAGTGAGGCCCCCTCCGTCTCAACGCCATAAGATATAGACCCGTTGCCCTCTAGAACCCGGCTATTTTTGCACTCCACCGTGGGGTAATCCTAGTACATAAAAGAAAATAAGTACAAGGGTGACATCGACCTCAACCCGGTCGTGCCCCAAACAAATAATATACAAACTGGCAGTGACAGCAGTCTACATGTCGGACGCTTGTTCCACAATATCAAATGTACAAATAAATCCAAACTATACTACCATTGCACCCAAGCTATCCACAACGACGATCCCGCCACAACCACAGCACAACACAGAACATCAACGTGAATGTCACGTTCGCAAACCCATCTAAAAGAGCATATAGCAGTTAGACGAGTTGTACCGCTCTAATGACATTCACGGTCGCAGATAGTAATGTATGTACTGAAAACTACGACATCAGAATTCCGCACGTAGTTAGCAAACTAAACCAATTTCCAAAACCATGAAAAAACAGTGAGCTAAAGTTCCAAAAACCGACCGTTTAAAGCCAATTCGGAAGTCCAAATCATAACGAAATGCGCCCGAATCTTCGCGGGGAGTTAGAGAATGAAATTAACTTCGAGCCATGGGGCCTAAAGGGGGTACCCCACCCCTGAGGCCACCATGAGGTGGCCAGGGGGTGAGGCAGACCCGAAACTGCCCAAAGTGGGGCAGTTTCGGGTCCCCGCCGCCAAGACCACCTTGTAGTGGTCATAGGGAGTGGGCCCAGCCGTTCACCCCCCTGGCTTCCCCGGGTGCCCATGCACCACCCCACGGCTTCTCAGTTCAAACCGTGAGCCCACGGGGTGTGCAAACATCTCAAACTTTCAGTTTTCGGAGCTGTTTTTGTCGGCAGTTTTTGCACGACAAAAACGGCGGATTTATAAAGTCGCAAAGAGTTAATTAAGGCTTATGGAATGGCTCTGATACCATGTTGGGTTACGGTAGTGCCCCGGCCATCAATCCGTGACCATATGCGGAACAAAAATTTATAAAACGTGGCGCTACCACAACCAATTACCCGGATCTACCCATAAGCCCTAGATAACAAAACATGCAAATGAGTTTTAATGGTTATACCGAATAGATCTGTGTCCTTCGGTCTTCAACAATCATCCCAAGCTCCTAGGGGCTTTCTCGATCAAGCTTGATCTCCGGTCTCCCTCCATCGAAGATGATCCACCCGAGAGTCTATGCAACGAGCACTAACCTCGTATCCGAGGCAACTAAGGCAACTAAATCGCTACTCTAGATACCGTAGATGAAGTAGAGAGCAATGAAGGATTAATTTGTCTCAAGACACCCAAGAATTCTTAACTCATGAGAGAGTTTGGGTAGAGCAAGAAGAAGACGAAGATGCTATGAAAATGAGGTGTTGAGAGCAACTCAAGAGAGAGAGAAAAAGAAATGAATAATGGCTTTTGTTTTGTTTGTTGTGTGAGTGTGATAAGAAATAATGGAGCCATCACATAAATTTCCATGTCTCCAAAATATCTTAGTGAACAAAAAATATCTCAATTCAATATAATCTCACAACAAACAGAAACCCTAAGTATGGTAGAATAGTAACCATGGGTCATTAATTAGCCAAGCCACAAAAATGCAATAAACACCTCATCCTACACCTCAATAATCTTTTAATCCAAAAAAGTCTAAACCATGATGAAGTGTAATCTTCTAAAATTAATCTTATAATAAATTACAAGAATATCCCTCAACTATATATACATACTGTTGGGGTAAAAATTTACACCCCGGTTGACCGAGTCAAAGTCAAGGTCAACCCCCAAGCTAGGTGGGCCCAAGCCCGGGTCAAGTGGGCCCATGCCCAGGTCGAGTCCGAAACATGAAGCGGCCGACCCTCCCCATGCTAAATATAAATCATGTCATAAATAATTTTTATGTAATTTCTTATGCATGAATGTAAACAAAATGGGCATAAAGCCAATATTTTGTAAGCCCATGGCTTATGTGCAAAAATGAAATGGCACATGAGCCATGGGATGGCAAAATGCCATTTTGTGAAGCCCAAGGGGCTATGTGTAAAATGTATGGCCTATAAAGGCAAAGATAATGAAATATCTCAAGAACTTTTTCTCTCTCTAAAAAAGTTTTCAGATCTGAGATCTATTCTTCTTCTTCAAGGTTCCAAAACCTTCTTCTTTCTCTTGAATTAAATCAAGAGTTTTACTCTTCTTTTTATGAAACAAATTAGTTTTTCACCACAAAACCCACAAAGGGGAACTTGGATCTGTCATCAGATCTTAAAAAGGAGAGATTTTGAGATTTCACATCTCTTCATCTTCAAGATCCAGCAAGCAACAGGAGGAAGAAAAAGAACCACTTCCATTAAACCCAGAACACATTCAGGAGCCCGACTCATCTCTGATTTCTCTTTGAGAAATCCTTTTTCAGGCTAAAAGCCTCTTGTACTCTCCAGCGCGCAGCGCAAGTGCGCAAAGCGCCCGCGTGCCGACACGTGGCGAGCGCGCTTGCTTGCGCACCGGCGCGCTTACGCACGCGCGCTTAGCGCCCGCGTGCCGACACGTGGCGCGCGCTTGCGCACCTGCGCGCTTGCGCAAGTGCGCAAAGCGCCCGCGTGCCGACACGTGGCGCGCGCGCGCGCTTGCGCACCTGCGCGCAGCGCTCTTGCGCAAAGCGCCCACGTGCAGACACGTGGCGCGCAGCGCTCATGCGCAAAGCGCCCACGTGCCGACACGTGGCGCGCAGCGCTCATGCGCAAAGCGCCCACGTGCCGACACGTGGCGCGCGCGCTTGCGCTCCTGCGTGCAGCGCTCATGCGCAAAGCGCCCACGTGCCGACACGTGGCGCGCCTGCGCCTGAGCGCACAGCACCTAAGCGCGCAGCGCCCAAGGTGCTGCCCCACGTATCCTTTGGATGCCTTTTCCCCTTTATTTATATATATATGTATATATATACATTTGTATACAAATGTACACATACACATACTCCGCAACATTCTCCCCCTCAAAAAAATTTTCGGGCCGGGGCGCTGCCCCGAACCCCGCAAGGGGGCTGCTAGCCCCCTTGACCCCCATCCCGCTATCCGGGTAGCGGGACCCCCGTAAAAACTCTGCGTGACTCCCGATATATCCAAACCCCCCTTTCAAAACAGAACACACGTACACTGCACATTGAGTTCGCATGCCCTGTTTAACCCGTTAATCGGAGGTTCTCTCGCCCCAAAGGCGAGGGGTAATTAACGGCAGCTTAGTCCGCGGCTGCCGGAGATTCGGATCCCCACAATCATTAAACCCCAGCCTACCCTAGGCAGGGGGAATCTGTAGTACGCCTGACAAGCGTGCGCGTATTCCCATCTCAATGGGGTGACGAAAAACACCCTACAGGTTCTGGCACGCCCAGTGGGACCAATCTCTCCTCCCATATTTCGGGTTAAGCGTTCATGCGAACTCAATCAATATACATACCTATATTTATACTAAAAATAATGCTTTTTTCATGCAGGATTTTCAAGCGACCACCTTTCAACAATGTCTCCGATGATGAACTCAGCTCTCAGCACGGCTCCCGTCTCCTACACGATGAGGATAGACTCTAGGACGGTCCTCCCGGCCAGTCTCGGGAGACAATGGGAGGAGCCGCTGCTACCATTCGGCTCTATTATGCTCATGCCAGTTGGCGCCATCCCAGCTCCTCAAGCCCCGGTGGCAGACAAACCGGTCTCGAAAGGCAGGAGACCAAATGTGGTGATCTCAAGGGCGCCCCAACCTAAACGCAAGTCGGTGTCTGAACGAATTTCCTTGGCCCCAGCTGGGGGCAAGGCCATCAACACCAATAAAGCTACAACACGTCCTGAGTAAGCTCCAGCGGTGCCCTTGACCACTGCTCGATCGGGTGTCTTCTCTAAGCTCCCTTATGATCAACTCACAATGGCTTCCCGGGTAGCAGATGCCCGCCAAGCCTTCAAAATTGAGAAGCTGAGGGAGAAAAGGCTCAGATATAGAGCCAACAAAAGGGCTAGGGCTACTGCCAGGCTAAACCTCATGAGGTTCGAAGAACAGGGTTACCTCGCTAAAGATGAGGGGATGGCTGAATGTGTTATCCACACTGTCTACGTGGTGGGCACACGCAGCAAGAGCAAGGACGAGGCCACCATATCTCAAATCCAATCTGGCTTGAATGTGGTTGCCACTTCCCAAGAACAGCCGCCTTCCCTGGATGATGAAAACCCTCTCGATGAGGCTGATAGGCAGAGAGAGCCCTCAATTCATGAAGAGTCAGGCTCGGAAAGCGAATATGAGCCAACTTTCCGTCCTAAGACCACAGAGCAGCAACTTCTCCAAGAGCTCCGAAAACAGCTCAGAAGCAAAGATAAGGAGATGGCCAAGCTCTACTCAAAGATCGACGACTTGACAAATGTCGTCTTACGGCTTACGGCCCAACTTGCCTCTCAGCCGCCCAATCAAGCACAGGGCTCAGCTTATGAACCGGGAAACGGTGTCCCGAGACAGCCGACGCCCGTTCCCTCAAATCCAAAAGTGGGCGGACCTCATGAAAGTCAATCGCATCCTATCTCAGGAAATGTCTTGGCTACCGATGACAGTAGCCCGTTAACTCAAGATCAAATCATGGATTTGGTTGCCAGCAAAGTCAAAACATTGGTGGCCGAAGCCGAAGCGCAAAAAGATATCAGCAGTAGTGGGAGACCATATCCTGCTCAGTATGATCTGGTGGAATTTCCTAGCGGCTATGTCATCCCTAAATTCGGAAGATTCGATGGGACGGGAAATGCGAATCAACACATCGCCCACTTCAAAGCCTCTTGCGGGAATACTGGGGGCAATGATGCGCTTCTCCTCCGCCAGTTCGTTAATAGCCTGACCGATGTTGCTTTCGACTGGTACGCGAGCATACCAGATGGCTCCGTTACTACTTTCGTCCAAATGGAATCTTTGTTTCGACAAAGCTTCATGAGCATCAGCGATAAGATCACCATTGCCGAGCTCGTAAGGACCAAGCCCAAGAACAACGAAAGCAACACGGATTTTATAACCCGATGGCGCAATCTCTCCGTCAAATGTGAACCACCGATAGAGCAGGACCAATCTGTCAGTCTCCTCTTCGGAAATCTCAACAATTGGATAGCCCCGTTTCTATGCACCGCGGGTCTCAAAACATTCCAAGAGCTGACCAGGAAAGTTCAGATGCTGGAGCGCTCAAAGCAAGAGTCCTCCTCGGATTCCCAAAATAATAATAGGTCATGGAGAAACCGAAAGGACGATAATCGCAAAGGCGGAGATCCCGACGATTCTGAATCTTTCAATGCTTCGGCTAACCGAAATAAGCAAGGGTTGAGCGGGCCTAATGCCAACCAGCTTCGGAAGCCAATGTTCGGAGAGGGTGGAGAATCTCCACTGAAAGAGAAGCTGGATAAGGTCTATTCCTTCAGAAGGGACAAAATCCGTAAAATATTCAAAGACGCCCTGAAGAACGGTCTACAACTGCCAGAGTCAAAAAGGCCGCAGGAAGCGAATAGGACCGACGACCCCAAATACTGCCCCTATCACAGAGTGATAGGCCATGCCATTGAGGACTCCTTCGTCTTCAAAGATTGGGTCGAAAAGCAATACAAGGCAGGAGAGATAGAACTATCCAAAGGCGTGTTAGCAAACAGTCAAGCTGCAACTGCCAATTTCATACAAACGGAGACCGAAGTTCTTCGTGAAATCGATTCTCTCAGGCATCTGCCTTTCTCTGAAAACAATCGACCGCCACGTCATTAAACTGGGAACAATCGACCTCTAAGTCGTTAAACTGGGAATGTAAAAAAAATGTAAATAAAAAAAATGTGTAAATAAAAGAAAAATAAAGAAAAGCCGAAATGATGGGGCAACTCGCAATAAAAATCAGCGAGTAAAAATGAAAATGAAAATAAAGCCGAAATGATGGGGCAACTCGCAATAAAAATCAGCGAGTAAAAATGAAAATGAAAATAAAGCCGAAATGATGGGGCAACTCGCAATAAAAATCAGCGAGTAAAAATGAAAATGAAAATAAAGCCGAAATGATGGGGCAACCTCGAATAAATAGCCGAAATGATAGGGCAATCGTGACCTTCGCGATAAGAAAAGCTGAAATGATAGAGCAATCGCGGTAAAACAAAAAAAAAACAAAGCAATGGTGAATGATGAGTCGCTCTTGGTACCATATTCCAGTGTAGCGATACTGACGCCAACAAAAATTCAAATTTCCAAAATTCTCCCAGCCCTACGGCCAGTCCCCAAATTGACTACCGTATACAATCCACGGGCTCAAATAATTCTCAGCATACCCATGCCCCACCGCAACCACCAGTTACGCGGCTGGTCTCCGCCTTTAGAATTATGCTTCATTGGAAAGACCCACTCATGTGTCCTCACGATGCATGAGGAGAACAAACCTTCGTGAGATCCTTATGACTCACCAAGGAAAAACACACTTAGGAGTCCTCACGACTCTTAAGGAGAAAATACACCTGCGGGATCCTTACGACTCGTAGGGAGAAAATGCTTTTATGGGACCCTCACGGCCCATAAAATTGAAAAGTCTTAGGTGATAGGGATCCAAACCTGTCTCCTAAGCCATCGCTCCCCAATCCCCAAGTGGCGAATGATGAGTCGCTCCTGGTACCATATTCCAGTGCAGCGATGCAGACGCCAACCAAATTCCAAATCCCAATCCCCAACAGCGAATGATGAGTCGCTCCAGGTACCATATTCCAGTGTAGCGATGCAGACGCCAACCAAATTCCAAATCCCAATCCCCAACGGTGAATGATGAGTCGCTCCTGGTACCATATTCCAGTGTAGCGATGCAGACGCCAACCAAATTCCAAATCTCATACCAACGGCGAATGATGAGTCGCTCCTGGTACCATAGTCCAGTGCAGCGATGCAGACGCCAACAAAGTCCTGAAATGTTTCTGGCCCTACGATCTGGATTATGCGTCCTGCAAAACCGTATACAATCCACGGGCGTAAAACAATCCCAATCTCTCCCAAGTCCTCCCGGGGCAAATGATGAGTTGCTCTTGGCATCATTCCAGTGCAGCAATGCTGATGCCAAACAAAAACCAATTCCCAAATCCTCTCGGGGCACATGATGAGTTGCTCCTGGCATTATTCCAGTGCAGCAATGCAGATGCCAAATAAAAACCCCAATTCCCAAATCCTCTCATGACAAATGATGATTCGCTCTTGGTACCATATTCCAATGTAGCGATACTGATGTCAACCCAAATCAAATCAACCAACAAGCTCTGCGTCGGAATCATGCTTCGTCTCAGAATGTGCACCCCGTGTCGAAATGATGGTTCGCCTCGGTGTATCTGCCTTCCCTGTCGGAATTATGCTTCGGCTCGGAATCAACCAACGACCTCCTCGTCGGAATTATGCTCCGCCTCGGAATCAACTCAACCAGCAAGCTCTGCGTCGGAATCAAGCTTCGTCTCAGAATGTGCACCCCGTGTCGAAATGATGGTTCGCCTCGGAGTATTTGCCTTCTCTGTCGGAATTATGCTTCGCCTGGGAATCGACCTCCGCATCGAAATTATGCTTCGGTTAGAATGTCTGTCACCCTTCGGAATGATGCTCCGTACCCCTGGAATCATGCTCCGCTCTTCGGAAAGATGCTCCGAACTCTGGAATCATGCTCCGCCCTTCGGAACGATGCTCCGAATCCTGGAATTATGCTCCGCTCTTCGGAAAGATGCTCCGAACTCTGGAATCATGCTCCGCCCTTCGGAACGATGCTCCGAATCCTGGAATTATGCTCCGCTCTTCGGAATGATGCTCCGAACCCTGGAATCATGCTCCGCTCATCGGAATGATGCTCCGATCCCCTGGAATCATGCTCCGATCATCAGAATGATGTTCCGATCCCTAGAATTATGCTCCACAAATCGGAATGATGCTCCGATCCCTGAAATTATGCTCCGTGGATCGGAATGATGCACCGATCCCCTGGAATTATGCTCCGCTCTTCGGAAAGGCGCTCCGAACTCTGGAATCATGCTCCGCTCTTCGGAATGATGCTCCGAACCCTGGAATCATTCTCCGATCATCGGAATGATGTTCCGATCCCTGGAATTATGCTCCACAAATCGGAATGATGCTCCGATCCCTGGAATTATGCTCCGCGGATCGGAATGATGCTCCGATCCCCTGGAATTATGCTCCGCTCTTCGGAAAGATGCTCCGAACTCTAGAATCATGCTCCGCTCTTCGGAATGATGCTCCGAACCCTGGAATCATGCTCCGATCATCGGAATGATGTTCCGATCCCTGGAATTATGCTCCACAAATCGGAATGATGCTCCGATCCCTGGAATTATGCTCCGCGGATCGGAATGATGCTCCGATCCCCTGGAATTATGCTCCGCTTTTCGGAAAGATGCTCCGAACTCTGGAATCATGCTCCGCTCTTCGGAATGATGCTCCGAACCCTGGAATCATGCTCCGCTCATCGGAATGATGCTCCGATCCCCTGGAATCATGCTCCGATCATCGGAATGATGCTCCGATCCCTGGAATTATGCTCCGCAAATCGGAATGATGCTCCGATCCGTGGAATTATGCTCCACAAATCGGAATGATGCTCCGATCCCTGGAATAATGCTCCGCTCTTCGGAAATATGCTCCGAACTCTGGAATCATGCTCCGCTCATTGGAATGATGCTCCGATCCCCTGAAATTATGCTCCGCTCTTCGGAACGATGCTCTGACCTCTGGAATTATGCTCCGCGAATCAGAATGATGCTCCGATCCCCGGGAATCATGCACCCTGGGATGATGTTCCGCCCCTGGAATGATGTTCTAACTCGAAGTCCAACTTCAAGATCCATCAATTTCATGCACACAACTCAAATGGGCGGTGTGCATTTATTGATGGGGGGCAATTTGTTGGGGTAAAAATTTACACCCCGGTTGACCGAGTCAAAGTCAAGGTCAACCCCCAAGCTAGGTGGGCCCAAGCCCGGTTCAAGTGGGCCCATGCCCAGGTCGAGTCCGAAACATGAAGCGGCCGACCCTCCCCATGCTAAATATAAATCATGTCATAAATAATTTTTATGTAATTTTTTATGCATGAATGTAAACAAAATGGGCATAAAGCTAATATTTTATAAGCCCATGGCTTATGTGCAAAAATGAAATGGCACATGAGCCATGGGATGGCAAAATGCCATTTTGTGAAGCCCAAGGGGCTATGTGTAAAATGTATGGCCTATAAAGGCAAAGATAATGAAATATCTCAAGAACTTTTTCTCTCTCTAAAAAAGTTTCCAGATTTGAGATCTATTCTTCTTCTTCAAGGTTCCAAAACCTTCTTCTTTCTCTTGAATTAAATCAAGAGTTTTACTCTTCTTTTTATAAAACAAATTAGTTTTTCACCACAAAACCCACAAAGGGGAACTTGGATCTGTCATCAGATCTTAAAAAGGAGAGATTTTGAGATTTCACATCTCTTGATCTTCAAGATCCAGCAAGCAACAGGAGGAAGAAGAAGAACCACTTCCATTAAACCCAGAACACATTCAGGAGCCCGACTCCTCTCTGATTTCTCTTTGAGAAATCCATTTTCAGGCTAAAAGCCTCTTGTCCTCTCCAGCGCGCAGCGCAAGTGCGCAAAGCGCCCGCGTGCCGACACGTGGCGCGCGCGCTTACGCACCTACGCGCTTGCGCAAGTGCGCAAAGCGCCCGCGTGCCGACATGTGGCGCGCGCGCTTGCTTGCGCACCTGCGCGCTTGCGCAAGTGCGCAAAGCGCCCGCGTGCCGACACGTGGCGCGCGCGCTTGCGCGCAGCGCTCATGCGCAAAACGCCCGCGTGCCGACACGTGGCGCCCGCGTTTGCGCTCATGCGCAAAGCGCCCACGTGCCGACACGTGGCGCGCCTGCGCCTGAGCGCACAGCACCTAAGCGCGCAGCGCCCAAGGTGCTGCCACACGCATCCTTTGGATGCCTTTTCCCCTTTATTTATATATATTTGTATACAAATGTACACATACACATACTCCGCAACATTCTCCCCCTCAAAAAAATTTTCGGGCCGGGGGCTGCCCCGAACCCCGCAAGGGGGCTGCTAGCCCCCTTGACCCCCAGCCCGCTATCCGGGTAGCGGGACCCCCGTAAAAACTCTGCGTGGCTCCCGATATATCCAAACCCCCCTTTCAAAACAGAACACACGTACACTGCACATTGAGTTCGCATGCCCTGTTTAACCCGTTAATCGGAGGTTCTCTCGCCCCAAATGCGGGGGGTAATTAACGGCAGCTTAGTCCGCGGCTGCCGGAGATTCAGATCCCCACAATCATTAAACCCCAGCCTACCCTAGACAGGGGGAATCTGTAGTACGCCTGACAAGCGTGCGCGTATTCCCATCTCAATGGCGTGACGAAAAACACCCTACACATACCCGCATCCTTATTCCGAAGAATACGAATACAATGAGGCAAAAATAATCCAACAATATAATAGTAGGATCCGGCTTAAAACAAAGCCCACTAGTATTATCCGTCCGAACATCATCTGTGCACAAGTACATGTACGTGATCGAACCCTGCCGTAAAACCATACGACCTCAACATCGTTTCACCTGAAGCAGGAAAACGTTCTGTGTGGGACTCTAAAGACTCGTCAATACGCTAGCAGTGGGTTTAAACACAAGCACATCAGTGGCACTAGCTGTACGTAACGGCTACCCAGGTATTGAGAGAAAGGGAGGCCGACGAGCATACTCATCCTGAAACCCCTACTGAGCCTAACAATGACAATATCCGTACAGTACGGTCCGTTCGTCTATGAGTATCGCATATCGAGTTTAGGGGGTGGATAAAGTCAGACCCCTAATAACACGACATTTAGTGTTGGTATGAAGCCCATCACCACCTGAGAAACTACCGATCCTAGATCAGTAATTCTCGACTACCTTAGCCAAGGATTTCTGGCGATGGCCACCCGTGCACAACCGCGACATCAACCCCCAATACCGGGAGAGACGAATTCCCCGACGATCCGCTCACTGCCTCTATGTGGCTCAGGACTGTACCTAACTATTTGCACGATTCCTTTGACCCGTGGTAGGGTATTAATCAAAGCACAGTGGGAACTCATACGAGACAAATGACGATCTTAGGTCGATAGACTAACCTGTACACATATCACCAGGGAACTGCTATCTGACAATAGGTATAATACCAACTAGTATGTTTCCGGGGAGTCCGTCCAGTGTACTCATAACCCAATAAGCACCTCTATACATCTTAGGTGAACAAACTAACACCAATGGCTTGTGAGACAAGCCACCGCCCCTCTTCGGGGTCTCGATCAGTATACACTAGTCTACTCTGGAGTATCGATGCCCAGTCTCGAAACTCCCACGACTAGGGACATTTAAGGATGTGCCTATAGACTACCCAGCTCCCACGTATATGATTGCCACCATACTGCTGGCAGTCAAGCAAGAATCCTATGGGCTCTATCAACATGTAATAGTGATCTGTAATGCCATCTAATGATGTACATGATGATAAAGACAAACCGGATAGCATACCATCATCTCGAGTAAGACTGTTTTACCGGTATAGGTCCTCCCTGAATCATCATAATCACCTGCCTACGACTATGATAATTGCCTTGAGGGTACTATAGCCAACAATTTTTATCGGAGTCATGCAAGATTTTGCACGAATAATAGAGACATTGACCAAGTGAATCGAAAGGAGGAACCGCTCATTAGGTCCGGGAATTATACCCAAATGTTTGACCTGTGGAAACTGAAGTCGAAAACCGTTTCTTTTCTAATTATGTCGAATGGTTGCGTAGGGATAGTAGTTTCCCAGTGACGCATTGGGAAAAAAATTAGATGGTGTATTGGTGTAGCAGGGATTGGCGATGGCCGATGTGTCGAACGGCTGAAGACGTTGGAGAAGAATTGCAGACGCGTTTCTCGAAAATCAACTATAGTGATATTCGCATTGGAGTTATGAAGACACTACTCTTTAGGCGAAAAGTCGAGACATCCACCGATCGTAAAAGCCTAAAATTACGTGTTCATGTGGATGGAGCCTAACATGAGGCAACATAAATAGTTGGATCTATTGACTGACTACAACCAGGATTTAGAAGTATCATCCAGACAGAAAGGTGTAGTGCCAGATGCTGTAAGTCGGTTGCTAACCGGAATGATATTGACGTTGCAAGAGGAGCTGATAACTAATTGTCAGAGACTTGAGTTGAAATTAGTCTTACCAAATTTTTCGGAGAGTTAAAGCCACTACAATTATAGTCATCATTGATAGATTGCATCAAGGCTGCTCGAGTGTAGTATACTCAATTGAATAGGTTGTGAAGATCTGCCTAAACTTAACAGAGTAGCGCAGTGAAAGCATGGTAGACCCATGACCTACAAGACTTGGGGAAGATTTGCTAATTCAAGAAGCTGGGTCCTTATGGTATAGGAACCACATGTGTGTGCCAAAACGGAAAATTCATGAAGAAATTATGAAGATGGCACATAGTTCAACATACTTGTTACGTTCGGTAGACGTTAACAGAGAAGCATATGCAATAGATTGAGAGTTTGTGCATCACTTTCTTGCCAAGACTGGTGGCTTGGCACGGTTTGATTCTCCTTATTACCGTACTTGTTTGTTTTCGTTCCATTCATTAGCATGGTTTAGATCGATATAGCGTATCATGATTAGTTTAGTATACATGGGTGCATACATATCTCCCTGATAAATTGTTTGACTTGATTGGACATTCTGGCATCTATATCCTTGTCTAAGCGTGACATCTATATTTTGGTCTTAGAGAGAACATCTGTATTATGGTCAAAGAAGACATCTGTATTATAGTCAAAAGGGCCATCTGAATTATGGTCGAGTGGGCATTTGTATTTTGGTCAAATGAGTATCTATATGTATCTGATTTCTGACATCATTACTCTGTACATGGACATAGATCAGTTGGGGTATCCGTGATCTGACATGCATGTATCTGACTTATGATATTATTTTATCTGCATGTATTTAATTTATGATGTTCTTTATCTGTATTGATTAAGATATGGTAAAAAGATATCTTACCTATACGCTTTGATAGCATTCACGCTAAACAAAGCTCCATCATAGTCATGGGATACCTTTTGGCGATGTTCACGCTATTAACCTGATTCATGATTTCAACTAGTTATGAGATATCCTGGGGATACATGAACGTCCATCAGCCAATTCCTTATACACACACATTGATTGAAATAGTTTTGACTCTTAGATTGATACCCGATTCAATTGAACTTTAGATTGACACTGTTTGACACGATAATTGATATTCGACTTGACATATTGTTTATCTACATTATTTTCCTGCAACGTTTACCTTCCTGTATTGTAATTATTTATAGCACATATTTCCGCATTACTTTACGTACGTGATTTTTCCCCAAATTTGTTTCCTGTAAATCCGAATTTCTTTGATCTTTTCCTTTCTTGGTTATTGTTCGTTTCCTGTTTACAATGAATATGAGATTGTTTGTTTTTGTTCTTTTCCTTATATTGGTTCTTTCTTGGTTCTTTCGTTCTCGTGAATTTAGAGTACTAAATTCTTTTGTAGTTGGATATAATATAACACCCTAGAACATTGGTATGGTAAAATAATAGTATTAGTGTATTTTTTGCTCAATTAAATCTATCTTAATTTGGAGCTTAATATTTCTCAGATATAATATATTATGGTTATGGTTATCTGTTGGTTATTAATATAATATTTAGTTTTAAGATTGGTTTGCCAATCTATTCGTATCCTATTTAATTATTTATATAATATATTCTATTGGTGTTAGTTGTGTAGCAAGATATATTTGTGTTTGACAAGTTAAATTAAAGATATGACAGATATTGAAGATCTCTTTAAATATTTTAAACAAATATGGTTTTTGTGCAAATTGTTTTAAACGTATATATATTTAACCTATCCTATATTTTTATCCTAGCAAACTATATATATTGTCACGCCCCGCTTCCCAGAGTACGCTAGATTGGACACGCGACATAGCCAACCATGCTACCTGTGGGCAGGAAGCATCCATCCACAGTCACATTACGACTGTAGAGATATCAAGAAACAAAATAAAACTATCTAAAACATGTCCAAAATCCAGAATAACAGGAGTCAACAATAAATAAATGCGGAAGCAAATGATCCAATACAAATAACTGGAATGTATGTCCCATAATGCGGACTCACATCAGGAAATAAATGCAGGAAATAAAACTAACTACTACTGAACTTACAGCTCAGCCTGCTGGCTGAAGTACTCCTGCTCGGACTGCAACAGCGGTACAGAATCTGGGCCATGCAAAACCCAGACGTCAGCGCGTCATGTCATCAAGTAATATAATATGAACAATGTAGCAGGCAATGTAATATAAACATGAATAAAACGAGAGTAGCAATAATGTGAATCAAGCAGTGCATGGTAGTGTGCAGTGGGTAAACTAAACTGTTCTATCAGGTTTTCTATTCTAAAGTCTTTGAAACCAAATTGATGAATCATCGATGTAACTCAATAATATCCCGTGCATGCCCGGGACCACGGTCAAGACTCTCGGGGCTGAATCCGAGACGTGCCGCTAGGCAGTAACAGGTAGCAGGATGAGCGAGTGATGTCAGCATCATCACTCCGGGGCTGGCCTAGCCCGTAAGACTGATCAGAACATGTATCGAACTGTTGAGTTACAAGTCAGGTTTCACCTTTGATTTCCCCATACCCCCAAGTTATGTATGTCGAGTTAGGTATTCAGTAATTAAGAACTAATGCCAACACAGGATCAGGTAAAAAGCAGGTTTTTCTGGATAGACAACAGGAATGGTCCATGAGGACTACATGTCAGGTTTGTTGGCATTAGACATAAGATCAGGTAACGGGTCGGGTCATGGTACATCAGGTCAAGTCAATAGTATACGGTACCATATCAGGTATATCAATATATATATATATATGTGTGTGTGTGTGTGTGTGTGTGTGTGTGTAGCAATGTCAGGTCATGATGTAAACAATATCGTGGGTGTGCTCATAATCAGATATATAATCAAACATGGGTATTAACAACATGAGATAAGCAATGAATTAAGTAATAAGCAGTTTCATTCAATTTGCAATACAGATATCAAATTGTTACAGAGATGATTACAAGAGTGCAGTAAGACCAATATAGCCGTTTAGTCATGTTAACAGGTTTAAGAACCCTTAGAGGTGCAATGATTTATGTAACGGTTCAGTACAGCTATTTCAGGTTAAATGCATACAAGTGTCCAAATGGAACAAAACTATAAAGATAATGCCATAAGCTATGTCAACATTAAGAAATGTGATTAAACAGGTAAATATGGTTATTAGGTTCAATTTGCAACTGTAGGTTCCAAGTTTAACGGTAAAATGATATAATGCAATATTATACCGAAAATGAGAAATGATCGTACCAAGTTAAATTTACAGATTTAGGGTGTCATAATATATATGTAAATATTGTATAACATGTAGCAAGGGGTACTTGCCTCGACGGGTCGCGAACCGGGAAAAACGGAACGATAAACGTCGGCGGGGAAACTCGCGACGGGCGCACGGTTCACGGATTGAACCCAAACAATGAACAATGGAACCACGCGGGTCGGGATACCTCGCTGGAACGTCGGGTCACGTCGTCGGCACGGTCGGAATTCGGCGAGAAAGTGAACAGTGCACGTCAAGAAACTTGCAACATGAAAGGAATAAAGAAGAAGAAGAGGAGGCTTACAAGGGGTTGCTCTGTGGTTACAGAGAGGAGACGCGAGAACGACGACGAGGTCGACGGGCTCCGGCGGTGGCCAACAGTGACCGCGGGGGAAAAACTACCGATTCAAGAATTTCATTAGCGGAGAAGGAGAGAATAAAGGGAGAGAGGAGGGAAGTGATCTTACCGAGGGGATGTGCCTGCGAAGCCGGGGACACGGGAACGGGGTCGTCGGCGGCGACAGACGGTGGTGTGACGGGTGCGCAGGGGGTTGCAGGTGGTCGCGGGTCTGGTGAGCAGGTGGCTGGGAACGCGGGGAAAGGAGGAAGAGGGGCTTGGTGAGGTGAGGAGGTGCGGCGCAAGCGACGGTGGTGCCGGCGTGGGGCTGCGGTGGTGAAGGGTGAAGGCGGCGGTAGCTAGGGTTCTCACAGGGGTTGGGTTCGCATGGAGAAAGAAAGAAAAGGAGGAGGGAAACAGTATTTTAAAATATAAGGGAGAGATAGAAAGAGATTTGAGAGAGAGGGAGAGAGAGATATGAGGGGTAGAGAGAGAGGGGAGAGAGAGAGATGGAGAAAGAGAGAGAGAGAGAGAGAGAGAGAGGGAAAGGGGCCCACGAGAATTATGAAGCTCGTGATTGGCTGTTAAAGAAATAGAGAAGGATTTTAGAAATCTAAAAAATATTTATACATTTTAAAATATTAGATCGGTTAAAATATTTAAATATGCGATGGTTTAAAATATATAAAATTTAGGATTTTGGCGCTAAATAAAACATTTTCAAATCGCGCCCGGCTTGGGTCCAAAAATTTGAAATTTAAATAATAGGATTTTAAGCAGGTTCCAAATTTTAAAATTAAATGTCTTATGATTAAAAAGCATACCCCCAAAACGGACACATGTATGCGCGCGTAGCCGTCCAAACTCGTCCGTTTCACTGAACGGGACGAGAACACAAAGCACGGACGCTACCACGAGGCTAGGGGTGCCAAGTAGGCCAAGATGAATATTTTTAATTTTATTTTAGATGCTAAAATTTGTTATATGCAAAAATGACCTTGCCGGGTAAAATTTTACAATAAGCAACAACAAGCAAGCTAGATGAAATGAGTACCACATTATGCTCAAACAGTAACTGAAAATAGTAGTATTGGGCTCGGGTGTTACATTATACCGAACTACAAAAAGGATTTCGTCCTCGAAATTCCAAGAATACAAAGATGGATAACTACAAGAAAAGGTGAGAAAACTTCTGCAGGATTTCATCTTCCCGTTCCCAAGTGGACTCTCCATGCGAGCGATTACCCCCAAGAAACAAGCACAAGGGGGATAACCTTGTTATTAAGGACCTTTTCCCTTCGATCCACAATTTCAACCGGTCGCTCCTCAAAAGTCAAGTCTTCCCGTACGGTTAGTTCCGAATGATCCAATACGTGTGTTTCATCTCGAACATACTTACGGAGTTAAGATACGTGAAACACATCGTGCACACTTGCCAAGGACTGCGGTAACGCCAAACGGTACGCTACTTCACCAACACGCTCCAAGATCTCAAAGGGTCCAACGAATCGAGGACTAAGCTTTCCTCGACTCCCAAAACGAATCACCCCTCTAGTCGGTGATATCTTCAACAATACCAAATCACCCATGGCGAACTCTAGAAGTCTTCTTGACGTGTCTGCCCAACTCTTCTGTCGGTCTTGTGGTGCCTTCATGTGATTCCTGATAGTGTTAATCTTCTCAACTGTCTGCACAACTAAATCTGACCCCAACAACTTTCGTTCACCGACATCGTCCCAATAAACAGGTGAAAGGCACTTACGACCATACAAAGCTTCAAATGGAGCCATCAGGATAGTTGCCTGAAAACTGTTATTGTACGAAAACCCCACCAAATGTAGATGATCCTCCCATGAACCCTTGAAGTCCAACATGCATGCTCTCAACATATCCTCAAGAGTTTGGATCGTTCTCTCCGACTGACCATCAGTTTGAAGATGATAAGCTGTGCTAAACTTCAATCAAGTCCCCAAACTTTCCTGTAAACTCCTTCAGAAGTGTGATAAGAACCGAGTGTCCCGATCGGACATGATGCTCACCGGTACTCCATGCAATCTTACAATCTCCTGCATGTACCGCTCCGCCAAGGTCTCTGTTGATTGACCAACCCGAAAAGGAATAAAGTGAGCTGCCTTGGTCAACCGATCAACAATCACCCATACTGCATTGTTGCCTTTTGGACTCCGTGGCAAAGCCGTCACGAAATCCATGGTAATATGTTCCCACTTCCACTGAGGAATCGGAAGCGGTTGCAATAAACCAGCAACCCTTTGATGTTCAGCTTTAACTTGCTGACACACCAAGCACTTAGCCACAAAGCGAGCAATCTCCTATTTCATGCCTTCCCACCAGAAATGCTGTCGAATATCTCGGTACATCTTTGTGCCTCCTGGATGTACAGAATAAGCTGAACTGTGTGCCTCCTTCATAAGCTCTTCACGAACATCTCCCTTTGGCACACACAAACGGCTACCGTACCTCAACGAACCATCTTCGTGGATCAGTAAATCTGTTCGTAGCCCGGCTTCAACTTGCTCTCGAAACTTTTGCAGTCTAGGATCCTGCAATTGTGCTGCTTTAATATTCTTGATTAATGACGAATGTACTTGCAGCTGCATCAACTGTCCCGTAGAACGCGGTAGCACAACCTCCAAGTCAAATCTTCGAAAATCTGCAATGATCTCCTTCTGCGTAGTTAACACCTGAATTTCTGGCAACCGACTAAGCGCATCCGGCACAACATTAACCTTTCCCGGATGGTACTTAAGATCAAGATCGTAGTCAGCTATCAGCTCCAACTATTTACGTTGCCTCAGATTAAGCTCCTTCTGCGTGAACACATACTTCAAGCTCTTATGATCAGTAAAAACTTCGACCCTTTCGCCTAAAAGGTAGTGTCTCCAAATCTTCAAAGCGAAAATCACAGCCGCAAGCTCCAAGTCATGAGTTGGATAATTCTTTTCATGGGTTTTCAACTATCTCGATGTGTACGCTACAACCTTACCGTGCTGCATCAGAACGCATCCCAATCCTTTCCCAGATACGTCGCTGTGAATCACCAATCCTCCGGAATTGTCTGGCACGGTCAGAAAAGGGGCGGTTATCAACTTTTGCTTCAACGTCTCGAAAGCTAACGCACACTTATCCGTCCATACAAAAGGTACCTCCTTGCGCGTAAGCTTGGTCAACGGCTCTGCTTGACGAGCAAAGTTCTCCACAAATCTTCTGTAGTATCCGGCGAGTCCAAGAAAGCTTCTTATCTCCACAACATTCTTTGGAATTGGCCAATCACTAACGGCTGCAATCTTTTCAGGATTGATGGCAATTCCATTACCCGACACAACATGCCCCAAAAACTTTACTTCCTCCAGCCAAAACTCGCACTTACTCATCTTCGCATAAAGCTTCTCCTGTCTCAATGTCTGCAGTGCGATCTTCAAATGCTCAGCATGCTCCTCAAAACTTTTTGATTAAACCAGAATATCGTCACTGAACACCACAATAAACTGGTCCAAGAACGGTGAAAAGATTCGGTTCATCAAGTCCATGAATACTGCCGGCGCATTCGTTACTCCGAAGGGCATCACTAAGTATTCGTAATGTCCGTACCGAGTCTGGAATGCCGTCTTGCAAATATCTTCTGTTTTCACTCGGACCTGATGATATCTGGATCGCAAATCCAGCTTCGAGAATGCCCTCGCGCCACTAAGCTGCTCAAAAAGTTCTCCAATGCGAGGGATCGGGTACTTGTTCTTAATAGTCAACCGATTTAATTCTCGGTAGTCGATGCACATTCTTCTTGTGCCATCCTTCTTCTTTACTAGAAGAACTGGAGCTCCTCAAGGCGAGTTACTGCTTCGAATCCAACCTTTCTCAAGCAATTCAGCAACCTGTTTCTTAACTTCTTCCAACTCTACTGGTGCCATTGGATAATACGCTTTAGATACTGGCGCTGCACCAGGAATAAGATCAATTGCGAACTCCACGTCTCGCTTCGGCGGTAAACTCGATATATCTTCAAATACATCCATAAAATCGCGAACAACCGTCGGCTCTTCACCACTATCAACTTCCATTGCTGCAAGAATATCATTTGTCGGCCTAGCCCTAAACTCGACCGGCCCGACAGAACTGCTTCCTCTAGTGAAGGTAAACTCAGGATGTCCGGAAATCTGGAAAATTACTTTCTTTGCCCTACAGTTAATGTGAGCGTGGAAAGTGCCAAGAAAATCCATCCCCAAGACGACTTCATAGCTGCCCGTATCAATCACCAAGAAATCTGCAAAAAGTTCCCGTCCGCACACAACAACTGTACAATCTTTACATTCCCTACTAGATATGATTTTCCCATTCCCAGTGTGTATGTCCCAGAAACTAGACAGAGTCATGCTGGAAATCGAGTATGTAGTTACAAACTTGGATGACATAAAACAATGGGATGCGCCAGAATCAAATAATGCTAATACGGAAAAACCATGAACGAATAGAATACCTGAAACGACTTCTCCTGATGCCTTAGCTTCCTCAGCTGTCAAGGTAAAAGCTCGAGCCTGATTAGGTCCTTGAGTCAGCTGTTTCTGTCCTTGGAACGGTTTCTGCGGAGGCTTATGAATATCATCACTCGTACGAAGCTTCGACGGACAAGCACCAACGGCATGATCTGCCGCTCCACAAACCAAACAGAGTCCCAGCCTCCTTCGACACTCCTTCTGCATGTGCCCAGGTAAACGGCAGTAGTCACAAATCACGCTCTTTCTTCGATCAACGATCATAGGCTTCTTCATGGGTGCTACACATCGACGGTCCACTGGAATACCTCTGCGACCATGAGCTCGGTTAGGTACAAATGCGGGCTTCCTTGCCGCAACTGCTGTCTGCTGCAAACTCCCTTTAATCCCAAATAAACTCTGCTGTTCCCGAGCTGCCGTAAGAACCTGTGAGAAAGTGGTCAAACCCAGGGAGACAATCTGCCTCTGGATGACCACATCCAAGCTGCGCATGAACCTCCGTGCCCTGTCTGCATCATTGGCAACTAAAGGTCCAGCGAATCTGCTGAGTCTCGTCTATTCTGCTGCATGCACATCCACGGGTGCTCCATTCTGCCTTAGCCCAATAAACTTCTCTTCCATTTCCTCCCGTGCAGTCCACGGGAAGAACTTCTCCAGGAAACTCTTAGAAAAATCCGCCCACTTGATCGGCTTGGGCAAGAGGGTCTCCTCAACAAGCCACCATTCTCGGGCGTAGTCTACTAACTAAATGCGTACCACATCAACTCTTTTATCATCTGGAATCTGTGCCGCAATCAGCAAACTCTCCGTGTCAACTAGCCACTGCTCGGCTGGCAACGACTCCTCCAAACCAGTAAATGTAGACGGACCCAAACGCCTGAAATCTGCCACGGTCCCAACTCGATCAACTGGTTTAGCTCCAACATTGTTTACAGACTGCTGAACGATCTGCAAACCTTCCTGAAACGAGTCTGCTTGCTGCTGGGTCAGCTCGGTCTGTCTCTTTTGAATCTCCAGCATTCCCCTTATCACTCCAAGCATGGCGGCTTCGTCCACACGCCTCTGGTACGTCTTCAAATTCTTATCTGCCATATTCCTGAAATCAAAACACCCAACATTAGCATGATGATAGATTCAATATATAGATCAAGGCTAGAACTCTAAAATACTTAAATAGAGTACCGCATTGTAACTATGCCGCGGTATTATAGCCACAATTACTTAACTCCACCCAAGTCGCCTAAGTTCTAGAGATAACAAGGAATCGGGTTTTTCGAGTCGATATGCAAAGGAAATTTGCACATCGTAAAAGATATAATCAGGAAGAATGTGATTCAAGAATGGTAAACGACAAAGTGGCAGGACATGTTTCCTAAACACGGGCATTCTGATTCGTGTATTGGATACAATACCCAACTACAAAAGAATCAACCAAACTAACATATGGCTCTGATACCAAAAGAACCATGTCACGCCCTGCTTCCCAGAGTACGCTAGATTGGGCACGTGACATAGTCAACCATGCTACCTGTGGGTAGGAAGCATCCATCCACAGTCACATTACGGCTGTAGAGATATCAAGAAACAAAATAAAACTATCTAAAACATGTCCATAATCCAGAATAACAGGAGTCAATAATAAATAAATGCGGAAGCAAATGATCCAATACAAATAACTGTAATATATGTCCCATAATGCGGGCTAACATCAGGAAATAAATCCAGGAAATAAAACTAACTACTACTGAACTCACAGCTCAGCCTGCTGGCTGAAGTACTCCTGCTCGGACTGCAACAGCGGTACAGAATCTGGGCCATGCAAAACCCAGACGTCAGCGCGTCATGTCATCAAGTAATATAATATGAACAGTGTACCAGGCAATGTAATATAAACATGAATAAAATGAGAGTAGCAATAATGTGAATCAAGCAGTGCAGGGTAGTGTGCAGTGGATAAACTAAACTGTTCTATCAGGTTTTCTATTCTAAAGTCTTTGAAACCAAATTGATGAATCATCGATGTAACTCAATAGTATCCCGTGCATGCCCGGGACCACGGTCAAGACTTTCGGGGCTGAATCCGAGACGTGCCGCTAGGCAGTAACAGGTAGCAGGATGGGCGAGTGATGTCAGCATCATCACTCCGGGGCTGGCCTAGCCCGTAAGACTGATCAGAACAGGTATCGAACTGTTGAGTTACAAGTCAGGTTTCACCTTTGATTTCCCCATACCCCCAAGTTATGTATGTCGAGTCAGGTATTCAGTAATTAAGAACTAATGCCAACACAGGATCAGGTAAAAGCAGATTTGTCTGGATAGACAACAGGAACGGTCCATGAGGACTACATGTCAGGTTTGTTGGCATTAGACACAAGATCAGGTAACGGGTCGGGTCATGGTACATCAGGTCAAGTCAATAGTATACGGTACCATGTCAGGTATATCAATATATATATATATATATATGTGTGTGGCAATGTCAGGTCAAGATGTAAACAATATCGTGGGTGTACTCACAATCAGATATATAATCAAACATGGGTGTTAACAATATGAGATAAGCAATGAATTAAGTAATAAGCAGTTTCATTCAATTTGAAATACAGATATCAATTTGTTACAGAGATGATTACAAGAGTGCAGTAAGACCAATATAGCCGTTTAGTCATGTTAACAGGTTTAAGAACCCTTAGAAGTGCAATGATTTATGTAACGGTTCAGTACAGCTATTTCAGGTTAAATGCATACAAGTGTCCAAATGGAACAAAACTATAAAGATAATGCCATAAGCTATGTCAACATTAAGAAATGTGATTAAACAGGTAAATATGGTTATTAGGTTCAATTTGCAACTGTAGGTTCCAAGTTTAACGGTAAAATGATATAATGCAATATTGTACCGAAAATGAGAAATGATCGTACCAAGTTAAATTTACAGGTTTAGGATGTCATAATATATATGTAAATATTGTATAGCATGTAGCAAGGGGTACTTGCTTCGACGGGTCGCGAACTGGGAAAAACGGAACCATAAACGTCGGCGGGGAAATTCGCGACGGGTGCACGGTTCACGGATTGAACCCAAACAACGAACAATGGAACCACGCGGGTCGGGATACCTCGCTAGAACGTCGGGTCACGTCGTCGGCACGGTCGGAATCCGGCGAGAAAGTGAACAGTGCACATCAAGAAACCTGCAACATGAAAGGAATAAAAAAGAAGAAGAGGAGGCTTACAAGGGGTTGCTCTGTGGTTACAGAGAGGAGACGCGAGAACTACGACGAGGTCGACGGGCTCCGGCGGTGGCCAACAATGACCGCGGGGGAAAAACTGCCGATTCAAGAATTTCATTAGCGGAGAAGGAGAGAAGAAATGGAGAGAGGAGGGAAGTGATCTCACCGAGGGGATGTGCCTGCGAGGCCGAGGATACGGGAACGGGGTCGTCGGCGGCGACAGACGGCGGTTCGACGGGTGCGCAGGGGGTTGCAGGTGGTCGCGGGTCTGGTGAGCAGGTGGCTGGGAACGCGGGGAAAGGAGGAAGAGGGGCTTGGTGAGGTGAGGAGGTGCGGCGCAGGAGACGGTGGTGCCGGCGTGGGGCTGCGGTGGTGAAGGGTGAAGGCGGCGGTAGCTAGGGTTCTCGCAGGGGTTGGGTTCGCATAGAGAAAGAAAGAAAAGGAGGAGGGAAACAGTATTTTAAAATATAAGGGAGAGATAGAGAGAGATTTGAGGGAGAGAGAGAGACATATGAGGGGTAGAGAGAGAGGGGGGTAGAGAGAGAGAGAGGGAAAGGGGCCCACGAGAATTATGAAGCTCGTGATTGGCTGTTAAAGAAATAGAGAAGGATTTTAGAAATCTAAAAAATATTTATACGGTTATAAAATATTAGATCAGTCAAAATATTTAAATATGCGATGGTTTAAAATATATAAAATTTTGGATTTTGGCGCTAAATAAAACATTTCCAAATCGCGCCCGGGTTGGGTCCAAAAATTTGAAATTTAAATAATAGGATTTTAAGCGGGTTCCAAATTTTAAAATTAAGTGTCTTATGATTAAAAAGCATACCCCCAAAACGGACACATGTACACGCGCGTAGCCGTCCAAACTCGCCCGTTTCACTGAACGGGACGAGAACACAAAGCACGGACGCTACCACGAGGCTAGGGGTGCCAAGTAGGCCAAGATGAATATTTTTAATTTTATTTTAGATACTAAAATTTGTTATATGCAAAAATGACCTTGCCGGGTAAAATTTTACAGTAAGCAACAACAAGCAAGCTAGATGAAATGAGTACCACATTATGCTCAAACAGTAACTGAAAATAGTAGTATTGGGCTCGGATGTTACATATATAAATATTTTTAAACAAATCTTTTTATCTCTCCATATATTATATAATCTTTAACCTAATTTATAATAATATATTCCTAACCGATTTTCTCTCTCTTCCCAATTTAATCAATCATCACATCATTATCATATACTCTCTCTCCCCTCATGATATTTCTTCTTCTTCTCAAAATAAAAACCAAGCCTACTCCTTCACCGGCGCACCTACCAAGCAACTACCCATGCTTCATCGCACCTACCGCCTCTACTGCCGGCTGCCATCATCATCTTCTTCTTCATCTTCTTCGTGCTCGTGTCCGAAAATCACATCGCATCCTCAACCTCAACCCTCATCTTTGTTGCCGCCTCCTTCTTCAACCTTTGTCACCGCCACTGTCACACCCGGCTTCCCAAAATACGGAATACGATGGGTGACAAGGCCAGCCATGCTCCTACGGTCGAGAAAATATCCTGCCGTAGTCATACTTCGGCTTCTAGCATTACGTGGTAATTAGTAATCAATGCATAGGTACTGAGAAATGCATTCACTAATTCTATTAGAACAGATAAGAGATATACCAGATAGAGATCAAGGGAAAGATAGCGCTGACGTCGCTGGCCTAAATGTCCGCGATATCCTTAAGGTACGACAGGTCCTGGTCCGAGCTCAATCCACTTCTCACTCTGAGCATGCATACTCAGGTCGTCAAAGCGACACAATAGCAAAATATATATAAGAAATGTAAACACATGCAATGCTGATGAACAAGAAGCAGTAAATATAGAACGATGACGTGAGCACGAAATAATCGGTACAGGTAAAAAATAAAAGCAGGTATATCGAATCAGTAATTAATGCATGTCCATGTCACTAAACCTATTACTCTCTAAGTCTCACTGTTCAGGTCACTAAACCTATCGTCGGTCTAAGTGTGAGCGTCAACCACTACAGGAGTATCCCCAATCCAAGGGTAGGCCCCAGGGGCAAGGGAACACGGGCCCGAAACACGCTCGCTAATAATCAGTAATATCACCCATATGACTCCCAGAATCGCTGTATATGCCGGCAGTGGGACTCCCGAGATTCTGTTGATCGAACTCACACTCAAACTACCCCACACCTACGATCTACATCAAATACCGACTATAAACCCAAATACTAGTCGCTCCATGACAAGTCTATGCGAGAACTGGAGACAAGATCTCCATCAAGCATACCCCGACAGGCATCCAAGATAAATGGACAGTACTCAATATCTTACCTATGACACTAATATAAGTGCTTCCATAACCGTCTCATACTAGTTATAGTTGCACTTACATATTCCCCATAGGCGTCGACAATGCAATAATTTAACTAGTTCCGCTGAATGTGTATAAGTACGTGTCACTTCACTTATTCATCTACGCTTTAACACTAACGTACTTGCCACAATCTAAACACTAATATTTATCACTAGGTAATTGATGATGATTAATAACGGTAATTCCTTAGATCATGACACGTAGCGGATGACGTGTCACATGCGTAAGCCAGTTAGGCCCCTGAGGGCCACAGAGAGGGAACAAGGGTGCTATAGTGGGGGATTCCCTCGAACCCTGTCTCCGAGGTTGCACCCCACTCTTTGCCCCCGAGCACTTTAGCAGCCACGCCAACTGTCCCTTTACTCTACTCCGAGCAATCACAGACCCGAGCTTTCTCGGCCATCCGGCTCACCTCCGAGCCTTCTTTCGGGCTGAGCTTCCTCGCCCTCCCGGCTCGCCTCCGAGCCATCCTCTGACCCGAGGAGTCTCCCGACCTTCGGTGGCCTTCTAGAACATCCACATCTCACCTTCGAGCTGTCACAGAACTGTCCTCCTCGGCCCCCTCAGCTCGTCTCAGGGCTACCGCAGAACCTAGATACCTCAGCCTCCCGCTCGTCCATGAGCCTCTCGCCGAGCTCATAATCCTCGGTCACATCGACCGACCAACGGCACCTATCGCAGGCGCAACCACCTCACCTCCGTGAACCTCGCCATACGCGAGATATCCATCGGCCACGTCCCGCGTTCCGTGCCATCACGATCCCCCATTAACGAGCCTGTCTCACCATTAATGGAAGATCCCACCTATCACACGGGCGTGATGCCGGGAGCATAAAGGCCGGCGTGATTCCCACGCCTGCCTGCCTATTGCCGCCACTATATAAACCCTTCCCCAGATGGATTAAGGTATGCAATTCTCTCCTCACTAGGCCGCTACTCTACCCAAATTGCACCACTAACTTGATCGTCAGAGGGTCCTCAATGGTACAACTACCCCGAGAATTCCTTGCAGGTAGCGCGGCCACCACAACCTAAAACCTATTGAGATTCCATACGCTTCAGGAGTCAACCACCAAATCAATATCAGCCGTCCATCGTCGCTCGACAGCAGATCCGTGGAAGGTAACATCTTGACGTGATACGATGCACATCAGTAATGCAATACAGTCCCTAGGTTATCAATGTATATGACCACTATTCAATGAGGGTATAACTGCTACATGATATGATGAGAATGCAAGTAATTATAAAAGGAATAAAATAAAGCAGCCAGTGTCATACCACTTACAAAATTTATCATAAATCACACGCATAGAATTTAGCAAAACTATTTACAAGGGGTAAGAAGTATGTTTAATTATCTATCTATCAAAATTAGTTTCGCGTCAAACGGATTCCAGGTTCGCTCGTTATAGCCATTTCATTTTAAGTGTTTACTGCTGGAAATTCAGTTCCTGAATTGAAAGTCCATTTCATAACACAGTTTTTATCCTGTTGGGATCAAAATTAGGCGACGTTGCAGTTGGATAATATTTAGGTTTATCAGTCAGGTTTCCAATGCATGATACGGATCAATAGTATCCATTATGTTCTGGGAGTTATGTAATGTTTAATATCGGGATATGCGTTCTGTCCCTGCTTGGGACTGCAGCACGTACTGATGATTTAAAATATAATTAAAATAGTAAATGATAGTAAAACCAAATGAAGCCACTTACAATAGTTAGATAATATATTTATCTTCACTACGGTATAGGGTTCCGCATAATACCGTTTTCACACAGAAACGTGAAAGCATTTCAAATCGAGTATCGACAAGCAGTGCTGCTCTGGACTGCATTCCAGAGCCGCACTCCCGAAAAGTTTCCATCCCCGTTATGAAATAGAAACAGGTTATAAATTAAATGGGGTTCTATTTTGTCGAGTCTTATTCGATACGAGCCCTCGAACACTGTATTCCGGTGTGTATCCAAATTATTATGATTTTCACAAGTTAAAATGTACGGGAAATTTCAGATTTGGCAGATCTAATTGGGGATGACATTTCACGATGTTAGGGTCCGTATTTTCGACCCAACTCTTTACATAGTATTCATTATCACTAAGGTAATCCGTTACATCTAAGTTCCTTTATATTAGATTTGGTTTTCATATTGAACTTTTGACCGGTGTACACGAGTGACAATATGACCCGATTAATTCATGAGAAATCTAAGTTATATTCATATGATCAATAAACCCAAGGTGGGTCCGATACGATATGACCAAACATGATGACTTGAGGTATGTGTTCAATTAAAATTATCACTATAACGGAATCGATATATCTACACACGATAACACGCGCACGTATATATCTCTAATTATGTAGCAATATGATATAATTTATATAAATTATAGTAGCATGATTTGCAAGTGAAGGGGGTTTCCACTTGCCTCGGTCGCTTGATATGGAAGCAATACCGCATGCGGACTTCGTCTCGACACACGAGACGATGCGATGCTGGACACGGGCGCGGCGTGGGCACGATACGCGGTGACTCGGTACTGGACGCGGTGGCGACGCGGACGTGATACAGTAGTGGACGTGGCGATGATGTGGGCGCGACACGGTACTGGGCACGGTCTTGACTTGGTGCGTGGTCCGGGAGTGGCACGGCGCGCGCACTGGATCGGGTACGGTGTGGCACGGGGCTGACACGACGTAGCACGGGGAGTGAGTACGACGTGGCACGGGCACGGGGCGCAACACGTCTGGGTGCGCAGTGGCACGGAGGCGGGCACGGTGTGACACGGACACGACACGGCTTGGGATTCAAGCTTTGAAGTTGGCGCAGTGTCGGTGGCGAGGAGCTCGGGTGTTGCAACGGTGGTGGCCTGCGAAAAGGAGAAGCTCGGTTGCGGCTTGAGGTGCGAGGAGGTCGGCTCGATGCGATGAAGGCTCGGCGATAGGGTTCTCGGTCGGGTCTGGAGGCGACGAGGTGGCGGTGGGTTCGACAGCGAGGTGGTGAACGGTGGTGAGGCGGGTGTTTGAGAGGGGACTGGGGTGGCCTCGGTTGGTGCTCGTGGAGGCGGTCGGCGGGCAATGGCAAGGAGGAGAGTGGTGGCTGCTCGGGTTGTTGGTGGGTTCGTTTGGGGAGCTCGGGGAGAGGAGGGCAGAGGGAGAAGTGAAAGTGGCCGACGAGCTGACGACGGCTTGAGGAGGCGATGTCGGGTTCAAGGGCAGGCGATGGATTCTCGTCGGGGTTGCAGCGAGGATTCGCACGGGAGAGGAGAGAGAGAGATGATGGTCGAGAAGCAGAGGCGACATCGAGTGTGGAGGCGATGGTAGCGACGACGGCGAGCGTGAGGCATGGGTTCGAGACGAAGGCGAGAGACGAACGAAGATGAAGAAGAAAGAGAGGGAGAAGAGGGATTGTCGGGGGAGTTTGTTGGTGATGAGGGCGTGGTCGTCATGGCCGTTGGGGAGAGACGTGGGAGGAGTGCGGTCGTGGGGCGAGCATGGGTCGTGGGGAAGTGGGCGCGGGAATGAGCGGGTCGTGGGGTGAGAAGGCGGGAAAGAAGGAGAACGAAAAGAAGGAGAAGCGGGTGGGGGTGTAACGGGTCGTGGGGGTTCGTTGGGCGAAGGCGAGGTCGCGAGGCCCGGTTGTAGGGGTTTTGGAAAGAAAGAGAGGGAGAAGAAGAAGGGGGAGAGCAGGTTAGGTCGGGTCGGGTAGGGTGTCGGGTCGGGTTGGGGGTGTTGGGCCGAGTCGTGGGGAAGTGAAACACAACGTGCTTGGGCTGGGAATAGATTAGGAAAAAAAGAGAACTTGGAATAATAATACAAAAGGGTTAGAGTTAGGAAAATAAAATATTTAAGTTAATAAAATTTTGTAATTTTTGTTTCTTAAAAGTACGAAATTTATTTAAAGTAACTGGGTATTATATCATACCCCACTTATATAAAATTTCATTCTCGAAATTAAAATGAACGACGGCTATAAAATGTAATGCGAAAAACAACAAAATCAAATACTATTATGTAGCGATTTACGCAAAAGAAACTAGATGAAAATCAAATATTTATATATAAGAAACAGAGCAGTTAGAAAGAACTGTCACACATAAGGGCACAACTATTAATAGCGATAAACTACATGTATACAAATACAAATAAAAAAATAGAATAACAATAATAATCAATAATAAAGGGTTGGCTGATAGGCCTTAAGAACCAAAACTATTATGAATCAAGAAATTATATAATAAGTTGAGAATACTCATAAGGTAGAATATAGGGGATAATAAAATGAAAACATAGGTGGCTAGTAAACAAACTAGATATCAACAATAAACGTAAAGACTATGACTAATCTATATTTGCAAAAGTGCGGAGATAACACAATACAAAGGAAACTAAGATAATACCGAGATAATGATACATGTACAAGTAAATAAAAGATTAGCATAACTTATATTACAATAAGTAGGAAATTTAAATCGATTGGAGGACAAGAATACGTAAGTAAATGTTAATAGGGAAACAAAAGGTAGTTGGCATGAGTATGAACAAAGAAAAGGAAACACTATATAGAAAATCAATATGAAACTCATTTTAAAGAAAATTTTAACCACTAATAATATAAACTTTGAAAGTTAACCAAAGAATGCCAATAACCAAAATGAATAGGAATGATAACAGTATAGTAAACAATAAAACATTTAGAAGAAATATAGAGTAGAAAATAACTCGAAATAACATCCTCTAATTAGGGAAAACGAAAAAAAATTACGACAAAAGGCACGAAGAATGGAACTTCATAGTAAAAGGATAATAGTATGAAAATATCAATAGGAAAATTCATTAGAAAAAACAAAATATGCAACGTAAATTAGAGCTATTGAGAAATTTTAAAATAGAGTATTTAGAGCAAAAGAATAGAATAAAGGTACTAAATCACAATTTACAATTTTATTGCATTTAAATCAAGAACTTCAACAAATAGAAGATTTAAACAAAAGGAACAACTACTAAGTAGAGTGACAAAATCTTTATTGGAAGCCGGAAATGTGATAACTCTGCGTCGATATTTAATCTCTGCAATCTCGTAAGGCAAGTCTGAATCTTGTGCTGGGTCTGCGCCGTCCTTGAAATTAAAGTACGAAAACAACTAGGACGCTCAAGCAAATTTGGAGGGCGTTGACGAATCTCCACCTTACAGCTCCTTCCTTCTAGGGCAGCCATTGACAAGATATTCGTCGGATCCACAATCAAGCATTGCCCTTTGGCTTGGCGACAGTCCCTCTGAAAGTGTCCTGGCCTCTTGGAATAACCACAACGTTGGGCTCTTCGCTTCTTCTGTTGCTGAGAACAAATGAGCACTTCATCTGCACACCACCTCTTTGTCTAATAGGAATTCTCCTATGATTGGGGGCTTCCGTTGGTGCCTGAGCCATTTGCCTTCTTATTCCTTCAGCTATGAGATCATTTGTTCACTCCTTGGCTTCTATTAATCCTTGCAGTACACCCAAAATCTCGGCGGTTTGACTCTGGGGAGTGGAGGTAGAAGAAGAGTCGTTGGAAGACATGGTCCTGAAACAACAATTTTAGGACAACATAAGATACATGGTATATAAGAATCCGAATAAGATGTAGAATGGACAACGAAACAAGAATTTATGGTGAGATGAAATTCAGATGAGTGGAAATAAAATGTAGAACTCCAAGTCACTCGAGCAGAGTGCAGCCTTATAACTATGCTGCAGTTCATAGTCACAACTACATAACTCTGCTAAGTCACCCAAAACTCTAGCAGATGGAGTCAAAATATAGCTTGACGAACAATAGGGATACTAGTCAAGGATAACAAGTTCACAATCTGGACCGAATGGGCAACTTAAATGTTGGATATAGTATCCTCAAAGTCAATTATTGGATCGCAGGCACGTGATTACAATGATTGAGGGAGGACCTATGCCGGTAGGACAGTCTAACTAGTGATGATAGTATGCTATCTGGTTTATCTTTATCATCGTGTACATAATTTAGGTGATGTTATAGATCGCTATAGTGCGATGATAGAGCCCTTAGGATTCTTGCTTGACTGCCAACAGTATGATGGCGATCATATACGTGGGAGCTGGGGTCTATAAGCACATCCTTAAAGTATCCCTAGTCGTGGGAGTTTTCGAAACAGGGCATCGATACTCCAGAGTAGACTAGTGTATACAGTCGAGACCCCGACGAAGGGTGGTGGCCGGTCTTACAAGCCATTGGTGTCAGTTATTCCGAGCGTCTCTTGCTAGTGATCCCGGGAAGTCCCATAACGGGACTTCTAGCTACTCGAAAGGTCCAATGAACCCATTGCGAAGCCTTTTTTATCGCCCCGGCAAGTCGTAATCGACTTCCGGGAAGCGAAAAAAATCAGCGACCCTTTTTCTCACCCCGGAAAGTCCTGTTAGACTTCCGGGAAGCGAAAAAACCAAAGGCGCCCTCCGGGTGCCCTACAGTGTTTTTTGTATCGGTATGGAGCCGGCGTCGGTTGAAGACTGGTTTTGGGAACCAAACTTTTTGAGTTCCCAATCCAGTCTTAACGGCTTTCTAACTCCACTTCTTTTTCTGGTCGTTCCTCTCTGTCGGATCGATGGTAGTCTCATAGATCTGTAACCCCCGAAATTTTTGACGCACGCGGTGTTTACCGTATTCCCGGAAAGCCCCACCGTTTGAACACCCTTAGAGGATTTATATCTACTTGGTGTGGTTGTTCTCCGGTCTTTGCGTACTTACCCGGCGAACCGAACGAGTGTCCTTTCAGGAAACTCGGGAGGCCCGTCCTAGTCCGCTTCCCCTCGGTCGCTCCCTATCGGCTATCATAGCCTCGACCGGGTTCGTGCCAATGGCACTCAACCTAAGATGCATACAGGTGCTCATTAGGTTATGAGTACACCGGACAGGACTCGCCGGGAACATGCTAGTTGGTATTATACCTGACGTCAGATAGCAGTTCCCTGGTGACATGTGTACAGGTTAGTCTATCGACCTGAGATCATCATTTGCCTCATGTGAGTTCCCACTGTGCTTTGATTACTACCCTACCACGGCTCGAAGGAGTCGTGCAAACAGGTTTTAGTTGGGTATAGTCCCGAGCCACATGGAGGCAGTGAGCGGATCGGCAGGGGTTTCGTCTCTCCCAGTATTGGGGGTGAGATCGCGCTGTGTCTAGGAGAGCCATTACACGAAGTCCTTGGCCAAAGAAGGAGATTTACTGGTAGGTATTCCAGTAGTATCTCAGGGTGTTCTGGGCTACACTCCGACACGACTTGTACCGCTTTTGGGGGTCTGACTTTTACCAACCCCCTAGGCCCGACATGTGATACTCATAGACGAACAGACCAGACTGTACGGATATTGTCACTGACAGGCTCAGTAGGGTGCCAGGATGAGTTCGCTCATCGACCTCCCTTTTGGTCAATACCTGGTAGCCCGTTACGTACAGCTAGTACCACTGACGTGCTAGTGCTTAAATCTACAGCCAGTGTATTGACGAGTCTTTAGAGTCTCCCACAGACAGTTTCTTAAGTTTTGGGTGAAACGTTGTAGAGGCCGTATGGTATTATGGCAGGGTTCGATCATATACGTGCAGTCGTGCACGTATCATGATCGGACGGATCATACTAGTGGGCTTTGGTTTAATCCGGATCCTAATATTAGATTTGTTGGATTACTTTAGTCTCATTGCATTCGCATTCAGTCGGAATGCGGATACAGGTATGCATATACAGGTGAGGGGTATCCTTGTGATCCGTCACTAGTTTACTTTAGATGTTGCCGTATCTTTTTGTTGGACCAAACATTTGGATTAATGTTTGGATGGTGGAAATTGTGAGTGGATTTCATCATTTTGTGCATTAAATGAGACATGTACTTCATAGGTGACTCATGGTATCATTTCTTGTGCAAATGTCACATTATGTGATTGATTATGGTGTTGAATTGTTGTGAAGAGAGAGAAGGGGCAGCCACTAATATGGGGTTAGCTCTTTTATTTTGTTTTTCTAGTTCTCTCACAATAATTCAACAAAACACAATAACAAAGAAAACTCTCTTCTTCTTCTTCTTCTTCTTCTTCTTCTTCCTCTAGCTCACAAATTCCACCATGGCTTCATCTTCAACCTCCATCCATACACTCTCATGTGTTGAAAATCAATGGATGCTTGAGACAAAATTATCACACACATTCTCTACATCGCCTTGGACATGTCGGCTAGCAAACTTCATGTTCGGGTTGCTTCGGATGAAGCGAGAGCCCGTAAAAAGACTCATTGATGTGGTGCCCTTCCGACGAGGTAACCGGAGATCAGAAATGCCGTGAGGAGCTTGGGATGGTGGCCAAAGACCGAAGGACACGGATCGATCGGTATAGCCTTTCCTAACTTCTTCAAGATTGCTAGTTATAGGTTAATGTTTCGATCCGGGATTGAAGTCTGCGTTAGCGCCAGTTTCAAGTTTAGAAAAAGTTTTTGTTTCCGCGTTTTGGTCTCGGATCGACGGCCGGGGTGCTACCGTAAACTTACATGGTATCAGAGCCACGCCATTAACCTTTACTAGCTTGTTCTAACATGTTTAAAACGTCGATCGATCAAAATTTCCAAAACCACATTTTCATTTTCTGAGTTTCTGTCGAAATTTCTTTTTGGTCGAAAAATTATTTTGGGTATGTCAGAAAATCAGGCAGGCTTTTTTAAGACCACTGCAGAAATTTGTAGAATGATCTCACTGTAACGCCGCAGAACCGCGGCCTTACCCACGTTTTGGCCGCGGTTCCGCCGCTGTTCTGGGGCTTCATTGCACAATTTTTCTTGTAGTGGTCTTCTGTGTGGAAATGTGGTTTCTGGAATTTTTGTTTTGGCCCAGATTATTTTGAGTACTGGGAATTGTACTTGGGCCCCCTTCGGGAAATTTTGTCGATCGAAAATTTTAAATATGTTAGTTCACAGTGCTTAAATTTATATCTGAGACCGTGAATGTCATCCGAGCGGTAAATCTTGTCTAATTGCTATAGCTCTTTTAAACGGATTTGCGAACGTGACATTCACGTTGATGTTCTATGTTGTGCTATGATGTTGCGGATTTGTCATGGTGGATAGCTTGGTACAATGTCAGTACAGTTTGGTATTATTTGTACATTTGATATTGCGTAGTGAGCGTCCGACATGTGGACTGCCGTCACTGCCTGTTTGTATATTATTCTTTTGGGGCATGACCGGGCTAAGGTCGATGTACCCGTTGTATATATTTTATTTTCTGTACGAGGATTACCCCGCGGTGGGGTGCACGGATAGCCGGGTTCTGGAGGGCAACGAGCCCGCATCTCATAGCTTTGAGACGGAGGGGGCTTTACTCTAGAATTGGCGGGCTATTCGCCGCACTCATAGGGGACATAGGTTGAACTAAGGAGGGATGCCCAAGTTACCAGATTCCGTGAAGTGCTGGGTGGTCCATTCACTTTGTTGAAGGGGGCTGCCTCACATCAGGTTTTGGCGGGTAACTTGCCGCAACCGTAGGGGTTTAGGATTTCATTGCACGGGCTATCCACACGACCAGGGGAACGTCGGGTTTTAGTTGCGGCTCTATGAAACCCGGGGCTCCCAGATTATCTGTATTGTTCTATGATGCTTATTACATTTCTGTGATGTTGCATTTATCACGCCTTGAGCGATTATTATATATTGATATATATACAAGTAGATGTTGTATATGTTTTACACCCGCGCTAGTCTAGTCCCCGCTCTATCGTTAGTTAAGTAACTTAACGGGTGATGACGGGACCCAATGGCGAATACGGATGGCATATACGTACATCATATTTTCGTTCTTTTGTGGTGTGATTAATTGATGGGACTGCATTGATTCGGATCAATGCAAGCTAAACAAACCTGTTTGATGTTGTTGGAACAATTTTTCAAAAAGCTGTTATTACAAGGACGTTCTCTTTTGTTTTGCACAGTGGTATTCGGTTATGAATATCCAGCACCTCAGTCGACGAGGCAAAGGCCGATATCCCTTCACCGGGAGTGACCCCTTGGACAGAAGTTTGCGTCAGGGTAATAACTTCACTATAGTCAATTACTTTTTGCTTTGCATTGCGGTATTCAGTTGGAATATCCCACACCTCATTCCACGGGAAAAGAGCCAAGATTCCTTTCACCGTGAGTGACCTCTTTAGCAAAGGTTTTCGCCACTATATTTTTGTAAAATGTTATCCGGTTCCTTCAACGATATCAAGTTCATTACGTTAAAGGTTTTTCGCCAAAAACCATTCGTAGCCCTCCGTCATTTCAGACGGGTAGCACTTAGTATTCATGCTATGTATGTTGGCCTTCGTCAAGGCATAGTGTATGGTAGTTATTTGTTACTTTTCTGTTGCATAGATAGAGGTGTTAGTTGGGGACAGTCGTACTACTACTTTGGCCTTCGTCAAGGGTATGTACGGGTGGGTTCAAATTAACCTTGATAATGACGGGTAGAACTTAACATGTGACTTATGATATGTTGGCCTTCGTCAAGGTCATAAGAGCATGGGGTAAAAATCACATCGGGAGTTTCTAAAGAAACTGAAACTTGCCAGGCACGCGCATACCTTCTGGAGTGTGATAACGTGAGTGGATTCTATCTCGTTATCATGCGATGATAGTTGGATCCCGATTCCTACTGATGAGTTGGTTTACTCCTCGGGTGATCCCGACTAATTCTTCTTTCAGGTTTGGAGGAGAATTTGAGATTACAGTGGGAGGTTTCCTGATTAGATAAATTGATAACCATTCTGATCTAGGCTAGAGTGCACGCAGAGTGTTTCTTTTCTCTCTCTCTCTCTTTGGCAGCGACCATGGACCGACCCTAGACTATGATTCAGTGACCAAGATAACCGAACCTTCTTAAAACACTGGCTTTTGGATTGTCTGAGTTGCATACCTCATTGCCACTCCTACTTTTACCTTTTTCTCCGAAACATTTCGTATCCCTACGAACGTCCACTTCCATTGGATAAAACCATCGTATGGTTATATATGAACTCGAAGGAACTTGTTCCAGATTCGAGGATGGTTTCCGGTTCTGGAGAAAATGAATAGGATTATTCAGTTGTCTTTTCCTTTTACCTTCTCTCAGGTTGCGAGTGTTCCTTGGATTAGGACGGTACACCTATTACGCTTATTGGATAGTTTTCTTCCAAACCATAGGCAGGTGCCGAAAGGTGGGGAAGGAAGAAAACCAATCAGCCTAAGTGAGGTGTACAGAAGGTAATAAGTAAAGACAAAATAAAGGGATTAGAAAGAGAGAAAAGTAAATTGCGACTGCTATTCACGACCAAACAAAGTATTTCATCGCCACTCCTACTTCACCTTTGTATTTCTCCGGATCACCCCATGTCACTATAAAGATCCACAGTTTATTGGATACTCCATCATATGGTTATATACGAACTCGAAAGGACTTGTTCCAGTTCGGGGATGGATTCTGGTTCAGGAGAAATAAGAATGAGGTTTATTCAGTTGTCTTTTATCTTTACCTTCTCTCGGGTTGCGAGTGCTCCTAGGATTAGGACAGTACACCTATTACGCTTATTGGATAGTCTTCTTCCAAAACATAGGCTGGTGTCGAACGGTAGGGAAGGAAGAAAACCATTTGGCCTAAAGGAGGTGTACATAAGGTAATGACTAAAGACATACAAAGGGATTTGGAGAGATGGAAAAGAAATATACGGTTACAGTTATGAATCTGATAATGGAAGAGGCATTACTAGGAATACCCGGATACCCTTTCGAAACATTTTCATGTTTCAGTTTCACTGTGTATTGTTAATAGAAAACTGATTTCCCAATTAGACCCTTGCTCCAGGGTATGTATTTACTAGGTATGATTCTCACATCTGTATGGTTTTACAGATGATGAGTGAGAGCAACTTATTGGGAATTAGGTGATCATCCTCATTATATCGGGTTGTAATTGGTGATATTTGAGGAAATCGCCTGGGTTTTTGCCGGACGGCAAATTTTTAGTTTTGAATATCCATTGTTATGCACCAATTTCAAACTGATATATCTGTATGTTTATTTTTATAAAGTGAGATATAACTTTTTGAAATTATGTCCATGACATTTACCTATATCAATTGATGGTTAAGTAAGGAGCATTCAACAGAGGTGTAATTCTTCATAACCATAGTACAGTTTTCAACCTACGACGCACAGGGTTTGAGTTATTCAACTCAGCGGACTTATACAAAGTAATGTATGTTGTCCAGTGTCCATTAGGACAGAGGGGTTGGTCCTCGTACTATATTCTGTTTACTTATGACTTCTCTAGTTTTTAGACATGTGTTTCGTAGAAATGTAAAGTCTAAGTTTTGAGAAGTTATAGGTAGAAGAGTAAAGTAGAGGACCACGTGTTGCAAGTATCAGGATTCTTCAAGGTAATAGAAGATGTAGATACTTGTGTTTGGTATTCAGTTGATAGTAATGGTTTTGAGAACTTACTTCTCTTTCAGGTTACTCATATCTGGATGTACTCCTAAGTTGAGTAATGCCGATCGACCTCTCTCCATTTAGTTGACATGCACTGGAGACAGCTGCATGATTTGAATCTGGTTCCAATTAAATCAGTGCCTCTGTTTCTATATTGGATATAGAATAGTTCATTTCTTAACGATGTTAAGGTACGGAGAGTTGTCCGGCTTATGCTTAAAACCAGACTCTAGATAACTCAAGGCACGTTTCTGTAATGGTTGTTTGTGGGTTGACCCGGGCTATGACGAGGGTTGACTTTCTACCATATGGAAGATGAATAGTGATATTGTTCTTGACTCGCCACAATTTTAAGTAAAATGGATTTTTTCAGAAAACAGTAGTGAGAGTATGGTAGAACTGGAAGTGATTCCAGAACCATAAATGATTACTGAAAATTTGATAAGAACCTAAACATTCAATCAGATTTGACATTCCATTGGCCACTCCGCAGATATGGTGGGTAACCTCAGGCACTCGAGAGGTACTTCGGTATGCTTTAAGACGGTGACAGGGAGGTTCTTGTTTACCCAGACTTGCCATTGCTGTTGATCCAGACTGTGAGACCCAACAGGAGGATGAATATAGCGTCGTTCTAAACTAGCTTTAGAAGTGCACGTGTATATGACTCTGCCAGAGGGTTGTCTTAGTCAGTGGGAATAGCGGAAGCATAGTGGACAAGTAGCTTATGTCTATTTATGGACTAAAGCAGATATAGCAAAGATAGATCATCTATTTTGATGTGACAGCCATAGACTTTGACTTCATCAGAATAGGGGATGGATCTGTTAAGAAGCTAGTAGGGTGTGATGTCCTGGTATTTGGATGACATACACAGAGTAGGAAGTGAAATTCCTATACTACGATCGGTTATACTTTGGTTGTCACACAGTGGTTTCTCCATATAGGACTTGGATATTATATCAGATATTCTGGTTACTAGATCTATGGTTTTAGATCTAGATTTGGGTAGTTTCCCAATCTGGGTACTTAGATAGCATTCTAAAGGTGCTTTAGAATGGATGACTCCAGGCATGGTAGTGTACCTGCAGGTGATGGAGTCACCCTCTCTAAAGGTGTCTTACAGACTAAAGGGGAGAGAGATGTGCATGATTGGCAGATCACTTGCTTAGGCAATTGAGTTGATCATGAGATGTCAAGTACCACACCAGATGTTGTTTTTGCACTATATACAATAAGTTGATATTGATCCAATCCTAGAGAAACATTCAGAAGCAGTTTTAGAACATAAGTGAATGTTCTAGGGATATGATAACGACAGCCTTTTTCGGGAGACGGATATCATTCCAGGCTTCCAAGGTGACCTGGATAACAGAGTGACTGTCAGAGTTATAGTTTTCCCTCTGGTGAGGGGCGGTAGTTTGGACAGGTGGTCCAAGCGGATACTGAGGTAGGCGTGGTGCAGGATACTGATTAAGTTCAGTTGACAATACAGTCTAAGAAGTTTGGATTTGGAGTTCATTTGTGAACTAGGTCCCATCAGATATCCATACATATTCTAAGACAAGTATTGCTCATTTCGGAAGATGGCTTTCTCCGCGAACTTGAGATTAAGAGAGACATAGAAAGAAACACCAGGACGGATCCACTCACTGAGGCTATTCCTCGAACGCAATAGTTTCACAAATGGGATTTGTGAGACTGATCAGTAGAGGAGTTGGGTGTTCGGTATCACACGGGCTGTGAGTATGCGACATCGCAATAATCAGCCTTGAGTGCAAGTGGGAGATTATTGGATATAGTGCCCTCAAAGTCAATTATTCGATCGCAGGCACGTGATTGCAATGATTGAGGGAGGACCTATACCGGTAGGACAATCTTACTCGTGATGATAGTATGCTATCTGGTTTATCTTTATCATCGTGTACATACTTTAGGTGATGTTACAGATCACTATAGCGCATTGATAGAGCCCTTAGGATTCTTGCTTGACTGCCAGCAGTATGATGGCGATCATATACGTGGGAGCTGGGGTCTATAAGCACATCCTTAAAGTGTCCCTAGTTATGGGAGTTTTCGAGACAGGGCATCGATACTTCGGAGTAGACTAGTGTATACAGTCAAGACCCCGAGGAGGGGCGGTGGCCGGTCTCACAAGCCATTGGTGTTAGTTAGATCACCTAAGATGTATACAGGTGCTCATTGGGTTATGAGTAGACAGGAAAGGACTCGCCGGGAACATGCTAGTTGGTATTATACCTGACGTCGGATAGCAGTTCCCTGGTGACATGTATACAGGTTAGTCTATCGACCTGAGATCGTCATTTGTCTCGTATGAGTTCCCACTGTGCTTTGATTACTACCCTACCATGGCTCAAAGGAGTCATGCAAACAGGTTTTAGTTGGGTACAGTCCCGAGCCACATGGAGGCAGTGAGCGGATCGACAGGGGTTTCGTCTCTCCCAGTATTGGGGGTGAGATCGCGCTGTGTCTAGGAGAGCCATTACACGAAGTCCTTGGCCAAGGCAGGAGATTTACTCGTAGGTATTCCAGTAATATCTCAGGGTATTCTAGGCTACACTCCGACATGACTTGTACCGCTTTTGGGGGTCTGACTTTTACCAATCCCTAGGCCCGACATGCGATACTCATAGACGAACGGACCGGACTGTACGATATTTTCACTGACAGGCTCAGTAGGGTGTCAGGATGAGTTCGCTCATCGACCTCCCTTTTGGTCAATACCTGGTAGCCCGTTACGTATAGCTAGTATCACTGACGTGCTAGTGGTTAAATCCACAGCCAGTGTATTGACGAGTCTTTAAAGTCCCTCACAGACAGTTTCTCAAGTTTCGGACGAAACGTTGTAGAGGCCGTATGGTATTATGGCAGGGTTCGATCATATACGTACAGTCGTGCACGTATCATGATCAGACGGATTATACTAGTGGGCTTTGGTTTAAGCCGGATCCTAGTATTAGATTTGTTAGATTACTTTAGTCTTATTGCATTCGCATTCAGTCGGAATGCGGATACAGGTATGCATATACAGGTGAGGGGTATCCTTGTGATCCGTCAAGAGTTTACTTTAGATGTTGCCGTATCTTTTTGTTGGACCAAACATTTGGATTAATGTTTGGATGGTGGAAATTGTGAGTGGATTTCATCATTTTGTGCATTAAATGAGACATGTACTTCATAGGTGACTCATGGTCTCATTTCTTGTGCAAATGTCACGTTATGTTATTGATTAGGGTGTTGAATTGTTGTGAAGAGAGAGAAGGGGCAGCCACTAATATGGGGTTAGCTCTTGTATTTTGTTTTTCTAGTGCTCTCACAATAATTCAACAAAACACAATAACAAAGAAAGATCTCTTCTTCTTCTTCTTCCTCTAGCTCACAAATTCCACCATGGCTTCATTTTCAACCTCCATCCATACACTCTCATGTGTTGAGAATCAATGGATGCTTGAGACAAAGTTATCACACATATTCTCTACATCGCCTTAGACATTTCGGTTAGCAAACTTCATGTTCGAGTTGCTTCGGACGAAGCGGGAGCCCGTAAAAAGACTCTTTGATGTGGTGCCCTTCCGACGAGGTGACCGGAGATCGGAAATGCCGCGAGGGGCTTAGGATGGTGGCCAAAGACCGAAGGACACAGATCGATCGGTATAGCCTTTCCTAACTTCTTCTAGATTGCTAGTTATAGGTTAATGTTTCGATCCGGGATTAAAGTCTGCGTTAGCGCCAGTTTCAAGTTTAGAAAGAGTTTTTGTTTCCGCGTTTCGGCCTCAGATCGACGGCCGGGGCACTACCGTAGACTTACATTAAATTGTCAAGCCCTACTCGGAAACTGTGATCTCAATCTAAACAAACCTGGCTCTGATACCAACAAAACCATGTCACGTCCCGCTTCTCAAAATATGGAATACGAGGTGTGACAAGGCCAACCATACTCCTACGGTCGAGAAAATATCCTGTCGTACTCACACTTCGGCTTCTAGCATTACGTGGTAATCAGTAATCAATGCACAGGTACTGAGGAATGCAATCACTAATTCTATCAGAACAGATAAGTGATATACCAGATAGAGATCAAGGGAAAGATAGCACAGGCGTCACTGGCCTAGATACCCGCGATATCCTTGAGGTACGACAGGTCCTGATCCGAGCTTAGTCCACTTCTCACTCTGAGCATGCATACTCAGGTCGTCAGAGCGACACAATAGCAAAATATATATAAGAAATGTAAACACGTGCAATGCTGATGAACATGAAGCAGTAAATATAGAACGATGAAGCGAGCACGAAATAATCGGTACAGGTAAACAATAAAAGTAGGTATATCGAATCAGTAATTAATGCATGTCCATGTCACTAAACCTATTAATCTCTAGGTCTCACTGTCTAGGTCCCTAAACCTATCATCAGTCAAAGTGTGAGTGTCAACCACTGTAGGAGTATCCCTAACCCAAGGTCAGGCCCCAAGGGCAAGGGAACACGGGCCCGAAACATGCTCGCTAATAATCAGTAATATCACCCATATGACTCCCAGAATCACTGTTTATGCCGGCAGTAGGACTCCCGAGATTCCTTTGATCAAACTCACACTCAAACTACCCCACACCCACGGTCTACATCAAATACCGACCATGAACCCAAATACTAGTCGCTCCATGACAAGTTGATCGCACGTTTTTGGCGTGTCGGATGTTCAAAGTTCTAAAGTTTACCGCGATCAGGACGGTGTCGCTATGCAGCTAGCCGGTTGAGCACGGGTCGATCCACAGGGAGATGGTTGTATTTCCGTTCTTGTCTTAGACGAGTTAATAAATAATTTGTGTATGTTTGTTCGATCTAACCTATGTGTATTATTTGCAAGTATAAAGTTGTTAAGAAAAAGATACGAGATTATATGCTAAAGAAATCCGTACTCAAAACCTTTGAGCCGAGTCTTGACCAATTGAAGCTAGAGCAATCGGCAACAACGTGGATTAGGGGATTTAAGCGCGGTATTCGTGGAATACGGCTTATTTATCCTTGTCCTTCCGTTCTTGTCTCTTGCTTTCGCCCCCGGCCAAACCGAATGCAACCGGTCGCGGTTAGGAATCACCGTTACCTTGTTAGGGTAGGGTGCCTAACGGAGCGCTTGCGTATGGTTTGGGCGGAGTTCAATGGAAAATAACGGGAAAAGCAAATGAGAAAAGAAAATCTTAACTTACAATACCGTATTTATTCTTAACAACGATAATTACATACATTCACAAAAAAGAACCAAAAAGAGAGAACAAAAAGAAAAGAACAAAGAAAAGAAAAGATTATAAGTAATTAAGTGCATGAATATAAATTGAAAGAAAGTAAAGCAAGGTAATAAAAAGCAAGTAATAAATAAGCAATAAAAAGAACAAGAAACTAGAACTCAAGACAAGCATGAGATCAATAGCCAACCCTTAAACTTGCAAGCTCAATCAAGAGGTTGTAAGATCAAGAGAAGGGTAGAGAACACATGTGAAATAAAGTGCTAATTCCATAAGAAAATACGACCCTTGAGATCAATAACAAACTCTTAACCTTTCAAGCTCAATGAAGAGGTTGAAAGATCAAGAGAAAGCAAGAATCTCAAGGAGAATTTAAACAAAAGAGAATGATATAAAAGCCCTCATCTTCATTAATCTTCCACTCAAAAAGCTCTCACTACAATTTTCATGGAGAAAAGATGAAGAAGAAGGAGAAGAAGAACTAAAACCTACAAAAGAGGAACCAAGAATTGAACACAAAATTGGACCCTTGGCTTAGCTCAATTCTGGAGTATTTATAGGCAGAGGGTTGAAAACCTAGGGCAAGAATCTGCCACTATATGAAATCCCCAAACTACCCCCAAAACACGACAAAGTGAGGAGCCCATACAGCCGTGGATCAGCGGCCTAGACCCCCTATTGGCCGCGGATCCGCGATCCTATGGTGGAGTTGGGTGGTCGGGTTTTGGGTGCTTCCCTGGTTTCATGTTGTCTGCTATGTGGTATATGACTTTTCTCAGAAACTCTTCACAATTATTCCAGAATTTTAGTAGAACAAAAGGTGATGTGATGTGGATCTTTTGCCATGATTTCCTCGAGCTCCGCGTAGATTTCTTGGATCTTGTGTTGCCATTGAGCCTTGTGCATGACATGACAATCGATTTGCCATCTTGTCCCTTAACTGGTATGTGGCAACACACGGATAGCGAGCGGAGACCCGTGTTTTATCAGTTGTTGGCAGTAATCCAGAATTTGTCGTACTTTTCATGGATTTCTCTGTTCAGAGCCGAGAACCTGTATTCTGCAATTATGTAGCAAACACTGATAAAAAGCACCTGCCTATAAATAAACGAGCGTAAGAATGGGCGGTATAAAATGCAATATTCTGGTATGAACACAAGTCTACTCGAGAACTGGAGACAAGATCTCCATCAAGCATGTCCCGACAGGTATCCAAGATAAATGGATAGTACTCGATGTCTTACCTATGACACTAATATAATTGCTTCCATAACCGTCCCATACTAGTTATAGTTGCACTTACATATTCCCTATAGGCGTCGACAGTGCAATAATTTAACTGGTTCTGCTGAATATATACATGTACGTGTCACTTCACTTATTCATTCACGCTTTAACACTAACGTACTTGCCACAATCCAATCACTAATATTTATCACTGGATAATGCAACACAGTCACTAGGTTATCAATGTATATAACCACTATTCAATGAGGGTATAACCGCTACATGATATGATGAGAATGCAAGTAATTATAAAACAAATAAAATAAAGCAGCCAGTGTCATACCACTTGCAAAATTTATCATAAATCACACGCACAGAATTTAGCAAAACTTTATACAAGGGGTAAATAATTATTTGTCTATCAAAATTGGTTTCGCATCAAACGGATTCCAGGTTCGCTCATTATAGCCAGTTCATTTTAAGTGTTCACTGCTGGAAATTCAGTTCCTGAGCTGAAAGTCCATTTCATAACACAGTTTTCACCCTGTTGGGATCAAAATTAGGCGAAGTTACAGTTGGATAATATTTAGGTTTATTATTCAGATTTCCAATGCATCAGACGTATCAATAGTATCCATTGTGTGCTGGGAGTTATGCAATATTTAATATCGGGATATGTGTTTTGTCCCTGCTTGGGACTGCAGCACGTACTGATGATTTAAAATATAATTAAAATAGTAAACGATGGTAAAAACAAATGAAACCACTTCCAATAGTTATATAACAGATTTATGTTCATTACATTATGGGGTTGAGCATAATACCATTTTCACACAGAAATGTGAAAGCATTTCAAATCGAGTATCGACAAGCAGTGCTGCTCTGGACTGCAGTCCAGAGCCGCACTCCCGAACAGTTTCAGTCCCCGTTATGAAATAGAAACAGGTTATAAATTATTTGGGGTTCTAGGTTGTCGAGTCGGCTTCGATACGAGCCCTTGAGCACAGTATTCCAGTGTGTATCCAAATTATTATGATTTTCACAAGTTAAAATGTACGGGAAATTTCAGATTTGGCAGATCTAATTGGGGATGACATTTCACGGTGTTGGGGCCCGTATTTTCGACCCAACTATTTCCATATTATTCATTATCACTAAGGTAATCCGTTACATCTACGTTCCGCCATATTATATTTGGTTTTCATATTGAACTCTTGACCGGTGTATACGAGTGACAATCTGACCCGATTAATTCATGAGAAATCTAAGTTATATTCATACGATCAATAAACCCAAGGTGGGTCCGATCCGATATGACCAAACATGATGACTTGAGGTATATGTGTTCAATTAAACTTATCACTATAACGGAATCGATATATCTACGCACGATAACACACGCACGTATATACCTCTAATTATGTAGCAATATGATATAATTTATATAAATTATAGTAGTATGATTTGCAAGTGAAAGGGGTTTCCACTTGCCTCAGTCGCTTGATATGGAAGCGACGCCACTTGCGGACTTCCTCTCAACACACGAGACGATGCGATGCTAGACACAGGCGCGGCACGGGCGCGATGCGCGGTGACTCGGTACTGGACGCGGTGGCTACACAGGCGTGATACAGTAGTGGACATAGCGATGACGCGGGCACGATACGGTACTGGGCACGGTCTTGACTCGATGCGTAGTCCTGGAGCGGCACGGCACGTGCACTGGATCGGGTATGGTGTGGCACGGGGCTGACACGACATGGCACGGAGAGTGAGTACGACGTGGCACGGGGAGTGGTTATGAGGCGCGACACATCTGGGTGTGCGGTGGCACGGAGGCGGGCATGGTGTGACACGGAAGCGATACGGCTTGGGGTTCGAGCTTGGGTTCAAGCCTTGAAGTTGGCGTAGTTTCGATGGCGAGGAGCTCGTATGTTGCGACGGTGGTGGCCTGCGGAAAGGAGAAGCTCGGTTGCGGCTTTAGGTGCGAGGAGGTTGGCTCGATGCAATGAAGCCTCGGCGATGGGGTTCTTGGTCTGGTCTGGAGGCGACGAGGTGGCAGTGGGTTCGACAGCGAGGTGGTGAATGGTGGTGAGGCGGGTGTTTGAGGGGGAGTGGGGTGGCCTCAGTTGGTGCTCGTGGAGGCGGTCGGCGGGCAGTGGCAAGGAGGAGAGTGGTGGCTGCTCGGGTTGTTGGTGGGTTCGTTTGGGGAGCTCGGGGAGAGGAGGGTAGAGGAGAAGTGAAAGTGACCGACGAGGTGGAGTTGACGATGGCGTAAGGCGGCAAGGTTGGGTTTGAGGGCAGGCGATGGATTCTCTTCGCGGTTGCAGCGAGGGTTCGTACGGGAGAGGAGAGAAAGAGAGAGATGATGGTCGAGAAGCGGAGGCGACGTCGTGTGTGGAGGCGATGGTAGCGACGACTGCGAGCATGAGGTGTGGGTTCGAGACGAAGGCGAAAGACGAACGAAGATGAAGAATAAAGAGAGGGAGAAGAGGGATCATCGGGGGAGTTTGTTGGTGACAAGGGCGTGCTCGTCGCGGCCGTTAGGGAGAGATGTGGGAGGGGTGCGGTCATGGGGCGAGCATGGATCATGGGGAAGTGGATGCGGGAACGAGCGGGTCGCGAGGTGAGGAGGCGGGAAAGAAGGAGAACGAGAAGAAGAAGAAGCGGGTGGGGGTGTAATGGGTCGTGGGGGTTCATTGGGCGAAGGCGAGGTCGCGAGGCCCGGTTGTGGTGGTTTTGGAAAGAAAGAGATAGAGAAGAAGAAGAAGGGGGGAGAGCGGGTCAGTTCGGGTCGGGTAAGGTGTCGGGTCGAGTTGGGGGTGTTGGGCCGGGTTGTGGGGAAGTGAAACGCAACGGGCTTGGGCTAGGAATAGATTAGGAAAAAAAGAGAACTTGGAATAATAATACAAAGGGTTAGAGTTAGGAAAATAAAATATTTAAGTTAATAAAATTTTGTAATTTTTGTTTTCTAAATGTACGCAATTTATTTAAAGTGACTGGGTATTACAGCCACTGTCGTCAAGTTATTCACGTAACAGCAGCAGCCGCAACAGTAATCTCGACGACACCGAAATCCTCAACTGCGATAGCCATTCGACGCCGTTCCGTGCCATGAACTAAGGCTCCAAGATTTTCCCAAGTCCGCGTGAGCATGATGATCATTTTCGTGTCTTCGGATCTCCATTCCGGCAATGTTCGCACGAGGTGTTCGACGAAATACCCCAATGGAGATTTTCCGTCGTTTCTCGCGTTCTTGCCGTGTGCCTTACACCCATGGATCCCCGAGGCAAGTATTTCTAAATGCTTGCTACATGCTAGTTACGGCCAGATTATATTTGGCGAAACAATATTATTACCATTAACGTCGTATAATTAAATTGATCGTAAACTCTATTTAATGATATATTGAGATCTAAATCACGATACGTCGACAACCTTGATCTAGTCATAATATTTAATTTAACATGCTATAATTATCATATACCTACATATATTTCTTTAATACTATTCTATCATTTTATGTGATTATCTTGTTTATCATTTCATTTCATGTCGTTAACTATTTAATAACCGAGACTTAAATTTAATAAGTAAAATATAATCAAGATATTTAATTAATAGTACTTAATGATAATCGTGACAAGATACTATTTTAAATACGATTATACTAAATCCATGAACACGTAATAGTTGATACAATTATATCAGTTAACGCTTATCTTGAGACTATTATGACTATCATTGGATTGCATACATCATGACTTACTATTTTATGTGAATGAGATATACCCACTTACATGACTAATACATCACTCTTGACATGCATGTACACTTATTCATGAATTATACCATTCCATCCTGTTGCTGTTACCGTTATCATGCTAGTACATAATTGCCGTAATATTTACCAATACCAACAACCCTGATTTGACTTGATTGACTTGCTTGTTGTCCTGATGGACGTATTTCTGTTGTTCTGATGGACATATCTTGTACCTGCTTGTTCCTGTATTGGTATTAGGTAGTTATTATGTTGGGTTATACAAGCATCCCGGCCATTAAGCCATGACCAATTGCGGAACAAAAATTTATAAAACTTAGCGCTACCATAACCAATTACCCGGATCTACCCATAAGCCCTAAATAACAAAATATGCAAAGGAGTTAGAATGGTTATACCAAATAGATCCGTGTACTTCGGTCTTCAACAATCATCCCAACCTCTTAGGGGCTTCCTTGATCAAGATTGATCTTCGGTCTCCCTCCATCGAAGATGATCCACCCGAGAGTCTATGCAACGAGCTCTAACCTCATATCGAAGGCAACTAGGACACCTAGATCGCTACTCTAAATACTGTAAATGAAGTAGAGAGTGATGAAAGATATTTTGTCTCAAGAAACCCAAGGATTCTTAACTCATGAGAGGGTTTGGGTGGAGCTAGAGGAAGAAGAAGATGCCATAAGAAAAAGGTGTTGAGAGCAACTCAAGAGAGAGAGAAAAATTGAATGGCTTGTGTTTTTTGTTTGTTGTGTGAGTATGATAAGAAATAATGGAGCCATCACATAAATATCCATGTCTCCAAAATATCTTAGTCAACAAAAAATATCTCAAGTCAACATAATCTCACAACAAACAAAAACCCTAAGTATGGTAGAATAGTAACCATGGGTCACTAATTAGTCATGCCACAAAAATGCAATAAACACCTCATCCTACACCTCAATAACCTTTTAATCCAAAAAGGTCTAAATCATGATGAGGTGTAATCTTCTAAAAGTAGTCTTGTAATAAATTACAAGAGTACCCCTCAACCGTATATATATACCCACATCCGTATTCCGAAGAATATGAATGCAAAGAGACGAGAATAATCCAACAAATATAATACTAGGATCCGGCTTAAACCAAATCCCACTAATATTATCCGTCCGAACATCATCCGTGCACAAGTACACATATGTGATCGAACCCTGTCGTAAAACCATACGACCTCTACATAGTTTTGCCCGAAGCAGGGAAACCCTCTTTGTGGAACTCTAAAGACTCGTCAATACGCTGGCAGTGGGTTTAACATCAAGCACGTCAACGGTACTAGCTGTACGTAACGGCTACACAGGTATTGAGCGAAAGGGAGGCCGACAAGCAAACTCGTCCTGAAACCCCTACTGAGCTTGATAGTTACAATATTCATACAGTCCGGTCCGTTCGTCTATGAGTATCGCATATCGAGTCTAGGGGGTGGATAAATTCAGACCCCTAATAACACAACATTTAGTGTCGGTATGAAGCCCATCACCACCTGAGAAACTACCGAACCTAGATCAGTAATTCTCGACTATCTTGGCCAAGGATTTCTGGTGATGGCCATCTGTGTACAATCGCGACATCAACCCCCAATACTGGGAGAAACGGATCCTCCGACGATCCGCTCACTACCTCCAGGTGGCTCGGGACTGTACCCAACTAAAACCTGTTTGCACGACTTCTTTGAGCCGTGGTAGGGTAGTAATCAAAGCACAGTGAGAACTCACATGAAAAAATGACGATCGTAGGTCGATAGACTAACCTGTACACATGTCACCAGGGAACTGCTATCTGACAATAGGTATAATACCAACTAGCATGTTCCCAGCGAGCCCGTCCGATGTACTCATAACCCAATGAGCACCTGTATACATCTTAGGTGAACAAACTGACACTAATAGCTTGTGAGACCGGCCACCTCCCCTCGTCGGGGTCTCGATCAGTATACACTACTCTACTCTGGAGTATCGATGCCCAGTCTCGAAACTCTCTCAACAAGGGACATTTAAGGATGTACTTATAGACCACCTAGCTCCCACGTATATGATCGCCATCATACTGCTGGTAGTCAAGAAAGAATTCTATGAGCTCTATCAACATGTAATAGTGATCTGTAATACCACCTAATGCTGTACATGATGATAATGACAAATCAGATATCATACTATCATCTCAAGTAAGACTGTTCTACCAGTATTGGTCCTCCCTCAATCATCATAATCACCTTCCTGTGACTATGATAATTGCCTTGAGGAAACTATAGCCAACAATCTCCCACTTGCACCTAAAGCTAATTATTGCAATGTCGCATACTCACAGCCCGTGTGATACCGAACACCCAACTCCTCTACTAATCAGTTTCACAAAACTCGTTTGTGAAACTATTGCGTTCGATAAATAGCCTCAGTGAGTGGATCTGCTCCAGTGTTTCTTTCTGTATCTCTCTATATCTCAACTTCGCGAAGAAAGCTATCTTCCGAAATAAGCAATACATGTCTTAGAATATGTCTGGATATCTGATGGGACCCAGTTCACAAATGAACTCCAAATCCAGCAAACTTCTTAGATTGTATTGTCCACTAAATTTAATCAGTATTCTGCACCATGCCTTCCTCAGTATCCGCTTGGACCACTATCCAAACCACTACCCCTCAAAAGAGGGAAAACTAAAACTCTGATAGTCGCTCTATCATCCAGATCACCTTGGAAACCTGGAATGATAGTCGTCTCCCGAAGGAAGCTGTCGTTACCATATCCCATGAACATCCACTTATGTTCATAAACTGCTTCCCAACGTTTCTCCAGGATTGGATTAATATAAACTTATTGCAGCTAGTAAAAAAACAGCATCTGGTGTGGTACTTGACATCATATGATTGACTCAATTTCCTAAGCAAATGATATGGCAATCATGCAAATCCCTCTCCCCTTTTGTCTGTAAGACACCTTTAGAGAGGGTGACTCCATCACCTGTAGGTACACCACCATGCCAGAAGTCAGCCATTCTAAAACACCTTTAGAAAAATGTCAAAGTACCCAGATTGGGACACTTCCCAAATCTAGATCTAAAATCATAGATCTAGTAACCAGAAACCCGGATATTATATCCATATCCTATGTTGAGAAACTACTTTGTGACAACCACAGTATAACCGATCGTAGTATAGGAATTTCACTTCCTATAAAGTGCATGTCATCCAAATACCAGTACATCACACCCTACTATCTTCTTAACAGATCCATCTCCTATTCTGATAAAGTCAAAGCCTATGACTGTCACATAAAAAATAGATGATTTATCTCCGTTATACCCGCTTTATTCTATGAATAGACATAAACTACTTGTCCACTATGCTTCCGTTGCTCCCACTGACTACAACAACCCTCTGACAGAGTCATATACACGTGCACTTTTAAAACTAGTTTAGAACGACGCTATACGCATCCTCCTGCCCGGTCTCATAATCTAGAACAGCGGTAATGGCAAGTCTGGGTAAACAAGAACCTCCCTGTCTCTGTCTTTGAGGATACCGAAGTACCTCTCGGGCGCCTGAGGTTACCCACCATATCTGCGGAGTGGCTAATGGAATTTCAAAAACCAATTGAATCTTTAGGTTCTATTAAATCTTCAGTAATCATTTGTGGTTCTGGAATCACTTCCAGTTCTACCATACTCCCAATACTGTTTTCTGAAAAAAGTCCATTTTGTTAAAACTGTGGCGAGTCAAAAACAATATCACTATTGATCTTCTAGATGGTAGAAAGTTATCCTTTTACGTAGCCCGTGATAACCCACAAACATCCATTACTGAAACGTGCCTTGAGTTTATCCAGAGTCTGGTTTCAAACATAAGCCGAACAACTCCATATACCTTACATCGTTAAGATATGAACCATTCTATATACAATATAGAAACAGGGGCACTAATTTAATTGGAACCAGATTAAAATCATGCGGCTGTCTCCAGTGCATGTCAACTAAATGGAGAGAGGTCGATCAATATTACTCAACTAGGAGTGCATCCAGATATGAGTAACCAGAAAGAGAAGCAAGTTCTCAAAACCATTATTATCAACTGAATACCAAACACAAGTATCTACATTTTCGATCGCCTTGAAGAATCCCGATACTTGCAACACATGGTTCTCTACTTTATTCTTGTACCTATAACTTCTCAAAACTTGGACCTTATATTTCTACGAAATACTTGTCTAAAAACTAAAGAAGTCACAAGTAAACAGAATATAGTATAAGTACCAACCCCTTTGTCCTAATACACTGGAAAACATACAATACTTTGTATAAGTTTCCCGAGTTCAATAACTTAAACCCTGCGCGTCGTATGTTGAAAACTGTACTATAGTTAAGAAGAATTACACCGTTGTTGAATACTTCTTATCTAACCATCAACTGATATAGGTAAATTTCATAGACATAATTTCAAAAGGTTATATCTCACTTTATAAAATAAACGTACAGATATATCAGTTTGAAACCGGTGCATAACTACGGATATTCAAAACCAAATATTTGCCATCCGGCAAAAACCCAGGTGATTTTCTCAAATATCACCAATTATAACGAATTCCGATATAATGAGGATATAATCACCTAATTCCCAATATCTTACTCCCGCTCATCATCTATAATACCATACAGATGTGTAAATTAGATCTGGTAAATACATACCCTGAAATAAGAATCTAATTGGGAAATCAGTTTTCAATTAACAACTCACAGTGAAACTGAAACATGAAAATGTTTTGAAGGGGTATCCAGATATTCCTAGTAATGCCTCTTCCATTATCCAAATTCATGACTGTAACCGTATATTTCCTTGCCATCTCTCCAATCCCTTTATTTATCTTTACTTGTTATCTTATGTACACCATACTTAGGGTAAATGGTTTTCTTTCTTCCCTACCTTTTGGCACCAGCCTAAGGTTTGGAAGAAGACTATCCAATAAGAGTAATAGGTGTACCCTCCTAATCTTAGGAGCCCTCTCAACCTAAGAGAATGTAAAAGGAAAAGACAACTGAATAATCCTTATTCTATTTTTCCTGAACCAGAAACCATCCTCGAACTGGAACAAGTTCCTTCGAGTTCGTATGTAACTATACGATGACTTATCCAATAAATGTGGATTTTCATACTGATACGGAATATTCAGGAGAAATGCAAAGGTGATGTAGGAGTGGAAATGATATACGCGGTTTCGTCGTGAACGATAGCTGTCACATTTTACTTTGTCCTCTTTCTAATCCTTTTATTTGTCTTTACTTATTACCTTCTGTACACCACACTTAGGCTAATTGGTTTTCTTCCTTCCCTGCCTTTCGGCACCAGCCTATGATTTGGAAGAAGATTATCTAATAAGCGTAATAGGTGTACCCTCTCCTAATCCTAGGAGCCATCACAACCTGAGAGAAGGTAAAAAGAAAAGACAACTGAATAGTCCTATTCAATTTCTTCAGAACCGGAAACCATTCTCGAATCTGAAACAAGTTTCTTCGAGTTCGTATGTAACTATACAATGGTCATATCCAATAACTGTGGATCTTCGTAGTGATATGGAATGTTCCGGAGAAAAGAAAAGGGTAAAAGTAGGAGTTGTCACGCCCCATTTCCCAGTGTACGGGTAGAGAACGCGATGAGGCCGCTACGTATTTACTCTGAAGTAAACACGCTAAGCGTATCTAAGTAATATAAGTAAAATGCACAAGAGACAATGTCAATGGATATAATTGAACAGCAACTTTATTTATTAAACATTCTTTTTACAATACAACTGAAATGAAAATACATGGAATGAAAGCAATACCTAAATAATGGCATAACAGGAATGAAAATGAAATGTAATGTACAAATGAATCTAAAACTCCGAGTCTTCAGTAAACTGATCCAAGTCCTCGCTGCTGGGCTCGATCTGCAGTGGGTCCGAATCACCTGACAACATTCCAAAGAAGAAGAAAGAGAATGTCGTCAGCGAACAAATCGCTCGGTAAGTGTCACGCCCCGCTTCCCAGAGTACGCAAAAAGAGGCGCGTGACATATCCAACCATGCTACCTGTGGGTAGGAAGTATCCATCCACAGTCACATTACGGCTGTAGAGATATCAAGAACAAAATAAAGCTATCTAAAACATGTCCATAATCCAAGATAACATGAGTCAATAATAAATAAGTGCGGAAGCGAAAGATCCAATACAAAAATAACTGGAATGTATGTCCCATAATGCGGGCTCACATCAGGAAATAAATGAAGGAAAGAAAACTAACTACTGCTGACACTCACAGCTCAGCCTGTCGGCTGAAGTACTCCTGCTCGGGCTGCGATAGCAGTACAGAATCTGGGCCATGCAAAACCCAGACGTCAGCGCGTCAAGTCATCAAGTAATAACAAAATAAACAGGCAATGCGAATATAAAAATGAATAAAGCAAGGGAAATAATAATATGAATCAGAGCAGTGCAGGATAGTGTGCAGTGGGTAAACTAAACTGTGCTATCAGGTTCTCTATTCTAAAGTCTCTGAAATCAAATTGATGAATCATCGATATAACTCAATAGTTTCCCGTACATACCCGGGACCACGGCCACAATATTCTCGGCTGCAGCCGAGACATGCCGCTAGGCACAAAACAGGAATGTGTACACTCGATAGTATCCCGTACATACCCGGGACCACGGCCATAATATTCTCGGATGAAACCGAGACATGCCACTAGACACAAAACAGGAATGTGTACACTCAGGACAGGTAGTGAACTGTCGAGTTATAAGTCAGGTTTCACTTTTGATTTCCCCATACCCCCAAGCTATGTGCAAGTCAAGTCAGGTATCCCGAAATCAAGAAACTAATGCCAACACAGGATCAGGTAAATAGGTTTGTCTGGATAGACAACAGGAACGGTCCATGAGGACTACATGTCAGGTTTGTTGGCATTAGACACAAGATCAGGTAACGGATCAGGTCATGGTACATCATGTCAAGTCAAGCAGTAAACGGTACCATGTCGGGTAGATCAACATATATGTAGCAAGTCAGGTCAAGGTGTAAACAATATCATGGGTGTGCTCACAATCAGTTATACAAGCAAGCATGGTTATCATCAATATGATATAAGCAATAAATTAAGCAATAGGCAGATTTACTCAATTTGCAGTACAGTAATCAGTCGTGTCACAGAGATGATTTCAATGTTATGCGAATGCAGTATGACTATTATAGCCTTTTAATCATGGTAACGAGTTTAAGCACTTTAGAGGTGCAATGATTTATATAAAGGTTCAAAACAGCTATTACAGGTTAAAATGCATACGAAGGTCCAAATGGAACAAAATTATAAAGATAAATTCTGTAAGCTATGTTAATATTAAAAATGTGTTTAAACAGGTAAATGTGGTTATTAGGTTCAATTGCAAGCTGTAGGTTCCAATTTTAAAGATAAAATGATATATGACAATATTGTACATGAAAATGAGAAATGATCGTACCAAAGTTAAATTTACAGCTTTAGAGTGTCATAATATATCTGTAAATATTGTATAGCATGTAGCAAGGGATACTTCCCTCGACGGGTCGCCAACCGGGAATACGGAACGATAAACGTCGGTGGGGAAACTCGCGACGGACGCACGGTTCACGGAATGAACCCAAACGACGAACAATGGAACCACACGGGTCGGGGCACCTCGCTGGAACGTCGGGACGCGTCGTCGGCATCGTCGGATTCCGGCCAAAACGTGAACAGTAAAGATCAAGATGTGCAAGAATGGAGGAAAATGAGGAATGAAGAAGGAGGAAGAAGAATGAAAAGAAAGAAGAAGAAGAAGAAGAAGAAGAAGAAGAAGAAGGCTTACAGCGGGTTGTACGATGGCCGTGGTACAGAGGCGAGACCGCCGGCGGCGACAGATCCAGTGGGGGTTGGCGTGTGCAGGGTGCGTAGGCGGACGCAGAAACAGGTGTAGGGTGCATGGGGGTTGATGAAGGAGAGGTAATGGAGATGAGAATGACGAGGATGATGGCGGGAGGCGACGACGAGGTGATCGTCGGCGGCGAAATACGGGAGCGGGGTGCAGGTGGTCGCGTGCAGGTGCAGGGAAGAAGGGAGAAAGGAGGAGGGAAGTGCGGTGGATCGGTCGAGGGCGAGGAGGCCGGCGAGGGTGTCGTCGGTGATGGCGTTGCAGCGGTGAAGGGGTGAGTCGGTGGTAGGGTATGCGCGAGGTTTAGGGTTCTGAGTTTTTTTAAAAAGAAAGGAGGAGATGTAAATATATATGTAAGAGAGAGAGAGAGAGAGAGAGAGAGAGATTTATGGGGAGAGAAAAAGTGGAGAGAGATAGAGGAGAGAGAGGAGAGAGATGGTGAGGGGGAGAGAGAGAGAGAGATGTGGGGCCCGCGGGATAGGAGGCGATGATTGGTTAGGAATGCAAAATTTGTGAAAGATTTAAGAATTTTAAAATCTTAACAGTTAACAAATATATAAGATGGTTTTAAGAAATGAAATATACGAAAGGTTAAAATATATTAAAATTTGGGATTTTGGCGTAAAATAAAACATTTCCAAATCGCGCACAGGTCGGGTTCAAAAATTTGAAATTGAAATAATAGAATTTTAAGCGGGAACCAAACATTAAAATGAAGTGTTTTATGATTTAAAAGCATACCCCCAAAACGGACACATGTACGTGCACATAGCCGTCCAAACTCGCCCGTTTCACTGAACGGGACGAGAACACGATGCGCGGACGCTACAACAGGGTTAGGGGTGTCAAGTAGGCCAAGATGAATATTTTTAATTTTGTTTTAGATGCCAAAAATTGTTATATGCAGAAATGAATTTGCCGGGTAAAATTTTACAGTAAGTAACAATCAAGCAAGATAGAAGAAATAAGTGCCACACTACGTTCCAACGGTAACTGAAATTAGTAGCATTGGGCTCGGGTGTTACATTATACCCAACTACAAAAAGAATTTCGTCCTCGAAATTCCAAGAATACAAAGATAGAAAACTATAAGAAAATGTGAGGAAACTTCTGCCGGATTTCATCTTCTCGTTCCCAAGTGGACTCTCCATGCGAGCGATTACCCTAAGAGACAAGTACAAGAGGGATAACCCTGTTCTTAAGAACCTTTTCCCTTCGATCTACAATTTCAATCGGCCGCTCCTCAAAATTCAAGTCTTCTTGTACTGTCAACTCCGAATGATCCAATACGTGCGTCTCATCTCGAACATACCTTCGTAGTTGAGATACGTGAAACACATCGTGCACATTTGCCAAGGACTGCGGTAACGCCAAACGATACGCTACCTCACCAACACGCTCCAAGATCTCAAAGGGTCCAACGAATCGAGGACTGAGCTTTCCTCGAGTTCCAAAACGAATCACCCCTCTAGTTGGTGATATCTTCAAGAATACCAAATCACCCACGGCGAACTCTAGAGGTCTTCTTGACGTGTCTGCCCAACTCTTCTGTCGGTCTTGTGCTGCCTTCATATGATTTCTGATAGTGTTAACTTTCTCAACTGTCTGCACAACCAAATCTGGTCCCAATAATCTTCGTTCACCGACATCATCCCAACAAACAGGTGAACGGCATTTACGACCATACAAAGCTTCAAATGGAGCCATCCGGATAGTTGCCTGAAAACTGTTGTTGTAAGAAAACTCCACCAAATGCAGATGATCCTCCCATGAACCCTTGAAGTCCATCATGCATGCTCTCAACATATCCTCAAGAGTTTGGATTGTTCTCTCCGACTGACCATCAGTTTGAGGATGATAAGCTGTGCTAAACTTCAACCGAGTCCCCAAACTTTCATGTAAACTCCGCCAAAAGTGTGATAGGAACCGAGTGTCCCGATCGGACACAATGCTCACCGGTACTCCATGCAATCTTACAATCTCTTGCATGCACTGCTCTGCCAAAGTCTCTGTTGATTGACCAACCCGGAAAGGAATGAAGTGAGCTGCCTTGGTCAATCGGTCAACAATTACCCATACAGTATTGTTGCCCTTTGGACTCTGCGGTAAAGCCGTCACGAAATCCATGGTTATATGTTCCCACTTCCACTGAGGAATCGGAAGTGGTTGCAATAAACCAGCAACCCTTTGGTGTTCAGCCTTAACTTGCTGACACACCAAGCACTTAGTCACAAAGCGAGCAATCTCCCGTTTCATGCATTCCCCCCAGAAATGCTGTCGAATATCTCGGTACATCTTTGTGCCTCCTGGATGTACAGAATAAGCTGAACTGTGTGCCTCCTTCATAAGCTCTTCACGAATATCCCCCTTTGGCACACACAAACGGCTACCATACCTCAACGAACCATCTTCGTGGATTAATAAATCTGTTCGTAGTCCGGCTTCAACCTGCCCTCGAAACTTTTGCAGTCTAGGGTCCTGCGATTGCGCTGCTTTAATATTCTCGATCAACGATGACTGTACTTGTAGCTGCATCAACTGTCCTGAAGAATGCGGTAGCACAACCTCCAAGTCAAATCTTCGAAAGTCTGCAACGATCTCTTTCTGCGTAGTTAACACCTGAATTGCTGGTAACCGACTAACTGCATCGGGCACGACGTTAACCTTCCCGGATGGTACTTAAGGTCAAGATCGTAGTCAGCCATCAGCTCCAACCATCTACGCTGCCTCATATTAAGCTCCTTCTGTGTGAACACATACTTCAAGCTCTTATGATCAGTAAAAACTTCGACCCTTTCGCCCAAAAGGTAGTGTCTCCAAATCTTCAAAGCGAAAATCACAGCCGCAAGCTCCAAGTCATGAGTTGGATAATTCTTCTCATGGGTCTTCAACTGTCTCGATGCGTACGCTACAACCTTGCCGTGCTGCATCAAAACACATCCCAGTCCTTTCCCCGATGCGTCGCTGTGAATCACCAATCCTCCAGAATTGTCTGGCACGGTCAGAATAGGGGCGGTTATCAACCTCTGCTTCAACATCTCAAAAGCTAACGCACATTTGTCCGTCCATATAAAAGGTATCTCCTTGCGCGTAAGCTTGGTCAACGGCTCTGCCAGACGAGCAAAGTTCTCCACAAATCTTCTGTAATATCCGGCGAGTCCAAGAAAACTTCTTATCTCCGCAACATTCTTTGAATTCGGCCAATCTCGAACTGCTGCAATCTTCTCTGGATCGACGGCAATTCCATCGCCAGACACAACATACCCCAAAAACTTTACTTCCTCCAGCCCAAACTCGCACTTACTCATCTTCGCATAAAGCTTCTCCTGTCTCAACGTCTACAGTGCGATCTTCAAATGTTCGGCATGCTCCTCAAAACTCTTCGAGTAAACCAGAATATCGTCAATGAACACCACAATAAACTGGTCCAAGAATGGTGAAAAGATTCGGTTCATAAAGTCCATGAATACTGCCGGCGCATTCGTTACTCCGAAGGGCATCACTAAGTACTCGTAATGTCCATACCGAGTTCGGAACGCCGTCTTGCAGATATCTTCTACTTTCACTCGGACCTGATGATATCCGGATTGCAAATCCAGCTTCGAGAATAACCTCGTGCCACTAAGCTGCTCAAAAAGTTCTCTAATGCGATGGATAGGGTACTTGTTCTTAATAGTCACCCGGTTTGATTCTCGATAGTCGATGCACATCCTTCTTGTGCCATCCTTCTTCTTTACTAGAAGAACTGGAGCTCTCCAAGGCGAGTTACTACTTCGAATCCAGCCTTTCTCAAGCAATTCAGCAACCTGTTTCTTGACTTCTTCCAACTCTACTGGTGTCATTGGATAGTACGCTTTGGATACTGGCGCTGCACCAGGAATAAGATCAATTGCGAACTCCACGTCTCGCTTCGGCGGTAAACCCGATATATCTTCAAATACTTCCATAAAATCACGAACGACAGCCGGCTCTTCACTTAAATCAACTTCCATTGCTGCAAGAATATCATTTGTCGGCCTAGCCCTAAACTCGACTGGCCCGACAGAACTGCTCCCTCCAGTGAAGGTAAACTCAGGATGTCCGGGAATATGGAAAATTACTTTCTTTGCCCTACAATCAATGTGAGCGTGGAAAGTAACAAGAAAATCCATTCCCAAGACGACTTCATAGCTTCCTGTATCAATCACCAAGAAATCTGCAAAAAGCTCCCGTCCGCAAACAACAACTGTACAATCTTTGCATTCCCTACTTGATATGATTTTCCCATTCCCAGTGTGTATGTCCCAGAAACTAGACAGGGTCGTACAGTCAATCGAGTGTGTAGTTAAAAACTTGGATGACATAAAACAATGGGATGCACCAGAATCAAATAACTCCAATGCGGGAAAACCATGAACGAGTAAAGTACCTGAAACAACTTCTCCTGAGGCCTTAGCTTCCTCAGCTGTCAAGATAAAAGCTCGAGCCTGATTAGGTCCTTGAGTCAGCTGTTTCTGTCCTTGGAACGGTCTCTGCGGAGGCTTCTGAAAATCATCTCTCGTACGAAGCTTCGACGGACAAGCACCAACAGCGTGATCAGCCGCTCCACAAACCAAGCAAAGTCCCAGCCTCCTTCGACAATCCTTTTGCATGTGGCCAGGTAAATTGCAATAGTTACAGGTCATGCTCTTTCTTCGATCAACGATCACTGGCTTCTTCATGGGTGCTACACCTCAACGGTCCACTGGAATATCTCTGCGACCATGAGCTCGGTTAGGTACAAATGTTGGCTTCTTTACCGCAACTGCTGTCTGCTGCAAACTCCCTTTCATCCTAGATAAACTTTGCTGCTCTCGGGCTGCCGCAAGTACTTGTGAGAAAGTGGTCAAACCCAGGGAGACAATCTGCCGCTGGATGTCCACGTCCAAGCTGCGCATGAACCTCCATGCCCTGTCTGCATCGTTGGCAACTAAAGGTCCAGCGAATCTGCTGAGTCTTGTCCATTCCGCTGCATGCACATCCACTGGTGATCCATTCTGCTTTAGTCCGATGAATTTCTCTTCCATTTCCTCCCGTGCAGTCCGCGGAAAGAACTTCTCCAGGAAACTCTTAGAAAAATCCGCCCAGTTGATCGGCTTGGGCAAACGGTTCTCCTCTACAATCCTCCATTCTCGGGCGTAATCCACTAACTGAATGCGTACCACATCCACTCTTTTATCATCTGGAATCTGTGCTGCAATAAGCAAGTTCTCTGTGTCCACTAGCCACTGCTCTGCTGGCAACGGCTCCTCCAAACCAGTAAATGTAGACGGACCCAAACGTCTGAAATCTGCTACGGTCCCTACTCGGTCAACTGGTTTAGCTCCAACATTGTTCACAGACTGCTGAACGATCTGCAAACCTTCCTGAAAAGATTCCGCTTGCTGCTGGATCAGCTCGGTCTGCCTCTTTTGATTCTCCAGCATTCCTCTTATTACTCCAAGTATGGCGGCTTCGTCCACACGCCTCTGGTACGTCTTCAAATTCTTACCAGCCATATTCCTGAAATCAAAACACCCAACATTAGCATGATGATATATTCAATATATAGATCAAGGCTAGAACTCCAAGATACTTAAATAGAGTGCCGCATTGTAACTATGCCGCGGTATCATAGCCACAATTACATAACTTCACCCAAGTCGCCTAAGTCCTAGAGATAATAAGGAATCAGGTTTTGACTCGATATGCAAAGGAAGTTTGCACATCGCAAAAGGTATAATCAGGAAGAATGTGATTCAAGAATGGTAAAACGGCAAAGTGGCAGGACATGTTTCCTAAACACGGGTATTCTAATTCGTGTATTGGGTACAATACCCAACTACAAAAAGAATCAACCCGACTAACCTATGACTCTGATACCAAAAGAACCATGTCACGCCCTACTTCCCAGAGTACGTAAAAAGGGGCGCGTGATATAGCCAACCATGCTACCTGTGGGTAGGAAGTATCCATCCACAGTCACATTACAGCTGTAGAGATATCAAGAACAAAATAAAGCTATCTAAAACATGTCCATAATCCAAGATAACATGAGTCAATAATAAATAAGTGCGGAAGCGAAAGATCCAATACAAAAATAACTGGAATGTATGTCCCATAATGCGGGCTCACATCAGGAAATAAATGCAGGAAAGAAAACTAACTACTGCTGACACTCACAGCTCAGCCTGTCGGCTGAAGTACTCCTGCTCGGGCTGCGACAGCGGTACAGAATCTGGGCCATGCAAAACCCAGACGTCAGCGCATCAAGTCATCAAGTAATAAAAATATAAACAGGCAATGTGAATATAAACATGAATAAAGCAAGGGTAACAATAATATGAATCAGAGCAGTGCAGGGTAGTGTGCAGTGGGTAAACTAAACTGTGCTATCAGGTTCTCTATTCTAAAGTCTCTGAAATCAAATTGATGAATCATCGATGTAACTCAATAGTATCACGTACATACCCGGGACCACGGCCACAATATTCTCGGCTGCAGCCGAGACATGCCGCCAGGCACAAAACAGGAATGTGTACACTCGATAGTATCCCGTACATACCCGGGACCACGGCCACAATATTCTCGGATGAAACCGAGACATGCCGCTAGACACAAAACAAGAATGTGTACACTCAGGAAAGGTAGTGAACTGTTGAGTTACAAGTCAGGTTTCACCTTTGATTTCCCCATACCTCCAAGTTATGTGCAAGTCAAGTCAGGTATCCCTAAATCAAGAAACTAATGCCAACACAGGATCAGGTAAACAGGTTTGTCTGGATAGACAACAGGAACGGTCCATGAGGACTACATGTCAGGTTTGTTGGCATTAGACACAAGATCAGGTAACGGATCAGGTCATGGTACATCATGTCAAGTCAAGCAGTAAACGGTACCATGTCGGGTAGATCAACATATATGTAGCAAGTCAGGTCAAGGTGTAAACAATATCATGGGTGTGCTCACAATCAGTTATACAAGCAAGCATGGTTATCATCAATATGATATAAGCAATAAATTAAGCAATAGGCAGATTTACTCAATTTGCAGTACAGTAATCATTCGTGTCATAGAGATGATTTCAATGTTATGCGAATGCAGTATGACTATTATGGCCTTTTAATCATGTTAACGAGTTTAATCACTTTAGAGGTGCAATGATTTATATAAAGGTTCAAAACAGCTATTACAGGTTAAAATGCATACGAGGGTCCGAATGGAACAAAATTATAGAGATAAATTCTGTAAGCTATGTTAATATTAAAAATGTGTTTAAATAGGTAAATGTGGTTATTAGGTTCAATTGCAAGTTGTAGGTTCCAATTTTAAAGATAAAATGATATATGACAATATTGTACATGAAAATGAGAAATGATCGTACCAAAGTTAAATTTACAGCTTTAGGGTGTCATAATATATCTGTAAATATTGTATAGCATGTAGCAAGGGATACTTGCCTCGACGGGTCGCGAACCAGGAATACGAAACGATAAACGTCGGCGGGGAAACTCGCGACGGGCACACGGTTCACGGAATGAACCCAAACGACGAACAATGGAACCACACGGGTCGGGGCACCTCGCTGGAACGTCGGGACGCGTCGTCGGCATCGTCGGATTCCGGCCAAAACATGAACAGTAAAGATCAAGATGTGCAAGAATGGAGGAAAATGAGGAATGAAGAAGGAGGAAGAAGAATGAAAAGAAAGAAGAAGAAGAAGGCTTACAGCGGGTTGTACGATGGCCGGGGTACGGAGGCGAGACCGCCGGCGGCGACAGATCCGGTGGGGGTTGGCGTGTGCAGGGTGCGTAGGCGGCCGCGGAAACAGGTGTAGGGTGCACGGGGGTTGAGGAAGGAGAGGTGATGGAGATAAGAATGACGAGGGTGATGGCGGGAGGCGACGACGAGGTGATCGTCGGCGGCGAGATGCAGGAGCGAGGTGCAGGTGGTCGCGTGCAGGTGCAGGGAAGAAGGGAGAAAGGAGGAGGGAGGTGCGGTGGATCGGTCGAAGGCGAGGAGGCCGGCGAGGGTATTGTCGGTGATGGCGTTGCAGCGATGAAGGGGTGAGTCGGCGGTAGGGTACACGCGAAGTTTAGGGTTCTGAGTTTTTTTAAAAAGAAAGGAGATGTAAATATATATGTAAGAGAGAGAGAGAGATTTATGGGTAGAGAAAAGTGGAGAGAGATAGAGGAAAGAGATGGTGAGGGGAGGGGAGAGAGATGTGGGGCCCGCGGGATAGGAGGCGATGATTGGTTAGGATTGCAAAATTTGTGAAAGATTTAAGAATTTTAAAATCTTAACAGTTAACAAATATATAAGATGGTTTTAAGAAATGAAATATACGAAAGGTTAAAATATATTAAAATTTGGGATTTTGGCGCAAAATAAAACATTTTCAAATCGCGCCCAGGTCGGGTTCAAAAATTCGAAATTGAAATAATAGAATTTTAAGCGGGAACCAAACATTAAAATGAAGTGTTTTATGATTTAAAAGCGTACCCCCAAAACGGACACACATACGTGTACGTAGCCGTCCAAACTCGCCCGTTTCACTGAACGGGACGAGAACACGATGCGCGGACGCTAAAACAGGGTTAAGGGTGTCAAGTAGGCCAAGATGAATATTTTTAATTTTTTTTTAGATTCCAAAAATTGTTATATGCAGAAATGAATTTGCCGGGTAAAATTTTACAGTAAGTAACAATCAAGCAAGATAGAATAAATAAGTGCCACACTACGTTCCAACGGTAACTGAAATTAGTAGCATTGGGCTCGGGTGTTACAGTAAGTCCCAAAGATGAGGGAGAACTAGAATAGACACACACACAGAGAGAGTATAACTATTATAATGTTGGTTGTTATGTTAACGTATATGTTTGTAGGTTGGTACAAAAGATACCAGTGTATACGAAAGGAGTCCAACATACACCGTAGACTTTGGTAACCCGTAGTATATGGCTCTGTCGATAATACAACGGAACAACGGCATGGATATAATTATGTCTTAAGTGACCACCTCTTGCCACTTTTAACATATTCCGTACCAGTCTACCCCTTTATAACCCCGTAGTGTTTATGTATTGATTGTATTAATTGTATGGATTGTATTGTCTTGTCCTGTATTATAAATTGTATAGATGGATGACTTGCCGAAACCATGATATCAGTAATGGAACGGATATAATGGAAAACGAACATGTAGATGGAATATATCAATGGTTCGGTTTAGTCATATAGATTGAATGGATGAATTCATAGATCCATGTTGTTTTGTAGTTTGATACTTGAATCATATTCAAGTCAGATTGATTATATTGAGGCTCAGTCTGAGTCAGACAATTCGAAAAGAAATTGATATTCTGAATTAGGTTTTGGTGCTATCAGCAACTGTTACACATGGACGGCAGGATTTATGTCTTTTTCAAAGACAATTACCATGTTGATATCACCGTTTGTTAAGCTGTCTACCTTAAATAGGCAAGCACCCATATCTCCGGCTCCCTGAGGCTCAAGAGACTGGTCCTGCTTAAATCTATGTTTACCTGGGTCCTTATTGTAATTTAATATAACTTGAGGGGGTTTTATATAAAATAGTTTTGTTATACTTTCAAAATATATCTCAAGTATTTAATTATTGTCTTTAGAGTTTTCATAGATGTTTCTTTTATTAAATGTGAAATTTCTAGTGAATATGACCTAGTTTTAAAGTACAAGGTATTTATTTGAAATATTTGGAATTGTATGGTATTTTCTTGTAAATTGAATGTTTTTCTTGAATTTTGGAACTGTTGAATATTATAAATATTAAAAATAGATATTTTGATATTAATTATGTATATATTTATTTATTAAAAATATAAGTTTTATTTATAATAGAATATCACATTTTCTAAAGAAAAATTGTATTAAAAATCTTTCGAGATCGTATGCTCCTTGCGGAGGTCTGCATCTCACTCTACTATGCCCGAGGATGTGCAATAATCCACACCATATTGAATGGGTTCCCCAAAATGGGTTGTAGAGGCGCAATTGTAAAGATTTGTTAAATACACTTCTTATAGAAAAATGTTTTACAGGTTGAAGGTAGTTATATATAAAGTCGTATTTTCCCAAATCTATGTTCCTAAATTCCATCATGCTATGTTAGATATGTGTGTTGTGTGGAGGTAGATCATTACCTCGTGAGTTTTCTAAGGTAATACAGTTTAAAAAGTTTAAGTATGTCGAAATGAAACATGAAGGTATTTTAATGTAAAAGTGGAATAAAACTTGCTACGGTTATTATTTTGATGTCAAACTTATTCTATTACCTTTGTTAATAAATACTAAACAATATATCAAAAGTTGTAAATTTGTTATTAAGAAAAAGTTGTATTTTTTAAAAGAAAAGAGAATCAGAAACCGGATAACTCCGCTTCCGACACATTTTAAGAATAAAGGATTTAGGAATAGCAAAAGGGAGAAAGTAGGGGGGCTTAGTAGCTTTGATGAGAGGGGAGAGGTAGAAGGAGGTCTAGGATTCATCGGTGCTTCGTTTTGTTGCTAGAAACTCCTTTTATCGTCGCCGGAACTTCGTCGGAGCTTCGCCCTTTGTTAACTCCACTTGTACACTATGGGAACTTGGAAATTTCTTGAGAGTTTTGGAAGGGAATTGTGAGTGATGAGGTGTGAAATGAGGGTGGTATTTATAGAGAAAATTGGGGTTTAGGGTGATTAAAAAAAGCATTGAAATATGCATTAAAAATTGGGATTAAATGGAATTTTATTGCTCTCTGGAAATATTCAGAGTAAACAAACAATGTGGGGTTAATGGGGTAGCTGAAGAGGTGCAGAGGATGAAGTTTGTAAGCATTTGGGACGGTTTGCCCTGACCTCGCCGATTTTTTTAAGCTGGTCGCCGGTTTTGTACCGTCGGATGCGGCTAGGGTTTAGGCCACGTGTCGGGGTCGCTTCAATTTCCCTCGTGCTTATATTTATTTATTCTATAACTTACCCTATGACGTGTATTGCACGTGTAGACTCTTGGGCTTCTAAAAAGTTAAAAGAAAATTAAATAAAAAGAATATGTGGCTGATGGGATTTCAACTCTGGTGCTTTGGTTCAGCAGTGCAAGGTCTTACCAGTAAGCTACAAGCTCTTTCTTGTTGTTCAAAAGCAAATCAAACTTATAACTTGTGCTCAGGCTCAAGTACCCCTTTCTGTATTTTTTGAAAAAAAAATTGTACAAAAAGTTTAGGGTTGTTACATTCTACCCTCCTTATAAAAATTTCGTCCTCGAAATTTGTAAAAGGAAAGTATAACAGATTCAAGAAAAGTTTGGTGATAGAAGTACTGATAGTGTATGAAAAAATAACAAAGTGGTACAATGGATTGAAATGGTTGAAGAGAATTACCAGTGTTACCTTGGTCGACCTTTGCTTCTTCGGCTGCTAAAAGGAAAGCCTGACGCCGGAGGACATTCCTCCTAGCTGGAGGAACATTCCTCTATCCTTGGGGTATGTTCCTCAGTGCTTGTTGGAATTGGCGAGTAGGCTGTGCAGGTGGTGGAGCTGTGAGTGCAAGACGAGGTGCAGGACCCTGGATAGCTGGCCGCTGCGGGTAGTTGGTGGGTGTGAGCAGGGTTGCGTCTATAAGGACAGTTTCCAATTCCGTGATTGGATGCACCACAAGTTAGGCGCAGTCCTTTTGCGTGCCTACAATCCTTCCGTAAGTGTCCTTCCCTCTTGTAATAAAAGAAAAAATCGGGACTCGACTGGTTATCTGTTACTTCCGGTCTTCTTAGTTCAGCAGTTAGACTTGAAGAGGCTCCTCCTGCCATCTGAGTGGCAGGGTGCTTTACTCCGGCAGATTGAGGTCCGCCTTTCTTCTTCACCACCGCCTCATATTTTCGAGCAGCTTATAAAGCCATATCATGGGTTAGGAAATCCCCTGTAGCTAATGCAGTTTGGATTTCCGGGTCTAACCCTTGCTGAAATCTTCTAGCCCTGATCTCAGCAGTCGGTATGAGATATCCCGTAAACCTGTTACGGTTTTGTGTTAGCTGTGTAGTATGTGATATAAAATCGAACATTAAGACATATCTTACCTGCTGAGTATGGTAAACTCAGCATCATACTCATCTACTGATTTGATCTACATTGAACCTTGTTGCAAATGTATGAACTGTTGCTCCATATCAAAGTGGGCAGTCTCAGGGAAATACTTTGCATCGAACATGTCACGGAAAGTCTTCCATTCGATAGGCTGATGAAGACGGCTTTCTTCCGCCTTTCACCAAACCCATACATTATCAGTGAGCTGCAGTTTTGCAACTCGAACCCAAGCAATCTCTGGCACTTGTGCCGCTGCCAGATCATCTTCAACGCCTTGAGCCCATTCCTCCACTTCCAGAGGGCTCTCTTTTCCCGAAAAGTTCTTAGGGTGCAGTGCCCGGAATTGCTTCACTCCGGGTGCTTCCACTTCTGGACGGTTCAAGAGAATAGCAGTCTGTTGTTGCTGTCCTTCCAGGAGGCTGCGGATTGCCTCAAGCAAAACCGTCTGCTCGTTGAACGGGCTAGCTACGGCAGGTGTGAGTGGTAGTGGAGGGGGAGTATTGTTGACATTCATGCTGGTGTTGTTTGGAAAATCCATAACCTTGAAAGAAAAATTTTGGGTTAGGACAGATTCAAAATATATGAAATGATAAGATTCAAGGAATGTAAATTATAAAGAATGTTTTCAGTTGCTGGTTCTTGTGTTATATTGCTTAGGTTTTCCATACAGTGCTGAACTGCATGGTAGGGTTCCATACAGCTTAGACCTGCATGGGCCACCAACAAAACCTGTCACGCCCCATTTCCCAGTATACCGGCAGAGGACGCGACGAGGCCGCTATGTATTTACTCTAAAGTAAACACGCTAAGTGTATCTAAGTAATATAAGTAAAATGCACAAGAGAAAATATCAATGAATATAATTGAACAACAACTTCATTTATTAAACATTCTTTTTACAATACAACTGAAATGAAAATATATGGAATGAATGCAATGCCTAAACAATGGCATAACAGGAATGAAAATGAAATGTAATGTACAAATGAATCTAACACTCTGGGTCTTCAGTAAACTGATCCAAGTCCTCGCTGCTGGGTTCGATCTGTAGCAAGTCTGAATCACTTGATGACATTCCGAAGAAGAAGAAAGAGAATGTCGTCAGTGAATAAATCGCTCGGTAAGTCCCAAAGATGAGGGAGAAGTAGAATAGACGGAGAGAGAGAGAGAGAGAGAGAGAGAGTATAACTATTATAATGTTGGTTGTTATGTTAACGTAGTTGTTTGTAGTTTGGTACAGAAGATACCAGTGTATATGAGAGAAGTCCAGCTTACACCGTGGACTTTGGTAACCCGTAGTATAAGGCTCCGTCGATAATACCATGGAACAACGGCATAGATGTAATTACGTCTTAAGTGACCACCTCGTGCCACCTTTAACATATTCCGTACCAGTCTACCCCTTTATAACCCCATAGTGTTTATGTATTGATTGTTTGAATTGTATTGTCTTGTCTTATATTATAAATTGTATAGATGGATGACTTGCCGAAACCATGATATCAGTAATGGAACGGATATAATGGACGAACATGTAGATGGAATATATCCATGGTTCGGTTTAGTCAATATAGATTGAATGGAGTAATTCATAGATTCATGTTGTATTGTAGTTTGATACTTGAATCGTACTCAAGTCAGATTGATTATATTGAGACTCGGTCTGAGTCAGACAATTAGGAAAGAAATTGAAGTCCAGAATTAGGTTTTGGTACTATCGGTAACTGCTGCATATGGACGACAGGATTTGTGTCTTTTTCAAAGACAATTACCGTGTTGATATCATCGTTTGTTAAACTGTCTACCTTAAATAGGCAAGCACCCATATCTCCGGCTCCCTGAGGCTCAAGAGACCGGTCCCGCTTATACCTATGTTTACTAGGGTTCTTATTGTAATTTAATATAACTTGAGGGGGTTTTATGTAAAATAGTTTTTGTTATACTTTCAAAATACATCTCAAGTATTTAATTATCATTTTTAGAGTTTTCATAGATATTTCTTTTATTAAATGTGAAATTTCTAGTGAATATGACCAGGTTTTAAAGTATAAGGTATTTATTTGAAATATTTGGAATTGTATGGTATTCTCTTGTAAATTGAATATTTTTCTTGAATTTTGGAAATTTGGAATATTATAAATATTAAAAATAGATATTTTGATATTAATTACGTATATATTTATTTATTAAAAATATAAGTTTTATTTATAATAGAATATCACGTTTTCTAAAGAAAAATTGTATTAAAAATCTTTCGAGATCGTACGCTCCTTGCGGAGGTCTGCATCTCACTCTAATAGGCTCGAGAATGTGCGATAATCCGCACCATACTGAATGGGTTCCCCAAAATGGGTTGTAGAGACGCAATTGCAATGATTTGTTAAATACACTTCTTATAGAAAAATGTTTTATAAGTTAAAGGTAGTAATATGTAAAGTCGTATTTTCCCAAATTCCATCGTGCTATATTAGATATGTGTGTTGTGAGGAGCTAGGTCATTACCTCGTGAGTTTTCTAAGGTAATACGGTTTAAAAAGTTTAAGCATGTCGAAATGAAATATGAAGGTATTTTAATATAAAAGTGGAATAAAACTTGCTACGGTTATTATTTTGATGTCAAACTTGTTCTATTGTCTTTGTTAATGATTACTAAACAATATATCAAAAGTTATAGATTTTTTATTAAGAAAAAGTTGTATTTTTAAAAGAAAAGAGAATCGGAAGTCGGATAACTCCGCTTCCGACACATTTTAAGAATGAAGGATTTAGGAATAGCAAAAGGGAGAAAGAAGGAGGGCTTAGTAGCTTTGATGAGAGGGGAGAGACAGTAGGAGGTCTAGGATTCTTCGGTGTTTCGTTTCGTTGCCGGAAACTCCTTGTATCGTCGCCGAAACTTTGTTGGAGTTTTGCCCTTTGTTAACTCCACTTGCACACTATAGGAACTTGGAAATTTCTTGAGAGTTTTGGCATGTAATTGTGAGTGAGGAGGTGTGAAATAAGAGTGGTATTAATAGGGAAAATTAGGGTTTAGGGTGTTTAAAGAATGCATTAAAATATGCATTAAAATCTGGGATTAAATGGCATTTTATTGCACTCTAGAAATATTCAGAGTAAACAAACAATGTGGGGTTAGTGGGGTAACTGAAGAGGTGCAGAGGGTGAAGTTTGGAAGCATTTGGAATGGTTTGACCCGACCTCGTCGGTTTTTCCAAGCTTGTCGCCGGTTTTGTACCGTCGGATAGGGCTAGGGTTTAGGCCATGTGTCGGGGTCGCTTCAATTTCCCTCGTGCTTATGTTTATTTATTCTGTAACTTACCCTATTACGTGTATTGCACGTGTAAACTCTTAGTCTTCTAAAAGGTTAAAAGAAAATTAAATAAAAAGAATATGTGGCTGATGGGATTTGAACTCTGGTGCTTTGGTTCAGCAGTGCAAGGTTTACCAGTGAGGTACAAGCTCTTTCTTGCTGGTCAAAAGCAAATCAAACTTATAACTTGTGCTCAGACTCAAGTACCCCTTTCTGTATTTTTTGAAAAAAAATTGTACAAAAAATTTAGGGTTGTTATAGGAGTGGCAATGAAGTATGCAACTCTGAAAATACAAAAGCCGGTGTGTTTTAAGAAGGTTCGATTAATTTGGTTCAAGAGTTTTACTCTAGGGTCGGGCCATGGTCGCTGCCAAAGAGAGAGAGAAAAAAAACACTCAGGGTGCAGTCTAACCGATATCAGAATGGTTGATCACTTTATCTAATCAGGATGGCTCCCACCGTTTCCTCGAATCCTCCCCCAAACCCAAAGGAGAATTAGTCGGGATAATCTAAAATCATCTGAGGAGTAAACCAACTCATCAGGGGGAATCGGGATCCAACTATCATCGCATGATAACTAGATGGAATCCACTCAAATTATCACACTCCAAAAGGTATGCACATGCATGGAAAGTTTCAGTTTCTTTAGAAACTCCCGATGTGATTTTTACCCCATACTCTTATGACCTTGACTAAGGCCAACAAATCATAAGTCACGTGTCAAATTCTATCTGTCATTGTCCAGATTAATTTGAGCCCACCCATACTCGCCCTTGACTAAGGCCAACAAGGCTGTACGACTGTCCCAAACCAACGCATTTATCTATGCAACATAAAAGTAACAAATAGCTACCATACACTATGCCTTGACGAAGGCCAGCAAACTTAACATGAATACTAAGTGCTACCCGTCTGAAATGACGGAGGGCTATGAATGGTTTTTGGCGAAAAACCTTTAACGTAATGAACTTGATATCGTTGAAGGAACCAGATAGCTTTACAAATATATAGTGGCGAAAACTTTTTCTAAAGAGGTCACTCCCGGTGAAGGGATCTCGACCTTTCCTCGTCGAATGAGGTGCATGATATTCCTAATTGAATATCTCGATGCAAAACAAAAAAATCGACTATGGTGAAGTTATTACCCTGACGCAAACTTCTGCCCAAGAGATCACTCCCGGTGAAGGGATCTCGGCTCTTGCCTCGTCGAATGAGGTGTTGGATATTCCTAACCGAATACCGCTGTGCAAAACAAAAGAAAATGTCTTTGTAATAACAGCTTTTGAAAATTGTTCCAACTACATCAAATAGGTTTGTTTTATCCTTGCATTGATCAGAATTAACGCAGTCCCATCAATTAATCACACCAGAATAGAACAAAAATACATTGTACATATATGCCATCTGCATTCGCCACTGAGCCCCGTCATCACCCGTTAGGTTACTTAACTAACAACAAAGCGGGGGCTGGACTAGTGCGGGTGCAAAATATATACAACATCTACTAGTATATATATAAATATATATATAACAATCGTCCCAGGCATGATATATGCAACATCATAGAATAGTGATAAGCATCACAAAACAAGTGGATAATCTGGGAGCCCCGGGTTTTCTTTGAGCCGCAAGTGAAACCCGACGTTCCCTGGTTGTGTGGATAGAATGTGCAATGAAAACCTAGACCCCTATGAGCACGGAAAGTTACCCGCCAATCCCAGAAGTGAGGTAACCCCAATCAACAATGTGAATGGACTACCCGGCACTTGACGGAATCCGGTAACTTGAGCACCCTTCCTTAGGTCAACCTGTACCCCCTATGAGTGCGGCAAATAGCCCGCCAATTATAGAGTAAGGCCCCCTCCGTCTCAACGCCATGAGATGCGGGCCCGTTGCCCTCTATAACCTGGCTAACCGTGCACTCCACCGCGGGGTAATCCTAGTACAGAAAAGAAAAGAATATATACAACGAGGACATCGATCTCAACCCGGTCGTGCCCGAAACAAATAATACACAAACTGGCAGTGACGGCAGTCCACATGTCGGACGCCCGCCCCGCAATATCAAATGTACAAATAAATTCAAACTGTACTACCATTGCACCCAAGCTATCCACTACGACGATCCCGCCACAACCACAACACAACACAGAACATCAACGTGAATGTCATGTTCGCAAACCCGTCTAAAAGAGCGTATAGCAGTTAGACAAGTTGTACTGCTCTAATGATATTCACGGTCGCATATAGTAACATATGTACTGAAAACTATGACATTAGAATTCCGCACGCAATTAGAAAACTAAACCAATTCCAAAATCATGAAAAAACAGTGAGCTAAAGTTCCAAAAACTGACCGTTTAAAGCCAATTCGGAAGTCCGAATCAAAACGAAACGCGCTCGAACCTTCATGGGGAGTTAGATCACGAAATTAACTTCGAGTCAGGGGGGAAAGAGGGGGTACCCTACCCTGAGGCCACCACGAGGTGGCCAGGGGGTGAGGCAGACCCGAAACTCCCTAAGGTGGAGCAGTTTTAGGTCCCCACTGCCAAGACCACCTTGTGGTGGTCGTGGGGAGTGGGCCCAGCCGTTCGGTCCCCCCTGGGGATTCTCCGGGGTTCCCATGCACCACCTTGTGGCTTCTTAGTTCAAACCGTGAGCTCGCGGGGTATGCAAGCATCTCAAACTTTCAGTTTTCGGAACTGTTTTTGTCGGCAGTTTTTGCATGACAAAAACGGCGGATTTCTAATGTCGCAATGAGTTAACTAAGGCTTATGGAGTGGCTCTGATACCATGTTGGGTTATGCGAGCACCCTGGACATCAATCTGTGACCAATTACGAAACTAAAATTTATAAAACTTGGCGCTACCACAACCAATTACCCGGATCTACCCATAAGCCCTAGATAACAAAACATGTAAAGGAGTTAGAATGGTTATACCGAATATATCTATGTCCTTTGGTCTTCAACCATCATCCCAAGATCTTAGGAGCTTCCTTGATCAAACATGATCTCCGGTCTCCCTCTATCGAAGATGATCCACCCAAAAGTCTATGCAATGAGCTCCAACCTCATATCCGAGGCAACTAGGGCACCTAGATCGCTACTCTAGATACCGTAGATGAAGTAGAGAGTGATGAAGAATTAATTTGTCTCAAGACACCCAAAGATTCTCAACTCATGAAAGGGTTTGGGTGGAGCTAGAGGAAGAAGAAGATGCCATAAGAATGAGGTGTTGAGAGCAACTCAAGAGAGAGAGAAAAATTAAATAATGGCTTGTGTTTTTTGTTTGTTGTGTGAGTGTGATAAAAAATAATGGAGCCATCACATAAATGTCCATGTCTCCAAAATATCTTAGTCAACAAAAAATATCTCAAGTCAACATAATCTCACAACAAACAAAAACCCTAAGCATGGTAGAATAGTAACCATAGGTCACTAATTAGCCATACCACAAAAATGCAATAAACACCTCATCCTATACCTCAATAACCTTTTAATCCAAAAAGGTCTAAACCATGATGAGGTGTAATCTTCTAAAAGTAGTCTTGTAATAAATTACAAGAATACCCCTCAACCGTATATACATACCCGCATCCGTATTCCGAAGAATACGAATACAAAGAGACGAAAATAATCCAACAAATATAATACTAGAATCCGGCAAAACCAAAGCCTACTAGTATTATCCATCCGAACATCATCCGTGCATAAGTAAACGTATGTGATCGAACCCTGCCGTAAAACCATATGGCCTCTACATCGTTTCACCCGAAGCAGGGAAACCCTCTGTGTGGGACTCTAAAGACTCATCAATATGCTGGCAGTGGGTTTAACCACAAGCATGCCAGCGGCACTAGCTGTACGTAACGGCTACTCAGGTATTGAGCGAAAGGGAGGCCATGAGCAAACTCGTCCTGAAAACCCAACTGAGCCTGACAGTGACTATATCCGTACAGTCCGGTTCGTTCGTCTATGAGTACCGCATATCGAGTCTAAGGGGTGGATAAAATCAGACCCTAATAACACGACATTTAGTGTCAGTATGAAGCCCGTCACCACCTGAGAAACTACCGATCCTAGATCAGTAATTCTCGACTACCTTGGCCAAGCATTTTTGGTGATGGCCAACCGTGCACAACCGCGGCATCAACCCCCAATACCGGGAGAGAAGAATCCCCCGTCGATCTGCTCACTGCCTCCATGTGGCTCGGGACTGTACCCAACTAAAACCTGTTTGCATGACTCTTTTCAGTCGTGGTAAGGTAGTAATCAAAGCACAGTGGGAACTCATATGAGAAAAATGATAATCTCAGGTCGATAGACTAACCTGTACACATGTCACCAGGGAACTGGTATCTGATAATAGGTATAATACCAACTAGCATGTTCCCGACGATTCCGTCTGGTGTACTCATAACCCAATGAGCACTTATATACATCTTAGGTGAACAAACTGACACCAATGGCTTGTGAGACTGGCCACCGCCCCTCGTCGGGGTCTCGATCAGTATACACTAGTCTACTCTGGAGTATCGATGCCCAGTCTCGAAACTCCCTCGACTAGGGACATTTAAGGATGTGCTTATAGACCACCCAGCTCCTACGTATATGATCGCCATCATACTGCTGGTAGTCAAGCAAGAATCTTATGGGCTTATCAACATGTAATAGTGATCTGTAATACCACCTAATGCTATACATGATGATAAAAACAAACCAGATAGCATACTATCATCTCAAATAAGACTGTTCTACCGGTATAGCTCCTCCCTCAATCATCATAATCACCTGCCTACGACTATGATAATTGCCTTGAGGGCACCATAGCCAACATATTATATTGTTACCTGACATGAACACGAAATCTTGGGGGAAAGCGGAAATCAAGAATGAAACCCGACTTGTAACTCAACAGTTCACTACTTACCAGATACCGATCAGTCGATATGAGCTTCGAGCTCCGAAATGATAATGCTGACATCATTCATCTATACATAACATTGTTTTACTGCCTAGCGGCACGTCTCGGATTCAGCCCCGAGAATCATGATCGTAGTCCCGGGCATGCACCGGATACTATTGAGTTGCATCGAGTATTCCATTGATTGGTTTTAAATACTTTTAGGATATAATCTAGCGACATGGACTCTTAGGATACACATGATATGATTGATATCTTGCTTGTTATATCACATGTTATTGTTGTTGCTTGTTACTTATATGCATGAAATCGAGTTATTGCAATGGTATTCTATATTACTATTAATGATATTTTATGACGTACTGATGTCTGGGTTTTGCATAACCCAGATCCTTTGACTTAGCACAGAAGTATCGTGTGTACTTCGACAGGATTGCCGATCGGTGAGGAGCATTCCATCGGTCTAGTTCTTATTTATGGCTTAGGTATTCTTGTTTCTTTCTTGGATCATTATTGCTTCCGCTATCATTTCCTGTTATTTTTTATCGTGGAAATTAGACATTGTTTACCGCCGAAAGACGAGACTGGGACGTTGGGACATCTGGCCTGAATTTTGGGGGTAGATACTATTTGGTTTTATCTGTCCACTTCTCCGAAATTGCCAAGTTGATTTATGGCACCATGTATCGGAGATTTAGACAGATGATTCCGCTATAGCAGACTTCGTCAGATTCCCCCTCGTTTGCGAGGGGTTTTTGATTGTGGGGACGCTCTTTCCTGCAGGCGCAATCCTCTGCAGTTAATTACGTTACCGCATAGCGATAACCACTTTTCCTTCTCCAGATGTTCATTTCATGTCATGTGTGTTTGTTTTATTTTAGTTTGCCCATGGATTGTATACGGAGACTAATTTATGTTGTCTTCTGTTGGGCGTGGATTAGTCCAAATCCGTATTTTCTTAGATTTGGGTTTGGTTGATTTAAGGATCGTTAAGCTCGTTTGAGATTATGATCAACTTAAATGTTTGTTAAGGATACGTTAGTCTAAGTTTTAGACTAAGACCCACTTAAGGTTTTAGGATCATTTAGATCCAACGAAAGAGCATTTGGGCTCTGTCGTTTTAGTTTCCGGACGTTACGGTCCATTGGGTTTAAGGACATCATAGTCCGTGGAGTTTAAGGACATCATAGTCCATAGAGTTTAGTTTAGGGACGTTGTGGTTCATCATTAGTTTAAGGACGTTGCGGTCCATTAGGTTTCCATTGGGTTTAAGGACATCATAGTCCATAAAGATTAGTTTAAGGACATTACGGTCCATCATTAGTTTAAGAACGTTACGATCCATAGAGTTAGTTTAAGGACATTACGGTCCATAGTTAGTTTAAGGACATTACGGTCCATTATTAGTTTAAGGACGTTGCGGTCCATAGAGTTAGTTTAAGGACATTACGGTCCACAGAATTTAGTTTAGGGACGTTTCGATCCACAGATCACCATCTTTGAGGTGAGGGTTTAGTTTAAGGACATTACGGTCCATAGCTTGTTGGTTGTCGGGACCCACCACCTCTCTGAAGACATTGAATAATTACAACGACATGTATCAAAGGTGTGAAGAGATGCACCCTTGAACCAAATTTCAGATTGAGGAATTATCAGTCATGAGCATGGAGGCTCGGTTTATTTAGAGATTTAATCTCAGGAAAGATTTAGCCAATCTGGGGTTGAAGTTGGCCTCTTATAATGTTAAACACTAGTATATGCTCAGTGCCCACGTGCTCCCACGTGATATTCTAAGGCTGTGTTAAACACTGAAATCTGAGATGCTCATGTGTAGCACGTGAGGTGCCATAGCAGTGTTAAACACAGAAAGTTGGGGCGCTCACGTGAGGCGCTTAGAGTTGGATGATGCCTCCTTTATTCTCTTATTCTAGTGCTAAGCACTGTTAGGGGGTCATGTGGGGTCATGTAAGACGCCCCAAAAATAGGGTTTATTCCCTTTTCTCTTTTATAACTGCTGATTGCTTCTCAGGGGTCATGTGGGGTCACGTGGCTAGATCTCAGTCTTTCCTTTTTTGTTCCTCAAAGGTGCTCACGTGGGAACACGTGAGCTTTTATTGTGTAGCATTGAACACTACTATGAATGGATCTCTTGATCTGAATTTTGTGAATTTCAAGTCCCTTATTTTCATAAGAATTAAATTATTTTATCGGGTTAAACCCTAGTTTTATCAGAGAAATTAAATTCCTATATCTTTTGGTAAGAATTAAATTCTTTGAACTTAGTTCTTTTCCCTATATTTGAATCTACATAACAGAATCTTCCCAATGAGAATTAAATTCTCAACTTATGGGGAGATCTGCTTCTGCAGATCCCAACCAGAGGAATAACTAAGTTCTTTTGGAAGCGTCAAACTCTTGTGGAGGTGAAGAAGAGATAAGATGTTCTCTGTGTTTCTTTTTTTCTCTTACCTAGGGTTTCTCTTTCTTTTTTGAGGAGATCTTCTTTCTCTAGAGAATTAAATTCTTTTTTCTTTTTAGCTTATCAGGGAGTTTTTTCTCTCTGTTTTCTCTCTTGAACTTGAAGTTTAGGGGGGGTTCTTCTGTTCAAGGCTTGAAGTCTTGGATTCTTTATATAGGGGAGGTTGATTTGTTGATTCAGTTAAGGAAATCTCTTATTTAGAGATTTCTTAATTGATGTGGAGAATTTATCCACCGTCGGATCTTTGATCCAAAAACTTATGTTTTAACGAAGACATTTTTCTTGTTTTTTAACAAGATTGGGAAAATACTTTCCCATACAGAACTTATTCTGTATTTTGGTGATTTTTAATCACCATTGGATCTTTGATCCAACGGTGCTCTGATTTACAGGGCACAATCTTTCTCATGTGGAAAAATCTGAGAAGTATTTCCTCAATAGAATTTAATTCTGTAATTTGATGATTTATCATCTTCGTTGGATCTTTGATCCAAGTGTGGAGAACTTTTAGTTCTGGCGCTGACGCTCTCGTGCTTTGCACGTGAGGCGCTGCCTCAGAGTTTTTAACTCTTGACGTTGGCACCCTTGTGCAAGGTACGTGAGGCGCTGCCTCATTATTGAAGGTGTCTTTTTACTTTGTTTTTCCGCTTTTCCTAAGTCAACTTCTCTTTCCCAGAGCTTGAAAATAGTTCCATCATGCACAGCATTTTCTGTGCCTATACTTAAATGTCTCCCTTCATAATCTGAAGCAATACTTCTCTTCTCTCTCATTTTCAGAGAATCATTTTAACAGAGAAGAGCTATGGCTTGTAATCGTCCACATGCTCGCCGGCAGATATGGGAGATGCCTATCGAGAAAATTGTTCCGCGTTTTGCCACACGCTTGGTGAAACCTACTCTTACGGATGACCAATGCGACACGGTGTTGCACGAGCTCTTGACTCGTAGAGGATCTCCTCTCCCCATCGGCTCCATTTGGCTCCGATGGCCTTCTTGTCCGTGATCAATGATATCCCCTCTCATCCGGCTGAGATGACTCCGGCAATGCTCGACGCCGCGGAGGACAAGATCGAGTGCTTTCACGAGGCACTTTTGATTACCGTAGCTCTAAGGGATCGCTCTGTTCGGCTGCTAAGTCAGATACGGGCTCAGCGGGTCGTCATGTCGGTCTTTGTTGGTGGGTGCGGTGCTGACCGATGGGTAGCTACTCCTCGTGAAGATCGCCGCTTTGCCATGGTGGAGAAGGCAGAGAAGGAGTTAGAGAATTTTATCCATAGTTTTGTGAATCCATGTACTTTTGATCCCATGTATGGTGATATATTTTCTGTAGAATAAAATGTTCAATTAAATTCTTCCTTTTTGTCGTTGAACACCAAGTGCTCCCTTTCTAACTCCCGTTCCTCCTCTGATATGTGCATGTGCGTATATGAATGAGACCGATTTCACACATATCTGTAGACGAAACTTAAACCGGTGTAAACATGAACAAATAGCTCTTGGCCGAAGATTTTGGCGGGAACAGACATATTTAGAGATTGATTTTATATTTTCGTTCTTGATTATTGATTGACAGTCATAATATGACTATGGAAGGATATTTCCTTACCGTAGGTAGCATGGTTGGTTTTGTTACATTTCCGTATTTGAGTATATTGAGAAGCGGGGCGTGACAAGAAACCAGATGTACCAATTCTGATAAGATCTACACGAGATAGGAGGCTACTTGAAAAATTGGTTACCGACTTCATTTTGTACACAGATTCGGATGAGCCCGAATCACTTGCAGTGGCGACCTAAGACAGCGCTAGCAAGCAGTGGGAGCAAGTTATGGATGAAGAGATGGATTCTTTGAAGAAGAACTATACATGGGATCTAGTGAAGCTACCCAAGGGTCGAAAGACGTTGCTATACAGATGGGTGTACAGGATTAAAGATGAGGCTGATGGTATGAAACGATACAAAACTCGCTTGGTAGTTAAGAGATATACGCAACAGTATGGGATAGACTATCAAGAGATATTTTCCCCAGTGATGAAAATGACTTAAATTCTGGTGATTCTCAGTATTGTGGCTATGAAAATTTGCATTTAGAGCGGCTAGATGTGAAAGCAGCGTTCCTTCATAGAGATTTGGAGGAAGAAATCTATATAATGCAGCCACCTAGATACAAGGTGAAGGGGAAAGAAAACATGGTTTGTAAACTGCGAAAGAGTTTGTATAGCCTCAAGCAAGCTCCAAGACAGTGGTATCTTGAATTCGATCAGTTTATATTAGATTTGTGCGATGTGATTCATGTCACTGCGTTTACGTTTAGATTTTCAGGATGGTGAGTACATTATTTTGTCATTTTGTGTAGACGATATGATGGTAGCAGTCTGAATTTCTAGAAAATTCATAGTCTGAAGAAAATGATGGCTGAAAAATTCTCCATAAAGGATTTGGGAGCAGCTAAGCAAATTCTAGGCATGAAAATCATGAGAGATAGACAACAACGAAAGTTATGGTTATCGCAAAAAGACTACATGGAAAAGGTTTTGAAGCAGTTCAATATGGACAAATCAAAACTGGTAAGTACGTTTTTAGCGAAGCACTTCAAACTCAGTAAAGAGTTGTACCCGACAACTCAAGAGCAGAAAAATGACATGGCAAGGATGCCATATGCATTGGCGGTTGGAAGCTTGATGTTTGCAAAGGTGAGTACAAGATCAGATATTGCACTAGCAGTGGGGGTTGTAAGTAGGTATATGCAAAACTCGAGGAAGGAGCATTGGAATGCAGTGAAGTAGATGTTGAAATACCTTAGGGGAACGTCCAATCATTGCTTATGTTTCGGGAGCGATACTCTCAAGGTGTATGGTTATTTTGATCAGGACTACTCGGGTGATCGAAATAGTGGGAAAAACACAACGGGGTACGTATTAAAGGTTGGGAAAACATCAATCAGTTGGGTCTCTCAGTTGCAAAAGGTTGTGGCGTTGTCAATATCGGAGGCCGAATATGTGACCATCATGAAAGCAAGTAAGGAAATGATATGGTTACAAGGGTTACTCGAAGAGTTGGATAAGAAACAAGATTTCAATACCTTATGGAGCGACAGTTAAAGTGCGATACATTTGGCCAAGAACGCTGCATATCACTCTCAGACGAAGCACATCAAGATGTGGTACCATTTTATACGCATAGCGTTGGAAGATGGTGAGTTGACACTGCAAAAAATCGCGGGAGAAGAGAATCCTGCAGATATATTCACCAAGAATGTAGACAGATATAAGATGGATCTCTGTTGGAGGTTGGTAAATCTCTCCATGAAAATTCGATAAGAAGAGAGTAGATAGCGGAATCGTGTGAAGTTTACTAGTTTAGAGAGTCAAGACGGAAGAATCTTTAAGTGGAAGAATATTAGAATCATAGAGAGTTCTTCCTCAGACTTTTGAACAAGTAAGTTTAGATGTCAGGGCATGCACGCATGCATAAGTAATTATTCAGAACAACGCTAGACGTCTGACGGTCAAAATATAGATGTCTGAAGAAGGGCCTTAGCCAATAACAAAGCTATATCAGACGTCTGGGCAGACGTTTAAAGAAGCATGAAGCCCAATGCAGAGCGTTGGCAGACATCTGACCAAAAAATGGCAAACGTCTGGATAAGGAGATGAATCAGAAGCAGAGAGGAGGCAGACGTCTGACCAATCCTTTGATCAGATGTCTGTTGACGGGTTTTCTGTGTGAACCGAATATTTGTAATTTAGGTTTATCTCTCATTTTAAGTAGGATTAGGGTTTGCCTATATATAGAGATCTCTCATATGTTATATGTACCGTCATTAAAAGACTATTGTATTGAGAGAGGATGACGGCTAAGATCTAGAGAGATTTGAGAAAAATTTCGTAGGGTTGATTGGTGTAAACTTGATTCAAGGATTTAGTAGACTTTGCAGATTCCGCTCTGCCGGGGACTAGCTATACGGTGGGTGAATCTCGTTAACAAATTCTTGTGTTTCTCTCTCGTTTGTGATTCTTATATTCTTGTGTGTTTATCGTTTTATATATTGCGTTGTTGTTGCGTTGTTGTTGCATGATTGATCGTTAGTATTGTGCCGTGTATCATCTATCTCCGTTATTTACCCACAACAACATCTAGCTCCAAATTATTCTTTAAAGATTCCTGGATCACCACGATCCAGAGGCGATGCATCTGAATCTGGCAAGCCAAAACTCTGGAAACTCTTAATAGTTCATCAAACTGAATAAGTTAACAAAAAAAACCACATATGGTACTAAAACACTGAATAAATTAATGGTATTTTATCTGCAATTTATGTAAATAGTATTTATAATAGAATGCTAAAAAATACTATGGTATTTTTGGGGAAGAGTCTAAAGTAGTTGAAATTAACAACCTGGCTAATCAGATGGTATACAATGCTTAGAGCTTTTAATATTTTCTTGCTCAGAACTTGAAACTTACGTCTCCAAAATTATATCTTTTGAAGATTCCTCGATCGGGCAGCAATCATCAACGAAGGTGACATAACCTAATCTGGCAAGCCAAATCTCTGGAAACTCTCGACGGTCCATCGAATCGAAGAGCTAAAGTCGATTTTCCACGTGATCCCAATATTGTAGGCATCCTCGTCGTCATCTCAGCCTCCCACAACTACACTTTCACGATCATGCAAGAGAAATCCACGGACTGCCACATCACCCTCACGGAATAGAAATCCCTGCTGCGACCTTATCAATATTCTCCATCGCCGCAATGCTCCTTGGGCTTACATTCTACGACCGGGTCTTTGTCCCCATCGCCCATAAATTCACTGGAGACCTAATGGTATATTAATTAACCCGCTTAAGCGATTTCCCTCATTCATCATTGGAGCCGTGGAAATACCTACCTGCTACCATATTAACTTGCTTTTATATATGAGAATAATGGACGAAAGAGGCCATAGGAGGGAATTTCCTTCTATGGCGTCGAAAAAACACACCCTCCATCGTGTTTTCCGACAATCGGAGTACATCATCTTCATCGTTATCATTTAAGATGTGGGTACACCAAATTTCATGTGATTCTACAACTTTCACCGTTGATTTAGCAATGTAAAAAGTTCTATTATCGGTAAACTATTAATTTTGAACCCACTAATTCAACAGTGAAAAAGTTGTAGAATCACATGAAATTTGGTGTATCCATTTCTTAGATGATAACGATGAAAATGATGCATTCCGATCGTCGGAAAACATGATGAAGGGTGTGTTTTCTCGACGCCGTAGGAGAAAATTCCCTCCTATGGCATCTTTCCTCCATTATTCTCTCTCTCTCTCTCTCTCTCTATATATATATATATATATATATATATATATATATATATAATGGAGGAAAGAGGCCATAGAAGGGAATTTCCTTATATGACGTCTCTCTCTCTCTCCTCTCTCTCTCTCTATATATATATATATATAATGGAGGAAAGAGGCCATAGGAGGGAATTTCCTTATATGGCGTCGAAAAAATACACCCTCCCACATTTTTTTCGGATGATCGGCACCCACCATCTTCATCGTTATCATTTAAGATGTGGGTACACCAAATTTCATGTGATTCTACAACTTTTGCACCGTTGATTTAGTGGGTTCAAAATTAACGGTTTACCAATGATAGAACTTTTTACATTGCTAAATTAACGGTGACAAGGTTGTAGAATCAAATGAAATTTGGCGTACCCACATCTCTGATAATGACGATGAAGATGGTGGATGCCGATCGGCGGAAAAAATGAGGGAGGGTGTTTTTTCGACGCCATAGGAAAAAATTCCCTCCTACGGCATCTTTTCTCTCTCTCTATATATATATATAGAGAGAGAGGAAAGATGCCATAGGAGTGGATAGAGAGAGAGGAAAGATGCCATAGGAGGGAATTACTTTCTATGGCGTCGATAAAACACCCCCTCCCTAGTTTTTTCCGACGATCGGCACCCACCATCTTCATCGTCATCATCTAAGATTAAGATACACCAAATTTCATGTGATTCTACAACTTTTTCACCGTTGATTTAGCAATGTAAAAAGTTCTATTGTTGGTAAACCGTTAATTTTGAACCCACTAAATCAACGGTGAAAAAGTTGTAGAATCACATGAAATTTGGTATACCCACATATTAGATGATGACGATGAAGATGGTGGATGCTGATCGTCGGAAAAAACTAGGAAGGGAGTATTTTTTCGACGCCATAGGAGGAAATCCCCTCCTATGGCCTATTTCCTCCATTAATCTCATATATATATATATATATATATATTGGATGCCAATTATCGGAAAACACGACGGAGGACGTACTTTTTTCGACGCCATAGATGGCAATTCCCTGCTATGGCATCTTTCCTCCATTATTCTCTCATTCATATATATATATATATATATGAGAATAATAGAGGAAGGATGCCACAGGATGGAATTTCCAAATAATGGAGGAAGGATGCCACAGGATGGAATTTCCTCCTATGACGTCGAAAAAATACCCTCTTCCTCATTTTTTTCGACGATCGACACCCACCATCTTCATCGTTATCATCTAGGATGTGGGTACGCCAAATTTCATGTGATTCTACGACTTTTTCACCGTTGATTTAGCAATGTAAAAAGTTCTATTGTCGGTAAACCGTTAATTTTGAACTCACTAAATCAACGGTGAAAAGGTTGTAGAATCACATGAAATTGGGCATACCCACATCTTAGATGATAACGATAAAGATGGTGGATTCCGATCTTCGGAAAACACGATGGAGGATGTACTTTTTCGACGCCATAAGAGAAAATTCTCTCCTATGGTCCATTATTCTCTCTCTTTCTCTCTCTCTCTCTCTCTATAGAGAGAGAGAGAGAGAAGCGAGAGAGAGAGAGGAGAGAGGCCATAAGAGGGAATTTTCTCCTATGGCGTCGAAAAAGTACGTCTCCATCGTGTTTTCCGACGATCGGAATCCACCATCTTCATCGTTATCATCTAGGATATGGGTACGCTAAATTTCATGTGATTCTACAATCTTTTCACGTTGATTTAGCAATGTAAAAAGTTCTATTGTCGGTAAAATGTTAATTTTGAACTCACTAATTCAACGATGAAAAGGTTGCAGACTCATGAAATTTGGCGTAACCATACCTTAGATGATAATGATGAAGATGGTGGGTGCCGATCGTCGGAAAACACGACGGATGACGTATTTTTTCGACGCCATAAGAGCAAATTCTCTTCTATAACATCTTTTCTCCATTATTCTCTCTCTCTCTGTCTGTGTGTGTATACAGAGAGAGAGACACACACACAGAGAGAATGGGCATGGGGCTCGCCATATCAGTCCTGTCTAACGTTGCAGCCACGGTAGTTGAAACCAAGCGAAAGCCCATAGCAGCAGAGCACGGACTTTTAGACAAACCAAATGTTATGATTCCAATAAGCGTTTTTTGGTTAGTACCTCGATATGCAATTCATGGCTTGGCCGACACGTTCACTTCGAGTTTATGTATGACCAGTCGCCATAGAGCATCAGGAGCGTCGCGGTCGCATTCTTTAACATCGCGGGGTCCATCGGCAATTACATGGGGACAGGATTGGTGGTGGTGGTGGTGGTTAGTGATTATATTAAGAGAGGGGACAATTGGTTGCAAGATAATATCAATATGGGGAAGTTGGATTCCTACTATTGGTTGGCGTCTAGTTTGCAAGTGGTGAACCTTGTGTATTACCTTGTTTGTGCAAGGTTTTATACTTTCAAGCCTTTGGAAGTTGATGGGGTTGATGATAAGGATGAGAACTATGTTGGAGATGTGGAGCTTGCAAATGGTGGCAAAGAAGTACATGGTGCTTGCTGTTGGATGTTTAGGGTGAAGAACGAAGATGCATGTATTTGTTAATTGATTAACTTGTGTCTTAGATTTTGTATGGTAAGTGATGAAAATGCAATGGGATGGAAATTGGAGCAGAAACTTTTTCATTTTAAGTTGCCAATGATACAGTATTGTTGTTTTATCTCATGGGATGGAAATTGGAGCAGAAACTTTTTCATTTTAAGTTGCCAATGATACAGTATTGTTGTTTTCTCTCTCTCTCTCTCTCTCTCTCTATATATATATATATATATATATAAGAATAATGGAGAAAAGAGGCCACAGGAGGGGATTTCCTCCTATGGCGTTCGAAAAAATACAACTTCCACCATTTTTTCCGACGATCGGCATCCATCATCATCATCGTTATCATCAAAGATGTACATACACCAAATTTCATGTGATTTCACCACTTTTTCACCGTTGAATAAGTAATGTAAAAAGTTCTATTGTCGGTAAACCATTAATTTTGCACCAACTAAATCAACGGTGAAAAGGTTGTAGAATCACATGAAATTTGGTGTATCCACATCTTAGATGATGACGATGAAGATGGTGGGTGCCGATCGTCGGAAAACACTAGGGAGGGAGTATTTTTTCGACGCCATAGGAGGGAATCCCCTCCTATGCCTCTTCCCTCCATTAATCTATATATATATATATATATATATATATATATATATATGCCGAATCTATCTGATAAATAAAAGCTGCTTGCGATGATATTTATAGTTACCATAGCATTTTCCTTGTATTTCTAGCTTAGTATTTATAGTTTTATATATTTGATTTTCAATGAAGGGTAAGAGTCATGATTTTTGATTTCTTGAAGAAAAGTGAAAATCACAAACTCTTGTAACTCAAACAGATCGCTTGAAATTTGGGTATGGGCTAGGCGTGCTTAGGCCAATTAAACCCATCCCCTGTTACCGGCCTGTTATGCACTAAGATATATTTAACAAGCAAACTTTAATTAATTAATCTCTTAGAAATATGTTGTAGACAAATTAAGCTTATTATGGAGATAATCTATTAAATAAAATAAGGCAGTATACTTAGTGCTCAATTCCTTTATCTTATTTACTCCTTATCAATTATAATATTATATTATATAGAAAGTTACACGGGGAGCCAGATCCGGCAGTTTTCTTGTCTTTTTCCCTGGAAAATTATATTCAGCCCCTCCATTTTTAATGAAATTTGTATAGACCACCCTTTCCAGTTATTCGCAGAGCCGCACTTTTTTGCCTTTTTGTTTGGAAAATTATATTCCCCTGAAGGCTTATCCTGTGGGCTGCCAAAATTAGCTTTGCCTCTTAATTTTTTATGAAATTTGCAAATGACTCCTTCCTTTTAAATCAACGGGCTCCAAAAGAGAATATGAACCACCATGGCTTAATAATACCAGCCAAATTCACATATCTAATCCGGATCATATATTCATATCTCATGCCAATTCTTTTAAAATTATTACTAATTTAAATTAACAAGTAACTTAATTAATAAAAGTATATAATAGTTTATTTTCTCTCGGTAAAATAAATTTAGCCACAATAAAAAATCAAAAGATCAATCATTCTTTTTCTAAACAAAATTCACCCAACAATGAAAATATAATTGAATTGATTCATACATATCAGTTGAAAAGAAATTCTTATTTGTTTGAAGCCTACAAAATAATTTTTTTCTATATAAAAAATACAGGTGTGATTGTGATCTATGTTTTTACAAGGAAAAACAATAATATTGGAAACCTCTCCATAGATTTATTTCAAATCTTTGGTGAAAGTATATATTTAAAACATTTAATTAAACTTCTTTAATTATTTCTGTCATCCCTATTTAAAACAACTTTTAATTTAGTTATAATTTTTTATGTTTTCTTTTCTAGATTGAAATTGAACTAAATTTGAATACATTATATTAATTGATATATATTTAATCAAAAACAGATAGCATAGAATTGGCTTTGCTTAGAATTTTGTTCTGCTAAAATTCCTAGCTCTCACAAGCGTTCACATAAATGAGCAGATGCCTTATTTCAAAGTTCTCAAAAAACCTAATATAGAAAATGAAGTTGAAATGCAATTTAGTTGGGAAAGACGCAACATCTTTTGTTTATATGGGCCATCCTCATATGTTTTTATTAACTTTTGTTGCAATTCAAATACCCGCAATATATTTTCGAATGAATTATCTGTATTTATTTTTGCATTAGTAATTACTATTCAATCTACACTGTTGCAAAACATCTACGGAAAGCATTTTTTCCCCTCGACAACCACATGTGCCATGCATGGAGGCCACTTTTCGGTTATATACTTATATTACTTGAATAAAGAAATTGACCTATATATAACTTGGGCCGGTCCAAATTTTGAGTTTTAGTTTGAGAACTAATTTTGGTTAAACATAAGCAAAAGGGCTTTAGCAATAACAATAAAAGATTAAATCAAAATTTATAAGACAATATAACAGCATTAACATTGACTAAGTTAATATCATTTTTATGTACATCAATTTTGACTGCGGATAGGGTGTTAGAAGCAACCAGTAAGATTTAAGAGGGCCACATATAAATATCTACTATTATAACTACAATTCTTAGGATTGTTATATTTAGAATTTTAAATTGCACTAACATATTCTATTAGAGTGTCACCTCATTTTGTGCGATTTAAATCTCTATCATTTAAAGTCCAAAAAGAAATCAAACAATTCACTTTTGAAATCTGCAACCGTTACAAAATTCTCTAATTCTATAATTTAGAAAATCTAGAATCTTGATATAGACTAATAACATCCAAAAGATTGATAGGTTTAGAGGATTAAAATAAATAAATTACTGACAAAGAAATTATGCTATTGTAACAGGAACACTATGGGCTTGATTGTCACTTCCAATATCAATTAAATAAAAAAAATTGGAAAAAGCCGGAAATTCCTTTTTCTTAGACAGCCTTCACATACGCCCGGCTAATGAAGCAAATTGATGGCGAATCGATTCGCTTCGCTTCGTGATAACATGGACGAATTTGGCTAGGCGATTCGTCTCGTCCACCACGAATTGGCGAAGCGAGCGGGTTCCCAACTTTTCTGACCGTACTTCGTCATAGTTCGTCTCGCCTAACTCGCCAACTCGTCTCGCTTCGTCTCGGGAATCGCCACGATTCACCACAAATCGGCAAGACTGGCCGATTCGCCTCGCCTCGCCTCGCCTCGCTTCGTCTCGTTGACCAATTCGCCATGAATTCGTCTCGAACTCGCCGTCCAACGGTCACAAACGGCCGCCTGCTCGACAAATCGCCTCGCCTCGGGTTCGCCTCGTCTCGGCTTGGAAATCCCATCCAGCGGCTCCTAATGCTCGAATCTAGGCGAGGCGAATAAATTTTTTAAAACAAAAATAGCAACTAAGCCAGGCGAAAATTCACCTGGCTCGGCGAATTTGTCTTGCCTCGCCTTGCGAACCGGCGAGGCGATCCCAGCGGGTTCTGGTTTCGTTACTGTTGTCCTCGCCTCACCTCGCCTAGTGGTGAAGCGAGAAAAATTTGCTTCGCCGGCTAGATGAAGCAAACGAATTCTTAAACGAATTGCTTCGCCTCGTTTCATTAGCCACACCTACTTTACATATAAGAACTTCAAAAACAACCTATAAACATTAGCCATTAAAATAGGATAGCATAAATAATCTCCCACTACTGATGAGCACTAGCTCAGTTGGTAGGTGCACTTCCCCTGTTAGGAAGAATACGTGGTTCGAACCTTCTGTTGGAGAAATCGATCCTCTCAAATCATCGAGAACACAAGATAGACGAATACAAAATAATACAAAGAAAATATAGCATACACCAGATTTATGTGGTTCGACCAATTTGACCTAGTCCACGGAGCAATTGTGTCACTTGGGGTTTTCATTATAATAAGATAATTATATACAAAAGATATTTACTCTCACAACACTCTAATCACTCAACTCCCTCTCTACACACTATAAGAATATTGTGGCTGATGCAATGAGAATATCTAATGCGACTGTTTTTAACTGTCACATTAGCCTAGACGAAATGGCCGGGGGTGAAGTCCCATGGCCCTAATGCGCCTGTTTTTAACAACAGCATTAGGGCCCAGGGACATTTTACCCCTGACCCGAACAATTAACCCTAGCTCTATTTTTTTAACCTAAAGAAACCATCCCCCTTTTCTCACTCTTCTAATTTTTTACCTTAAATCCATCCCCCATCCGTGGTCGCCGCCACCGCCATCCCCTCACCGCCGCCGTCTCACTTCGTCGTTGTCCCTTCACCACCGCCGCCTCGCCTCGTCCTCGTCCCGCCGTCGATCGCATCGCTCTCGATCCCCTCACTATCGCCGTCCTCACGGCTCGCTCTTGAACCCGGATCCGCTCTCGATCGCATTGATTTTAACCTTTGATTTTATTCTGGTAATAAAATTTTGGAAAGGTTGGGTATTAGGATTTTCGCTAGGCAAGTAAGGAAGAAGAGCAAAAATAAGAATACGAAATACCAATATTTAACGTGGTTTGACCAAACCGGTCTACATCTACGGGTCAAACATGAGAATCTCTTCATTAATGATCAAGAATACCGGTACATTTTATTTTCTCTCTCATCTCTCGCTTATATCTCAACGCTCATACAAATACAAAGGCTACTCTTGATAAATCCATCCACCTTTACCTGTGGACGACTACCTTTCGTCTCTGCCTTCGTCTCTTCATACAAACACAAAGACTAATCTTCTGGTGCTCCACCTTAACCTGTGGATGACTGCCCTGCATCTTTGCCTTCGTCTTCTCTTTTTCATATTTGACCACTTTTCTCTGATGATACTCTTCTCTATTTATAGTACGAAATAATAGAACTCCTAATTTAATTAGAATCTCATCATATCTTCAAAACAATTTTTAACAAATCTTTAGACAAATTTTCAAATAATTCTACAAACAAACTTTCCTAATTAAGCTCCTGAAAGATCTCTTACAAATTTTCCAACAACTCTTCAAATAAATTTTCAATAAATTCTCCTAATTAATCTTCAAAACGTATCTTCACCAAAACCAAATCCTTGAAAGATTCGGACTCCATCAACTCTGCAACGAACCGTTTCGCTCTTTATCATCGACTCTTGATTACGAACCAATTCTAACAAATCTCCACCTTGGTTTATATTCAACAAGACATCTTCAATCTTTTCTCTTCAACAAAACTCCATCTTGACTCGAACTTCCTCCATGCCATCTTCTGATCTCCACCACCAGCTATAATACCAGTTTATTATGATTTTCGCTTGGCATGCAGGAAAGACGAGAAAAAATAAGAACACGCAACAGCAATATTTAATGTGGTTCGACCAAACCTGTCTTACATCCACGGGGCAAACATGAGAATCTCTTCATTAATGATCAAGAATACCGGTACATTTTATATTCTCTCTCATCTCTCGCTCATATCTCAACGCTCATACAAACACAAAGACTAATTTTGATAAATCCTTCCATTTTCACCTGTGGATAACTACCCTTCGCCTCTACCTTCGTCTCTGTAAGTAGATGGGGGCTAGGGTCGCGACCGCGGCGTAATTGCACACAAAAATTAGTAACAAGCATAGCCCTCAAGCCATACAAGAATCTATCGAAATAACAATGCATTGAACTAAAAATCTAAACTAGAGCCTTTGTTGTATGTTAGCCACTTCTCCTTAGACTCCGGCTAGTTTCCACGAAGCCCGGAACAACTTTGCTCGGTGCTCTCCTTGTCGAAAATGATCCATCTTGAGATAACTCCAACACAAGTTTTAGCTTTAAATTTATCTCATCAAAATGAAGCAACCCACTAATTAAACTTGCTAAGAATGATTAGTAGGAGATGTAGAATAATTAGCTCACCGATTCTTCTCTTTTCTTTTTTACCTTTCTCACTTAAGCAAAAACTCAAGAGACCGAGATGAAGTGATAAGAATGGCTATAGATTCTCAAGATGAGAACAAATATATCATATCTTAATTAAATTAATAAATCATAACGAGTCATCCATTTTCTACACTATTCTAACAAATGGCTCATTAATTAATTTATTTAAATAAGCATATATGTTTAATCCTTATCTTTGAATCCAATGTGATTCTTATACACACATCTAATATGTATATACAACCATGACAAAAGATATATATTATTTATATTATATATAAATAATATATAAAGAGAAAGGAAAATAAAGAGAGCATAATATTAGTTAATATATAAATATATAAATATATCAATATATATTTAATTATTAAATCAATACTTGATTTAATAATCCGGTTATATCATATATATACCGGCTAAAATCACTAAACACCCGATTAAAATACGTGTATCACATACACGTATTTAATCGAACTCCTGCATGTATCACTATACATGCCCTACATCGTTTCGTCTGTACTGGGAAACCTCTGTGTGGGACTCTAAAGACTCGACAATACGCTAACAGTAGTTTAGGATCATATCCATAGCCCACAAGCACGTCAGCGGTACTAGCTGCACGTAACAGCTACCCAGATATTGATCGAAAGAAGGTCAATGAGCATGCTCATCTGAACCCTGCAAAGTCTATCAATGACATCACCGTACAGTCTGGTCTCTTCCTCTAAAAGTATCGCATATCGGGTCTAGGGTTTGGAATCTGTCAGATCCCAATAACTCGATAGGTCATGCGACAGAGGACTCATAACCATCCAAAGATACAACTGATAACACTTATCAGTTTATCTCCACTGCGGTGGCCACCGATTTGTGGTTGTAGTCATATCCTGCACGGTGCGAAATCAACTCCCGATACCGGGAGAGACGAATCCCCTCAACCGCTTACTGCCTCCACGTGTTTTGGGTCGGGACTATACCCAACAAAAACATATTTGCACGACTCCTTTGAGCCATGGTAGGGTAGAAGTCTAAGTATAGTGGAAATACACATAAGACACTATGGCAATCTTAGGTCCCAGGGACTACCCTATATTCATGTCACCAGAGAACTGCTACCTAACATTGATATATTACCAACTAGGAGTTCTCGGTGAGTCCGTCCAGTGTAACTCATCCAATGAGCATCTGTATATAATCCTCGGTGTCAAACAACAATAGTTATACGACCAACTATCACCCTGCAATCGGGTCAGGAAACGTACACACTAGTCTAAACTGGATTACCGATGCCAATCTCGATACTCCTATGATTATGGACATTTAAGGATATGCTTATCGACTACCCAGGCCCCACTAGTATGATCTCCATCATCGTCCTGGTAATCAAGCAAAATCCTAATGGTTTTATCACATGTCTTAACGATACGTGATAATGAATAAAACACATCACATGTAAGATAAAAACAAACCAAATAACATACTATCATCTCGAGTAAGATTGTTCACTCACATAGCTCCTCCTTCAATTACAATAATTGCCTTGAAGGCATTTATATCCAACAATCTTCCACTTGTACTTAAGGCCAATTATTGCGGTATCTCATACCCAGCTTCTGTATTAATAGTTTCGCAAACTGTGTTCGAGAACTAGCCTCAATGAGTGGACCCGACACAGTGCATCTCTCTTTTTCTCCCTGAATCTCAACTTCACGGAGATCAAATATCTCCCGAATTGAGCGATACATGCCTTAGTATTTGCCTGGACAGACAATGGGATCATGTTCATAAATGAACAATTAGATCTGGCAAATTCTATAGCGGTATCCTTTATTGATTCACAATCAGCATCTAGCGCCACGACTAATTCAGTATCCCACTTAAAACTCTTTCCAATATACTGCTTCTAAAAAAAGGTAAAGTTATAACTCACGACAGACGCTCTGTCTTTTATGGGAAGCTTGAATCGGTAACCATCTCCTTTAGGAGGTCGCCATTACCATACATCAAGAACATCAAATGCTCTTCACTGCTACCTTATGTTTCTCTAGGATTGGACTGACATTCATATCCTGTATGGAGAAACATTTGTGACCACCATTGTTTTACCGATTGCAGCATAGAAATCACTTTCTATCATGAGCATGTCATCCACACACCATATGAGAAATCTGACAACACTCCTTACTACCTTCTTACAAATATCAGGCCCATCTCTTATTTTGATGAAGTCAAACACTTTGACCGTGACATCAAAACAAATGATCCATTTCCGCTATGCCTGCTTTAGTCTAAAGATAGACTTATGCAACTTGCACACTTACCGCTGCTCCCACTGACTAAGATAACCCTTTGGCAGAGTCATCTACATGTACACTTCTAAATCTAATTTAGAAAGACGTTATAGTCATCCATCTACCAGAAATCATAATCATGAAAAACAGCAGTGGCAAGTTATATCCGTATGGACTTCAGTATAGATACTGAACTAATAGTTTCATCACAATCCATAACGAGTATTTGATAAAAACTTTTTACTACAAATCTAGCCTTATTAGGTCAGTATATTTCCATTTGCACTGATCTCAAAAGATCTACTTGCTCCTTATGGATTTTACCCCTTCAGGAGTATAGGGTGTTTTTCGCCACCCCATTGAGATGGGAATACGTGCGCACTTGTCAGGTGTACTACAGATTCCCACTGCCTAGGGTAGACGGAGGTTTATTAATTGTGGGGATCCGAATCTCCGGCAGCTGCGGACTAAGCTGCCGTTAATTACTTCTTGCCTTTGGAGCGAGAGAACCTCTGATTGAAGGGTCAAACTGATCAAGCGAACTCGACTTGCAGTGTACGTATATTTTGAAAGGGTTTTGGATATATCGGGGTCCCTGCAGAGTTTTACGGGGGTCCCGTTACCCGGATAGTGGGCTGGGGGTTAAGGGGGCTAGCAGCCCCCTTGGGGGTGCGGGTGCAGAGTTTTACGGGGGTCCCGGTACCCGGATAGTGGGCTGGGGGTTAAGGGGGCTAGCAGCCCCCTTGCGGGGTGCGGGGTGCAAGGCAGTGCCCCGTTAGAAAAATTTTCCTAACAGGAGACGTGTTTCTGGTGTGGAGTGCACGAAAAATGAGGGGCGAGGAGCGTCTTAAAGACGCGTGCCAGGAGCGTGGGCGCTGGGCGCCAACGGGTCACTGTTTACCGCCGAAAACAGGGATGAAACCGCGTAGGTCGTCTTGCCTGAATTTAGGGGCAGATACTATTTGGTTTTATCCATCCACCTCTCTGAATATGCCAAACTGATTTATGGCATTGTTTATCGAAGGTTTGGATAGATGCGGTCGTTGTAGCATACTTCGTCAGATTCTCCCTCGTTGTGAGGGGTTTTGATTGTAGAGACGCTCTTTCCTACAGGCGTAAGCCCCTGCAGTTAATTACGTTACCGCGTAGCGATAACCACTTTCTCCTTCTCCAGAAGGTCACTTCATGTCATGTATGTTTGTTTTATTTTTGGTTGCCCGTGGATTGTTTACGGAGACTAATTTGTGTTGTCGCCCGTAGGGCGTGGATTAGTCCAAATCCGTATTTTCTTAGATTTGGGTTTGGTTTGATTTAAGGATCGTTAACCTTATTTGAGATTAAGATCAACTTAAATATTTGTTAAGAATACGTTAATCCGATATTGGACTAAGATCTACTTAACGGGGTTTGGGATCATTTTTGATCCAATGAAAGAGCATTTGGGTTCTATCGTTTTAGTTTAAGGACGTTACGGTCCACAGCTAGTTTAAAGGCATTACGGTCCACGGCTAGTTTAAGGAAATTATGGTCCGTATTGGGATGTGTCCGTCCATTTGAGAGTACACTAAAGAGTTGTTGCTTATCAGGACCCACAACCTCTATGAAGACGCTGAAGAATTACAATGATATTTATCAGAGGTGTGAGGAGATGTACCCTTAAACCGATGTCCGTTGGAAGATCAATAGTCGTGTTTGGGACTAAGACCAATTTGGAAAAATTGTGAGCACATGGGCTCGGTCGATCTGAATTAGGGACTTTTGGTCAACTTGGACTTAGCCCACTCAGTTTTTGAATAAAGTGTTAAACACTTGTTTGGGCTTTGTCCCCTTTCTATGCGAATAATGCTGAGCATTGTTATGGGCTCTGACGCTCACCCTCTTTTTTTGTTTTTTTGATGGAGTGTTAAACACTCTTTATGGCGCCCACGTGAGGGACACGTGAGGCGCTTGGCGCTGAGTGCTAAGCACTACTTTTTGAGTAGCACCCACGTGAGGGGCACATGGGGTGCTTGGTTCTGGACGCCAACCACTGAGTGCTAAGTACTCTTTATTAAGCAGCGCCCGCGTGAGGGGCACGTGGGGTGCTTGGTGCTGGGCACCAACCACTGAGTGCTAAGCACTCTTTAAGCAGCGCCCACGTGAGGGGCACGTGGGGCGCTTGGCGATGGACGCCAACCACTGAGTGCTAAGCACTCTTTTTTTAAGCAGCGCCCACGTGAGAGGCACGTGAGGCACTCGATGCTGTTTCTTTCTTTGTGAATTTTTCGAAAGAGTTTGATTCTTTGTTCTTCCCCGGATCATTAATCCCCAAGAACAAATTCATCCCTACGAGAATTAAATTCTCATTTGTGGGAAACTTATCTCATGGATCTCAGATCCAGGGAAAGAACCATGTTCTTTTATAAGGGTTAAACCCTTAGATATGCAGATGAGATGCTATGATCTCTATTATCTTTATTTACCTTGAAGAAAGTTCTTCTTCCTTCTTCTCTCTTAAAACTTTCTTTTTAGCTTGCACTTCTTTTTGAACTTGAAGTTTATGGGGGGGGTTCCTCTGTACAAGACTTGAAGTCTTGGGGCCTTTATTTAGTGGAGGCAAGTTTGTTGATTTAGTTAAAGAAATCTCTCATTGAGAGATCCTTAATTGATTTGGGAATTTTATCCACCGTTGGATTTTTGATCCAAGAACTTCTGTTTTACAGAAGATATTTTTCTTGTTTTCAATTAGATTGGGAAAATATTTTCCATACAGAACTTATTCTTTAGCTTGGTGATTTTTAATCATCATTAGATCTTTAATCCAAAGTGCTCTGTTTTACAGAGCGTAATCTTTCTTTTTTGAAAAATTGGGGAAAATATTTTCCCCTACAGAGCTTATTCTGTAGTTTGGTGATTTTTAATCACCATTGAATCTTTAATCCAACGGTGCTCTGTTTTACAGAGCGTAATCTTTCTTGTTTAGAAAGATTGGGGAAAATATTTTCCCCTACAGAGCTTATTCTGTAGCTTGGTGATTTTTTTTAATCACCATTGGATTTTTAATCCAACAGTGCTCTGTTTTACAGAGAGTAATCTTTCTCGTTCAGGAAGAAGGAATATTTTCTCAACAGAATTTAATTCTGTGTTTTGATGTTTTATTATCTCCGTTGGATCTTTGATCCAACGACAGAGAACTTTTAGTTCTGGCACCGGCGCCCTCGTGCGGGGTACGTGAGGCGCTGCCTCAGAGTTTTTAACTCTTGGCGCTGGCGCCCTCGTGCAAGGCACGTGAGACACTGCCTCTTTTTAAATTTTGAACAGAGCCTTGCTCTTCTATTATTGGGGGGAAACAAATGCCCCCTACCGTTGCGCTCACGTGGGTGTAGCGGTGGCGGCTTTTCCGCCATTGGATCTTCTTGGAAGTTGGATCGGCTTCTCCTGCCTATAAGTAGGGCCTTCGCCGACTTCCCGACTCAGTATATCTGATGGGCTTGATCTCGAAGAGGCAGCGAGATGATCTTGTCGATATTTTGCATCAGGTCTTCCAAGAGACGATGATAATCTCTGCCTACCAGAGGACGGACGATATCAGTGAAAATCCCGACGCTTGCATTCGTGAGAAAATGCATCAGAAAATGGTCAAAGAAGCCAGAAGTATTTTACTCGGCCTTGTTTCTGAATTCTTAAATCCATGCCCAGGATCCAGTGTCTTGCCATTGTAAACATTTTGATGATATTTATGTTTTGTTGTTATCACTGATGTATAAATTTTCTCAAGTATGAATGGCAAAATTTCCTTTTCTTTTATCAAAGGTGTTTGAGTCGTAAGAATCTCGCTCGGATTTTGTCTCTCTCTCTCTCTCTCTCTCTCTCTCTCTCTCTTTAACGAATCTTGGGGACTCATAAGTAGCTTCTTTATTTCAGTGGCATGTACCTTGGCAAATATGGCCCGTAGATAATCTATCTTGATCTCCTTGCAGGGCAGCGATGGCTTAGAAGACAGGTTCAGATCTGCCGCCTAAGGCTTTTCAACTTTATGAGCCGTGAGGGTTTCATAAAGACTTTTCTCCCTACAAGTCGAGTGGATCCCGTAGGTGTATTTTCTCCTTAGGAGTCATGGGGACTTCTAAGTGCACTTTCTCTTGAAAGTCGTAGGGATCTCACAAGAGAATTTTCCCCCTTACAAGTTGAGAGGACTCATAAGTGGTTGTTTCCTTCCTTGTCGATATTCGACTTTGGAGAGTGTGGCCCATGAATAGTATGCAATAGTCCATCTTGGACCGACTTGCAGGGCCCCAGTGCTTAGAAAACAGGTCCTTATCCCCATTGCCTAAGGTTTTCCCTTACGAGTCGAGATGAATCGAGAATTTGGTTGCATCCCTAGTTGAGATCAACAATACCAACAGCGGAAATCATTATACAATTATATACGACATCAATAAGAATCTCAGACATACGTAAAAGAAATATCATTTAATATAACTAAACAATCTCATCTGTCAAATAATATACATACAACCACCTCTCGTTCTAAGTCATAAACAGGTTCTGATGGAGATATTCTAGATTCAATATACAATACCAAAAGAGAAGGTTATTATATATGTAACCTACCTAGCAAAAGATGCGATAAAATCTGATAAGTGGATCAGCACTGCTGCTAACTGTCCACTCGACTCCTACAAGGAACTGTGGCACAACGGGGGTGAGTTACCAACTCAGTGAATAGAACTAACATATAACGGCTGATAATCTAAATATGACAAATTATAACTAACTGCAATATGGATAAGTATGATGCATGATAGCATGTGGAAAACATGAATTTGTACTACTAATCATATAAACCAAAAACTGAAATATCATTACTTATTTCCAAATAAAGTTTATCTTTCCGTGTCCAATATCGACACAAATCTTCCGTTTCTCTCAGGCATCATTCCTCGAACGATTCTGTAATCAATAACACCGGTCGGTATCATCTAGATATCCACCGCGTTTCACAATTATCTCTGGTATCGAGTATTCTCGCTAGGCTCCCCGCCTCAAATACGGCTTTCCTGCCCCTCGGTCTCGACCGGATCCACTATGAATTCGAATGTGTAGCTCCCCCACTCCATATGGATAACGTAAAAATCCGCGACCATATAGCTTCCCCATTCAGCCCGGAATAAAAAACTAAATCATAAAAACAGCATCTCATGGTTGACATCTCACATCAATATGAAAAATCACCGAATTTACGCAATAGTATCGGAAAACTCAAAACCATAAATCCTCAATAATACAAATGCCTCTTATATCGACTTATAACACTTGAATACGAAACATGATGTCATTGATGCAATTTACTACTGTTATTGATGTCAAGGTATGATAGGAATCATATTTAACAGGATAATTACTAAGTGTGAAAGTGACATGTTAATATCGACGAGGTCTTGTGTAACATGTAGATATGTGCATGTGCGGCATAACTCGTCGATAATTGTGCAGTGTTCTAACAACTATTAACATGGCGATGTATAGGTATATATGAATGCATAGAATTAACTTAACATACACAAGCCTATTTTTATTTAAACTAAACTACGGGCGTATCATGCCATCTATACAAGATCTCCCGGTAGATGTTTAGTCTACTCACCGGAATACGTCGTAAACTACTCAGAAATCGCCAATCCTTTTCCTTTCCTTGCGGCCTCCGAAGTTCCCGTATTTGAATCTAATATCGAAATTAATTTGAATAAGAAACGGCTAACTTCGATACGGCAAAATATAAAAATACGAGTGTTAAGTATTAACTATATCATGTATGACTATTCTAAACTATCTAACATTTATCTTAACTGGACTTTAACCCCTCGCTGTTTGCAACAGAAAACTTAAACGCTTTACGAATTTAACGTATCGTATTTTAGAATTTTGATCCCTTTTCCGATATTAGTTCCTAGATTTTATATACTCTTAATTTGACTTAAATAAACAATACCAAAATACCCCAACACCTATACAGAGACCTACCCTAAAACCCAAAACACCAAACTCTACTAGAAATCCGGCGACGCCGGATCTTCCCTTCTTCTCGCTGGCCAAAATCCGAGCAGGCAGGTTCGTACTCCTAGGTTTTGCTCTAGGTCCAGTTTATAAGATTTAGACACTGTTTGGTTAAGTTGATTTTCACCTAAACTATAGCAGATTAACACAGAGCTAAGTTTTACCTAGAATACGATATCCGATTTCTAAATTTTACAGTTACAGAACTAAAATCTACCGAGTTTAAGAATTATACCTACTGAGGATGGTTGAAAAGTTTCCTCCTAGACACCCAAACCCTTAGCTCCTAGCTTGATGGTGGAAATCCTTAGCCTATCTCTTCTTTTCACTTCTCTTTTTTCTTTTATTTCTCTTTATGAGTTCTAAGTGTTATCTTTCTTTTTCCTTTGAATTTTTCTGAATTTTAATTTGGTTAAATGATCTGAACACCTAATGTATGGTAAAGGAAAAGAGTGAGGTGTAGGAGGAGGTGTCACCAAACAAGGGTGTGGTTGTTTCATGTAAGGAGGAGGTATTGTGCATGAAGTGTGCATGCAAGTAGGTGGTGGCTATACATTATCACTCCAATTTGTTTTATCTTAATATAATTTCTGAGCTAAACATTATCTAACCCCTTTTTCACTTACACCCTCAAAAATTCCAAGTTTGCATAATTTCCTAAATTTTTCACAAAGACCCTTACTATCTATGTTATTATATAATACTATTTTAATTAAAATGAAGCTAAATTTCACACTAAAACCCTTGTAATTTATAAATGTTACACACTAAAATTTCAATTTAATTTGTTTTACATACTACTTAAGAAAATGTCCTAATTTGATTTAATAACTTTTTAAATTAACATTTTATTATTTAATTAATTAATTTTATTTATTTCCAATTTTTTTTTCAAAATGTTACAATATTCACCCCTTAAGAAAATTCGGTCCCCGAATTTAAAACTTAACTAGACATACCTTCAAAAAGATATGGAAATTTCCTTCGCATCGCATCCTCGGTCTCCCAAGTAATCTCCTCGCGATTCGTTCCTCGCCAAAGAACCTTTACAGAGGGAAGTACTCTTGATCTCAGTTTCTTTACCTGCCGGTCAAGAATAACTACTGGCTGCACTGTGTAGGATAAATCCGGCTCAAGCTGTAAGGTCTGATGCTGGATCGCGTGAGAACAATCGTGAAGATACTTGCGAAGCATAGACACGTAAAACACCGGATGCACATCGGGAAACTCGGTGGAAGTGCTAAACGATAAGCTACAGCACCCACTCTCTCCAGAATTTTATAAGGTCCGACATATCTAGGGCTGAGCTTCCCCTTTTTCCCGAAACGCATCACACCTTTCATCGGAGATACACGAAGGAACATTAGATCTCCCATCTCAAAATCGAGTCTATGATGATGTCGATCTGCATATGATTTCTGTCTGCACTGGGCCACTCTCATTCTGTCCTGTATCAACTGAATCTTTTCCGTAATCTCCTGTACTATCTGTGGTCCCAGAATGCTACTCTTGCTCAGTTCCGTCCAGCAAACGGGTGATCGACATTTTGTCCCATACAAAGCTTCAAAGGGTGCCATCTGGATCGTCTCCTGAAAACTGTTGTTATACGAGAATTCTATCAAAGGTACATGACGATCCCAACTACCACCGAAATCAAGGCTGCAAGCTCGAAGCATATTCTCTAAAGTCTGAATGGTCCGCTCTGACTGACCATCTATTTGTGGGTGAAAAGCTGTACTAAAACTCAATCGTGTACCAAGAGCTTCTTGAAGTTTCTGCCATAGCCTGCTGGTAGTACCCCTATCGAATACTATGCATGTCGGAACTCCATGCAATCGTATAATCTGATCGATATAAATCTGAGCATACTGCGCAAACCCATACGTCGTCTTCACCGGAAGAAAATGGGCTGCCTTTGTCAATCTATCTACAATCACCAGGATGGAATCATACCCTCTGCTAGTCCTGGGTAGACCCACAACGAAATCCATGGAAATCCGTTCCCATTTCCACTCCGGAATGGGCAAGGGCTGCAACTCTCTTGCCGGCCTCTGGTGCTCGGCCTTGACTTGCTGACAAGTCAAGCATCTCGAAACAAACTCTGCAACATCCTTCTTCATTCCTTCCCACCAATAAACATCCTTCAAGTCATGATACATCTTGGTGGAACCAGGATGAATACTGTATGCTGATCGATGGGCCTCCTCTAAGATCTCACGTCTCAGTCCATCCGAATCTGGAACACAAAGACAAGTCCCAAAACGTAATACTCCACGGTCATCTATCACGAACTCAAATTCTCTACCCTGTCTCACCTGATTTATAATCTCCGACAAGCGAGTGTCCAGGGGCTGTGCCTCTCTAATACGATCCAGTAATTGAGGACGGGTGCGAACATGAGCTAACTGCCCTCCTGTCGATATGAACTCAAACTGTATATGGCTATCACATAAAATCTACCAATCTGTGGAAAACTGCCTCTGCAAGGTGCGCAAATGAAATAAGCTATATCCAGGCCTCCAGCTCAAGGCATCCGCTACTACATTCGCTCTACCCGGATGGTAAAGAATCTCACAATCGTAATCCTTCACGAGTTCCATCCATCGATGTTGCCTTAGATTCAGATCCCTTTGCTGAAAAATATACTTCAAGCTCTTATGATATGTAAATATATGGCACGACTCTCCGTACAAGTAATACCTCCAAATCTTCAGTGCGAAAACTACAGCAGCCATCTCTAAATGAGTGGGGTAGTTCTACTCGTGCCTCTTCAGCTGTCGAGAAGCCTAAGCTACAACCCTGCCGTGCTGCATCAACACACAGCCTAAACCCACTCTAGAGGCATCACAATACACAACAAAGCCCCCTGACCCAGAAGGTAAAGATAAGACTAGTGCAGTCGTCAAGCGAGTCTTCAACTGCTGGAAACTCTGCTCGCATGCATCTGTCCAAATAAATGGAACTTCCTTCCTATTCAATCTGGTCAACGGTGCAGCGATCCGATAAAAATCCTGCACAAAACGTCGGTAATAACCGGCCAGACCCAAGAAACTTCGAACCTCTGTAACTGACACAGATCTGGGCCAATGCTGTACCGCTTCTATCTTCTTTGGGCCCACACGTATCCCATCTCTTGTAACTATGTGACCCAGGAAATCCACACTATCCAGCCAAAAAGCACACTTGGAGAATTTAGCGAACAATTGATGCTCCTTCAAGGTCTGCAACGTGATGCGCAAATGCTGCTCGTGCTCCTTTCGGCTCCATGAATAAACAAGAATATCATCAATGAATACTATAATAAACTGATCAAGGAATGGCCGGAAAATACGGTTCATCATATCCATAAAACCTGCTGGGGCGTTGGTGAGTCCGAATGACATCACCAGAAACTCATAATACCCATAACGTGTGCGAAAAGCGGTCTTCGGAATGCCATCCTTCCGAACCCTCAACTGGTGATATCCTGACCGCAAATCAATTTTTGAGAAGTAGCCAGCTCCCTGCAGCTGATCAAACAAGTCATCGATATGAGGTAATGGATACCTATTTCGCACAGTAACTCGATTCAGCTGCCTGTAGTCGATGCACAGTCTCATACTACTGTCCGTCTTCTTAACAAATTAGACAGGAGCTTCCCACGGTGATACACTTGGACGAACAAGTTCCCTATCTAACAACTCTTGCAACTGGCTTTTGAGTTCCTTCAACTCCGTCGGGGCCATCCGATAGGATGGTATAGAAATAGGCCCCGCACCCGGAATCAAGTCGACACAAAATTCAATATCGCGATCTGGCGGTAATCCTGGTAATTCGGCAGGAAACACATTCGGAAATTCTCGTGCGATCAGAACCTGGTCCAACAGGACTTCAGCGGCTCCTAAGTCCTGAACAAAAGCTAAGAACCCATGACAACCCTTCTTTAAGAGTCGACCCGCACAAAGAGCAGAAATCATGTTGGCAGGAGTTATATTACAGTCTCCTTGCACAACAAAGATCGGTTCACCCGGAAAACAAAATCTGACCGCTTTTCCCCAACAATCTACATAAGCATGACAAGCGGCCAACCAATCCATACCAAGAAGTATATCAAAATCTAATATATCCAGGAGAATCGGATCAACTAATGAATCCCTATCACCGATACGTACTGAACATGACCTGAATACATGTCGAGCTACAAAAGAATCTCCCACCGGAGTAATCACCACTAACGGTAACTCTAACAACGACGACTCTCTCCCAGAGAAAGTGCAAAGCGTGAAGATATACATAAGAATGTGTAGAACCGGGATCAAATAAAATATATGCATCTAAGGAACATACTGCAAGAGTACCTGTCACAACTGCATTTGATGCCTGGGCATCCTGTGGAGTCAGCGCAAAAACTCGTGCCTGGCCCCTGCCCGCATCCTGTCATCCTCTACCTCTGTCTCCTCGACCTCTTTGAGAGCGCCTTGCAAAGCCTTGATCTCGTGGTGCAATTGTCTGGCGTATAGTGCCAACTGGGGGAAGAAGTAGGGCCATCAAAGTAGAAGGTGGAGGGGGTAAAGCAGCCTGTGGAAAAACAGTTCCTCACTGGGGTCTACAATCCATCGCATAATGTCCTGGAAGTCCGCAACTAAAACATGTAGATGGGGCCCTCTGATCATCGGGGTATGAACTGAACATCTGGCCTTGGGTCCAACCTCGCCCAAAACTGCGGCCTGGAATGTGCCTGCTTCTACCTCTGCCGAACTGCCAGGTTATTGACCCTATAGGTCTGGTCCTCTTTGGCTCCGGAACAATCACTGTCTCGCTCAGACGCTCTTCCACTCGTATAGCTGCATCCATGGCATGCGCATAAGTATCGAAATGCTGGGAGCCTATCGCAAGAAACAACTGCGTATCCAAACTCCTTATGAACCTCTTCACCCGAAGCTCCTCCGTAGGAACTAAGTATGGAGCATAGCGTGACAACTGGATGAATCGTAAATCATAATCCGCCATCGACATACTCGCAGATTTCCGCAACGCTTCAAAATGGCTAGCTCTTGCGTCCCTCATACTCTGTGGAAGAAATCTGGCAAGAAAGACCTCGGAAAACTCAGTCCACGACATCGGAGGAAGACCAGCAGCTCGTCCTCTCTCCATCGACTCACACCACTCATGCGCAAGTCCTTCCAATCGAAAGCTAGTCAGCTCAACTGACCTCACATCAGAACATCGCAATGATCTGCTAATCCTCGCCATCCTATCTAGAAAGGACTGAGGATCCTCCGCTACATCGGTCCCTATAAATACCGGAGGTATCAACCTCATAAACTTTGGAAGAGATACCTCCATCACTCTCGGTTCTGCCAGTGAGACAGTCTGCATAAGCTGTTCATCGGTTTCTACCATCATCGGTGTCTGATCCTGTTTCTGTACTCGAGTGGCCTCAGCCAACTGTCCTACCACCTACTGCAATCCTAACATGCCTTCCTCTATCCTAGTCAATCTATCTGGAGGAGGAGGATCGACATGCTCATGTACCGCCGGAATGTCCGGTGCGTCAATCGTCGTTACAGGTGGATTCGCCCTAGCTACATCTCTGGCTGCGGCTCACCTAGCTCGCGTAGCCATAGCAACTGGAACAAGAAACGAGAGTTGATAAGGCTTACGAATATGAGTAATTAATAATAGAAAGTCAAAGGAAGGACAAATCGAGATAGACATCCTAAGGTTAGTTAGGCTGAGTATTGTAACGTAAATATGTCGTGGAACATACGTACGGTACTGCACTCATCCTAATTCACCTACTCAATCAAACCAAAGGTCATCCTACGTAACGAACTCAATTCGACTTACTTTAATTCACTACTCGATTCCATAAGGTTAATCCTAATCTCTGATACCAACTTTGTCACAACCCAAGATTTGGAAGTGACCGGCACTTAGATTGTATAATATCTAAAAATATCTACACAACCCGAGTAAGCCAAACACCAAGATCAAAACCATTTTTGCGGAATTTTAGAAAAAATTTAGTCTTAAGTAAAAATCACAGTTATAAGTATTTAATTTGGTAGCATCCCTAGTTGGGATCAACAATGCCAACAGTGCAAATCATTATACAATTATATACGACATCAATAAGAATCTCAGACATACGTAAAAGAAATGTCATTTAATATAACTAAACGATCTCATCTGTCAAATAATATACATACAACCACATCTCGTTCAAAGCCATAATACAGGTTCTGATGGAGATATTCTAGATTCAATATACAATACCAAAAGAGAAGGTTACTATATATATAACCCACTTAGCAAAAGATGCGATAAAATCTGATAAGTGGATCTGCACTGCTGCTAACCGTCCACTCGACTCCTACAAGGAACTGTGGCACAACGGGGTGAGTTGCCAACTCAGTGAATAGAACTAACATATAACGGCTCATAATCTAAATATGACAAACTATAACTAACTGCAATATGGATAAGTATGATGCATGATAGCATGTGGAAAACATGAATTTGTACTACTAATCATATAAACCAAAAACTGAAATATCATCACTTATTTCCAAATAAAGTTTATCTTTCCGTGTCCAACATCGGCATAAATCTTCCATTTCTCTCGGGCATCATTTCTCGAACGATCCTGTAATCAATAACACCGGTCGGTATCATCTAGATATCCGCCGCGTTTCACAACTATCTTCGGTATCGAGTATCCTCGCTAGGCTCCCCGCCTCAAATGCGGCTTTCCTGTCCCTCGGTCTCGACCGGGTCCACCATGAGTCCGACTGTATAGCTCCCCCACTCAGTCTGGATAACGTAAAAATTCGCGACCGTATAGCTCCCCCACTCGGCCCGGAATAAAAAACCAAATCATAAAAACAGTATCTCATGGTGGACATCTCACATCAATATGAAAAATCTCTGAATTTATGCAATAGTATCGGAAAACTCAAAACCATAAATCCTCAATAATACAAATGCCTCTTATATCAACTTATAACACTTGAATATGAAACATGATGTCATTGATGCAATTTACTACTGTTATTGATGTTAAGGTATGATAGGAATCATATTTAACAGGATAATTACTAAGTATGAAAGTGACATGTTAATATTGACGAGGTGTAGTGTAACATGTAGATATGTGCGTGTGTGGCATAACTCGTCGATAATTGTGCAGTATTCTAACAACTATTAATATGGCGATGTATAGGTATATATGAATACATAGAATTAACTTAACATACACAAGCCTATTTTTATTTAAACTAAACTACGGGCGTATCACGCCATCTATACAAGATCCCCCGGTAGATATTTAGTCTACTCACCGGAATACGTCGTAAACTACTCAGAAATCGCCAATCCTTTTCCTTTCCTTACGGCCTCCAAAGTTCCTGTATTTGAATCTAACATCGAAATTAATTTGAATAAGAAACGGCTAACTTCGATACGGCGAAATATAAAAATACGAGTGTTAAGTATTAACTAAATCACGTACGACTATTCTAAACTATCTAACACTTATCTTAACTGAACTTTAACCCATCGCTGTTTGCAACAGAAAACTTAAACGCGTTACGAATTTAACGTATCGTATTTTAGAATTTTGATCCCTTTTCCAATATTAGTTCCCAGATTTTATATACTCTTAATTTGACTTAAATAAACAATACCAAAATACCCCAACACCTATACAGAGACCTACCCTAAAACCCAAAACACCAAACTCTATAAGAAATCCGGCGACGCCGGATCATCCCTTCTTCTCGCCGGCCAAAATCCGAGCAGGGAGGTTCGTACTCTTAGGTTTCGCTCTAGGTCCAGTTTGTAAGATTTAGACACTGTTTGGTTAAGTTGATTTTCACCTAAACTATAGCAGATTAACACAGAGCTAAGTTTTACCCAGAATACGATATTCAATTTCTAAATTTTACAATTGCAGAACTAAAATCTACCGAGTTTAAGAATTATACCTATTGAGGATGGTTGAAAAGCTTCCTCCAAGGCACCTAAACCCTTAGCTCCTAACTTGATGGTGGAAATCCTTAGCCTATCTCTTCTTTTCACTTCTTTTTTCTTTTATTTCTCTTTGTGAGTTCTAAGTGTTATCTTTCTTTTTCCTTTGAAATTTTCAGAATTTTAATTTGGTTAAATGATCTGAACACCTAATATATGGTAAAGAAAAAGAGTGAGGTGTAAGAGGAGGTGTTACCAAATAAGGGTGTGGTTGTTTCATGCAAGGAGGAGGTGTTGTGCATGAAGTGTGCATGCAAGTCGGTGGTGGCTATGCATTATCACTCCAATTTGTTTTATCTTGATATAATTTCTGAGCTAAACATTATCTAACCTCTTTTTCACTTACACCCTCAAAAATTCCAAGTTTGCATAATTTCCTAAATTTTTCACAAAGACCCTTCACTACCTATGTTATTATATAATACCATTTTAATTAAAATGAAGCTAAATTTCACACTAAAACCCTTGTAATTTATAAATGTTACACACTAAAATTTTAATTTAATTTGTTTTACATACTACTTAAGAAAATGTCCTAATTTGATTTAATAACTTTTTAAATTAACATTTTATTATTTAATTAATTAATTTTATTTATTTCCAATTTTTTTTCAAAATGTTACAAAAACTCTCGGGAATAGTTTCGCCGCATGTGGCCTATTTGTTCGCCCGTGGGATTTGAGTTGCAGTCCTTACCGCTGGGACTTATGGACTTGCATTCCACTATCGCCGTGTTTGAGGCGACGTTGTTAGTTTAGGGACATCTCGGTCCGTTGTTAGTTTAAAGACATCTCGGTCTAATATTAGTTTAAGAACATCTCGGTCTACAGCTAGTTTAAGGACGTTGCGGTCCGTGGTACTTTTGAGGCGAGATTTCGCTGAATACTAGTTACAGAGTTTGGACTCAGGGAGATAGCGAGCGGACACGAGCGTCGTCATCCATCATTAACCTGAGCCGTGACTTACCAAGTGTAGTATTTCTTAAGGAACCGGCCATTTATTGGCCAAAAAAGTCTTTCGTCATGCATATCCATGAGCAAGTAGGCCCCACCTTAGTAGACCTTGTCTATGATGTACGGCCCCTCATAGTTCGGCTCAAATTTCCTTCGTTTGGCACGGTTGGGGATCATATATCTTTTTACGACTAGCACGAGTTCGCCTTGGCGGAATGTTCTCGGCCTAGTCAATCTTTCATATGAGTGCGTCATCTTTCGTATGAGTTCGCCTTGGCGGAATGTTCTAGGCCTAGTTAATCTCGGTTCGATGGGATTTGAAATAGTCTATGAAGACTTCTCTCCAATCCTCATCCTTTTCTTCATCCTCTACTTAGAAAGCCGCTCGTTTGGTCGCTTCCACTCCTTCAGACGTCTTCGAAGATATCTCTGCTGTCGCGAGAATCCGGCGGCTTTTCATAATGATCCTTACGTCATCGAGGTTTTCGTCGGCCAGTTCTTTAGCGAGCTTAGCTAACGCATCCACCTTGCTATTTTCCATACGCGGTATACTTTTCAGGGTGTAGGAAGGGATTTGCGTTAGCAGTTGCTGCACTCTCTACCAACTCAGGCTTGCACATCTGATAGTCGCCGTTTACTTGGCTAACGACCAGCTGAGAGTCTCCATATATGAGGAGGTTTTCAATGCCCATGTCGACAGTAATCTCAAGACCTGCTATCAAAGCTTCATACTCGGCCTCATTGTTTGTTCTCGGCTCTGTTAAAGAAAGGGAAAAACGCATTCCTCCTTGTGGAGTCACAAAGATAAGGCTCACCCCGGCTTTAATCATGGGGGTGTTTTGCTTTCGCTTCTTCAAGGAGGACGCTCCATCAAAGTAGAGTTCCCATCGGGTATGATTCCCTTCTTTCTCCCCGTCAATTGCGTCAAACGCGTGTTCGACCGGTAACTCGCAGTTCAAGGGAGAGTCGGCAGGTATCGGATGTTCAACGAGAAAGTCGGCGATGGCCTGGCCTTTTATTGCCTTGAGGGGTCGATATACTATCGAGAACTCCATCAAGAGGAGGGCCCATTTAGCAAGCCTTCCCGTTAGCATGGCTCTTGACATCAAATACTTGAGAGGATCCACCTTTGATATGAGATGGACCTCATGTGCCAATGCATAATGTCGAAGCTTCATTACCTTGAAGATCAGTGCCAAGAAATGCTTTTCGACGGGGGAGTAGTTATTTTCTGTCCCCTGGAGGACTCGACTCAAATAGTAGAGAGCTCTTTCCTTCCCCTGGTCATTCTCTTGTGCCCATAGCGCGCCTAAAGAACCTTCAAGGGCTGTTGTATACAGGATGATGGGCTTTCCCTTGATCGGAGCGGTCAGTATCAGCGGGTTTTGCAGATATTGCTTGATTTCGTCCAATGCGTTTTAGCATTTACGATCCCAAACGAATAGGGATCGTAAATGCCAAAACGTAGGGGCGGCATTTGCCGGAGAGTGGGTCCCCTTCTTCATGAGATGATTGTAGGGGCGGCATTTGCCGGAGAGGTTAGCTATGAACCGTCGGGTATACGCGAGCTTTCCTTAGAGAGACCGCAGTTGCTTGAGAGTTCTCGGCGGAGGCATTTCTATAATCGCCTTGATCTTTGACGGGTCTATTTCGATGCCCCGGTGTCGTACGATGAATCCTAGTAATTTGCCTGAGGAAACTCCAAATGCGCATTTCAGAGGGTTCGTCTTCAGATTATATTTCCAAAGACGCTGGAACACTATTTTCAAATGCTCCCAGTGTTCCTCGTATGATTTGCTCTTCACCACGAGGTCGTCGATATAACATTCAACAATCTCATGTACAAGGTCATTAAAGATCTTTGTCATGGCCCTCTGGTAGGTGGCGCCAGCGTTCTTCAGACCAAAGGGCATCATTTTCTAGCAGAATATGCCCAGCGGAGTCCGGAAAGCAGTGTGCTTTTGGTCTTCATGCTGCATCTTGATTTATTTGTACCCGAAGGATCCGTCCATGAAGGAGAAGACTTCATAGGTGGATTTGTTATCGATCATCAGCTCGGTAACAGGCACTGGGAAATCATCTTTCGGACAAGCTTTGTTGAGATCCCGATAATCTACGCAGATGCGTACTGTCCTAGTTTTCTTCATTACCGGAACGATATTGGCGATCCAGTCAGGGTATTGAACTTCTTGGATGAAGCTGGAGTTGATTAGCTTCTTGATTTCGGCATTGATACTCATCTAAAACTCGAGCCGCATTCTTCTTGGTGCCTGTTTGACTAGCTTGACGTTCGGCGATATCGCCAGTTTATGCACAGCATCTCTGGATCCAATCCCGGCATCTCGGAATAGTTCCATGCGAAACAGTCTTTATACTGCATAAGCACGTCCTTTAACGTGGTCACCTGTTTCTCAGACAGCAGCTCACTGACGAACGTTGGCCTTGGATCGTTTGTCGTCCCCAAGTCGATTTTTCTCAAGTTGTCTGCTGTGGTGTGTATCCCATCTTCCAGCTCCTTTGGCGCTGGTGGAAATTCTGAGATCACCTCGTTCTCATCTTCATTTGCGAAGCACTGGGGGAGGTCGTTCGTATTCTCGTCCTCTCCTTCCTTTGAGAATGTTATCATATGGCAGGTATGAGCTCGTTTCCAAGCTCGATGATGATCTAGACTTTACCTCGTAGTGTAGGTTGCTCTCGGCTCATGCTTTTGTGGCGGGGCTACCCTCTAACTGTCGGATAGAGCAAACCTGCCTTGCTGATACTGATCTTCAACCCAGTCTTTAAAGGTGAAGCAGTCTTCAAGAGGATGTCCCACTACTCGGTGGTAAGAGCAATAATCCGGGTGACGGGTCTCGTTTATCTGTTCGGGGTATCGAGACTCCGGGAGCGTCATCATTTGATGCTTTAAGACAAGGTTGAATATTTTCCTTGTCTTGTCTTGAGGGAAAGAGTACTCTCGACCCATCTTCTCCATAAAAGACGGGTTCCAGCTGAATTTTTCTCGCTCGTGCGGCTTCTTGGATCCGCTTCGCTGTTTTCGAATGTCCTTCCTGGTCTTTACCTTATTGTTGCTTCTACGTCGTGCTTTCTTTTTGCCACAAGAGCGCACAGCAGGTTGAGGGTGAAGAGGGTTGTCATCCTCCGTAGCTTGCTGAATGATACGTTGCGTCCTGGATTTTTCATAAATGGCCATTTCGCGGCTGTGGTCATCCCGAACCCTTTGACCTGCTTCTCTTATTAGCTTGTCAATCTGCTCTTCAAATGACGGACTTGATATTCGTACGGCGGGATTTCGCTCTGCTTCAATATCAGCGCTATCCGTAAGGGCATTCTCTTTTCCACCGAAACCATTTATAACATAGCAACCATAGACTCGCCCCCGTTTCTTGGACCAAACGTATCCAAGGCCGGTCGTCTTCATTCTCCCGTTGGGCATCTTCCACTGAGTCTCAGGAACGTTCCAAATCTTGCTATAGAACTGGGCTTGTCGAGCAGTCTGTTTGAAGGGTACGCCTTGGCGTCTCAATAGCCTTTTCAGTCCCTCTGCATAGTATCTGGGCAGACGGATTGGTTGAAGCCTGTCGAGCACAAGTTCGGCACTGTGCCATACTTCTTTCTCCACTTTAGTCTCCGTGGATTGGTAGAAAAGGATCGCCTTCTCACTTCTTTGGCGAGGAGGACGTAGAAGGTCTGCAGCTCTTGCACGTTGTATGTATCAAGTGCATCAAGTTCTTTGTAATGCCGCCGAGGAACCAGGGTAATCTGTAAACTCTGGTCAGCTCCGGCAAAGGTTTGTATTGACGGGAAGATGGAGAACACTGCTTTGGCCTCGTCTTCAGAGTCACTGCCAAAGACCAAAATAGGAGTGGATGGTTCTGGCCTGTTGCCTTGGGGTTGTCCCAAGTAGACCATCTCTTCATCCTCTTCAGTATCGCTCCCAAATATCGGGATAGTGGCGATGGATTTTTGCTTGTTCTCTGGTTTGCGACATCTTTCCATGTCTTCGAAGTTTGGTAAGAAGTACTTGACGTCTTCATATTTTCGGACTTCATTTACGAAGAATGGGTTCAGCTCCCCTGACACTGTGTACTCGAGGCCATCCTTGAAGTACTTCATACACTGATGTTGTGTAGAAGGGATGATGTTGTACTCATGTAACCAAGCCTGCCGAGCAAAGCGTTGTAGTAAGTTTTGGCGTCAATAACATGGAACTTGATGTCAGTGACGAGCAGTCCAAATCGTAACGTCGGTATTACGGATCCACGCGTCTGTAATGACTGCGAGTCGAACCCAGAAATAGTAATTTTGTCCCGAGCCAAGTGTTGAACGTTCATACAAATCTCCTTGAACACTCTTACATTAAGAAGGTTGACGGAGGACCCGTTGTCGACTAGGATTTTCCCTATTTTGATGTCGTGACAATACCCGGTTACATACAGCGGACGGTTGTGCTCGCACGTTCCGAGAAGGAGGTCTTTATCGCTGAAGGTGATATCAGCTGTGTGGACTTCTTCCAGCTCGTCTTTCATCTTTTCTTCTGCCAGGAAGGCTTGAAACTGGTCGGGCTCTTATAACGCCTTGACCAGGGAATCTCGTGCTTCTTTAGAAAGGAGAAGGGCATCCAAAATACTCAATTGTGAGGGTATCTTCCTCAGATGTGCCAAGACATTGTAATCCACCTTATTCTTCTTGGGTGGGTCCTTGGCTGTGAGATCTTCAACGACTCTATCATCGAGGGCAATCTCCTCAGGGAATTTTTCCTTCCCTTTGTCCCTTTTTTCCGAACCTTTGTCTGAAGGTCCGAGATTTTTTTCAGGCAATGTACGGTTACGCAGTTGAATGTTATCATATTTCTTAATTTCCTCTTCTTTTTCAGAGGTAGATTCCTTGAAGAGAAGGCCGAGGGCCATTTCTTCGTCAGAATCGCTCCCGAAGTAAGAACTTTAGGTTTTGCTCTTGTCGGGATGGCATCAACCATATGACAGTTACCGGCTGTTCTTTCATGCTCATCTGCCTCGCTTCTCTATTCCCGACGGGCTTTGCGCTTTACCCGCTTGAAGTGTTGTTGGTGGGCAACGTATCCCTGCCACCACTTCTTGAAGGCATGGAACTCTTCGGTAGGCTGTATGACCCTACGATGATACAAGAAGTATTTCGGATGGACATCCGGTTCGTCGGGGCACATATTCCCGGAAGTATTTTCTTTGGAAGGTGGCAACTTCATTCCCACTGACAAAGCTTTGGCGAACTGCTTCCGTATCTTGATTCTGCTCCTGCTGGTGGCAAGGGCACTTTGATCCGGTTGAGGTACTTTATGGCTTCTCATCACCAGAGCTTTTTCGGCCTGACACCGACGCTTGGCCTTTTCGTAAATGGCCGCCTCACGTTCTCGATCAGCTTTGCTCTTTTGAAGTGCTTCGTTCAGCAGTTTGTCGATGATTTCATCCGACGGTACCATGGGTTTTGGTTCTGGATCTGCCCTGAGTTTCTCTACGTCAGGAGCTTCTTTTCCGTTTATCGACGAGTGAGAGATCATGTGGCAACTCGCCACATACTCCTCGGGTTCTTCTGACGAGTTGTTTCCTTCATCAATGTCACTGTCTCCGTTCTCAAGAGTATGCTTGAGGAATTCTTCCAGTGTGACTGGGGTCCACGCTTTTTGGTTGTATTCTTCCAGTGCGTCGATATACTTTTGCAGACCTGTATGATTGCCGTCGAGCTGCATGGGCTTCTTGGCCTTCTTCTTTTTCTTTAAAGATTTTGGAGGCTTGGCCTGGAGGTTTTGCCCATCGTTACCAACTTTCAACGTTGGGCGCGGCTTTAGCATTCCGTCAATAATCTCAGGCTCCAGCAGGCTCTTCCACCTAATCGCCGGACATGCTTGATGATCCTTCAGCATTCTTGTAGTTTTAGCTGAAAGGACCACTTCCCACGGAGCTTCCTCTACAAATGAGCATGATGCCCCCGGCGTATCCACCTTTTTAGGAGTGTGCTGCTGCGGCGGGTTTACCTTCCAGTTTTCGGACAGCGCGAACTTGCTTTGTTGGTACTGGTCTTCAACCCAGTTTTTGAAGACGTAGCAATCTTCGATTGGGTGGCCCACTATTCGGTGGTAGGGACATTAATTAGGATTGTTGACGTCGCCCAATTGCAGTGGGCGTCTCGGATCCGGCAGAGTGATGAGCCTGTTGCGCACCGCTAGTTCGAATAATCTCCTCGTTTTCTCCCGGGGGAATGAGTAAAGACGTCTCAACATCTCTTTAAGAGATTTTGGTTTGTTGTTTTAGCGAGCAACCAGTTTCGGGTCACTCGGTTGTTGTTGAGCGTTGGTAACGAAGGTCGCTTTCCCTTTGCCCTTTACATTTCGAAGATCTATCTTTGAAGAAGACGGCTATGGCCCATCTGGTCTATTTAGGCCAGTTTGTCAATTAAGGCTTGGAAGGTGGTTGGCTTGAAGAACATCATAAAGTGCGATATAGTTGCCTGAGGATCAAGGGTCCCTACAAACATGCCCACAGCAGGAGCTTCTTCTATGCGTTGTTCACATTTTGACTATAGGTTCCGCCACCGAATTGCGTCCTGAACCCAGGTTTCTCCTAGCTTCACTCTGGCATTGATTAACGCCGTGATCGGGATGCGCTCGCTAGCGCTTGCGAACCGTTGCGTAAACAGTAGCTCCATTTCTGTAAATGTTTTAATGGAGTCATTCAGAAGCTCCGAGTACCATTCAAATGCTATCTCCTGTAGGATACCGATAAATTGGCGAAGCAATAGTTTGTCATCGCCTCCAGTATTGCCGCATAGAGCTCTGAATTGAGCAACGTGCTGGTGTGGATTGCCCATCCCTTTATACACGTGGAACTTAGGGATCGTATTTCACAGCGGGTACTTAATTTGATCGTGCCAGCCTGGATAAGGTCGCCCAGTTCTGAAGACTTGACCAGCCGCTTCACTTGCCTGATGAGCTCGTATTTGTTGAAATATGTAGTCGTCAAAAGCAGCTTTGGAGATCGTCTCCTCCCTGGCTGCTGATAGAGCCGGAGGAGGGTTCGATGTCTCCCCTCTGTCTTCTTCAATGATTACTGGAGGGTCTTCAGCTGGAGGATCCGGCTGGATCATCATCCCAACCATGTCTTGGAACAGAAGCGCCATCTATTTTATATTAGCCGCTTGTTCCGCGGTCTCTTTATCTTTCTTTTCAAACACCCTCCGTAGGAACTCGGTGTCGGTCTCCGCTGCTGGCGTTGTTCCGACGATGCTTCCGGGCTTTCTTTTTTCCCGGTGAGTGCGGCCATTCTTGTCAACATTTCCTGGAGCTTTTGTTGTTGCTCCTGAGCTTTCGTCACAGACCGTGTAAGTGGTCGATGACCCGCGGAAGTACGGCTTTCCTCTTTTCTAGAAGCCATGTACACCGTGTGCATTACCATGCCCCCAGACTTGGGGTGTTTGGATCCATCACGCTCAGAATTTGTCTGCGGTGGTGGTTGATTCTCTGGCCTTCTCTTTTTGTGGGAGGCCGAAGTTGAGAGAGCCGTTGCAGCGAGCACCTGTGCAGACGATAATTTTTGTGGCATGACGGCAGGATGGTCCTCCCCTTGCCGAGCCTTTGTTTTCTTCAGTCGGTGAGAGTATTCTTTGTCAATTACAGAGTCTTGGACTTTTCGCCAAACTCTGTGGATCCTGGAGGTCAGCCACTGAGGAGGCTATTCCGGCTTCACCTAGGTTGTGTTTTCGATAGGCAGAGGAGACTTCTTCAAGATGGCAGTTGGAGAGTTCTTGCGCACCCTCCTGAGCAGCTCGAAGTTGTTCCCAGTTGGAACAGCAACATCAACTTCCACCATTGGAGCTGGTGGGGTAAGTCCAGAGGGGGAACTGCCCCCAGCCTTCCTTACTCGGCGCAAGTGGCGACGTCAAGCATGTCGTGCAGATAGGAATGGTTCAGTTATGGGAGTGGTTTCGTCATGCCCCCTACTCTGATGAGGTGTTGTTGGTGTCAGCCTGTCGAAGACCGACGTCCGCTGAGAGGGAACGGTCAATCTTGCAAAGGCCAACTTTTTGGTAGGGGAAGCATTTTTAACGACCTCGCTTGCAGTAGGAGTTGGAACGGCCAGTCTTGTGAAGACAGATCCCTTAAAAGGAGAAGCCTCTTTGGCGACTTCGTCTACCGGAGCTGGAATGGCTATCCGCTTCGGGATAACCCCTTCAGGTATCGCGGGCCTCTTCACGGGCCTACTTGAGCTTTGGCTTAGCCTGTCGAAGACTGAGACGGCAGACTTGGACGACCCATTGAGAGGGGCCCTGGTAGTTGCAAGTTGATCGAAGACCGACTTCTTTGGAACCTCCTGTGATGATATTAATGCATTGAAGCTCATTGGCGGGAGCATGGTCCTGAAGAAGAGTCCGGTGGTGTCCTGAGTCACCTGTTCCACTGGCATTATGAAGATAGAGGCCGCTTGGGGCCCATAAGTTACTCCTCCAGCAGGAACGGAGTGGGAGTTGTTGTTGCAATTGGTGCAGTTGGAAGTCATCGATGTCATCTTCTCTTCTGCATGGAGCAAGACACCAAATCTTAGTACCTCGAATCTAGGGGCAACCATATTAAACCGCGATTCGTTCGCGAACACGACACACGAAGTGTGGAGTGGAAAGAGGAAAATGTCCTACTGGGCGTGCCAGAATCTGTTTACCGCCGAAAAAAGGGACGAAACCGTGTAGGCCGTCTTGCCTGAATTTAAGGGCAGATGATATTTGGTTTTATCCATCCACGTCTCCGAAGATGCTAAGCTGATTTATGGCACCATGTATCGAAGGTTTGGATAGATGCGGTCGTTAGAGCAGACTTCGTCAGATTCCCCCTCGTTGTGAGGGGTCTTTTATTATGGGGACGCTCTTCCCTGCAGGAACAAGCCCCTGCAATTAATTACGTTACTGCGTAGCGATAACCATTTTCTCCTGCTCCAGAAGGTCACTTCATGTCATGTATGTTTGTTTTATTTTTGGTTGCCCGTGGATTGTATACGGAGACTAATTTTTTTTGTCGCCCGTAGAGCGTGGATTAGTCCAAATCCGTATTTTCTTAGATCTGGGTTTGGTTTGAATTAAGGATCATTAACCTTGTTTAAGATTAAGATCAACTTAAATATTTGTTAAGAATGCGTTAATCCGATATTGGACTAAGATCTACTTAACGGGGTTTGGGATCATTTTTGATCCAATGAAAGAGCATTTGGGCTCTATCATTTTAGTTTAAGGACGTTACGGTCCACAGCAAGTTTAAATACATTACAGTCCACAGCTAGTTTAATGACATTACGGTCTGTATTGGGATGTGTCCGTCCATTTGAGAGTACACTAAAGAGTTTTTGGTTATCGGGACCCACCACCACTCTGAAGACGCTGAAAAATTACAACGATAATTATCAGAGGTATGAGGAGATGTACCCTTGAACCGATGTCCGTTGGAAGATCAATAGTCATGTTTGGGACTAAGACCAATTTGGAAAAATGGTGAGCACATGGGCTCGGTTGATCTGAATTAGGGACTTTTGGTCAACTTGGACTCAGCCCACTCAGTCTCTGAATAAAATGTTAAACACTTGTTTGGGCCTGGTCCCTTTTCTGTGCAAACAGTGCTGAGCATTGATATGGGCTGTGACGCTCACCTTTTTTTTGGTTTTTTTATGGAGTGTTAAACACTCTTTATGGCACCCACGTGAGGCGCTGGCGCTGAGTGCTAGGCACTACTTGTTGAGCAGCGCCCACGTGAGGGGCAAATGGGGCGCTTGGCGTTGGGCGCCAACCACTGAGTGCTAAGCACTCTTTATTAAGCAGCGCCTACGTGAGAGGCACGTGGGGTGCTTGGTGCTGGGCGCCAACCACTGAGTGCTAAGCACTCTTTAAGCAGCGCCCACGTGAGGGGCACGTGGGGCACTTGGCGCTAACCACTGAGTGCTAAGCACTCTTTTTTTAAGCAGCGCCCACGTGAGGGGCACGTAGGGCGCTCGGCGTTGTTTCTTTCTTTGTGCATTTTTCTAAAGAGTTTGATTCTTTGTTTTCCCCTGGATCTTCAATCCCCAAGAACAAATTCATCTCTACGAGAATTAAATTCTCATTTGTGGGAGACTTGTCTCATGGATCTCAGATCCAGGGAAAGAACCATGTTCTTTTATAAGGGTTAAACCCATAGATATGCAGATGAGATACTATGATCTCTATTATCTTTATTTACCTTGAAGAAAGTTCTTCTTCCTTCTTCTCTCTTAAAGCTTTCTTTTTAGCTTGCTCTTCTTTTTGAACTTGAAGTTTACAGGAGGGTTTTCCTCTGTACAAGACTTGAAATCTTGGGGCCTTTATATAGTGGAGGCAAGTTTGTTGATTTAGTTAAAGAAATCTCCATTGAGAGATCCTTAATTGATGTGGGAATTTTATCCACCGTTGGATTTTTGATCCAAGGACTTCTGTTTTACAGAAGATATTTTTCTTGTTTTTAACAAGATTGGGAAAATATTTTCCATACAGAGCTTATTCTGTAGCTTGGTGATTTTTAATCACCATTGGATCTTTAATCCAACGGTACTCGATTTTACAGAGCATAATCTTTCTTGTTTAGAAAGATTGGGGAAAATATTTCCCCCTACAGAGCATATTCTGTAGCTTGGTGATTTTTAATCACCATTGGATCTTTAATCCAACGGTGCTCTGTTTTACAGAGCGTGATCTTTCTTGTTTAGAAAAATTGGGGAAAATATTTTCCCCTACAGAGCTTATTCTGTAGCTTGGTGATTTTTTTAATCATCATTAGATTTTTAATCCAACGGTGCTCTGTTTTACAGAGAGTAATCTTTCTCGTTCAAGAAGATTTGAGGAATATTTCCTCAACAGAATTTAATTCTGTGTTTTAATGATTTATCATCTTCGTTGGATTTTTGATCCAACGGCAGAGAACTTTTAGTTCTGGCGCCGGCGCCTTCATACGGGGCACGTGAGGCGCTGCCTCAGAGTTTTTAACTCTTGTCACTGGCTCCCTCGTGCAAGGAACGTGAGACGCTGCCTCTTTTCAAATTTTGAACAGAGCCTTGCTCTTCTATTATTTGGGGGAAACTGTCACGTGCGCAGCACGCGACCACTAGTCGCCAGCGGGTCACATGAGTTGCACGCGATCACAGGGTTCGCTGAGCACCCGCGAGTCACGTGAGGCGCACGTGGGCACTTAGCACCCGCGGATCACATGCCCTACACGCGACCGGTGGACACCCGTGGGTCACGTGCGCGGCATGCGACCGCTGGAAACACCGGCAGGAAAAGGGGCTTAGCCCCTTGGTTAGGAGTTGAACTTCCAAGGGAGCTTTGGAGTTGAACTCCTATCATAGATTATGTATAGATTTAGAGTTAAACTCCTAAAAAGGGGGTTAATTTATGGAGTTAAACTCCAAAAGATCTTGAATGGAGTTAAACTCCTATAAATCTTTAGATCTTCTTTTGAGCCTCGGATCCTCCTGGAATGAGATTTTAGGATATGGATATCTTTCTTCTTCCTCTCCGTTGGTAGGATCTTGGGGAAAAAAGGGGAGGTGTGATTTAAAATCTCCCCTTTTAGGTATTTGATAGAAGATCCGAGCTCCCCTTCAAGGGTTTTATGGTGAAAAACTATTTATTTTTTTGAAAAGGAAGAGTTAAACTCTTGATTTAGTTCAAAAAGTAGATGAAGGTTTAAGAACCTTGAGGAAGGAGAAGGAGGCACAGACCTTAATATTTTTGGGGAGAATGAATTATTCTTCTTTATTTCATTATCATGTTGCCTTTTATAGGTTTACAAACTTAGATATAGCCTATTGGGCTTTACAAAATGACATTTTGCCCATCCCATACCTCATGTGCTCATTTATTTTGCACATGGGCCATGGACTTTACAAAAATTTGGCTTTATGCCAATTCATGCATAAAAAAATTACATCTAAATTATTTATTACATGATTTTATTTTGGCATAGGGAAGGCCGGCCGCGGGGCTCGACTTGGGCATGGGCCCACTTGATCTGGGTTTGGGCCCGCTTACTTGGGATTGACTTTGATTTTGACTTAGTCAACCAGGGTGTAATTTTTGACCCCAACAAAGTGCCTGTTCAGTTGATAAAACTGTACTTTTAATATGACATTTTTCCTACTATTTCTATATAAAAAAGGTGTTTATTATAATATATGACACATATGAGGGTTTATCTGTAAAAATACTATTTTCATGTATTTATATATTATAATTAACATTATGAAGGAAAAAGTAAGCATATAATATCCATGTAACATTTGGCCCATTTAATATGCTTATCTTATTAAATATCTTTGACCAATTCTCTTAAAACTAAAATATCATGAAAATGGTTAAGATAATATCTCAATAAAAACAAATTCTACTAAAATCAATTATTGAGATAATTGGTTAGGAATTATATCATGACTGAAATTAAGGAAATCCGAGTTGGCAAGATCAAATCTGCCGAAGATATTCAAGTAAATTGAAGAAACTAATTCTGGCAGAAACGTAGAGAAGATTTTCAAAGTCTAGATACTCAAAAGATCACCAAGTGTTATAGATATGAAGCTATAAAAATTAGTGGCCATGATCTCACCAAAAGACGGCGGATCCGCGGCCAAATCTATCAAATGGCCGCGGTTCCGCCGCACTTCTAAGGATTTAGGTTGGGATCCTAACAACTAGTTTCCATATTAGGAAACTGGGGTTCTGGCTTTGTGACTATAAATAAGGACCGAGAGCCTCTTGGAAAATTATCAAACCGACGCGATTACGAAGTCCATGACGGCTCAAGAATCCTGGTTGATCATCAACAGCTCATCTACCTCTTTAGAAGAGATCGAGAAGCAAACTAGCATTTTGTAATTATTTTCTAAGGGAACAAAGTATAATTGATCTTGTTGATTAATAAAGGTAGTTGTTTTGTTATTTTATTTCTTTGTAGTTTTTCATTATGTTTTCCCTCTCTATCTTTTCTTATCCCAACATGCACGAGTAATTCTTTGCTTGTTACGATTATGGTAGATTAATGGATGATGAAGATCCTTAAACTCTTTTTACGTCCTATAAAGTTTATAAACTTTATTAAAAAAATAGTTAATATCCTAATCGGACGCGCTATCAATTCATTGATAGTCACAACTACGATTAGAGATTAGATTAACAATTATTTTGGTAAAGGCTAGACATGAACGGAGATCCATGTCAAGATAGGGGTTAAGTGTGGGAACCCTTTTCCCTCTAGAAACCCTAATCTACATGCATCACTGTCGATCTAGTTTTAAATCTATTAAAGGATAAAAAGAGTAATCTTTAATTAATCATCCATGACTACTAAATCTTAACGAACCGTACAAGCCCCCTTCTACTATAAAACCTACATCCGTAGTTAATCTAGATCTATATCCTGCATCCGTGTTTGACATGGATCTAGAATCTACAACCATTCTTCACCATTCTTTATTCTTCTTCTCTCTTTTCCAACACGCCTAAAGTAAGATTAAAAGATTCAACGTTTCCCTGAAGGCGACCCGTACTCATCTCGGTCTAACTACACGCGACACCGTTATTGATTGCGGTTAACTACTACACATAAATCAGATCAATCAAATGGCGCCGTTGCCGGGGATACGTGAGTAATTTTTAATTCTTACTATTTGTGTTGAATTCTTATTCGATCTATATCATAAATTAAACAAAACTGCAAATTATATATTTAACAATTTGTATGTGAATTTTGCAAGGAGATCTGGAGTCACAGACGTGAGGAAACAGAGAGCCAGAGACATTCATCAAGATCCAGAGGAGTACAGGAGGCCATGTAGCAAAATTCATCAACAGATCCTTCTTTCTTGCGGCAGAAGCATGGCGAAAAGAGCAACTTAGTGGCGGAAGCGCGGCAGGATTGGAGAATTAAGGTTCCAAACTTCTCTGGTAAGTTTCTCAACTCTTTCTCTCTCCTCTAAAATCCAATAAAATATCTTTTCTGCAGGATTCTTTGCAAAATATTGCCACTCAAAAATCTCTTTGCAAAGTTTTGTAATTGGTTTGATTATTCATATTTTAATACGGATTTTTAAGGGGCAAAAACCAAATTCAAATTAGGTAGGGATTTTATCACCCTTCCTAAGCCCCACAAATCACAAACCGAGCATCTGCATCAACCTACATTAATTTAAAAAATATCTAGACAAGACTCTAAGGACTGTCGTGCTCAATAAGGACAGGGGAAGGTCGTGGGTAATCTATCGCTTATCCACATTACTTTTGTGGTGCCTAGATAAGTGTGTCTAAGGAAAGTGGTTACTTAATTAGGCCCGCTATTTTCGGTGATTCGTATAGAGGATACCTCCCACTTACCTGGCACTTACCTGGCCACAAGAGTAGTAAAGAGGTGTTAAAAGATTGATCCTGCGGCTTGTCCTTTGGAAGTCTAGGAGCGGTCTAGAGATTTTACCTAGGTAACCTTAGCTCTAGGGTTGTTTGTGCATTTTTGTGTGATTTGTCTTAAGTCCCAATTTTTCAAAACAAACCAATTTTAAATCACACACACGCTGCCACTTGCGCTAAAACCGTTTAGTGTATGCTCGGCTGGACACGGGATTCTAGTGCCCGTCTTGTCCGCGTTTCGGCTATCGACTCCGAAGTCGGTACTTCTTCATTTTCTTTTTCCCCACTACCCACCACATCGATCGAGATGGACGGTACTCCATCAATTATAATACCACGCTGTCACCACCCGTATGTGTGCAGAATCCACCGCGTATCTCTCTCCAAGAAAGATGTTATCCTATCTGTGGTCCCCTTCCTACCTGTCTATCCATTCCACTAGCCAACGGAGATAATTTTGAAATTAAACCCCACTCTATCAATCTGTTGCCCAAATTTCACGGGCTGGAGTCTGAAGACGCATATGTTTTCATCACTAAATTCGAAAACGTATGCGCAATGATGGGTACTTCACAACTGTCTGTGGATGCTATGCGCTTGCGTCTTCTCCCATTCACTTTATGTGACTTGGCAGAAAAATGGCTTTATAATACTGTCGCACACTCTATTGCCAATTGGGATGAATTCATGATAGCATTCCTTAAGAAATTTTACCCAAATCATAAGATCGACCGTGTTAAGAGCGAGATCAATCAGTTTACCCAGCTTCCCAATGAACCATTTTAGAAGTGCTTTGAACGTTTTAAGGATCTTCTTATCCAATGTCCTCATCATGGAATACATAGATGGGATCTGTGCCGAATTATATATGAGGGAATTAATCCAGCGACAAAGCAGATGCTTGAAACAATGTGTCAATGCAATTTCATGTCCAAAGACGATGGTGAAGCCTGGAAATATCTGGAAGATCTCGCTGAAAACAACTTGCAGTGGGAAAGCGTTCGACCACCTTCATATAGAGGAGGTATTCATCAGCTCGATATTTCCATTGCAGTAAAAGCCAAAATGGCAGCGATGCAAAAGAAACTCGACGCTATTGAAAACAAATTTTCATCAGTTTCCCTAAATCAGGTAACGCTCCCAAAGACTGTGTGTGGTTGCTATTCAGATCCATCACACTTGACGAAAGAATGTCCTATGAATGCACCATTTCAAGATCGCAAGCAAACTAATGCCGCTTTTCAGCAGCGGCCTAAAAACGATCATTATTCTTCCACGTACAATCAGGGATGGAGAAATCATCCTAACTTTTCTTGGAACCAAAACCAACCCCAAAATCAAAACTAGTTCCAAAGCAATTATCAAAGACCTCCTCCACAGCAACAGCAACCACAACCACAAAGTCAGCACCCCTTTCAATCATAAAATTTTCAAAATCCGGCCAACACTTCTGCACCGCAATTGGCCGGTACTGATAACTCTTCACTCGTACAAACTTTGGATTTGTTTATGAAACATTCCATTCAAATGTCGTCTGATATGAGGTCTTCTATTGATACCATAAAGAAGGACTCCGCCTCCCACGGTGAGAGTATTAAATCAATAGAAAACCAAATTGCACAGTTGAACGCCGCAATGAGTGCGAGAGAAAAAGGAAAACTCCCATCTCAACCCCTACCGAATCCTGGCCACTCATAAAATCATAATGTGAATGCCTGTAACATTTCAGAAAAATAAAATATTATTTTTGGGAATTTTTATAATTATATAATAAAATATTGAATATTTTAATAGGGCGGTATAATTAAATACCTATAAAATTAGGAAAATTTTGGAAAATTATGAAAATTTCTGAAAAGAGGATGCTTTATTATGAAATTTTATGATTTATTATACACTAATTTTGTGCTAATCGTGATTAAATATCGCTAATCGAGCACTAAACGTGTTTTGTGCGCATGACATGCAAAAGTCTTTTTTTTACACTTGTTACATTTCTTATCATGGCATTTCTTCATGTTTCATGCATGGCTGTTGAATTTAAAGAGAAGAAAAAGAAAACAAAAGAAAAGGAAAACATTAAAAAAATGAGGCATGGGCATGAGAGAGAGAGAGGGTGAGGGGTCTTGGTTGACTTGGGCCATTTTCTCCACTTCATTCTCTTCTCCTTCTCCTTCATCATGGCAGCACCTCCTCCCTCCCCCTCTTCAACCCTCATTTCATCACAAAAAGTTCATCAAAAGTCCATCTCCATTTCACAAAAAGCATGCACAAGCTCACAAGCTACACTTTGGACCAAGAAAGTTTGCATTTTGATGCTCTAGGGGATTCTTGGGTCCCAAATGAGGTAAGTCTTTCACTTTAAGTGTTGTAATTTAACTCCTTTATCATCCTTGCAAGTTAAGTTGTGATTAAGTGGTGTTTGGGTAAACTTTGAAAATTCTAGTTAGGGTTTAGGGTGTGATTTAAATTGAGATTGTGTAATTGGAATTTAGTGATGACCTTAAACCCCCTTAGATGTTAGAAACCCAGAAAACACAATACCAAACCTGAAACAAAAAACTGAAACTTCAAATGTCAGGTTTTGTGAGAACCTAGGGTGTGCAGGGAAATCTGGGATGACCTGGAGTATTTTCAAAACTAGCAAACAATACCTGAGACTCTTTTGGACCAATGTAAGACCACCCTACCAATACGAGGCCATTCCACCATGCCAAAACCGAGCAGGCCGGAATTCTTGGAGGTATGGCCGGCCATGGGGTGAGGGGTTGGGTCCAGGTTGCTTTAGTAGGTCATATACACCCTATATATAACCCTAGTGTTGTTTGCTTACCTTGTTTTCACCTGAGGCAAAATCCAGAGCATGTTTTCTTAGTTGTTACTTTACGTTTCGTGATGTTTATGGATTTAAGTTTTGGTATTTGTGTTTAGCATCGATCACTTGACGTTTGTACGTCTCTATCGGGTGTTATTTGGTTAAGTTGCGAGGGCAAACCATAGGTTTTGACCTATGTGAGTTCCGCATGTCGTTTTGGTTTCGATTTGGTTTTTAATGCGATATGATACGTTGTGACATGTAAGCACCCCCATGTGAACATCGAGACGACAAGCAAGCGCGTGACGACGTCGGCATCGGCAAACGAAGATCAGGTGAGTAGATATATATCTACGGGGAGAAGTCGGGTAGATGGCGTATAGCACACCCGCAAAGTCGTAAGAAATGATGTGATATGTTATAGATATACATTTATATGTTATAGAGAGATTGAACACTTAGCAAGAAAAGGTTAGGAGGTTATGAGCTAGTGTTGGCGAGATTTGAGGAAGGTGATTTAGTTGGTTTCATAGTCATGAAACCTAGAGTAAGGTTGTTACACATACGTATACATGGATGATGGAGGATAGTATATGGTATTTGGAGATGAGTCGATGAGATTTGGCATGGTGCTATGAGATCGGTGATGTGATTTGGTTCGTATTAGGAGATAGAGCATGATGTTATAGCAGATCTTTAAGCGATGCGTTTCAGACACACGCATACATATGTTGATGATATTAGTATTGTACTAGACTTAGATAAGTACCCCATGTTCATGATATGTAATGATAAGGATATCAGATGACTAATGAGAATAATATGATATTTGACCCGTACCCGGATTTGGGATGCCGTACGATAGATTTACTGTACGAGATATAATTATGATGTTAGATCCGCACTCTTGACTCAAGGATGCCATATGTGTATATTGTATTGTACGTGATACTATTGAGGCGAGATCACCGACTACTAGATATATATAGATCGACTCAGGCTAGGTGGATTTCCTTACCCGTTTGACTGGGCTCGAGTCATGCCTGTTTTCAAATGCAGTGAATCGTGAGTACTTTAAAGTACCAACTGTATGACTCGTATATCGGGTAGGTTTATTCTTCAGTGTTGCTATTACTATATCACTTTCTGTATACTCATGATGTTTCATCGCATTGCATGCTTGTGCATATGTTATATGTAATTATCATGAAACCCTGCTGTCAGGACACCAGCACCATTACCGATGATGCATATGCTCCACATACACTTGCTTGCCGGCTCACACACATCCGCATGTGAAAGTTTTATAAACTGATGAGATATTTTAAAGAGAAAAATGCAGTTTCCTTGATATGATGAGTATTGTCCACCATGATGTTTTCTCGGTTCTGAGATGTTTTCGAGACCCGATTCGAGGAGTTGGATGAACCGTCTCGGGTACATGGTGGGCCCGGTAAGGTACCCCGGGGCAAGAAGCTCGAGTTGTAGACGATGAGCCCGGCAGGGGCAGACTGCCTACCAGTGATTTTACCTGGAGCGGCGGATATCCGGAGGATACCGTTCGTGGTCGTGTGATTGATGAAATGGGCCGATCCGGACTGACGGAGCCCGAGTTATTGAGATATTGAGACTTGAGACACTGAGATATTGAGATTTGATGATACAGGCCAGTCCGGATAGCCGGAGCCTGAGGTATTGAGATACTGAGATTTATGTTTTGTGTCGATACTGGACACTGTTTTATCTGTCAATTTCATTGATGATACGCGATTTATATACATACAGAAATCTCATTAAATAAAGAAAATAGTTGTCTCATTCACGATGTATTCTGTTTCATTTGTAATGTATTCATGCATCATATATCTGATATGTTGCTATCTGAGGTACTAACACGAGCATGTAGTATTATACTTATACATAGATGGACCAGGATATTTATTTGAGGATATTACTTGATATGATCTAGGATAGCGTCATGCATGCGATTTCTACTCGTAGATGTTTTCTACTCACGAGTTGGCAACTCACCCCCATTGTGCCACAGTTTCTTGCAGGTTTTGCCGTACAGGTTTCGTTGCAGTTTTGCTGGCACACTGTTCCTTCCGGGTTGCTTTGGTAGGTGGGTTCTTTTGCATCATGACCACCATTGTATATTTGTTATTTCAGTTGTATCTAGTAAAACTCTATCAACCAGACATGTATATTTTATTGACTTAGCAGACCAGTGTTGTATATTCTTTCGACCTTAGAGTCACGCACTGTATTATATAGTTTTCCTCTGGTTTTATTGATGAGGTTGGATTTTTATCCTGAGTTTGATCCTCGCCCTTCGGCGTTGTATATTATATTGCTTGGGTGGTTATGACCGTCAATTGACGAAGAGCTAACTCCCGCTTGGAGATGCCTTTATTCATTATATATGCTTTATCAGGTTTGTACCCGTTTGGGGTCAGTTTTTACAAAGGAAACCCTGCCGAAATTTTTAGAAAAGACTTGAGATTTTAAAAATACATACTTCAGCTTCTTGCTTTAAAATTGGTTTTTCCTTCACTCTACTGCTTTACTTGGTTTGGATTTCTGGGTTTTGGCTTACTTAGATTACGTACGCCTCGAGACATTTCGTAGTTTAAGTGCCGGTCATGTTTCGTACTTTTCGGGTCGTGACAATGCCGTTACTACGTTGAGATCGGGGAGAGTGCTAGATAACCGAGTGGGTGAGCAAGTTGATGATGTTAGTGATACCAATGATACCCCGTCTTCTACTTCTTCCCCTGATTCGTCTAGTCTCCCACCTACTTCCGAGCCCATTCTCCGTTTTCCCCAAGGCTTGAACACTTCCTCGAATCTATCTAAGACGATTCCCACTCCAATTCTGGGATCGAATCCTTCCCTACAATCTTCTCCACAAATGTTGGACTCAAAACTTATTGATAAAGCTCCGTTTCCAAACAGATTAAGGGCTAACAGACCTAACCCACAAATGGAGAAGATTGTGGAAATATTTAAGCAAGTTAATGTAAATATACCTCTTCTAGATGCTATTCAACAAGTCCCATCTTATGCAAGAATCCTTAAAGACTTGTGCACTGGGAAGAGAAAAACTCAAGTGCCTAAAAACGTTTTCATGACGAGTAATGTGAGCACAGCTTTTACCCAGTAAATACCAAAGAAACGTAAGGACCCTGGCTATCCTACCATCTCTATTTCTACTGGGGGTAAAAATATTAATCGTGCTTTACTCGACCTTGGCGCTAGCGTTAACTTTCTTCCATATTCCGTATATGAGCAGTTAGGGATTGGAGAGTTGAAACCCGCCCATTGGACTCTCCAGATGGCAGACCGATCAATCATTAAACCCAGGGGTGAACTAGAGGATGCGTTAATTAAAGTCGGGGAATTCATATTCCCTGTGGACTTTATTGTTTTAGATACACAACCTGTAGTGAACCCACGCAACCAAATCCCGGTGATACTCGATCGACCTTTCCTAGCAACTTCCAACGCTGTAATTAATTGTTATAACGGTTCTATGAACTTATCCTTTGGGAAGATAAAAATTGAGCTTAATATCTACAAGCTAGAAAGTCAACCATCTGAACCTTCTGCTCATTTGCTGGATATTTGTTCCATCCACGAGATAGCTCCCGAAAGTTGCATGGATGAGGAATTGTGCTTTGATGATCTCAACAACACTAGTGAGACATTGTTTGATCTTGCACAATATCATAGTGAGGATGTGTTCGATGAGTCCGTCCCAGAGTTTGAATAAGTTGACTCGTCGCAAAAGTCAATAGCGCTTTCCGAGTCAATATCCTATGCAAGTTTTGAACCTCTCAGAGAGTCCGAGTATCATTCCCTTACCCCACCTTCTATTGTCTCTCCGCCAATACTTGATCTCAAACCGCTACCTTCTCATCTTAAATATGCATATTTAGGTGAGAATGAGTCTTTGCCCGTGATTATATCCGCTTCTCTAGCTTTAGAGCAAGAGAACACACTTTTTACGGTATTGAGATCAAATCGACAAGCATTTGGTTAGACAATGGCCGACATCAAAGGGATTGGTCCCTTAATTGTTGAACATTGTATACATCTGATGGATGCAGCCAAACCAACCCGAGACCCACAAAGACGGTTAAATCCCGTTATGAAGGAGGCGGTAAAGAAAGAAATCGTCAAGTGCCTTGATAGCGGTATAATTTACCCAATATCTGATAGCCAATGGGTAAGTCCTATTCACGTGGTCCCTAAAAAGTCTGGCATCACGGTCATAACCAATGAGGATAATGAGTTAATCCAAACACGCACCCAAACAGGGTGGCGTGTATGTATTGATTACAGAAAACTCAATGCCGCAACGAGAAAAGATCACTTCTCTCTACCTTTCATTGACCAGATGTTAGAACGATTAGCTGGACACGAATACTATTGTTTCTTGAATGGATACTTTGGTTATAACCAGGTCCCCATCGCCGAAAAGGATCAAGATAAAACCACATTTACTTGTCCTTTTGGTACGTTTGCTTATAGACGCATGCCCTTTGGGTTATGCAACGCTCCCGTTACATTTCAGCGGTGTATGACGGGAATATTCTCAGACATGGTTGAGAATTTTCTGGAGATATTTATGGACGATTTCTCCATTTTTGGGGACTCCTTTGAGGACTGCCTTCATCATCTTGACGCGGTTCTTACCCGCTGTAAGGATAAGAACTTAATTTTGAATTGGGAAAAATGTCATTTTATGGTCCAAGAAGGTATTGTCTTTGGACATATAATTTCACGAAAAGGCATTGAGGTTGACAGAGCTAAAATAGATGTCATTCATAACCTCTCTCATCCCAAATGCGTCAAAGATATACGATTCTTCTTTGGTCATGCAGGATTTTATAGGAGATTCATTAAGGAGTTTAGCAAAATTGTTAGACACTTAACTCTTCTATTGGCCAAGGACACAGCATTTCACTTCGATTCGGATTGTGAGGCTGCTTTTGAGTCGCTTAAAAGAACTTTCATGACAGCCCCCGTTCTATCATCTCCGGATTGGAACCACCCGTTCGAGCTTATGTGTGATGCATCAGATTTTGCTATTGGTGCGGTCTTAGGACAGCACATTGATAAGATGCCACATGTAATTTACTATGCAAGTAGGACCTTGAACGATGCACAAATTAATTACACAACTACTGAGAAAGAGCTCTTAGTAGTTGTATTTGCATTAGAAAAATTCAGGCCCTACTTGATTGGCTCGCCAATAGTGGTTTACACCGATCACTCCGCCCTACGACACCTTTTATCGAAGAAGGATGCTAAGGTCAGGCTAATACGTTGGATCCTGTTGCTACAAGAATTTGATTTTGCCATCCGAGATAAGAGTGGATGTGAAAACGTAGTAGCTGACCATCTTTCACGCATCTTTTCTTCACCAACGTTGACCGTGCCGATAAATGACTCATTTCCTGATGAATAGCTCTTAACCGTATCCTACGAACCTTGGTTCATGGATATTGTGAATTATCTAGCGACGGGACTTATTCCTAGCAATTGATCGAAACAAGACAAATTTCGATTTCTATCCTAAGTAAAATACTTTTACTAGGATGAACCTTATTTGTTTAAGTATTGTTCTGATTAAATCATTCGCAGGTGTGTCCCTAACGATGAATTCAAGAGTATGTTATCATTTTGTCATGATCAGACATGCGGCCGTCACTTTGGACCTCGAAAAACGGCCGAGAAAGTTTTGCAATGCGGCTTTTATTGACAAACACTATTTAAATATGCATATGATCATTGCAAAACTTGCCCGCGGTGTCAGCACTTGGGTCGGATTTCACGAAGAAATGAGATGCCACTCCAACCTATCTTGGTTGAGGAAATATTCGATGTTTGGGGTATTGATTTTATGGGCCATTTTCCCAACTCTTTTGGGAATTTATATATCTTGCTAGCGGTTGATTACGTCTCAAAATGGGTGGAAGCAATACCGTGTCACACTAATGACAACAAAGTTGTCATTAAGTTCCTTAAAGAAAACATCTTTTTGCGATTCGGACACCCTCGCGCTATAATTAGCGACAACGGAACGCATTTCTGTAATCGGTCTTTTGAGGCTTTGATGCGAAAATATGCTATCAACCACAAACTTTCTACGCCCTATCATCCCCAAACAAGCGGGCAAGCTGAAATCTCGAATAGTCAAATCAAACAAATTTTGGAGAAGACGGTTTCTAAAAACCGTAAAGATTGGTCAACCAAATTGATGGATGCTCTTTGGGCATTTCGCACCGCTTATAAAACCGATCTTGGTATGTCTCCATACCGCCTTGTGTTTGGGAAGGCATGCCACCTTCCTGTCGAGATCGAACATAAGGCAATGTGGGGTATTAAAGAGCTAAACTTTGATTTTGATCAAGCTTGCAGCTATTGGAAGCTGCAATTGAATGAGCTAAGCGAACTCCGTGATGAAGCTTACGATAATGCAGTGATAGTAAAGAACCGGACTAAAGTGTTCCACGATAAAAACCTTTTTAGAAAAACTTTCACACCGGACAACAAGTCCTTCTTTACGATTCCCGTCTCCATCTTCATCCAGGTAAAGCTTAAATCTCGTTGGAAAGGACCTTTTGTGGTGCGGTATGTACACCCGCACGGGGCAGTAGAAGTTGAAAATATGAAAAACGGTTCAATTTTTAAAGTAAATGGGTATAGATTAAAACCGTATTTCTCTGCTGACCCAGCGGAGGAGCTCATGTTTTTACAGGAGCCGCTTTATCATAACTAAATTCCTCCGCCTCACCTCCATGTTTCGGTAACATTGTATCATCTTAAGAATGGAGGTGAGTGAAAAAAGACTTTAATGAATATCTGTGCGTGCCAAAGAACAATTTTGGGGGTAGTCTTCATTTAATTATTATTTTACACCTATTATTGTCTCTCCCCAAGTCTACAGGTCTATGCTCTCAAAGGACAACATCAGTGAGGACACTGCTGAAAACAGGTTTGGGGGAGAGGTTTGTATTCACTGAATTATCTTTGGCACTGGGCATTAAAAAAATGTTTTATAATAAAAGAGTAGAAAGTGAAAAATTATATATAAAAGATATGAATAGTTTGAGAAAAGTAAGAAAGTTAGATGTTTTCTGAAACAAAACTAGTAATAAGTAGTTATGAGCTGTTGTCCCAAGGGTTAGTAAGATGAAGAAAATTGCTAATCTGAGGATAAAAATAAGTCTGAAAAATAATCCCTATTCTTGAAGCCAAACATCTGAACGTTGATACCCTATTATACACACTTACACACATCTTGAAACTTGGGATAGTAGAGAATACCTTGAAATGCTCTTGTCTAAAAGCCTTAGTATAAAAAATAAAATAAAATAAAAGTATAAATGGTGGTGAAGAAAAAAAAATGAGCACTGGTTTTGTAATTACCAAAGCAGCATAAAAAAAATATAGCGAGGGTGCTTTATCATCTAGTGCCTTAGACCAACTGGTTTGGGAGCCACTGCTAACCCTTAGATGTTGCGAAACAAGAAATTACACCTAAATGCGCTAGCACATTTTGTAATCGGTCGGTTAGTACCTCAAGAAGTATTAACGGTCGCATGAAGAATGTGTAAGCAATTCCATCTAAAATATTCACCAACTATAAAGTACTTTGGAAAATAGACAAGAATATGATAGCTTCAATTGAATTCTCTGAGTGTAGGGATATCTTTTACACTCACGTAAGGGTATATGATCAATGTTTGGATGAAAAATAGGGAGGAAGACTAAAGGCGATATTTTATTGAGAGATGATGTGATTTCTAACATTTTTTCATGACCGCTAAGATAGAGCTCATAACAACCGAAAAGCTGGTATAGTTGGAATCTCTTATTTTCAAGTTCTTTCTTTTATAGTTCTTATCTTTATATGTAACTTTCACCATCTTTCTTTAATTATAAAATTTTGTGGGTGTCAGAAGACAACACTCCTCCTACTAAGGACACCTAGAGGTTTAACGGCTTGTTGCACGTGCTCAGTGCAATCGTGTTGCCTATAAAAGTGTGCTACTTAGTTCTTCTTCTTTTTCTCCTTCTCTGGAATAACTAGTTTGCTCGGGATGATCAAAGTTAAGTTTGGGGGTATTTGTTCAGTTGATAAAACTGCACTTTTAATATGACATTTTTCCTACTATTTCTATATAAAAAAAGGTGTTTATTATAATATATGACACATATGAGGGTTATCTGTAAAAATACTATTTTCATGTGTTTATATATTATAATTAATATTATGAAGGAAAAAGTAAGCATACAATATCCATGTAACATTTGGCTCATTTAATATGCTTACCTTATTAAATATCTTTGACCAATTCTCTTAAAACTAAAATATCATGACAAATGGCTAAGATAATATCTTAATAAAAACAAATTCTACTAACATCATTTATTGAGATAATTGTGCAGGAATTATATCATGACTGAAATCAAGAAAATCCGAGTTGGCAAGATCAAATCTGCCGAAAATATTCAAGTAAATTGAAGAAATTAATTCTGGCAGAAACGTAGAGAAGATTTTCAAAGTCTAGATACTCAAAAGATCACCAAGTGTTACAGATATGAAGCTACAAAAATTAGTGGCCGTGATCTCACCAAAAGACGGCGGATCCGCAGCCAAACCTATCCAATGGCCGAGATTCCGCTGCACTTCTAAGGATTTAGGGCTCGGGATTTTGGTGGTTGGGATTCTAACAACTAGTTTCCATATTAGGAAACTAGGGTTCTGGCTTTGTGACTATAAATAAGGACCGAGAGCCTCTTGGAAAATTATCAAACTGACGCGATCACGAAGTCCACGACGGCTCAAGAATCCTGGTTGATCATCAACAGCTCATCTACCTCCTTAGAAGAGATCGAGAAGCAAACTAGCATTTTGTAATCATTTTCTTAGGGAACAAAGTGTAATTGATCTTGTTGATTAATAAAGGTAGTTGTTTTGTTATTTTATTTCTTTGTAGTTTTTCATTATGTTTTCCCTCTCTATCTTTTCTTATCCCAACATGCACGAGTAATTCTTTGCTTGTTAGGGTTCGTACGATTATGGTAGATTAATGGATGATGAAGACCCTTAAACTCTTTTTACGTCCTATAAAGTTTATAAACTTTATCAAAAGAATAGTTAACATCCTAATCGGACGCGCTATCAATTCATTGATAGTCACAACCACGATTAGATATTAGATTAACAATTGTTTTGGTAAAGGCTAGACATGGACGGAGATCCATGTCAAGATAGGGGTCAAGTGTGGGAACCCTTTTCCCTCCAGAAACCCTAATCTACATGCATCACTGTCGATCTAGTTTTAAATCTATTAAAGGATAAAAAGGGTAATCTTTAATTAATCATCCATGACTACTAAATCTTAACGAACCCTACAAGCCCCCTTCTACTATAAAACCTACATCCGTAGTTAATCTAGATCTATGTCCTGCATTAGTGTTTGACGTGGATCTAGAATCTACAACCATTCTTCACCATTCTTTATTCTTCCTATCTCTTTTTCAACACACCTAAAGTAAGATTAAAAGATTTAACGTTTCCCTAAGGACGACCCGTACTCATCTCGGTCTAACTACACGCGACACCGTTATTGATTGCGATTAACTACTACACATAAATCAGATTAATTAGTGCCCTCCATCAATAAATGCACACCGCGTATATGAGTTGTATGCATGAAATTGATGGATCTTGGAGTTGGACTTCAAGGTGAAACATCATTCCGGAGGCGGAGCATCATTCCGGGAGCATAATTCTGGGGATCGGAGCATAATTCCGGAGACCAGAGCATGATTCCAAGGATCGGAGCATAATTCCGAAGAGCAGAGCGTCATTATGATCGAAGCATAATTTCGATGCAGAGGCTGATTCCTAGACAAAGAATAATTCCGACAAGGAAGGATGATACTCCAAGGCGAAGCATGATTTCGACATGGGGTACATTCTATGACGAAGCCTGATTCTGACGCAGAGCTTGTTGGTCGACTTGATTCCGAGACGGAGCTTAATTCCGATGGAGAGGTCGTTGTTGACTTGATTCCGAGACGAAGCATAATTTCGACAGGAAGGTCATTGGTTGATTGATTCCGAGTCGAAGCATAATTCCGACAGGGAGTTCATTGGTTGACTTGATTCCGAGTCGAAGCATAATTCCGACGGGGAGGTTGTTGCTGCCCTTTTTACAACTTGGACGGTCGGTGGTGCCCTTTTTGCGACTTGGATGGTTGGTTCTGCCCTTTTTGCGACATGGACGGTCGGTTCTGCCCTTTTTGCGACTTGGACGGTCGGTGCTTCCATTTTTGCGATGTAGACGGTCGGTTCTGCCCTTTTTGCGACTTGGACGGTCGATACTGCCATTTTTGCGATGTGGACGGTCGGTTCTTCCATTTTAGCGACGTGGACGGTCGGTTCTACCATTTTTACGACTTGGACGGTTGGTGCTGCCATTTTTGCGACGTGGACGGTCGGTTCTGCCCTTTTTGCGACTTGGACGGTCGGTGGCACGATTTGACTTGCTCCGCTTCTTGCGGTGTTAGGGATGAACTTGACTTGCTTCGCTTCTTGCGGTGTCGAAATTGTATTTGACTTGCTCCACTTTCTGCGGTGTCGGGGTTGAATTTGACTTGCTCCGCTTTCTGCGGTGTCGGGGTTGAAGTTGTTTCCGAGGTGGAGCTTGATTCCACCAGGGAAGTTGTTGGTTGTCTTGTTGATTGTGATTTGGGTCGACATTAGCATCGCTACACTGGAATATGGTACCAGGAGTGAATCATCATCTGCCATGAGAGGATTTGGGGATTTTGGTTTTGGTTTGGCATCAACACCGCTACACTGGAATATGGTACCAGGAGCGAATCATCATTTGCCGTGAGGGGATTTTCCTCGTTCCCAGTTTAACGACTTAGGGGTCATTTGTTCCCAGTTTAATGACTAAGAGGTCATATGTTCCCAGTTTAAAGACTTAGAGGTCTATTGGATCGATTTGGTTTGGGTAGGGGTCGGCATCAGCGTTGCTAACACTGAAGCACATGTGCCAGGAGAAATTCATCATTTGCCTTTCCCTGTTGGGGAACGATGGCTTAGGAGACAGGTTTAGATCCATGTCACCTAAGACTTTTCAATTTTATGAGCCGTAATGGTCTCATAAAAGCATTTTCTCCCTACGAGTCGAAAGGATCTCGTAGGTGTATTTTCTCCTTAGGAGTCATAAGGACCCTCAAGTGTGTTTTTCCTTTGTGAGTCGTAAGGATCCCACGAAGTTGTTTTCTTACAAATCAAGAGGATCTCATAAGTTTTATTTTCCTCATATATCGTGAGGACACATGAGTGGGTCTTCCCAAATGGAGCATAATTCCAAGGACGGAGACCGGCCGCTGGACTGGTGATTGTGGTGGGGTATGGGTATGATAAGAATTATTTGAGCCCGTGGATTGTATACGGTAGTCAGTTCGGGGACCAACCGAAGAGCCAGGAGAATTTTGGTATTTTGTTGTTGTCTGTATCACTGCTGTGGAATATGGTACCAGGAGCGACTCATCATTCGCCATTGGGACATCTATGGATTTGAAATTTTGGTTGGCGTCTGCATCGCTGCACTGGAATATGGTACCAGGAGCGACTCATCATTCGCCACTTGGGGATTTGGATTTTGGTCGGCGTCTGCATCGCTGCACAGGAATATAGTACCAGGAGCGACTCATCATTCGCCATTGGGAGTTTTTTTTACCGCGATTGCTCTATCATTTCAGTTTTTCTTATCGCGAAGGTCGCGATTGCCCTATCATTTTGGCTATTTATTCACGGTTGCCCCATTATTTCGACTGTTTATTTTCATTTTCATTTTACTCGCTGATTTTTATTGCGAGCAGCCCCATCATTTCGGCTTTTCTTTTTTTCCTTTTTTTCTTTTATTTATACTTTTTTTTTATTTACACACATTTTTTACATTCTCAGTTTAACGACTTAGGGGTCGTCTGTTCCCAATTTAACGACGTGGTGGTCAACCCATTTTAGAGAAAGGCAGATATCTGAGAGAATCAGGTTTCCGAAGGACTTTGGTCTCCATTTATATGAAATTGGCGGTCGCAGCTTGACTGTTTGTTAGCATGCATTTAGATAGTTCTATCTCTCCTGCCTTGTATTGCTTTTCAACCCAATCTTTGAAGACGAAGCAGTCCTCAATGGCATGACTTATCACTCTGTGATAGGGGCAATATTTAGGGTCTTCGATCATATTCGCTTCTTGCGGTCTCTTTGATTCTGGAAATTGTAGACCGTTTCTCACGGCGTCCTTGAATATCTTGTGGACTTTGTCCTTTCTAAAGGAATAGACTCTGTCCAACCTTTCTTTCAATAGAGATTCTCCTTCCTCTCCGAACACTGGCTTTCGAGGCTGGCTGGCATTAGGCCCGCTCATCCCTCGCTTATTTCGGTTAACTGAAGCGTTGAAAGATTCAGTATTGTCGGAATTTCCGCTTTTGCGATTATCGTCCTTTCGGTTTCTCCAGGACCTATTGTTATTTTGGGAATCAGAGGAGGAATCCTGTTTTGAACGCTCCAACATTTGAACATTCCTGGTCAGCTCTTGGAATGTTTTGAGACCAGCGGTGCATAGAAACGGGGCCATCCAATTGTTGAGATTTCTGACGAGGAGGCTGACAGATTGGTCCTGCTTTATCGGCGGTTCACATTTGACGGAGAGATTGCGCCATCGGGTTATAAAATTCGTGCTGATTTCGTTGTTCTTTGGCTTGGTCTTTACGAGATCGGAAATGGTGATCTTATCGCTAATACTCATGAACCATTGTCGAAACAGAGATTCCATTTGGACGAAAGTAGTAACGGAGCCATCCGGTATGCTCGCGTACCAGTCGAAAGCGACATTGGTTAAGCTACTAACGAACTAGCGGAGGAGAAGCGCATCATTGCTCGCAGTATTCCCGTATGGGGCTTTAAAGTGGGTGATGTGCTGATTCACATTTCCCGTCCCATCAAATCTTCCGAATTTGGGGATGACATAGCCGCCAGGAAACTCTACCAGATCATACCGAGCAGGATACAGTCTCCCACTACTGCTGATATCTTTTTGCACTTCGGCTTCGGCTACCAATGTTTTGACTTTGTTGGCAACCAAATCCATGATTTGATCTTGAGTTAGCGGGCTACTATCATCAGTAGCCAAGACATTTCCCGAGATAGGATGCGACTGACTTTCATGCAGTCGGCCCACCTTTGGATTTGAGGGAATAGGCGTCGGCTGTCTCGGGAAACCGTTTCCCGGTTCATGAGTAGAACCCTGCGCTTGATTGGGCGGCTGAGAGGCAACTTGGTCCATGAGCTGCATCACGACATTCGTCAAGTCATCAATTTTTGAGTAGAGCTTGGCCATCTCTTTGTCTTTACTTCTGAGCTGTTTTCAAAGCTCTTGGAGAAGTTGCTGCTCTGCATTCTTGGGATGGAAGATTGGCTCATCTTCGCTTTCTGATCACGACTCCTCATGAACCAAGGGATCTCTATGTTTATCAGCCTCACTGGAAGGGTTTTCATTACCTTCCAGAGGAAGCTGGTCTTGGAAAGTGGCAGCCACATTCATACCAGATTGGATTTGAGATGTGGTGGCCCCGTCCTTGCTCTTGCTGCGGTGCCCACCATGTAGACAATGTGGACCACATATCCAGCCGTCTCTTTATTTTTGGCGGGATAACCCTGTTTTTCGAACCTCATGAAATTCAGCCAAGCAGGAGCCATAGCCTTTTTGTTGGCTCTGTATCTGAGCCTTTCCAGTCTTAGCTTCCCAATTTTGAGGGCTTGGCGGGCATCCGTTATCCAGGAAGCCATTGTGAGTCGATTGGCAGGGAGCTCAGAGAAGGCAGCTGATCGAGCCGTTGTCAGTGGCACCGCCGGAGCTTGCTCTAGACGCCTTGTTGCTTTGTTGGTGTTGATGGCCTTGCCCCCAGCTAGGGCCGAGGAAAGTCGTTCAAACATCGACTTGCGTTTGGGTAGCGGTGCCCTCAAGATCACCATATTTGGCCTCCTGCCTTTCGAGGCCGGTCTATCTGTTACTGGAGCTTGAAAAGCTGGGACGACGCGAGCTGACACGAACAGAACAGAGCCAAATGGTAGCGGCGGCTCCTCTCACTGTCGCCCGAGACTGGCCGGGAGGACCGTCCTGGCATCCATCTTCATCGTGTAGGAGATGGGAGTTGTGCTGAGGGCTGAGATTATCCTTGGAGACATTTTGTTGCGTCCGAGGATTGCAATCGGAAATTGTTAACCTGCACAAAGAAGCATGATTTTAGTACAGGCAATCAATGTATATGTTGATTGAGTTCGCATGAACGTTTAACCCGAAATATGGGAGGAGAGATGGTCCCACCGGACGTGCCAGAATCTGTAGGGTGTTTTTCGCCACCCTATTAAGATGGGAATACGCGCGCGCTTGTCAGGCGTACTACAGATTCTCCCTGCCTAGGGTAGGCGGGGGTTTATTGATTGTCGGGATCCGAATCTCCGGCAGCCGTGGACTAAGCTTCCATTAATTACCCCTCGCATTTGGAGCGAGGGAACCTTCGATTGATGGGTTAAACTGGTCATGCGCACTCGATGTGCAGTGTACGTATATTTTGAAAGGGTTTGGGAAAAATTTTCCTAATGGGGGACGTGTTTCTGGTGTGGAGTGCACGAAAAATGAGGGTGAGGAGCGTCTTAAAGACGCATGCCAAGCGCCCGCGGGGTGCCAGCGGGTCACGTGCGCAGCACGCGACCGCTGGGCGCCAGTGGGTCACGTACGCAGTCACGTGAGCTGCACGCGATCACAGGGCGCTGAGCGCCCGCGGGTCGTGTGAGGCCTACGTGGGCGCTTAGCGCTCGCGGGTCACGTGCCCTGCACGCGACCGATGGGCGCCCACGGGTCGCGTGTGCGGCACGCGACCACTGGGCGCCCGCGGGTCACGTGCGCGGCACGCAACCGCTGGAAACACCGGTGGGAAAAGGGGCTTAGCCCCTGGGTTAGGAGTTGAACTCCCTAGGGGGCTTTGGAGTTGAACTCCTGACAGGGATTATGTATAGATTTGGAGTTAAACTTCTAAAAAGGGGTTGATTTATGGAATTAAACTCCAACAGATTTTGAATGGAGTTAAACTCCTAGAAATCTTTGGATCTTATCTTGAGCCTCGGATCGTCCTGGAATGGGATTTTTTGAGATGGGTATCCTTCTTCTTCCTCTCCGTTGGTTGGATCTTGGGGGAAAAAGGGAAGGTGGGACTTAAAATCTCCCATTTTATGGATTTGATGGCAGATCCGAGCTCCCCTTCAAGGTTTTTATGGTGAAAAACTATTTATTTTTTGGAAAAGGAAGAGTTAAACTCTTGATTTAATTCAAAAGGAGAAGAAGGTTTTAGAACCATGAGGAAGGAGAAGGAGGCACAGACCTTAATTTTTTTGGGGGAGAATGAATTATTCTTCTTTATTTCATTATCATGTTGCCTTTTATAGGCTTACAAACTTACATATATCCCCCTAGGCTTTACAAAATGGTATTTTGCCCATCCCACGCCTCATGTGCTCGTTTATTTTGCACATTGGCCATGGACTTTACAAAAATTTGGCTTTATGCCTATTCATGCATAAAAAATTACATCAAAATTATTTATTACATGATTTCATTTTGGCACGGGGGAGGCCGACCGCGGGGCTCGACTTGGGCATGGGCCCACTTGATCTGGGTTTGGACCCACATACTTGGTATTGACTTTGATTTTGAATTAGTCAACCGGGGTGTAATTTTTGACCCCAACAAGGAGCACCCAACAAAGTCTACACTTTGTTGCGGTGCATGAAGTCCAACTAGGATAACTTGAAATCCAGACATCAGTCGGAAGTCACCACTTTCCATAGCCTGCTGATAACTAGTATGGTCATCGTCACATGATACAAGCTTCCTTGTCACCGTTAACGAGGAAACCGTAGTACCTCTCAGGTGTCTGAGGTCATCTATCAAATCTGCAGAGTGGCTAAGATTTGTCGGGGTCAATTGAATTTTCAGGTTCTATTAAATCTTCAGTAATCGTTTATGGTTCTGGAATCACTTCTGGTTCTACCATACTCCCACTAATTTCTTTTGCAAGAAATTACTTTTCTAAAAAGGTGGCATGTCGAGAACAAAACAACTTTTGATCTTACAAATGGTAGAATGTTAAACCCTCGTCAATACCCGGGATAACCCACAAACTGCCATTACCGAAACGTGCCTTGAGTTTATCTGGATTCTAGTTTTAAGTATAAACTGGACAACTTAACATTTTAACAATCTTAAGATGATAACCCATTCTATATCACATATAGAATTTGAGCCACTGATTTATGTGGAACCGGTATCAATTGATATGCATCTATTTCTAGTGGATCTCTTAAATGAAAAAGGCTATACAACATTACTCATCAAGGAACACACGCATGGATGAGTAATCTGAGAGAAAATCAAATTCTCGATTATATAACTATGAAATACCTAGCATAAGTATCAATATCTTCAAACACTTCGAAGAATCTTGGTACTTTCAACGTTTGGTTCTCTACTTTATTCTTATATCCTATGAATTTCTCAGAATCTTTAGACTATACATTTCAACTAGAATGCGTGTCTAAAATCAGAGAACTTATAGGAAAACGGAAATGAGTACCAACCCTTTGTCCAGGTGGACACCAAACAACATACATTATTATGTATAAGTCCTATGAGTTCATTAACTCATACTCTGTGTGTTGTAATTTGAAAGCTGTATTTTGCTTAAGAATGTATATCCCATTATTCAACGCACTTTACCCAATTATCAAATGATAAAGGCAAATGTTCATAACATAATTTTTGAAAATTTATATCCCACTTTATCAAATAAAGAGACAGATATATCAGTTTTTAAAATTTGATGCATAATAACAGATATTCAAAACCAAAAGTTTGCCGAAAAGCAAAACCAAGTGATTTCCCCAATAGCAACAATTGCTACTATATCCGATATTGAAGATCAAATCACCTTTCCAATAATCTAATCTTTCTCAGCATCTGTAATAATTCACAGATGCGGGATATTAATCCAGTATCTATATACCCAGGAGTCAGAATTAATTGGAAAACTGTTTTCGATTACAATCACATAGAAAACATGAAACGTAAAAATGTTTCAAGGGGTGGCCGGGTATTCCAAGTAATGCATCTTTCATTACCCAGGGTTATAACAGTAGTTGTATTTTCTTTTACGCTCACATCGTCCCCTATTGTTGTCTCTCTTTCTTACCTTGTTTATACCGAACTTATACTAGTTGGTTTTCTTCTTACCCTTCCTTTCATCTCTAGCATCGGGATTAAAAGAAGATTATCCAACAAGCGTAACTGGTACATTCTCCTTATTTAAGAAGCTCTCAAACTTGAGATAAGGTGGAGATGAAAGACAAATGAATTGTATCATATACAATTCACTTTCTCCAGAACCTACGGCCATCCTCGACTAAAACAATTTCTTCGAGTTCGTATCTAACTATACGATGTTCTTTCAAGCAATATGGATCTCTGTATCATAGTATTCTGGAGGAAGCAAAAGGGGTCTGGGAGGGGTAAGGATATATGCGACTATGTCATGAAAATAGGGCAATCATGACATTCTAAAACCATTGATTGTAAAAAGGTTCGGTTAACTTGGTTTATGAGATTTTAGTTTAATGTCAGTCTTAGGTCTCTGCCAGAGAGGAAAAGAAACACTCGTCGTACACTCTATCCTAAATTAGATTGGTTAATTAATTTATCTAATCTGGTCTCACACTGTTTTGTCGAATTCTCCTTTAAACCCTAAAAGGAGAACTAGCCAGGATTATTTATTGAAAATCTCCCGAGAGTAACTATTACTCACAGTGAGAATCGGGATTCAAACTATCATTAACCTTGATGGGGTCAACAAGTCACCCCATATCATAGAAGGTATGCAATCTTATTGCAAGTTTTAACACTTGAAACTCCCAATATCGGTTTTTACCCCTAATGGCTTATGACCTTAACGAGGTCAAAAAGTCATAAGTCGTTAGTCAAGTTCAACCTGTCATTTCGTAATTAATTTAGACCTACCCGCACGACTATTAACAAGATCAACAAAGTTGTACGACTGTTCTAAGTAATCGCATCATATGCTAACAGGAAAATATCACTTAGCTAACATACACTGCGTCTCAACGAGGTCGACAAACGTAGCACAAATACTAAGTACTCTACTTTCTGAAGTGACAGAGGGTTACGGTTGGTTTGAAGAAAACCTTTAACATAATGGACTTGATCTCATTGTAGGAATCGAGCGTTTTTGCAAATTTATAGTAACATAAACTTTTTCTTAAGAGCAAACTCCCGGTGAAGAGATCAAGGCTCTTCTCTCATCGAATGAGGTGCAGAATATTCCTAACCGAATACCTCGATGCAAAGAAAAAGACTACGGCTATAAAATTTGAAAATTTATAGCAACGATCTTTTGCCAAAGAGGTCACTCCCTACGAAGAGATCTAGGCTCTTTCCTTGTGGAATGAGGTGCAGGATATTCCTCACCAAATACCTCTGTGCAAACCAAAAGATTCGACTATAACACCACAATATCTGATATTTGGTTCCTACAACGTATTTTAGGTTTATTTTCTTTGCATTAATCTGAATCAATGCTATCCCATCAATTAGATAATCAAATTACCTAGTATCTTCTCATACAATCACAGAAAAACATAAAAAGAAAATAGAATGCGCATGTACACCATCCGCATTTGCAACGGGGCCCCGGGTCTTCACCGTAAGGTTACTTAACTTACGGCAGCGCGGGGGCAAGGCTAACGCGGGTGCAAAACATATATAGCATTTATTTATATACTTTATATATCACATATATCAATATCATCATATATATCATCACAGGCAGATAATCATCATTACAGCTAAACGATAAATATCATCACAGGCAGGTAAATATATCACAAGAAAGTAATGAACATCACAGAATAGGAATGGTCGGATTACTTAGGAATTTCGCGTTTCGTTCGAGCCATCAAACGAAACGTGACATTCTCCGGTCGCGTAAATAGCCCATGCGTAGCCAAAAGAAGACCCCTATAAGTGCGACAAGCTACCAGGCAACCTAAGAAATGAGGAAATCCAACATCATCATCATGAGGGGGCCACCTGACATTTTCCTGAATCCAGTGACTTGAGCACTCCTCCATAAGTCTATCCTATACCCCCTACAAGCGCGGCAAGCAACCCGCCAATTCTATACTTAAGTGACCCGATCTCAACTCCTTGATATGGCTACCCGCTGCAACCTAGAACCCGGCCATCCATGCGTTTCTCCGTGGGGTAATCCTAAACCTGTATTAATACAACAGTGACAACAATCGCAACATAATCGTGTCCCGACAAATAATAATACATAAAACGATGACTACGGCCACATGTGAACCGCTAAGTCCCGAAATAAAGAATATACATATAGCGGAAATGGCGGCCATAAGTTGGAGCTCGTCCCGAACAAATGAATATACAAGTTTGGCTACACCAAAGAATGAAAATGCATCATAACATCTCAATTCCGCATGAAGCTATTCATTTCGCGACAATCCAAACACATTCCAAACAAGCAATAATATATCAACATAAACCATCTCAGACGCACAAACGTGTAACCCCGTCGAATTGATCGCATCAATTCGTCGGGGTTAAACACTGCATATCACTATATGCTGCCGCTTTAATATGATTAAACACTTTAACCATGTCAAAATGGAACCATGGCCTAAATATTCCATAACCAATGAGTTCGATCGTTGAAATTCCAAGGATTGAATTCACAATCAGCCCCGTCCCAAAACAACACCAATTTCTTGCTTAAAACGAGTCTCAAACGACCCGAAAACTATCAGAGACCCCGGGAGGACCTCAAGCACGGCCCATAGGGCCTCGGGGGGCTTAAAGTAGGGCCAGGAACCCAGGGCCAGGAACCCAAGGCCACGAAGATATGGCCATGGGTTCGGTGCCGGAACAACCAGCACGCAACAGCGTTGTCACGCCCCGCTTCCCAAAATACGTAAACACAGCACGTGACAGAGCCAGCCATGCTACCTATGGCGAGAAAAAATCCTTCCATAGTCACATTACGGCTGTCAATCAGATATCAAGAACAGTAAAACTACTAAATCTATTTATCACATGTCCATCTGCCACAGTCGATAAAATCAAAAAATAAATGTAGCGGAAACGAATCAAGATCCAATAAAACAATATCATCCGAATCGCTTCCCAATATGGGCTCACATCGATGAAAATAAAACTGCTGAAATAAATAAACTAAGAGTCTCTAAACTAATTGTCTAGCTCCTCATTTCTCGGCTTGATTGCTAAAGTACTCTTGATCTGCCTGCGATAAAGGTAGAGAAACTGGGCCATGCAAAATCCAGACATCAGTGTGTCATAATATAAAAATTAATAGTGGTAACCAGGATATGATGCTATTATTAAACATGTGTACGAATAATAAACACAGGTATAAAACAGTGAGCTGTATGTATGTGATATGTATCCTAAAGTCTATGCCTTTAGGTTATCTATTTTAGAAATCTTTGAAATCAATTTAATGGAATCGTCGATGCAACGCAATAGTATCCCGTGCGTGCCCAGGACCACGGTCAAGATTCTCGGGTTGAATCCGAGACGTGCTGCTGGACAGTAAACGGGTAACATGTACAGATGAATGGTGTCAGCAGTATCATCCCGGGGCCGGCCTAGCCCGTAAAGACTGATCAGTATAAGTATCGAACTGTTGAGTTACAAGTCAGGTTTCATTATTGATTTACCCTTACCCCTAAGGTTATGTGTTCAAGTCAGGTATTTATGATATGAACATAATGCCAACACATGATAAAGCAGGTACAGCTTTTGTCTATGCATACAACAAGTTACGTCCATCAGAATAACAAGTCAGGATTGTCGGCATTAGTAACAAGATCAAGTAATGAGTCAGCTAGTGTGTCATGAGCATGTCATGTGATGTATATGTATCAATAGATACCCAAATGTGAAATTATAACGAATATCGGAACACGGTAACCAAACTGATATCAGGATACATATGTGTCTATCTGTAATAACTATTTATACGTCCATGACTATGTATGATGCAAACTAGATAACACGTTGTACTAATATAGTAGTATAATGATATCATGATGTTCCGACATGCAATTAGATATGCTATTGTCTGAATGGATACGAACGGATAACGTAAGACTGTAAATCGGTAATAGTTGCTTAATATTAAAACATATGCACTATTATTTATTAAATAGATATTGATATAATAACATTAACAGGGATAACATAGTCAATCCGATTAATAGCTATAAAAGTGGTATTGATTAACCATGCACAAGAAAGTCCCGTTCAGAAATTCAGCGTCACCCTGATTTGTAAAATAGCTTAAAAATAACAAACTTTCTCCAAAATGGATGTTTCATATAAAAAAAACAAAGATAATTCAATAAAGTTTTTATTTTTATAACTTAAAGTATCTCAGCTTGTTCCTACAAAAAGTTATGAATATTTGAAATTGAAAGTTTGCTGCTGGAATTTCTCTGGACAGCAGTTCAGAGATACTTTCATTTACAATTTACGTTATTTAAAAAAATTTATTTTGTAAGTAAATATTTCACAAGATTATAGTATTCTGAGTTAGCTTCGTAACGAACTAAATAAAGTATGCTAATGATTTTTCTATGATTTATAATGAATTTTATAAGGCAATGTGTACAGTAAATTTCAGATTTGTCGCATCCACTTTGCGACGACAGTTCGTGTGTAAACTATAATATTTCATACTATATTTTGTATAACGTTATAAAATACAGATTAAAAACTAATTAATGATAATAATAAGAAATATTACGACGATATATATATTTATAGATATAATTATAGCACGTCGCAAGTTGTAAACTTGCATACATTGTATATTATAAAACTGATTAATATTAAACAATTACGGTGTATAAATTATATAGATATAGATGTATGATGATGATGATGATGATGATGATAATAGTACGACAACACATAAGTAAATTACATAAAACATAGCATGTAGCAAGTTGTAAACTTTTGTCACGCCCCGCTTCCTAAAATACGGAAAACGAGAGATGACTAGGCCAGCCATGCTCCTACGGTCAAGGAATAATCCCACCGTAGTCACACTTCGGCTTCTAGCATTACATGGTAATCAGTAAATAAAGCACAGTAGTAAAGGAATTACATCACTGAATTATTACATTAAAATCCATTGTTCACAAATTACAAATAAACATGAAGAGTTACTAACCAAGTTCAATTACACGATCACTTTTATGGAAAGCAGTAAAGAAATAATAGAACTCCAGACTAGATCTCCGTGAGCTCGAAAGATAAATCCGTCTCCTGCACTGGTCCTTCCACGGAATCTGAGCATGTATACTCAGGTCGCTAGAGCGACATAATAGCAATATTATTATAATGAGGTGAAACATGTAAATGAGGTAATAACAGTGAAAGTGCAATGCGTGTAATCGCTATGTTACTATATGATGCAAAGTATGATCTGTGTCCCTATCAGCCTGTAGGTCATGTTTGAAATCGTATAGTGGAAAGAAGAATCATGTTTAATAGGAGTCTCGTACATACCCGAGTCAACGGCCCACATGCCCAGGACATAACCCTGTCAGCCGGATCGCTGGATCCTACCTAATATATATATCACTGCTCGAATGATCATCCTATAAAACACGGTCCCGCTAAATACGATTCTCTTTCCACTTCGATTTCCCCTCTTTCCCCGGGTATACACTAATTATGATTTTGATTTAGTCGTGTACAAGTATATCAATGGCACGGTTTTATCACTGTTCACTGTATCAATCACTATCACGAATCGTTCACTTTCCATTGGTGTACTCGACATTCCTAAACCAATATCATTCACGCACGATAATAAAATGTCCACTGAACGCTAACACGCACTAACACTATATATATGGCAAATGGGGTGAGATATAAGTATGTATGCCAGTAACATGTCATGTATGTTATGAACCAATGTGCACATAATCAACTTTAAAAAATTGCATTAATTCATATGTTTAGAATTCAACAAAATGATACAAATATGATAAATAGCACACTCTGTCAGCAGTTCATAAAAATTAGTTTCAGTTCGATCGGATTTTCGGTATTCAAGTTACAGCAGTTTCATTTTAAGTGCTCGCGGCTGGAAATTCAGTTTCTGAACTGAACATCCGTTTCGCGACACGAATTTCACCCAGTTGGGATCAGAATCTAGCAACGCTACAGTTGAATAAAATCTAGGGTTTTCAATAGGGTATTCAACTCAACATATGGATTCTCAATCACGTCTGTACGTCGAAAGTTACATACTGTTTAACATTGGTATGTCACTTCTGAATCTGTTCTGGACTGTTATGCGTCCTGCCCTTTTTATTTACAAATTAGATAGCAAACGACGATGAAACGGAATGAAACCACTTTTGTTGTTTAGCTAACAGATTCACCTTTAATATACTGTAGAGTTCCATAACATACGAACTTAGGAAACAAAGTGTCACGCATTATGGGACAGTAAATAGTAACCAGAGTCGCTCTGGACTGCAGTCCAGATTCGCACTCCGATCCAAATATCGTCACAGTTTCAGAACAGAAACCATTAGAAACTTGCATAGGATTAAATTTCGTCGAGTTGGTTTCGATTTAAGCCCTCGAACGCTCCATTCCAGTATGTACATAATTTATGGTGATTTTAACAACTTTCAGATACGGGAAATTTCTAGTTTTACGGGTATATTTAGGGGTATTCATTTTAATCACTAACAGTCGTATTTTCCAGTGAGATTTATACAAGGTATTCATCACTACATGGGCCAATATAGACAATCCAATTCCGTCAAATTAGATGGATATTTTCATTGAGATCGTGCATTGAACAGGTATGTCTTATAAGTTATCATGAATTGTAAATTTGCAATTTATACGATTTAAGTTTGTAACACGAATATATTAGCATGTAGCAAGTAAAATACTTGCCTGGAAATGTTTCGTGGATGCACGGTGGCGGTAACTTCATGAACGCATGACGAACGGCGTGAATTGGTTTGCACGACCTTGGCTCGCGATACGGGTTTGGCGTCGGAGCTGCCCGGAGACGTTTCACGGTCACTGGAAGCTGAGGGGGTGCTCAGTGGTCCTCTGCGAGTGCGCTGGGGTCAACGACGGTCGGCCGTGGTGCTCCGGCGATGAGCAACAGGGTATCGAGTTGTGTGTGTGGGTTTTTGGGTTTTGGAAAGAAGGAGAGAGAGGTCGGGCCTGGGGCTGGTTGTGAAGATGATGATGCTAGGGAGAAGAAGGTGTAGATGTCGACGACGTGGTAGGGAGATCGCCGGCGTGAGGGTGTAGGGTGGTGGTCGAATGGGTGCAGAGAAGTTTGGGTGTGTAGGGGGTTGGGTGTGCAGGGCTTCTCAGCTGATGGAGGAGGAGATGTAGAGGGCGAGGGGGAATGAATGAGGGGTTGAAGTCATCGTCGTCGAGGCAAGAGTGGTGGGTGATGAAAGCAGTAGCTGCGGGAGTGGGTTTTTGAGAGAGAGGTGAGGAATTTTAAGAGTGAGAGGGAAGTGAGGGTGTGAGGGAGATAGGGGAGATGAGGAGAGAACGTTGAGGGGTGCACGTCGTGGGGTAACGGCGCACGAGCGTGGGTGTGGACGTGGGCACGAGGTGAGGCGAAGAAAGCGGATCGGGAACAGAAGAGGTGAGCGGGAAAAGAAATGGCCGTTGGGGAAGGAGAAAGGTAGTGGGCCGGGTCGGGTAAGGCAGCTACGGGTTGAAGGAAGTGGACCAGGGTTTTTTTTTTTTTAAAAGAATTTCATTGTTAGGGGAAAAAATATGGGCCGGGGGAAAAAGGGTTGGGCTGGGATTTTTTTGCTTTTTTTTTATTGTTAATTTAAATTTGATTTTTGTTGTTGGGCTGGGTGTAAGGAAGTTGTGGGCTAACGTCTATTTAAATTGTTTTATATTTAGAAGTTTTGCTAATTTAGGTTTGGTCTTTTTGTTTGGGTTTTAAATTAAATTTTGGTTTTGATTTTTAGTTGGAAAATTCCCAATACTAATCTTAAGCAACCAATCACCTACAAAAGTACGAGGGAAAGGAAAGGAAAAACTCGGGGAATTAGGAAAAATAGAAAACTTTTATTGAGATGGGAACGGGGATTTACATCATACCCTCCTTACAAAAATTTCGTCCTCGAAATTTAACAAGAATACAAAGAAACAAGGTACTAAACAAAGAGATGTGGAAAACGAGCACGGATTTCTTCCTCCCACTCCCAGGTAGATTCTCCTGGGGAACGACCGCCCCAAGACACTGGGACTAACGGAATGACCTTGTTCTTCATCACTTTCTCTCTACGGTCGAGGATGGTAGTGGACTGCTCCTCGTATGGTAGATCGGTACCCAAAACTAGCTCCGAATAGTTCTGGACGTGGCTCTCATCCTGAACATAACGCCGCAACTATGACACGTGGAAGGTATTGTGCACACCAGCTAGCGATGGAGACAAGGCAAGTCGGTAGGCCACCTCTCCTACTCGCTCTAGCACCTCAAAAGGTCCGATAAAACGGGGACTGAGCTTTCCCCGACCTCCGAACCTGATAACTCCACGGGTAGGGGAAATCTTTAAGAACACGTGATCTCCGACTTCGAATTCTAGTGCCCTCCTGCTGGTATCTGCCCAACTCTTCTGTCGATCCTGAGTCGTCTTAATACGCTGCCTGATCATTTGGACCTTGTCGACTGTCTGAACGATGAGTTCGGGGCTCAGTAATCTTCATTCTCCCACATCATCCCAACATACTGGGGATCGACACTTCCGCCCGTAAAGTGCTTCGAAAGGAGCCATCTGGATGCTAGCCTGATAACTGTTATTATAGGAAAACTCGACTAGATGCAGATGGTCTTCCCGGGAACCCTGAAAGTCCAACATACAGGCTCTCAACATATCCTCGAGCGTCTGAATCGTACGCTCGGACTGTCCATCCGTCTGCGGATGATAAGCTGTGCTGAATTTGAGGCGGGTACCCAAGCTCTCCTGTAAGCTCCTCCAAAAGTGCGGCACGAATCTGGTGTCCCGATCTGACACAATGCTGATTGGAACACCGTGAAGTCGTACTATCTCCTGCATATATCTCTCTGCCAGTGACTCTGTCGACTGTCCCACTCGGAATGGTATGAAGTGTGCAGCTTTTGTGAGGCGATCGACGATAACCCAAATGGCGTTATTTCCCCTAGGGCTCCATGGTAAGGCCATCACGAAATCCATGGTAATGTGCTCCCACTTCCATTCTGGTATCGGCAGTGGTTGTAACAATCCCGCTGTCCTCTGATGCTCCACCTTCACCTGCTAGCATACCAGGCATCTGGATACGAACCTCCCAATTTCCCGCTTCATTCTGTTCCACCAAAAGTGCTGTTTTAGGTCTCGATACATCTTCGTACCTCCCGGATGCACAGAATAAGCCAAACTATGCGCTTCAGCCAGTACTTCTTCTCGGACATCTCCCTTGGGTACGCAGAGTCTGTTACCGAATCTCAGAGAGCCATCTTCATGTAAGATCAAGTCTGTTCTCAGCCCGGCTTCCACTTGCGCTCTGAACTTTTGCAATCGGGGATCATCCGCTTGTGCAACCTTGATGCGATCCACCAGAGAAGACTACACCTGTAGTTGCCAAAGTTGACTGAGTGCGCTCGGTGTAACGACTTCAAGCTCGAGTCTCTAAAAGTCCTCAATAATGCTCCTCTGACTGGTCAACATCATGACCGCTGGCTTGCGACTGAGTACATCTGGTACAGCATTCATCTTTCTCGGGTGATACTGAAGGTCCAAGTCATAATCTGCCATTAGCTCTAGCCATCGGCGCTGCCTCATGTTTAGTTCCTTCTGAGTGAAGACGTACTTCAAACTTTTATGATCCGTGTATACCTCCACTTTCTCGCCCAATAGGCAGTGCCTCCAAATCTTCAACGCAAAGACTACTGCGGCTAACTCCAAGTCATGCGTAGGATAATTCTTCTCGTGATTTCTCAGTTGTCGAGAGGCGTAAGCAACCACTCGGCCGTGCTGCATCAGAACACAGCATAAACCCTTCCCTGAGGCATCACTGTGTATCACCAAACCACCGGAATCATCTGGTACTGTAAGGATAGGCGCCGTGGTTAACTTCTGCTTCAGTGTGTTAAATGCCTGAGTGCACTCCTCTGTCCACGCAAACGGCACATCCTTCCGTGTCAGCCTCGTCAATGGTTCAACGATTCTTAAGAAATCTTGGATGAATCTCCGATAATAACCCGCCAATCCCAGAAAGCTCTTGATCTCGGCCACTGACTTCGGCGTTGGCCAATCTCTGACAGATTCTATCTTTGCCGTGTCCACCGAGATGCCTTCGCCCGAAACAATATGTCCTAAAAACTGAACCTTGTCGAGCCAGAATTCACACTTGCTTAGCTTCACATACAGCTTCTCTTCCCGAAGAATTTGTAGAACCGTGCGTAAATGTTCAGCATGCTCTTCCCGGGTCTTTGAGTAGACAAGTATGTCGTCGATAAACACAATGACAAACGTGTCCATGTACTTTGCAAACACCCTGTTCATCAAGTCCATGAATATTGCTGGGGCATTGGTAACACCGAACGGCATCACAAGGAACTCGTAATGTCCGTATCGAGTCCTGAAAGCCGTCTTGCATACATCCTCGGCTGCTACTCTGATTTGGTGATATCCAGAACGTATATCCAACTTCGAGAATACCTTGGCCCCACTTAGCTGATCGAATAAGTCGTCGATGCACGGGATTGGGTACTTATTCTTTATTGTGACTTTGTTCAGCTCCCGATAATCTATACACATTCACAGCGATCCATCCTTCTTCTTTACTAACAGAACTGGTGCACCCCACGGTGAAGCGCTCGGCCGAATAAATCCCTTCTCCAATAGCTCTTCAATTTGCTTCTTCAATTCCGCCAACTCAACTGGTGCCATTCTGTATGGGGCCTTGGATACTGGGGCCGTACCTGGAGTCAAATCGATCGAGAACTCCAAGATGCGAGGAGGTGGTAGACCTGGTAGATCTTCAGGAAATACGTCCAGAAAGTCCCGAAAAATCACTGGGGCTGGGCTCTCATCAATCTCCATAGCTGTCAGCTCCTTGGGCTTGGCTCTGTACTTGGCTGGCTCCAAAGATTCGCTTCCGCCCTCGAAAATAAACTCCGGGTGATTGGGAATGCGGAAAATCACATTCCTTGCACGGCAATCGATAACTGCATGGAAGGTACTCATCCAATCCATCTCGAGAATTGCATCGTAACTGCCTGTCCCAATCAGAAGGAAATTCGCATAGAATTCCCTGCCACACACTACAACCGGACATGATCTACATTCTCGACTAGATATTATTATGCCATTACCCGTATGTATCTCCCAGCCCTTGGTTAGTGGTTCATGTGGTATGGAGTGTGTATCAGTGAAATGCTCCGACAAGAAACAGTGCGATACTCCAGAATCAAATAGTACTCTAGCTGACAAGGAATGTACGAGTAGAGTACCTGTAACAACGTCTCCTGACGCCTTTGCATGCTCGGCGGTCAAGGTAAAAGCCCGTCCCTGACCGTGACCTGTAAAGGGTTGCCTCTGCTCCCGTGGTCTCTGCTGCGGGGGTCCAGAACCTCCCTGTATCTCTGCTCGCTCAGGGCAACCGCTAATCCTGTGCTGACTGGATCCGCAAATCAAGCACTGTCCCTTGGCACGGCGACAGTCCTTCTGGGTATGCCCATCTCTACCGCAATAGCCGCAAACTATGTTCTGTCTCTGGGGGCGATGCTGTGGCACGAACGGGCGCTTCATTTGTGTCGTTCCAGGCCTGTGAACCGGTATGGCTCCTCGAGAAGGTGCAGGGGTACGTGCTGGAACGATTGGGGTTTCCTGAACCTGAACTCTCGCCGCGTTGAGTACCTGTGCGAAAGTCTGCAACTCCAGTGATGCAATCAACTGCTGCAACTCGAAATCAAGCCCCTGCAAGAAGCGTCTGGCCCTGGTGGCCTCTGAGGCGACCATGTATGGAGCAAAGCGGCTCAAACGGTTAAACTCTGCCGCATATACGTCCACTGGACGTCCATTCTGCTTCAATAGAATAAATCTTTCCTCCATCTCTGCCTTGGCGGTGGAAGGGAAATAATAATTTAGGAAGCACTCTTTGAATTTGCCCCACTCAATCGGCCTTTCCAGCCTGCTTTCTTCCACTGACCACCAAGTATGGGCTTTATCTTCTAATTGGATCTTTATCACGTCCACCCTATCTTCATCTGGAACTCTGGCGGCTGTCAGTAAGTTCTCCATGTTCACTAACCATTGCTCGACCTCTAGGGGTTCAGCTAGCCTTGTGAACGCAGCTGGATGCAACTGTCGGAAGTCTGATACGGTACCAGCCCTAGCATGATAGACTGGTGGGGTAGCGCCCAGGGGCGGTAATGAGTGTGGAGGGTCCTCCTGCAGCGGTAATCGCCCTGAGTCCCTCAGTGAGCAAGTCTGTCTTCTTCTCCTGAGCTTCCGCAAGAGAGATCAGTGCACTAAGTATTCTTTCTGTGCGGTCCTGAGAGCTGGTGTCTGAGGAGGGGTCGTTCGGGGACGTCATATCGCTGGAAGATTCAAAAGGATAAGATCAGATCCAAGGATGAAAATTAGGAATAGTGAAACGAAAAATAATGTAATACAATATAGTTAATATTATCCCTTATTACTAAACCTGCCTCTGATACCAACTAAACCATGTCACACCCCGATTCCCAAAATACGGAAAACGAGGGATGATTAGGCCAGCCATGCTCCTACGGTCAAGGAATAATCCCGCCGTAGTCACACTTCGGCTTCTAGCATTACATGGTAATCAGTAAATAAAGCACAGTAGTAAAGGAATTACATCAATGAATTATTACATTAAAATCCATTGTTCACAAATTACAAATAAACATTAAGAGTTACTAACCAAGTTCAATTACACGATCACTTTTATGGAAAGCGGTAAAGAAATAATAGTACTCCAGACTAGATCTCCGTGAGCTCGAAAGATAAATTCGTCTCCTGCGCTGGTCCTTCCACGGAATCTGAGCATGCATACTCAGGTCGTCAGAGCGACACAATAGAAATATTATTATAATGAGGTGAAACATGTAAATGAGGTAATAATAATGAAAGTACAATGCGTGTAATCACTATGTTACTATATGATGCAAAGTATGATCTGTGTCCCTATCAGTCTCTAGGTCATGTTTGAAATCGTATAGTGGAAATAAGAATCATGTTTAACAGGAGTCTCGTACATACCCGAGACAACGGCCCACATGCCCGGGACATAACCCTGTCAGCCGGATCGCTAGATCCTACCTAATATATATATTACTGCTCGAATGATCATCCTCTAAAACACGGTCCCGCTAAATACGATTCTCTTTCCACTTCGATTTCCCCTCTTTCCCCTCTTTCCCCAGGTATACACTAATTATGATTTTGATTTAGTCGTGTACAAGTATATCAATGGCACGGTTTTATCACTGTTCACTGTATCAATCACTGTCACGAATCGTTCACTTTCCATTGGTGTACTCGACACTCCTAAACCAATATCATTCACGTACGATAATGCAATGTCCACTGAACGCTAACACGCACTAACACTATATATATGGCAAATGGGGTGAGATATAAGTATGTATGCCATTAACATGTCATGTATATTATGAACCAATGTGCACGTCATCAACTTACAAAAATTGCATTAATTCATATGTTTAGAATTCAATGAAATGATACAAATACGATAAATAGCACACTCTGTCAGTAGTTCATAAAAATTAGTTTCAGTTCGATCGGATTTCCGGTATTCAAGTTACAGCAATTTCATTTTAAGTGCTCGCGGCTGGAAATTCAGTTTCTGAACTGAACGTCCGTTTCGCGACACGAATTTCACCCAGTTAGGATCAGAATCTAGCAACGCTACAGCTGAATAAAATCTAGGGTTTTCAATAGGGTATTCAACTCAATATACGGATTCTTAATCACGTCTGTACGTCGAAAGTTACACACTGTTTAACATTGGTATGTCACTTCTGAATCTGTTCTGGACTGTTATGCGTCCTGCCCTTTTTATTTACAAATTAGATAGCAAACGACGATGAAACAGAATGAAACCACTTTTGTTGTTTAGATAACAGATTCACCTTTAATACACTGCAGAGTTCCATAACATACGAACTCAAGAAACAAAGTGGCACGCATTATGGGACAGTAAATAGTAACCAGAGTCACTCTGGACTGCAGTCCAGAGTCGCACTCCGATCCAAATATCGTCACAGTTTCAGAACAGAAACCATTAGAAACTTACATAGGGTTAAAGTTCGTCTAGTCGGCTTCGATTTAAGCCCTCGAACGCTCCATTCAAGTATGTACATAATTTATGGTGATTTTAACAACTTTCAGATACGGGAAATTTCTAGTTTTACGGGTATATTTGGGGGTATTCATTTTAGTCACTAACAGTCGTATTTTCCAGTGAGATTTATACAAGGTATTTATCACTACATGGGCCAGCATAGACAATCCAATTCCGTCAAATTAGATGGATATTTTCATTGAGATCGTGCATTGAACAAGTATGTCTTATAAGTTATCATGAATTGTAAATTTGCAATTTATACAATTTAAGTTTGTAACATGAATATATTAGCATGTAGCAAGTAAAATACTTGCCTGGAAACGTTTCGTGGATGCACGGCGGCGGTAACGTCACGAACGGCGTGAATTGGTTTGCACAACCTTGGCTCGCGATACGGGTTTGACGTCGGAGCTGCTCGGAGACGTTTCACGGTTACTGGAAGCTGAGGGGGTGCTCAGTGGTCCTCTGCGAGTGCGCTGGGGTCGACGACGGTCGGCCACGGCGCTCTGGCGATGAGCAATAGGGTGTCGGGTTGTGTGTGTGGGTTTTTGGGTTTTGGAAAGAAGGAGAGAGAGGTCGGGCCTGGGGCTGGTTGTGAAGATGATGATGCCGGGGAGAAGAGGGTGTAGATGTCGACGACGTAGTCGGGAGATCGCCGGCGTGAGGGTGTAGGGTGGTGGTCTAATGGGTACAGAGAAGTTTGGGTGTGTAGGGGGTTGGGTGTGCAGGGCTTCTCAGCTGATGGAGGATTAGATGTAGAGGGCGAGGGGGAATGAATGAGGGGTTGAAGTCGTTGTCGTCGAGGCGAGAGTGGTGGGTGATGAAAGCAGTGGCTGCGGGAGTGGGTTTTTGAGAGAGAGGTGAGGAATTTTGAGAGTGAAAGAGAAGTGAGGGTGTGAGGGAGATAGGGGAGACGAGGGGAGAACGTTGAGAGGTGCGCGTCGTGGGGTAACGGCGCACGAGCGTGGGCGTGGGCGTGGGCGCGAGGTGAGGCGAAGAAAGCGGATCGGGAACAGAAGAGATGAGAGGGAAAAGAAATAGCCGTTGGGGAAGGAGAAGGGTAGTGGGCCGGGTCGGGTAAGGCAGTTGCGGGTTGAAGGAAGTGGGCCGGGGTTTTTTTTAAACAGAATTTCATTGTTAGGGGAAAAAATATGGGCCGGGGGAAAAAGGGTCGGGATGGGATTTTTTTGCTTTTTTTTTATTGTTAATTTAAATTTGATTTTTGTTGTTGGGCTGGGTGTAAGGAAGTTGTGGGTTAACGTTTATTTAAATTTTTTTATATTTAGAAGTTTTGCTAATTTAGGTTTGGTCTTTTTGTTTGGGTTTTAAATTAAATTTTGGTTTTGATTTTTAGTTAGAAAATTTTCAATATTAATCTTAAGCAACCAATCACCTACAAAATTACGAAGGAAAGGAAAGGAAAAACTCGGGGAATTAGGAAAAATAGAAAACTTTTATTGAGATGGGAACGGGGATTTACAACTTTCCTCGAAACAAACGCGATGAACGGAAGCAGCATGACGCTATACAAATCAACACCAAGTTTTGATGGCTCGGTTAAAGTTCTAGGATGCGGCTGGAGTTGCGTCGGCGAGAATGAGTGTGGGTTTGAAGAACGAAGAAAGAGAATATACAAATTGATGAGAGAGAGATATGTTATGTGGAGAGAGAGAGAAAGGTTTGTATTTAATATAAATATATAGTATAGTTTAAATTAGGTTATAAATATATATTAGTTTTAATGTATATAGATGATATCAAACTATAACCAATCTCTACCAAAATCTCATCAAAAATATATTTTGGAAAATAATTCACAAATGTAAACTTCTCAATCATAATGCAAAAATATATTTTAAATAACTCATACCCCTAATTTAAGATTTAAAAAGATTCTAAAAATATATCTAGATTTAGTAAATATTTGATATTAGATATATCTTGAGATTTAAACGTAAAAGATAAAAGCAAAATAAGATATGAGATGGCAACCATATGATGACAGTTAATAAAATATAATTTATTCTTAGCTTGTGGCTATTAAAAGATATATGATAATCTAGATATATGATATATAAAGATCTAAAAATATAATGTAGCTATTATACTGGTTTCACATAGATACACTTTACTGGTAAATCTCAGATACAATCTTGCAGTATATTAGGTTCTAAACTTGCGGGTCAGGTCGGATAATGACTGCTACTATTTGAATCATTCGCGACCCAATAGAAAGAATAGAAGAAATATAAACTAAGTGTTAAAATACCAATTAATGTCGTATAACGGTACTAGAGTGTTACAAGCGTGCTCGCTATTCCAGCCCCACATCCAAGGCCATCACATAATGGTCTCGGATGTGGGGGCCCATCCAAGCCCCCGAGGATATCCCCGGGGTTGACCCTGCGCCTTCACGGGGCTCTCGGTCCGAACCGTAAGCCCCAAAACACGCGAATAAATAAGAATATTCGCTTTTTTCGACAGTTTAAAAAAACAGTGAGCAAAATGATTTGGAAAAATGTTTTGGAATATCAATTGGCCACAAACCATTACTAATGTATTTGATTTGGCTCCGATACCATGTAAGTAGACGGAGGCTAGGGTCGCGACGCTCGCGACCGCGATGAAATTGCACACAAAAATTAGTAACAAGCATAGCCCCCAATCCAAACAAGAATCTATCGAAATAACAATGTAATGAACTAAAGATCTAAACTAGAAAACTAAGGAGAAGAGACTACAACCTTTGTAGCATGTTAGTCACCTCTCCTTGGACTCCGGCTAGTCTCCATGAAGCATGGAACAATCTTACTCAGTGATCTCCTTACCGAAAATGATCCACCTTGAGATAACTCCAACAAAAGATTTAGCTTCAAATTTATCTCATCAAAATGAAGCAACCCGCTAATTAAACTTGCTAAGAATAATTAGTAGAATATATAGAATGATTAGCTCACTGATTCTTCTCTTTCCTTTTTACCTTTCTCACTTAAGCAAAATCTCAAGAGAGAAAGATGAAGTGATAAGAATGGCTATGGATTCTCAAGATGAGAACAAATATATCATATCTATTTTAAATTAATAAATCATAATGAGTCATCCATTTTCTACCTCATTCTAACAAATGACTCATTAATTTATTTATTTAAATAAGCATATACGCATAATCCTTATCTTTGAATCCAATGTGATTCTTATACACACATCTAATGTGTATATATAACCATGACAAATGATATATATTATTTATATTATATATAAATAACATATAAAGAGAAGGGAAAATAAAGAGAGCATAATATTAGTTAATATATAAATATATCAATATATAAATATATATTTAATTATTAAATCAACACTTGATTTAATAATCCAGTTATATCATATATATACCGGCTAATATTATTAAACACCCGATTAAAATACGTGTATCACATACACGTGTTTAATCGAACTCCTGCACGTATCACTATACATGCCCTACATCGTTTCGCCTATATTGGGAAACCTCTGTGTGAGACTCTAAAAACTCGACAATACGCTGGCGGTAACTTAGGATCATATCCATAGTCCATAAGCACGTCAGCGGTACTAGCTGCACGTAATGGCTGCTCAGGTATTGATCGAAAGAAAGCCAATGAGCAAGCTCATCTAAACCCTGCAAAATATATCAGTGGCATCACCGTACAGTCCGGTCTCTTCGTCTAAGAGTATCGCATATCAGGTTTAGGGTTTGAAATCTGTTAGACCACAATAACTCAATAAGTCCTGCAACAGAGGACTCTTAACCATCCGGAGATACAACCGATAATACTTATCAGTTTATCTCCACTGCGGTGGACACCGTCTTATGGTTGTATTCATATCTTACACAACGCGACATCAACTTTCTATACCAGGAGAGACAAATCCCCTCAACCGCTCACTGCCTCCACGTGCTTCGGGACTATACCCAACAGAAACCTGTTTGGACGACTCCTTTGAGCTGTGGTAAGGTAGAAGTCTAAGTATAGTTGGAACACACATGAGACACTATGGAGATCTCAGATCTTAGGGACTACCCTGTAATGTCACCAGAGAACTGCTACCTGACATTGGTATATTACCAAGTAGGAGTTCTCGGTGAGTCCGTCCAATATAACTCATCTAATGAGTACATGTATATCATCATCGGTGTCAAACACTAATAGTTATGGGACAGCTATCGCCCTCCAACCGGATCAAGAAACGTACACACTAATATAAACTGGAGTACCGATGTCCAATCTTGACACCCTTACGACTCGGGACATTTAAGAATGTGCTTATCGACTACACAGGCCCCACTAGTATGATCTCCATCATCGTTCTGGTAGTCAAACAAAATTCTAAGGGTTTTATCTCATGTCTTAACGATACGTGATAATGAATAAAACACATCACATGTAAGATAAAGATAAACCAGATATCATACTATCATCTCGAGCAAGATTGTTCTCTCGTATAGGTTCTCATTCAATTACGATAATTGTCTTGAGAGCATCTATATCCAACAGTCTTTTCATACAAACACAAAAACTACTCTTCTGGTTCTCCATCTTCATCTGTGAATGACCACCCTTTGCTTTTGATTTCGTCTTCTCTTATTCTTTGTCTTCTTGTCTGGCCACTTTTCTTTGATAAGACCCTTCTTTATTTATAGTACGAAATAATAGAACTCCTACTTCAATTAGGGTCTCATCAAATTTTCAAAATAATCTCTAACAAATGTTCAAATAAATCTTCAAATAATACTCCAAACAAACTTTCCTAATTAAGCTCCTGAAATATCTCTTATAAATTTTCCAACAACTCTTCATATAAATCTCTAATAAATTCTCCTAATCAATCGTCAAAACGAATCTTAACCAAAACCAAATCCTAGAAGGATTCGGACTCCATCAACTCTACAATGAACCTCTTCGCTCTCATCATCGACTTTTGAATACGGACCAACTCTAACATTAGGGTTTTGAAAGTTTTGAACTTTTTAGCTATTATTTTTATGTTGGAAGTGATTTTATTTTGTTGATCATGTTGTTTGCATTCAGATTAGATGAGATTATCATGTTGACATTTAAAAGAAGCTAACTTGAAGAAATTATCGCAAAATTCCTCTCTTGAGCTAACTTGTTTGTTTGAAGTGATTTAGTTTTGTTGATCATGCCCTATGCATTCATGTAGGAAAAATTAAAGGTTTTCAAACTATCTAGTTTGTCGAGAAAGTATGGTGTTGAAGTATGCTGACTTTCAATGGTTAGGGTTTCTAAAGGTTTAAGAATTTTTGTTGGTTTTAGGTTTGACGTGATTTTATTTTGTTGATCATGTTCTTAATATTAGTCTGAGAAGAAATTATATTTTAGACATGCCACATGTGAAAGAAATAGACAAAGAGCATTTTTAAAAAAAATTACTAAATTGATTTTTTCCTAACTTGTTTCGGATTCTTTAAGATTTGCATGCTTGCATCAATTTTTAAGCCTTTAAATCTTGATTGGGAAAACCTTACGTCAATAAATTCAAAACCCTAAACCAAATACTTCATAATCTTGAAGGCAGAAACACATGATGGAGAGATCCCCAATCGCATCTAGAAGTACATAATAGACTTTGCACCAGATGATGGATCGGAGGCTTCACGCGAGGCGCTGGAGACATATATAAGATTGCTTATAAGTTAATTTAGTTTATTTGATAGTAAACACTACTTCGTGTTTTAGTTTCAAAAAGAATCAAATGGCAACGGAATGAGACCAGTATATTGAGCATCTGGAGGTGACTCAGGGTTATCCATTGGATGATGCCCAAACACAATATGTTGCTGATCAGATTATCCAAAGGTAACGCCCGGACGTGCATGGGAGGGTTCTTGGTTGGGGAAGTATCATTACTCTGACACAGTACTTCACTCCTCCTAAGCCGCTGACACATCCACCTTCTACACGACGCTCGCCAGCACTCGATACGGAGGCCTAATAATCGCAAAAGACCCCAGCATCCAGATCTGGATCTAGGTCTTCTCAAGGGAAAGGTCCAGCACCTCATGTACCTTCAGCTACGCCCTCTTCGGATGCCGCTGCCGGCCCTTTCGATCATTTAAGCAACATCAAGAGACTTAATCTTATCAATCATTATGGTGTAGTATGCAGGCCTATACCGGATGTAAGTTTATATATAGAGAGAGAGAGAATAATGGAGAAAAGATGCCATAGGAGAGAATTTCCTCCTATGGCGTCGAAATAATACGCTCTCCGTTGTGTTTTCCGACGATCGGAACCCATCATGTTCATCGTTATCATCTAAGATGTGGGTACACCAAATTTTATGTGATTCTACAACATTTTCACCGTTGAATTAATGAGTCCAAAATTAATGGTTTACCGATAATAGAACTTTTTACATTGTTAAATCAACGGTGAAAAGGTTGTAGAATCACATGAAATTTGGCATACCCACATCTTAGATGATAACGATGAAGATGATGGATTTCGATGTCGGAAAACACGATGGGGACGTATTTTTTCGACGGCAGGAAATTCCCTTCTATGGCCTCTTTCCTCCATATATATATATATATATATAGAATAATGGAGAAAAGATGCCATAGGAGGGAATTCCCTCCTATGGCGTCGGAAAAATACCCCCTCCACCAATTTTTCCGACGATCGGCCCCCATCATCTTCATCGTCATCGTCTAAGATGTGCGTACACCAAATTTCATGTGATTCCACAACTTTTTCACCGTTGATTTAGTGGGTTCAAAATTAACGGTTTACCGACAATAGAACTTTTTACATTACTAAATCAACGGTGAAAAAGTTGTAGAATCACATGAAATTTGGTGTACGCACATCTTAGACGATGACGATGAAGATGATAGAGGCCGATTGTCGGAAAAATTGGTGGAGGGGGTATTTTTTCAACGCCATAGGAGGGAATTCCCTCCTATGGCCTCTTTACTCCATTATTCTCATTCATATATATATATATATATATATATATTTTGGACTAACTACGGTTTTTTTATAACTATATTATAGGGGCTTACACCGCAGACTCTATTAATGACTCAATGGCCGTCGCAAGATACACTATACACTGATGAATCAACGGCTCGCAAGCTCCAGACCCTTATCAGACTGATTTTCACAATCAAGGATGGTATTCTTGGTGATGACTCAAGTATCTTTTCTGCTTCTTTTTAACAAACTTGTGTTAGAAATATTTTGCTTTGGATTAATCCTGTGAATTTAATTGTGTACGGGTTAGTGTAGACGTTTGTGCTATTCCTAATGTATTATTGTGAGTATTAGGGTTGTGAATATCGTTGTTGTGGTAATGGTATTGCAAATGGTTTGATGTGAACATGTATAATGTTTGCGTGATTGCATGGGTATTGCATGTGCTGGCTGGTTTGGTGTATATTTTATTAAAAAATGTCTGTAATGCGACTAAAAAATGAGTAGCATTAGGTCTTTTTGCGACTAAAAATATCGGTGGCAATGAGTCTACTGCTACTTGCTACTGATAAAAATTGTTGCATTAATCCTAATGAGTCAATAAACATCGGTTGTATTATAGCATATCATTTTTTGGACTAAAATATTCGATGGATCTAATGCTACGGGGAAAAACTGTAGCATTAGCTCTAATCTATAGCGATTGTTTTCTGCAGTAGCGTTAGACCTTTTGTGACTGCGGATTATGTGACTGTTTGGAATCGTCACACTGTTTTCTTTAGCCCTAATGCTACTTTAAAAAACAATGGCATTAGCCACAGTTTTCTTGTAATGACAAGAGAGGGAGCCTTACCAAAACCCACAACAACTACATCTTGATACACATTCACCAACTCCTCTCAATAGGAGTATATATAGTGTTAACAATCTAAACCCATCATCCATTGGTAGCCCATACGAATGGATGGACCGCCCCATTAGGCCTGAGTTCAAGTCGGACTCCTTTTAGGCATGCAAACGGATACGAGACACATCCCAACACCTCCTGGGTTAAATGGCCACAAATTAAAGCTTTCGAGGCAAATTCATGGGTCTCCTTGTTGGGTATGTGTGTTGTGGGTGATGTGTGCATGGATATATTTATGTGTTGTATGCAAAGGTTTTGAGCTTACGGGCCAGTGGTTTAAAAGAATTTCCTCGAAAAAGATAGTACAAAAAATGTAGAGATTATATATAAAAATTCCTTTTAACAAACAAAATACTTCGGGTTTTGCTTCAACATACCATTTTATTAATGCATATTAGCCCTTGACTATTCCTTCCAATCAAACAGTGTCACATGTATTAGCGTCACATGTCACATGTCGTGAATACTTTAGCCCTTGACGGTTCCGTCTAATCAAACAGTGTCCCTTCAATTTTTTTCATCTCATAAGAACAAGTCAGGCTGACTGGACTCTAATTTCTTGATAGATCGGCTAGGAATGATACCAATGTCCAAGAGTGTTCCTCACACAATCCCGATAAAAATGCTGCGTAGCACATACAACGTGAGCAAACCGCCAACGCATCTCTCTCTCTCTCTCTCTCTCTCTCTCTTTTGATTCCTTCACAACACGTCGTCTCTCATCATCTCCCACCAATAGCTATGGAAAAACTACACTTCTCATCAGCAATCTCTCTTCAAGAATCTCTCATCTCAGCCATCAGTCTCCTTGTTTTCTCCGTATTGGATCTCCTAGACTTTCTCCTATGCTTCGTCTACCGATTTCTTGACTCTGTTTTGGAGCAGAACACATGCCATGGCTGCTACTGCCGGAACAGAGCCAAATGACGGGCTCACGGGCGAGACTTTGTATGCCAGAAGAAACATTTTCAGACAATTCTTGAGGAATATTACGACAAATGAAGAGAAACCAAAACAAAAAGGACGATCCAACGATGATGCAGAATAAAGATAATCCTAGAATGGGATGAACAGGATTATACTAACAAAACCCATAAATTTAAAAAAAAATCTACTTGCAAGATAAAAGGAACACAATTATAGAACAAGATAAAATTCATATAAGAGAGAAACAAAGCGCAAACACAAGCAATTTAGAGAGGTTCGGTAGATCCCTTGATCCTCTTTCTTTAGGCGACGAGCCCGTTCCATTTAAATCATGTCTTCACTGAGACAACACGTTGCACACACGCAACAACACGTCACTTGACACACGGGTGACACTCTTCAGAACACTTCTCCTTACTTACAAGAATCTTCCTGCACTCAAGCGATTTCACACAAAGAAAGAAGAAGAAAATTACAATCCAAGATATTCTTCTCAAGAGTTTACAATTAAAAAACTCTAGAATATTTTAATAGAGTATTAGATTTGCAATTAAAGCTCAAGTGTTTCCTTTCTTTTGGTGGATGAGAATGAACTTAAAGAATGGATGCAATTTTTCAGAATAGTTGTTGTACAATAACCACATAAGAATCCCTTTTAAACCCTATACAAAAATCAAATAAGTGCATGCATGTATTACGCCTTAGGCAGAAAAACAGATGTCTGAAGGTAAAATAGACAGACGTCTGAAAGAAAAATAAAATTGGCCGTTATGGTATTAAATATACGTAACGATAATATTTTCCAAACAAAAATAACTTCAGACGTTTGCCGTTATGAGCTTCGGGCGTTTACAGTTGTTTTCAAAACATGGCCAATGAAATCACGGAAAACAACCAAACGTTTAAAGAACAAGCGACACATATCTGAAGAATCAATTTTTTTCAAAGTTTTAAACCTTCAGACGTTTGTGCTAATAAAGTTCAAACGTTTATTCCCACAAAAAGTTTGACAGCCATGAAGACACTGAGAACAACCAAACATATAAAGAAGATTTGACAAACGCTTGTTCTTTCAAAAGTTTCGGCCAATAAAAAATCAGAGAACAAACAGACGTATAAATAAGTATGGACAGACGTTTGTTCTATCAATAATTTTAAACAATGAAAATCAAGATAACAACCAAACGTTTGTTCTGAAGAAAAAACTGATATTTCAAAACTTGTGCATATTTTATAATAGTACGCAGACGTCTAAATAATACTTGAATAGACGTCTGAAGAAGGAATACACAGAAAATTTTGAACCTGCAATTGAAAAACATTTTGAATGAAAAATTTTGCCAAGTTTTGCCATTCATGCACGTAGTAGTATATGTGTTTGAGATTTTTCATGCTAATCTCATAAACCATGAAGTATTTACAGTGATTTCCTATTTCCTATGTCGATATCGTTATTTTACCAAATCTTGAATATTCCGAAATTTCGACACGAACTCTTGAATTTTCGATTTTTTGAATTTTTTTGAACTTGGACTTTTGCTCTTTAACTTCATGAAGCTCGAATGTGATCATTGAAAAGCGCTGGTCCATTAACATCCAATCTCTAATAAATTTGCCTTTTAAACTCAATTTTCCTCCATCCTCCAACCTTCAATAGATTTTTCGTTTAAATTTGATTTTCCTACATTCTCCATTATAGGCTTGCGTCGGTTGATATCCTGAAATCTTTCTCAAATAAGACCAATCTCATATAGAATGTTATAAAATATGCAGTATGAAATACATGTATAGATCTATTAATATTGTATAATATCATCAAAACCAAATAGTACAATTATGAAAATCCATAAGCCATCATAGTACTACTCATCGGTGGTCGGATTGCTGTTGTGAATCTTGCATTTCTTGGCGGAGGAAGGGAGAGGAGAGGCTTCACTTGGTTGTCAAAGAGCCGGCTCAGGGTGATAAATATAATTTTTTTTTTACCTTTTTTTTATTACTGTCAGTTTATACATTAATTATATAAACTTAATTCACGCCTGCATCTATTAAATAATTTAGGCTAGATTTCATTAAAATATCATGAGGTTTCAGCATTGGTATATACATTTCTTCATACTTTGAACAAGCATTTTTCAAATTAAGCACCTCACGACTTTTGGTATATGTTTGTTTATAATATAAATCAGTATGCTACACGGCGAAAAAACTTGCAATTTATAAAGTATGCTATTTATCTGGAAAATGCTGAAAGGTTATGGCACTCGGGCAAAATTTAACTGACAATTTCATAACAAATCGGTTGGCAAGCAACAAAATAACCTCGAGGTACATCAGAATTAATCAAATTTCTAATTTCTTCATGTGAAATTGTACAGAATCATGTCAGCATTGTGAAGAGTTCCACCCTAAGCGTCATTTTTGTACATGGATTCCTATCTTCTTCTTCATTCTGGACTGAAACGGTTTTTCCCAAATCTCTCTGAATATGCAAGCCATAGACTTAGAATTTTCACGGTCGATCTTCTGGGTTCCGGCCGAAGCCCGAAACCAACCGATTCTATGTACACAATAGAAGAGCGTGCAGAATCTATTGAGAGATCTGTCATCAAACCATTTCAACTAAGTTCGTTCCCGTAGTTGTTCATTCAATGGGATGCATACTTGCAGTTTCTTTAACTGCAAAGCATCCGGAGTCGGTGAAATCGATCACATTAATCACATCTGTAAGTTGAAATTTTCGGCATAACTAACAATTTTAGATTATCTCATGTTTTAATTTTTTTTCCTAGTAAATTTCAGCCATACTTCCCTTCAAGTGAAGTGGATGCAAGTTATAGAGCTCTCAATAGATTGACTGAAAGAAAAGTATGGCCGCCACTGCTCTTCAGATCATCGGTTATGTCGTGGTATGAGCATTTGGGCAGAACTGTTTGTTTCATTGTTCGCAGAAATCACTTGATATGGGAGTGGTTTTTGAAACTAGTCACTAGGAGAAGGTAATAAATTCATACCCATTGCTTTGATCATTTCATGTTGTATATCATTTAGGCTAAATTGCAGGAAACCTTCCACCCATTTGCCTGTATAGCAGAATACCACTCTCTGTTTTGAACATCTGCATTTTGCCTTCTCTGGCTGGCAGTGAAATGAAGATGATATTCTGCTATATCGGCAAAATGACTTGAAATCTAATATCTATAGATTCGAAATCTAATATCTATATATTCAAAATCTAATGCTTAAAATCGGTAAATTTTGATAGGGATGTCCGCTTTCTGGTTAGAGATTTGACAAAGCACACTCATCATTCAGCTTGGCACACAATGCACAATGTGATGTGTGGAGGAGAACAAGTACTTAGACAAGTACTTGGAAATCTTGATAAGAGAGGAAATACCAATCAAACTCATACATGGTGCCAAGGATCAAGTGGTGCCTCTAGAATGCTGCTACAACATGAAGTTCAAAGTTCCATTTGCAGAAGTACAAGTTATCAAAAATGCAAATCATGTTAGTGTTATCCTAGGTAGAGAGAAGGCTTTTACTAGGGAACTTGAAGATGCTTGGTTTACTGCTAACAAATCATGAGGTGCTCAGAAAAAATATTTTGTTGTAATTGCTCGTTCATTTAGTTCTGAAATCTTTTGTTAGTGGATTCAGAATGCACAACATATATCCAGTACTTCAATTTATAATGTGAACTAAAGAATAAGAATTAAAAGGAAATGATTTTTATATGTTTTGAATATCAAATAAAAGGCATGCACCTGAAATATTTCAGGATATAGCATAATGAAACAGTAGCTGCTCTCTGAATGAATCGTGTGAATCACATTTCACGTGAAGGATTTCAGTTGAAATTTACAAATTACTTGAAATCTTGCAAGCTGCAACTATTCATAATCAAACAGTAAAATTAAGACCAACACAAAAATTGGACATTAGACAAGTCAACAAATTTTAAAACGGCATTTAATCCAGGTCGAAGCGTTTCCATCTATGCAACTTGAGCTTGATCGACGGCACCTTTCTCTCCAAAGCCTGCCAAATCATTTGAACAGCATCATCCTTAAACGACGGGTAAGTGTATTCGAAATATCCCTCAACTTCTTTAAGCCTCTCCCACATTTTAGTCCATTTCTCACGACTGATCCCTCGTATCAAGTTAATAAGATGTCCCTTTTTTATCGCATCACCTGCACGGACAAATACACAAAATTTGGAATAGTCGAGGACGTCCTCATAAGGAAGCTCGATCTCGTCGCTGATGATGACAGGGACACAATGGCTTGCAATGGCATCGAAGAGGCGATTTGATGAAGGGGTGTCGCCGGCAATGTTGAGACAGAACTTGGAGGAGTGCATGCCTCGGGTGGCTTCGTTGATTCCATTTTGGCGTACACTCCCGAATAAAAAGTGGACGTCTTTTTCGTTTCGAAGGAGATAGAATAGCTCTTGCCTGATGAACCCCCCCTGAAGAAAAATAAAAGACAAATCAATTTAATGTGGTTTATATTTATTTAAATGTATGGTATAATAATATATATATTAATTGGCTCATTCCATTGAAGAAAGTGCAAATGTTAAAATTTGAGAAGTGTTCCAATTTGCTACCAATTTAACAAGAAAACAATTCTGCATATAGAAACAGTGATGAGCAAGCCATGTCACCCCCCCCCCCCCCCCCCATCTCAAATAAACTTCAAATAAACAATTCTGTTACATATAGAAACAGTGATGAGCAAAATTTCCAATTGGCTAAAACAGCCCTATATGACTTGCAGAGGTTGCTGAATACCGCAGATTTTTCCGCTTTCTTCCTTTCAGATACAAGCAGTCAGACACTTTGTGATATTATTTTGGTTAAATTTCGGTTAGATATGATGAGCATTCAACATTTTCCGGATAGATATTGTATAGTTTGCAAATAAATACCATGATCGTTGTGTCTAAATAGTATGAACTATCAAGGTTTTTCAATTTATGCCTTACACCATTTTCGGTAAAATAACAAATAGGATTTTATACGGATAATTATTTCCATTTTTCCTTCATTAATATCAGAGCAAAAGTGTCAGCAGATTGTACTTATAGTAAAATAAGGGGTATATGAGCTGATAACAGTAAAATCAGTATGAGCCTATTATTACATAATCAGCGCTCTCCGCTCAGCTACTTCTTGACTGAGCTGTAGCACGCCTCGGCATAGATAGTCAAAGAATGCAATAAAAAGAGGAAAGATTGAGATTTCAGTAATTTATTGAGTTAAATGTAATGCAGGTTGTAGGGCATTTGAATATGGAAGTTGCACATGACTAATTAGATCAATTGGGAAAATATCAGTAGATTGGTACATGGTAACATCCACCCATGCACAGAGCACTTACCATTTCACAGGAATGCTTTGGGATTTACCTTTACTAAGTCATATTTAATTAAGAATAAAGCCTCATTAAAAGGTAAGTTTACTGAAAGAAACCAATTATATGAGCATCATATATGCCACACTAGAATTTGATCCCACGCGTAACGTGTGGGACCATAGACGATCTAAAATATTTTTAGTTGAATCTCTGCATTACACATAATCGCTACAACTTAACAATATGGAATAAAAAGAATATATAAAATCCTACATTTTCTAGCTCAAAATAATCTTCATGAATTAAAGTTTATATGAATTTTGATATTTCTTCATAAATACCGTAGTTTTGGAAAAATTAATGAAGTCGGCATTTATATTTAGCTTTGTATATATTATAAGAATATTATTAGTTTTTATGGAAAAAATAATTATTGAAGTGCAATTTTTTATAAAATAATTATATACCTATATACTATGCATTATTTTTTGAAGTAAAAAAAGCAGCGCGATTTCATATGCTATGCACTATAAATATTCTAATATGATTTAAACTAAAACTCTTAAAAATGTTTGTGAATATCCATATAATAAACTTTTAGTAAATCTTCTTAAACGATTCACTTCTTTATCATTTTATAGAAATGAGCAATAATCCATTAATAAGTAGAAAGTCAACATTAAAGAAAATATATGTATTTTTCTAAATGACATTGGTAATTTTCAAAACTTACTATAATTTTTAGACATGATTTTCTTCTTCATTAATTTTTAATTTTCTAAATAGTTTGCCTCGTTATTTGAATATCAAGATAGTACTTGATTTTTTTCTTTCTAAGATATATCATTGGACAACACAAATCTTAGTTTAACATTTCACAAATGCGTAAAGGCTAAAATTTACTCAAATTCCAAAGCTTTTGGCGTTTTTGAAATATAAATACCCTATATTTTATGACTTGTATGTAGATACCAAGAATAATCATGATGCCTGAATTATATACCATGTTTTGATGTTTTTCGATTTATAATTTACAAATACAAATATTAAGTTATATCATGTATAGTTGTGACTATAAACCAATACAAATAATAAATTATGTCAATATTTTAGCTATAAGATTTTCTATTTCCATGAATTCAATACCCATTAATTTTAGTTAAATAACGATAGTTATTTGAGTTGTGAAATTTTAACCTCAACTTTAAAACAAGTATAGTTTCTATAAGCAAATATAAAACAACTATTGTTATTTTAAACATTAATTCTTGATTTCACATGCTTGAGAAAAAGATATATGATATTAGTTGTTTTTTTAAGATACAAATATTATTTATTCTCCTTTTTTTAAATTCCAAATTTACATCAATTATTATTAGCCATAGGCTCCTAGGATAGATTAAGGAAATATGAATATATCCAAGGGCAAAAATGGAAAAGCCAAAATTAATGCTTTGACTTGCAAAAGATTTTTTGACCAACCCAATTTTGTATTAGAGTAATAGATAAATAGATAGCAGCACAACCACTTCGGTCGAAGTTCCTTATGTAGGACATATACACAACATGATGTCAATTTTATCATATATCTATACTTTAGGGCGCTTCTTACTTCTCAGACAATTTTCAGTTCTTTGACAATTCACAAATGTTTTAAGTTGTGTCGCACATATCAAGGTATCATTTACACATCCTATGATGCTTCAAAAATTTACACATCCTATGATGCTTCAAAAATGTCCTTGTATTTGCATTGCACAAATCTTTATAATCACTTCCCTTTTCAAGTAAAACCTCATGGAAACAATTTTATAAAGTTAAATTGGCAGTTTTTTACCCCAAAAATCAATATTTTAGCTAAAAGATTTTCTATTTCCATGAATTCAATACCCATTAATTTTTGTTAAATAATGATAGTTATTTGAGCTGTGAAATTTTAGCCTCAACTTTAAAACAAGTATAGTTTCTATAACCAAATATAAAACAACTATTGTTATTTTAAACATTAATTCTTGATTTCACATGCTTGAGAAAAAGATATATGATATTAGTTGTTTTTTTAAGATACAAATATTATTCATTCTCCTTTTTTTAAATTCCAAATTTATATCAATTATTATTAGCCATAGGCTCCTAGGATAGATTAAGGAAATATGAATATATCCAAGGGCAAAAATGGAAAAGCCAAAATTAGTGTTTTAACCTGCAAAAGATTTCTTGACCAACCCAATTTTGTATTAGAGTAATAGATAAATAGATAGCAGCACAACCACTTCAGTCGAAGTTCCTTATGTAGGACATATACACAACATGCTGTCAATTTTATCATATATCTATACTTTAGGACGCTTCTTACTTCTCAGACAATTTTCAGTTCTTTGACAATTCACAAACGTTTTAAGTTGTGTTGCACACATCAAGGTATCATTTACACATCCTATGATGCTTCAAAAATGTCCTTGTATTTGCATTGCACAAATCTTTATAATCACTTCCCTTTTCAAGTAAAACCTCATGGAAACAATAGAAAAGACAACATAAACAATTAGAAGGACAAAACAGAAAGAAAAATAAACAAAAACAAAAAGAACGACAAAGTATCATTCTTAGTGGTTCCCTTTAGCTAGTTTAGCGTTCAAATGGATCTGTATTGGACCAATGTTGTTGTATATGGTATTGGCCGAAACACCCCTATATTTTTCAGTTCATTGTCAAGAGATAACAGCCTACATCGGTTCATCATATTGGTAGCCGACAATAATATATTGGTTCATTTGTATTGGTAGCTGACAATATTTGAATCATTGTGTCAAAGAATCTAAATTCATATTGTTTCCAACTACAATCCAATTTCCTGTGATACTTTTGTTCTTTTTTTTTTCTTTGCTAGCTCGTCTTGTTCCTGTTGTTTGTCCTTCTCGATTGAAGTAAAGAACCTTTTACCTTTTAAATGAATGACATATCACTTAAGACTATAAAGTGTTGAATCTATTTGTTCCTGTTTAAGCAACTCACTGCTTCTGCATATGGAGCCTTATATGATACACATCTTTATAAAGTTAAATTGGCAGTTTTTTACCCCAAAAGTCTCTCATTTTGTGTGTGTGTGTGTGTGTGTGTGTGTGTGTGTGTGTGATATCATGCTAAGATGATACTGAAATTAGCAGCTTTTATATATACAGTTTCAGAATGATTGATTTTTAAAGATATTTAATACATCACTGCAAATTTGAAATTGAAAGGGATTTGTTTTAAGGATATCCAAAGGGAACTACAGTTTTAACATGTGCAATATTTTGTATTTTACTCTTGTACGTTCATTCTCAAAATATGCCATGTTGCAGATACAATCCTCTAAACATATGCCAGATTTAGAACTTCAATTTGGCATAAATATCCCTTTTCTTTTTTCATGGATACCTGTTTATGTCAGGGACATAATTTTAGGTTAAACCAACGTTAATGCACGCTCATGGCAGAAGTGATAATTACTTAAACAAATATTACCCAAAGGGTAGATGTATCAATAGTAATAACTTAGTGAATGATCATCGTTACTCATCATAACCAAATTGTTTATTGGTACACATGAGCCATTGATATAAGTGGGTTCCAACAATAAGACTCAAGGTTTATTGAGATTAGACACATCTTATATTTTATACCGGTTTTTTCTTTTGTTGTTTCCAATGAGAGACTATCTTAAAGTCTCATCATTTGGTTTTATTTTCAACAGAAGGTAAAGAATAAAACCCGAGCCACAAAAATAAAGAATAGCGTTGGCGAAAGCTTACATCCTTCCTATAGATGGCTCCTTGAAAATATAGCAGAGTCGGGCGAGCATCGAATCCAGCCGAATCATTCACAAACGTCCTAATCATGTGTTTATAAGGCGCAATTATATCCTTATCCACGTTCGCAATATGCGGCGGGTACCTCCCAAAATCCGAAAGAACAAAAACCCCAGGAAACAACTTCATCCTCGCATCCAACATACTATTCGGATGATGAGCCAAAATAATATGATCCCGTCCCCCCGATCGCTTCCATTCATCCTGTCCCGTCAAATACTTCACCAATTTATCCTGCAATGCCTTGTTCCTGCTAACCTTCTCCTTCGGTGCCACCTTCGAATGCCTATTATAACTCAGAGACGAAAAGAAAGGAACAAACACAACATCCGCTTCTTTCGAATCCGAAACCCTCACCGCCGTACAAGGTCCCGGCCGATTTGGGATTCTTGATGACAAAAGATCCAACGTGAGCCAATACTCAACACTATGTTGAAGATTCAAGCCCCCAGGATAACCCGGGACTTTCTTGGTAATGTCAGGCCATACATTTGAACTATCAACCTCAGGCGACCAATCCAACAATCCAAAGTGGAACTCCGGAGGTAAATCATACATGAAAACTTTCAAGACAGCGAGTTTCGGGTCACAAGTATTGCTATCACCTATCAAATCTTTTGATGATTCTAAATTTGGTTGTGACGATAATGATATGGAGACACTACCATTTTCTACGATGGAAAAGGCTTTGGCAGAGGTGGTCAATAATGGGTTGCTGTGGATAAGATTGGAATTAGTGGTGGTTGAGCCCAGGAGGAAGAGCAAGGATAACAAGAACAAGAACGTCGCAATTGTGAAGAGGATAAATACGGATTTTCGACAAACGAGGCCAAGAATGCTTATGCTCTTATTATTATTATCACCCATAATTTTGATTTTTTTTTTTCAAGAAAATCTAAGCATTGCAGCGATCATATCATATCAACAACAGAAAGAATCTAAAACAATCTCATGATGATGATGTGATGATAAAAAGGAAAACAACAACAACAACAACCGAGCCTTTTATCCCAAGCAAAGAGAGACAGAAATGGAAATTGAGAGATTGAGATGAGATCTGAGAGTTACCAAAGAGAGATTGATTGCACCATTGAAGTTTTGCCCAGATGAATTTAGGGCTCATCAACGAACCCTTTCTTTCCTTTTAATTCCTTACTTTCTTTTCAATTCCTTACTTTTTTTCCTTCTTATTTATGTTTTGATCAAGAATTGTTGTCGACTTAGAGAGGGGATGAGAATTATTGGTGGATGCGAGCTGCAGCCTGCAGGCGAAAGGCACGTGCTTGGCACGTGTAGGAAGGGGAATGAAGAGGCTCATTTATTTTCGGGTAAAATACACTTAATTAATTACCCTCGACTATCTTCACTAAATATTCTTTTATTACAGCAAAATACCTTAATTGCTACTTTTGAGAATATTTTGGTGAAAAATTCCCTTATAACTGGTATTTTAGTGAAATACTGCGATTGTTGAGATAGTTGAGGATATTTTAGTGTAATGTACCCTATTATCAAAAGGGTACCAATATTTTTTATATTTAGTATAATGGTACCAAATTTCCAAAATTTTAGAGATTATTAGACATGGCAATTACTTCTAAAGCGGAATCAGCTATTAGCATTTTGTTATATTGAAAAGCATATTGACGCTCTTCTCCATCATTGCTACACTATTTGCCACCATCACAACCGTCGTTATCATCACAACCATCTTTACTACCGCCGTCATTGTCACCATTGTTTTAGTCAATGTCACGTCCCGCTTCCCAAAAGACGGGAGTAGATACGTGACGAGACCCGCGACGTATTTATTTTGAGAAGGTCGTTTTTCGAAACAAATACACTAAGCGTATATAGGCAATATAAAGAATGACAAGAATGAACAAGTGAAATAAAATCCAATATCGATATATTTACATTCAAAGAGTTTACAACTGATTACAAGATATCAAATACGATAACAAAGAGCCTTAAACATGAGGCGTACCGAAAAAGTAAAGTGTGGAAAGAAAACTAGCAGTCGGTGTGTGGTGCAAGCTGAGGATAATTTTCTTGACTTGGCTCGATCTCCT